>JACEFO010002270.1:0-600000 GCA_015342445.1 Digitaria exilis | reverse complement strand
AATAGTGAAAAGTTAGAATGAATAGTGAATAATTAGGAATCTGAACATGGTCTGAACCGGATGGGAGCAGTCTCACAGACGAAGAGCGTGTCCTCTCCTCCAACATCAAGTTCTTGACGTACAACGTCTGGTCCTGCGAGCACGTCGCGGTCTACCGAAGGGTACGCGCGATCTCCGAGCTCATCGAGCGCCATGACCCGGACGTCATCTTCTTGCAGGTGATGATCCGCCGGCCACGTAATCTTAACATATCTCTTCACCGCCCCCCATTTCCATGTGCGTACATACTCATCCATGGCTTCCGTTTCGTTTATAATCTTGCCCTTGCCCTCAGGAGGTCACTGACTACATTTACAGCCTCCTCCAAGAGGCTCCGTGGTGGGGAGACCACTACGGGTTCTCGTCAAAGGAGAAAAATCAGAAGTCTCCATGGTCATCATCCAATTCTTCGAATGATAAGCTTCCTTTCTGCCTAGTGGTAATAATTAAGCAACTGAACTTGTGGCCTTCGGAAAATGCAGTATCCCAGTACACACACAAAAGATGTTTTCTTAATTTCTTCTCTGAACTAATATTTGGACTCTGGCTGCAGTTGAGCAAGTTGGATGCGGAAAGGGTTGTTCTTCCAAAATACAACTGCGCCTGGGCACGGTTTCCTGTTGCAGGCGAGATACCTTCTGATCTGCTGTCAGCCTGGGTACGCGTACACGAGACCGCGGCCGCCTGCGCGCGGCGACGTGCTGAAACGACCCGGATTTTCCGATCTGAAAACCCGAATCCCTGTACCCTTATGGTAGTCCCTGGATCGGTCGCTACCACGTACAGAACTCGAAACAGTCGAATAACAGTTCCAAACCATCGATAGAGCATCACAGAGTTAATAAGTTATTACAATCCCAAGACAGGGTTCAAATTATTCGCCACGCAGGGCTAAACAAGCAAAGTAAAGATAACTAGCGCTAGGAAGCTTGTCGGCAGACCACCATCTTCTCGTCTCCTCCACAGGCTGGCTTGAGCGTAGACCGTCGCCTAGTCGTACTAGTAGTCGAAGTTGGAGTCGAACTCCGCCTCATCTCTAGGATACTCACTCTCTGTTCCCAAGGGATGTAACAGGCACACGTCACCGACTGAATGCAGCTTTAAGTGGACTAATATACTAATGGTATATCAATAATGTCAAAGGAAGTAGGCTTGGGGTTTTCCTGTGCAAGCGGCAAAATAAGTATATAAATAACTTCATCCCACCATAACCCACATCACTATCCCCGGGCTAGTCTCATCACATGACGGGTTCCCGGCGGCATCCACCTCAGCACACACCTCCGACTCTCGGCGATGCACAGCTTCTATCCTGGCATCTCAAGAGGGATAACCGGATCCCAAGGTAGGCGGAGCACAACCTACCTCTCCCTGGCTACCCCTACGTCCTCACGCTCTCACCTATAGGGGAAGAGAAGCAGATCCCAAAACAATGGCCAACCATACTGAAGAACACTGTGTTATCCGGAATCAAGACCCCGGCTATACGTATAGATCATGACACTCTGCAGAGATTGTACACCTGTACCCAACCCGGGCTGTGACTGGGGATCAACCAGTCGAGACGCAGCCCACAACTAGTAAACCTCCTAGTAAGAATGACACCCTCCTAGTCTCCTCGGTCTGGATGCCTCCGCACGTAGACGTCGGCCCTAAGGAAATGTGAAAGCATACCACCAGAGCTGCACATCGGGGGTGTAAGGCACGGGCACTCACCCCTCACACATACACAAACTGTGAACTCCTGCATTCGGGTGCCACCTTAACTAGGCTAGTCGTTACCGGTCACATCTCAGGCAAGTTGGCGTGTACGGTACAGTGACCACAGGACAATTAACAAGGTTTAAGGTACCGGTACGGGAGGCAGTCTTCTTTCCTCACCCTCTCAGGTAACCCCCTACATCTGGCTCCAAGTCATAAAACCACTAGGGGGCCATCTCCCCTAGAGTCCACCAAGTGACCCAGAAGTCACCCTGCCCCAATATAAGATCGGGTTGTTATTACCCGCACCGGCAAAGACCCAGTAGGGCCAAAATCACCATACACCTTCCCAGTTTTATCCCCACACACACGCCAAGAATATCTACCACATATCCCGCAAACAAGCAAGCATAGCATCTCATCATCATCATATAACAAGGCACGATATGATAAGCAGTAGGTAACAAGGCATACAATAAGTAACAGGCTATACAAGGTTCACAGATCAAGCAACACATGCAAGCCTAGCGTATCTAGTAAGCAATGCCTATGGGAATTCAAAGAAGCAGTCGGGCGTGAACCTGAGTGAGTGGGGTAGTCGTCCTACTCGGTGAAGTGGTCCTCCTCGGTCAGTGCTCCTCCAACGGTGGCTCCTGTTCATAAATCAATATAAGTCTAGGGGCCTATTTGCAAATAAGAGCCAATAGAACACCAAGAAAGACCCAAATAACTTCAATTGTATTTTTAAAGTGTTATTCATGATTTTAGAAAATTATAGAAATTGATTTCACATTTTTCTGAGTTAAACTAAATTAGTTATGAATTTTCTAAGTTTAAATCATTTTCTGAAATTATTAAACGTATTTTGGAAAAAGGGAAAACACAGAAAAAAACCACAGCACGACATGTGGCCTGCTGATGTCATCATAACGCCATGCTGACGTCAGCACAGGGTCCACTGGGTGATGACGTTAGCAGCGGGCCCTGCTGACGTCATCGTTGACTGGTCAACGGTCAATGGTCAAAGTCAAGGTTAGTGGGCCCATACGTCAGCGCGTGGGTCCCAGTGGTCAGTGGGGGCTCGCCACCGAAAGGTGGGCCCCCGTGGTCAGGCGGCTCGGCCGGCTCGGCTCAGCTGCGTGGGCCAAAAGCCCATGTGGGCCTTGGGCTCGGCCCAGGCCGGCCACGGCCCAGCACGGGGCGCGGCCCGGGATCCGTTGCGGCAGCGCGGCGATCCCGTGCGGCCAGCGCCCGTGCGGGTCGCCGTGCGCGCGAGCGGCGCGCGCTCGCGGGCGCTGCTCGCCAGGCGTTCGACGGAATGCCACAGACGCGGCCGAACGCCGGCGAGCGGCGTGCGCGGCGCGCCGTGCGCGTGCGTGCGTGTGCGTGTGCGCGTTCGCATGCGCAAGCCAGCGCAACGCGGACGAGTGCATGCGCGAGCGAGGCGAGGCGCCGCGACGCGGCACGGTGGCCGGAACGGCTCGCCGCGACGTCGAGCCCGCGAGGCAACAGCTACGCGTGCCCGCGGCCGCGTCTTGGGCCAAAAGATGGCGCCTTGGGGCTCCTGCAAGCGGCACGAAGGCCGGACAGAGGGGGAAAGGGGGGTTCCTAGCGCGGCGGCGCTACGGCTTGGCTCGCGGCGAGCTCGCCGGAGCAGAGCAAGGTGCGGCGAGGGGAAAAGGCTCACCTTGGGCTCGAAAAAGGGCGGCTTGGCTGCGAGACGCGCAGTGTTGCAGTGGCGAGTCGATGCAGGCAGGCGTGAGGCAGGCATGCGGCTCGCGGTCGTTCTTGGCGGAGCTCCGGCGTGGCGAGGTCGACGTCGAGGTGCGGCTCGGCTACGTGCGTCGTCCCTCCTCCGCAGGCTCCTCCTTGGCTTCAGGCAGCGGCAAGGATCCTCCTTGCCGCAGCCTTCTTCTTCTTCTCCTCCTCTTCTCTTCTTCCCTCTTCTTCTTCTTCTCCGGTGGCGGCGGTGGAAGGGGGAAGTCCCCAATTAGGCAACTAGGGCTGAAATTGGAGGCGGCTAGGGCTTTTATAGGGCGGTGGCTAGGGTTTGGGGGAGCTCGTGTGGTGGTAGGTAGGGCGAACGGCGGGGATCCTCGGCGTCCGCGCCAGTGGACACGCGGCGAGCATCCAAGGCGTGATGGCTAGGGTTTTGGGGGAAAATTGGTGGCTGTGGGGCCAGCGGGGAGCGGGCAAGCGCGGGGGCGAGGCTCTGGAAGATTCCGCGGCGGTAGAGCGAGCGCGGGAGGCGGCTGGCGATAGGGTCATGCGATTCGCATGACCCCTGTCGAGAGGTTAGGGATAAAGCTGACGAGTGGGCCCGGCTCGTCAGCGGGTGAGAGGGAGCGGCTGCGCGGGCGAGCGAGAGGAGTGCGCCGACATGTGGGGCCAGCCAGTCAGCGGGCGAGCGAGCGCGCGAGAGGAACGGCGCCGACATGTGGGCTGGGCTGTCGGCAAGAAAGAGGGAGGGAGAGCGCGGGCGCGTCGGGTTGGCGCCGACAGGTGGGTCCCACCTGTCAGCGGTAACGAGCGAGCCGCAGCGCGTGGGAGAGAGAGAAAACGCGCGGGCTGGCGGGCCGTTGGCCTGCTGGGCCGGCGCACGGGGAGAGGGAGAGAAAAGAGAGGGAGGGAGAGAGAAGTGGGCCGGGCTGGAAAGCTAGGTGGGTTAAGGCCCAAGTTAGTTTTAGGTTTAGAATTTGAATTTAAATTCAAATTCAAACCCCACACAAAGATCCAAATAAAAATCCAAAGAAATTCCAAATGCCAATCTACTATTTAAATAGTACTTAGGCAATAAATTATCTTTTTCTAGGAATTTTTAGGGAAAGAAATGAAGACAACCTTGAGAGCAAGCCTAGTTTCTGAAGCACAACAAAAGTTTTAAAAATTACCTTTTTGAAAATAGTGGACTGTTACACGTGCTGCCTCGCGGGCGCGACTCCATCGGCCATCGGCTCCGTGCACCGGCGCGCCAGAGTGTCCGCGCTTTCCTGGACCACTTCGACGTCGGCCACCAGCCAAACGAAAGGAGCCCGAGATTTGTGCTCGATGAAAACGTCGTGCTCGGCGGTGATTTTGGCTGGGACGATGACCTGGACGGGCCGCTCCGGCTGGGCGACGGCGGGTGGGTGGACGCCTGGCGCGAGCTGCGTGGCGGCGGCGACGACGAGGAAGACAACACCGGCGGGTGGACGTACGACGCGGTGGCGAACCCGATGGTGAGGTGTCTCGACTACCTGCCGGTCGAGCGGCGGAGGCCGGACAGGTTCATCTGCAAGCTGAGGGACTTCACGCTGCGCAGCATCGAGATGGTGGGCGAAGAGCGGATTCCCGGCGTGACGCGCTTTGGCGACGGCGGGAAGGTTCTGCCGGTCCTCCCCAGCCATCACTACGGGTTGCTGCTCACCATCTCCCCTAAGCATAATAATTAGGAAGAAGTGGTGGTGTGGTGTCCCCACTCCCCAGCAGCAAACCTTGCTCGTTCTAGTGTTTTCGTCGGTTCCTTCTCGACTGATGTCACCTTTGATATGATTCAACTGTGCTTTGGCTTTGTTTGATTTGATCGAAAAATGAGGAGGAGCGGAGGAGATTGCTGGAGGTTAATAATAAACGCCCTGCAAGTTAGAATCCCGCACGATCACATCTAATGACATCTAATCCTCTTGTGTAGGGAACTCAACAAGCTCTTAATTATGTTGGTGAAGCCTTAAAACCTGACTAGCTGGCGAGTGGATTGTTTTTTTAACCAGTCATGTAAATCTGTTTCCGCAGGAAATTAAATCTAAGATGTATTGGTGCAATCATACTACTCAATTCCCCTAACCAACTGCACTGCATTTCGATATCATGCAATTTCAGAATGTAATGAGTAGCAAGGGCTTTATGCGTTGGATGGCACAAAATAGAATGAAATAGTTTTACATGTGGAATCCATCTCATATCCAACCGAGGAAAAGTCCAGCAAAGCTTTGCAAGCGCTCCCACTCCCAGTGGCCAGTGCCTGTGACAATTCCACGGTTTTGACTTGTCTGTCCAGTCAACTTCTTTTCCGCCCTGCATTTCTCAACCTATAGTCCTGAATAGCCAGCCCTCCAATAGCATGGTCAATGCCTCTTGCCTCAAAAAAGAAACAAAGTAACCACGACGACCGTTTTCAAATGCTAATCCACCAAGAGTTTGCTTTTGGATCGTAGAGCCCCAAATTGTCACCGCATCTTAATTCTTAACTGGTGGTGCCCAACTGCCAAACAGGTTTCCAAATCAAACGATTGCATGCACGGATACATACACCTCTGCCGCTGCCTGTAATAATGAAGCGACCCTGCTAATCTGTTTTCCGCTAATCCCTTCCACGCACTTGTTGGTTTCCCTGCTAGACCGCTAGTAATAGGTTGCCAATGGAGGCAGTGAAGCGCGTTTGCTCGCCGTCCGGAGCGCCCATGCCGCTACTGCCCACCTCCTTCTTCCTCCTCCTGCTGGGCGATACCTTGCTCGCAGTGTCCGCCTCCGCCAGAGACACCATCCTCACCGGCGATGGCATCTACGGGAACCAGACGCTGGTCTCCAAGAACGGCGTGTTCGAGCTGGGCTTCTTCTCCCCAGGACCGGACATATACCACTTCCTCGGCGTCCAGTTGACCAACTTGCCGGCGATCGCTGGACACAATAGGTTCTGGTTCGGGGACAGGGTCTGCATCACCGACCTCTCCAGCGCGGCGCTGGAGCTCTTCGGCGACCGGCTCTGCATCATGGAGGCCGGAGCTAACCTTTGGGGGACGACCGTCGCCGGCGATGGCCCCCCTCCGGCGACCGCCGCCGCCGTCCTCCTCGACACCGGCAACCTCGTGGTGACGGACCAGGCAAACTCCTCGCGGATCCTGTGGCAGAGCTTCGACTTCCCAGGCGACGCGCTGCTCCCCGGCGCGAGGCTCGGGTTCGACAAGGACACCGGGAAGAAGAACATCTCACTGACGTACACGGATTCATGGTACAATGGCAGCCTCGCCGTCGATCCGAGCAGGAAGAATGGGTTCGTGCTCACCGTCGATGGCCGGGACGTCGTCATTCCGGGGACGTTCCCGGATTGGATGGTGTCGTCTCAAGAAAACGGCAGCTCGCTGGTGCTACTGCTGAACCATCCTCGGAGACCAGATTTCAGTGAGCACCTTCAGCTCCATCTGGGGCAAGTAAGCCTACGAAGTTGGTCAGATTCTAGAGGTCGATGGGTGGATCGTTGGACCTTCCCTTCTGATTGCAAATCAGGCCCTTTCTTCTGTGGTCGTTTCGGTGTCTGCAAGAGCAACGGCAGATGCGGCTGCTTCGAAGGATTCGAGCCTTCAAAACCATCAGAGTGGCAGATTGGATACTTTGTGAACGGTTGTTCGAGATCACTTCCACTGAGCTGTGTGACAAACAATGGCCACCAGACACTGCATGATGACTCATTTGTGCCGTTACACAGGCTTCAAGGGCTCCCTTACAACCCTCAGGACGATTCGGCAGAAAGTACTGAAGATTGCAGAGAATCCTGTTTGAGCAAATGTTATTGCGTCGCATATGCGTATGAGTACTCTGGATGCAAGTTATGGTACAACATCCTGTACAATGTGAGTGCAGCTACCAGACCTCCATACAGCAAGGTTTATGTTCGTTTGGGTTCTGAGCTCAGGCCCCCAAAAAAGGGCTTGCAGACAATAGGCATTGTACTCTTGGTGGTCGGGTTGGCAGGAATAACTTGTCTGGTATTGATACTAGCAGCTCTATGGACATACAGGAGAGATTTGCTTACTTGCAGAAAGTTCCAAGTAGAAGGTCCTCTTTCTGTCTACCCTTATGCACAAGTGAAGAGAGCCACAAGGAATTTCTCAGATAAACTCGGCGAAGGAGGTTTCGGCTGTGTGTTCAGGGGGGCAATGCCGGGATCAACTGTTGTCGCAGTGAAGCGTCTCAAGGGCCTTGGGCACGCAGATAAGCAGTTCAGAGCAGAGGTGCAGACACTAGGAGTGATTCAGCACACTAACATTGTCCGTCTTTTGGGATTCTCTGTCAAAGGGAACACGGGGTTGCTGGTGTACGAATACATGGCTAATGGCTCTTTGGATTCACACCTCTTTTCAGAACACTCTGCTCTACTGACTTGGGATCTTCGTTACCGGATCGCACTCGGTATCGCCAAGGGTTTAGCCTATCTCCATGAGGAATGTGAGAACTGCATCATACACTGCGACATTAAGCCGGAAAATATATTACTTGATGCGGAGTTCGGCGTGAAAATCGCAGACTTTGGCATGGCAAAGCTTCTTGGCCGAGAATCCAACTCTGCGCTGACCACCATTAGAGGAACCATGGGCTATCTTGCTCCAGAGTGGGTATCTGGACAGCGAATCACCAAAAAGGCAGATGTTTATAGTTTCGGCATCGTGCTTCTAGAAATAATCTCTGGGAGGAGGAGCACCACGAGGCTGAAATCTGGAGGTCATCGATATTTCCCTCTTTACGCAGCTGCCCAGTTGAACGAAGGAGAAGATCTGTTACCCTTGCTGGATCACAGGCTGGAAGGAAATGCCAATGTGAAGGAGCTTGATGTGGCCTGTAGAGTTGCCTGTTGGTGCATCCAGGACGAGGAGAGCAACAGGCCATCAATGGGGCAAGTTGTTCGTATGCTGGAAGGCGTTTTGAACGCTGAAATTCCACCAGTTCCGTCTTCCTTCATGGACCTAGTTGACGGTGAGAACAGCGGTACGTATTCGGAGGAAGGCTTTGAGTAGGATAGTTTAATTTCAGTTTCAGGCACAGGGACCCATGTTATTCATGTTTAGAGCTGATTTTCTGTTATGATGCTTGGAGAATTCTAAATTCCATCTCCTGTTGAGAAGAGCTATGGGGCTACTATCAACATTATTTTTTTTATTTAACAACTATATGCACCTTTATGTAGTTTAAAACAATAGGGTCCAAAAAATCCTTCAGGATTAGCAAAAGTAGGACATGCTGCACCTAAGCCTGCATAAATGCCTGGAACTTTTGCCTCCAATCAGAGAGTTACTGATGTACCATGCAACTTTGCATAGTGTGAAATACAGAATAACAGTAGATCTTGAACATTACCATTGGGAGGACAAACAAACAGTTCCCTTCTTCCGATCTAAAAGGCCTAAATCTAATTCCAATACGACATACATGAGCTATGAGCATCTCCAGTATTGCAAGCACAAGTGTCAAAGGAGAACAGAATTCAGTACTTCCTGAACCAAAGCCCAGTCCCAATGATATCCTGCCATCAAGGTTAGTCAGCAAAGGAGATCCAAAACTTAACAGTTAAAAGAAAGCAATAGACATCCAAAACATAATGAAATATATAAAGTTAAACAGCAAGCCCAGTCCAGTTTCCTTTTTTATCGGATGAGGATCCTACGATCTTGGTAGAAGTTCTCATAGTTCTCACATGGAGCCAGTTCTCATAGGATACGTTGCCTGCAAGGCAAAACGTAACAGTTATAAACAAAAAGGTTACAATTATATTCTACTTCTTGTTGATTTTGCTTGAGGATACATCGACATCCAAAACGTAATGAAGCAGAATGCTTATCTGTGAGAAATCTGAATGGTTCGCAAGCCACTTTTTAGTAATAGAGTATATTCAAATATAACCCTTACTACTGATTTCAGTTTATACATGTGTTGCTTATTTTAAGCAGTAATGATGTTTGCATTTTGATTTTCCAGAAAAAAATGATTTTCATGATTTGAAATTTCAGATATACACACTCAGCATGGATTAATAGAAGCTGCAAACAAGGTCATAGAAAATAAGACACAATATAGTTCCTGAAAATCTTACAATCACCAACAAGTTTTCTAAATCAATGTCCTAAAAAGAATTTTTGTATAAACATACAATGGCATGAATCATGCTCTAAAAAGTGAAAAATCTAATTGAAGAACGATGACTGAATTGTCTTTCTGAAATAATATACAATTTAAGCAGGCATAATTAAGGGAAATCTTGCCAGACACAGAAGAAAATACATCACGGGAAATGCTCCAAGCTATCAAGTTAACTTCCCATCTGCAAATGCTCAGTGAACTACGCAGCTCAAATCTTATGTTTTCAGAATAATCAGATATATCTTCAAACTCAAATGGTTAGCAATGCGTTTCAATATCATTTTCATTTTATGACTATTTTTCATAACGCAGAATTGTTAATTATGTACTCCTGTTTGTGTCTTCAAATTATAATTTTTAGCGCTTGCTCCCCTACTACCTATCAGACATGCATAATTGTTCTTGGCTGTGTATGACTGCAGAGGTTAAAAAAAAAGGACCATATCGTGTGCAAACCTGGGATACGGTGCAACCTATGCAAACTCGATTAGGGGCCTTCGATCCTGCATCCCACGGACACGGCAACAGGTGGGCTTAATTTGCAAATAACCTCCCCCACTTAGCCTCCTAATCAGGTTTATTGCAAATCAGTCCCCACCCATTGCCAGTTCACGCGTGATGTTGGAGCCTCGGAGGGTTGCGCCACATCCAGGAAGGAGCCCGCCCGCGGTGCATGTGAGCGCCGTGAATCGACCAGGGTTGCGCCATTCAATGGAGCCCGACAACGCGCCGCTCCATGAAGAGGTTGTTGTAGGTTTGAGTTCATAGCGTCGGGCACTTGGGGCCGTTGGCGAAGAGGAGGGCGCCGTGTGCACTGTGCAATGACGTCGCAGGCACCGGCGTCGCCCGAGTCCATGGGCCTCGGAGGGCACGGAGCAGGACGTCGGCGTCTGGAGACGAGGGCACCGGAGACGTCGGGCGCTGGAGACGTCAGTCGCTGAGACGAGGGCACGTAGATGTCGTTTCGCTGGAGACGATGGTGGGGCTGGAGATGAGGGCGGCGCCCGGAGATGAGGGCCGGAGACGTTGGATTCCGGCGGCGGGCTTCGCGTTCCTTCTTTCCTGGCGACTCACGATAGAAATTATGTCACCCAGGCGCGTGACACGATGGAATTGCCTACGTGATTTGCCAGGGGGTGTTTAGCAAAAACAAGATTGTGGGGCTAATGATGGATATTTAAGTTCAAAATTACCCCGCCTCTTTTTCTAGCCATCAGATTCTCATCTAATGGTCTTGGTTGGAGTTTACAAAGGTTGCACAAGGTACATGGTTTGCACTAGATATGCTCCCAAAAAAAAATCCCTTATCTATAAAAGATTCATAATTGTTCCCTTCAGGACGGAAGAAAATAAGGAAGGTGCACAATGCATCCATCAATTGTCAGCCAAATGATCATGAACATCTATTGCTTATCTGGGAACATCAAACCAAGCATTTGTATATTTAAGAGTAGACATATACATAACATTACAGTGTGCCCAAAGCCCCAAACTAGGATAACCATACATAGTAGGAAAAAAGTTAAAGTAGCTCCAGATCATTTTCTCCCACTACTTGCCACATTGTTTGTGCACCATATAACTTACATCCAAAAAGTAACAGGTTTCCATGACCGCTCAGGAAGCAGATGAGCGTCAGTCATCTCATAGGAGTGCACCTTTCGCACTGTAGCCGTGAGCTCTCCTTGGTTATTGAACTTGAGACCAAATGTGGTGACAGAGATCACACGGTGATGTGGGTAGTAACCATCATCGTGGAGGCGCCGCAGATCTTCCTCATTGTCTCGTGCCAGTGACTCGATCAGGCAGTACCTGGCGTCGCTCATATACACGAGCGTGGCTCCTAGGTGCCTCCTGGAGTCCTTGTCGAACAGCTTGTCCTTCCCTAGCTTCCATGCCGGAAGCCTCCTGCAGTCCGCAGCAACCGACGCGACATCCGCAGAGCAGAGGTAGCCTTCACCGCCCTTGTGACAGCAAAGCCCTACCCAAGCATCCAGCTCGCCGTCGAAGTAGGCCTGGCCACTGAAAGGCATGACCCAGTTGCCATGCTCCGCCCATTCCTGGCTCTCGATGTCGAACGAGAAGGTGCTCCGGTCTTGGGAGACGACGAGTGTCCGTCCATCACGGTGCAACGCGAAGGACGAGATGCGGTTGGAGTCATCGAAGGGAGGGAGCGAAGGGATCTTGCTCCACGACCACGCCGCGGCTTCGCGGCTCGTGCTGTCCGGCGGCGGCGGCGCGGCGCTGAGCACGTCGAAGCCGCCGCCTCTCAGCAAGTAGAGGTTGCCGGCGACAGACGCGAAGAATGGCTTGAGGAGGACCTCGTTGCCGCCGGGGCGCGGCCAGGGGCAGATGGAGAGCGCCGCCGTCTCGACATCGAACACGGGGAAGGCCGGGTAGCCGGATGGCTGCATCGCAAGAACCTTGCTGCCATGGGCGGGACGTGGAGGGCGCTGGGCGAGAGAAGGCGGCGAGGGGATGACGAAGGGCGCCGGGAGATAGACGGCGGCACGGGGGTGGCGAGGAGCGGCGGCAGCGGCGGGGCAAGCGCACACGGCACATCGGAGTCATTTCTCTTTTTTTTTTTTTCATTTTCTTTCTGAGATTGAATCGGGCTGTCATTTTTTTAAGATTGAATCGGGCTGGATCCTTAGGTGTGAACACGAATGGGCTAGAATTTTCACAACCGTCGACATGGGCTAGAATGGGCCGAACCTTCTTCTTGTTTGTTTCTCTGGGCTATAATGCATTTACGCTTACCAGCACAAATCGTGATGCACCGTTCCAGAACTTGAGTAAAAAAAAAAAATCCTACGTTTTTTTGGAGTTCAAGAAAAATGCTACGTGTGCCAAATCCATTTTTCGTCCTATCGCGGGCTAACAGTCTAGCTTTTATGATATTTTTTTTGGAGTTGAAATTGTTTTTAGTGGGATTGCGGGAAGCGAGAGTTGAAAACGATAATTGCAATTTTTTTTCGAACGAGAGTAAGTTAATTTTAAAATAAAAACGTGGAGCTTTTTAAGCAAGCTGCTATTGGGCCGTTGGGCCTGCCCTGGAGAATAGGCAGCGGAACAGTCAGTCCTTCTGCCTTCTCGTAACGCGGCGGCTCATTCCTGAAGTGAAAACGTCAGTTGGAACTTGATCACTTTCTCGAAAAAAATTGTTGGAACTTGATCGAGCGGACTCTTCCTTTTCTGAGCTGTTTCCGACTAGGGTAGGCCTCTTCGTTATTTGCTTGCAGGTATAGCCAGGAACCCCCTGCTTATATATGAACTGTGCTCCTCAGCGCCCTGCGTCAGGAGCATCGGCAGTAGCCAGAGGATCACGCGCCACCGTCGAAGCATTATATTCGCCTAGCTTCTCCGCTTGTTCCTGGAAAATGGTACTATATATATAATTCTAGTTGCTGATCATTACTATATTTGAGTTTCTCCCACGTAGTACCTTTTAGAACGTTCGTAAATCTGCCTGATTTTTCTTCGTTGATTTTCATCTGGAGAGATGCGACTTTGTTGAAAGAATCTTGTTTGAACTGGTAATCTTACGCTGAGATGTTTGGAGTGGATCCTTACTTTGTAGGACGCCACGAAGCAGATCAAGTTCCTGACCTACAACGTGTGGTCGCGGGAGGATATCTTTGTCTACAAGAGGATGCTGGCCATTGGTGCCCTCGTGGAGAAGCACGACCCGGATGTGATCTTCTTCCAGGTAAAAGCCCGCAGGGTTCGATCCTTGGCTTCTGTCTAGTATTTTTTAGAGTTTAGCTTCTGTCTAGTATTTCGTCTGGCTGTTTCGATTCGTTTGACCGATTGTTCTTGGGACGCATGGCCAGGAAGTCACACCGTACATCCGCACCATCTTTGAGCACCTCCCATGGTGGAACAAGTACAACTGCTCGCCGGTGCCCCCTGAAGAACAGCCCTTCTGCCTTCTGGTAATAACGCACCGGCCTATTCCTGAGTCTTGATGTTCCTGACCACACATCTGCCTTCTTTTTTTATTTTTTTTCTGTTAACTCGACGTATCTGATCAACAAGGCCTGGCATGCCATCTGCTGCATGCAGCTGAGCAAGCTCCCACTGGAGAAGTTCGCGCGCTGGAAGTTTGCCAACTCACCGACGGGCAGGTGCTTCCTGGAGGCCGACATCACCCCGCCCGGCGCCCCGGCGACCACGAAGCCGATCCGCGTCGCGACTGCGCAGCTGGAGCGCGCCAGCCCGCCGGCGCCGATGCGCTGCGTGGAGCGCTACGCGCAGGCGGAGCACGCCGTGGCGGCGCTGCGCAGCGCCGACAACGTCGTGTTCGGCGGCGACATGTGCTGGCGCGACGGCACCGACCGGCCGTTCCCTCTCCCGGCGGCGGCGGGCTGGCTCGACGCCTGGCCTGCCTGGGTGCAGGCTCTGACAAGGCCTTCCGGTGGCACGGGGGTCCCGCCCAGTTGCTGGACCTACGATAGCACGTGGGAAGATGTCGGGGTGTTTGGCATCTTCAAGACCCCTCATGATTCCATGCGGAGGAGGTCGGACCGGTTCGTGGGCAAGCTGATGGACTACTCGCTCAACGGCGTGGAGATGATAGAGGACAGCAGTACTGCTGATAATATGCTTCGGTATGCGAGCTCGAGGACGGATTATACTGATTATTTCCTCCGGATGAAACCCAGCTGCCACCGTGGATTGCTGATGACCATCGCCCCCAATGAACCAGCCGCGCGGCCCGATAGTCCTATTTCACCTTGACACAAGACCAAAGAGAACAACCTTGTTTATCATCTTAAAAATGCAACACAAATTTTTTAGTTAGTCATCTAATGTTTTAACTGGGAACTCCTCGTCCTTGGTGTTATTTATTGCCATGTCCCATACCAATAGCAAATAGGACTATCATTTATGAAAAATTGAGTTTTTAAAATAGTACTATCAAAAGAAGATGTAGGGTGCATGTACCGCGAACTCCAGAGGACCAGTGGATGGCTTCATGGGGAGACTTGTTGGATTCCATGTGACGCGCAAGCAGCAAGGGGAGCAGTGGATGCCTGGAAGGAGGCATCGATATTTGCGGGTCACGCGCATGTGTTCTTTTCCTTTTTTTTCAAAATAATAAAGCATAAGCATAATTCTTTTGCTGCGTACGTACTGATGGCATCCAAGCTTTTCAATCCAAAATTTTGTATCCATTAAAGGAAAAAAAAAGAAAGAAAATGGAAATCAGTCTTAGGTAATCTTGTATTATATTACTTTAGGCCGTTCAGATTCCTCAACTTTTCACTATTCATTTAACTTTTTACTATTCCTCCCTCACAAAACACGTTTCCCAGCGAATGCTACAGTGTTTTTCTAAAGGTACATCGTTTTTCTCAGCCATGAGTAGTACTACCTGAAATTTTTTAATTCTGTTGTCTTGTGACCCATTTCAACTATTATGGCATCCTCTCCGATAACGTCGGTACAAGTCCTTTTTTCAGTGTATTTGGGCCCATGCGATCAAAATTGAATAGGTATACAATATTAAAACTTTCACCGACAGTTATATAAAACCCATAATGTACTACGGAGTTTCAAACAACTGTGACCGATCACAACATGTGAAACAAGGGGCTACTTGGATCCATGAGGCAAGAGCAAAAAAAAAACCCGCAAGTTTTGCCCTCAAGAAAAGATGACAAAAATTTTACCATCAGGGGTGATTGAATCCAAGGGCAAAACTATTGGCAAAAGGTGAAAGACCAGGGAGGGAAGAAGGGGTGTGGCAGTTTTCCCAAGGAAAAATCCATTTTTGGCCATCCAACTCTTGCCTCAGCTTGATTTTGGCCATCGAACTCCAAAACCGGGTATCTTTGGCCATCCAACTATCAAAACCGTTCAAGTTTGGCCATCGGGTTGTTTTGATGACTGGTTTTAACTTTTTTATTTACAATTTAGTCCTTAGATCTTAAAATGATTATTACTTTTAGCTCGTACCTCCGATTTAGGTGATTCTTGTGGTCACGTGTTCCTAACGGTGAACACTATATTTTAAAGTGATCTTTATACTATTTTATCACTATTTATTATATTATTTTTTTTGTTGTGTAGAAACAACAATATAAGAAAAGTAAAACAAACAATTATAAAATAATATAATCAACATTTTAACAGATAAAGTTCATCGTTACGAATGCATGGCCGTTACGAATGCATGGCCAGTAGAATCACTTAAATCATAAATAGGAGAAAAACAATAATCATTTTAAGATCCAATGATTAAAAAGGACTAATTTAGTGCTCTTTAGTCCTTGGATGTTAAAATGATTACTATTTTTTTCTTGCATCTCAGATTTAAGTGATTCTAGTGGTCATGCGTTCGTAACGATGAGCTTTACGTTTTAAAATGTTGGTTGTATTATTTTATAATTATTTGTTTAATTTTTTTATAGTATTTTTTCTACACAAGGACAAAACATAATATAACAAATAGTGACAAAATAATATAAATATCATTTTGAAAGATAATGCTTGCCGTTAGGAACACGTGACCACAAGAATCACCTAAATTGGAGGTACGGGCAAAAGGTAATAATCATTTTAAGATCTAAGGACTAAATTGTAAATAAAAAAGTGAAAACCACTCTTCAAAACAGCCTGATGGCCAAATTTGAACGATTTTGATAATTGGATGGCCAAAGATATCCGGGTTTGGAGTTCGATGGCCAAAACCAAACTGAGGCAAGAGTTGAATGGCCAAAAATAGACTTTTTTCCTTTTCCCAATAGGTTTTTGCCAAGTTTTGACACCCTTTAGGCCTACTTTGGGAACACGGGGTAGAGAGAGCCAGGAAGGCAAGCCCCCGAGGGGATTTAGGTGGCAAGTTGCTTCCCTGGGTAGAGTTCCCCCTCCCATCGCTAGCTATTTGGGGACCAAGGGATAGCAGCGGCTCCCTTTCCCCCGCGCGGCTCGACATCGGACAGAGCAGCAGCCCGACGAGGAGGCTGCGTAGCTCGGAGGCAGGCCTGAGCGAGAGAGAGGCGGGGCAGAGCTGCCGACGAGGCTCGGTCATAGGCACGAGCAAGAGGAGGGGATGCAGAATCAGAGGCGGTATCTCGGGCGGCAATCGCAGAGGCGGCGGAGGCAAGCGGTGGCCGTGCTCTCTCGCTTGGGACGACGAGGGCGAGACGGGGAAGCGGCGCCCGATCTGTTGAGATGGGGTGCGTCTCCCCCATGGAAAACGGGTGGGTCGGGCTGCCAATCACCGTCGAGTGGGCTCCCAAATGCCGGAATTTGCTGGCCCGAGCCTTAAATCCGCGTGGGCGTCGTGCCCGGGGAAAAGACAGGGGAACCCACGGGGTTTAGGACTTCCAAAGTGGCTCTTAGTGCCAAGAGATTTTTGCCATCTCTTTTTCATTTGACCTTTTGCCATGAGGATGTTTGGAGGTAAGGCCATGTTCAGATTCCCAACTATTCACTATTTATTCTAACTTTTCACTATTCTCCCCTCACAAAACACGTTTCCCAACGAATGCTACAGTGTTTTTCTTATGCTACAGTGTTTTTTCCTACAATCTAAACACACCCTTAAATGGTAAAAAAAAATGGCACCAGCCTCAAACAGCCCCTAAATTTCATGGCACTGGCCTTATTGTTTTTTGGTGCGGACCCATCCTCGATCCCTGCCACGTGGCCACTCGAGGAGTCCAACGGTCCCACAACATCCGCCAGTAGCCAACTGAAGACATGATTTCTCAAGAAAATGGAAAACAAAGATTGTTGTTGCCGAGCCTAATAAAACAACGTATAAATACAACACGACGATCTCTGGTGCATGCATATGCCTAACTGGTTTTAGGGCTCGTCGTGTCAGCCGGAGGATCGTATATTTTGTCTCTGGTGGTGACCGCGGCGCGGCGCAGGAACAGAACATCGGCGGGGTACTGAAGGACTGGACTCGGGAAGAGAAGAAGCACGATGTTGTCGTGGTTCAAGCCTCGTCGTAGTAGCAGCGACTTGCCGGCTCATCAAGGGAGAACGGTGATATACGATCGATCTCGAGATTGAAACCCTCGTTGAATCAATATTTATTTGCTACGATCGATAATGTTTCGTTGATCTTAATTGTGCGGACTCGCACGCTGCTAGCTGACATGCACGTTTCGTTCGGATCGATCGATCTGTTGTGTTAATTAAAGGCCCTGGCCAAGAGGGAGATCAAGTTCATGACCTACAACATCTGGTCCCGGGAGGATGTGGCGGTCTACAGGAGGATGGAAGCCATCGGCGGCCTCGTCCAGAAGCATGATCCCGACGTCATCTTCTTCCAGGTAACCCATCGAGTAACCGAATCGATCAATGCTCCTGTAAACCTTGCTACTGACGGTTTTGTTCATGGTTGAATTCTTGTTACAGGAGGTGACACCCTACATTCGGAGCATCTTTCAAAGCTCCTCATGGTGGGAGAAGTACCACAGCTCCACGGTGTACACCGACACCGACCAATAAGCACCTGACAAGCATCAGCAGCAGGACTTCTGCCTGCTGGTAACTCATCCATCGCCTGCACAGCAGTTCATGTCTCTGATCTTCTTTCTTGGAGTCACCTCGATCTGTCAAGAAATAAAACTGACTCCAAAACTTTCTGCATCCGTGCAGCTGAGCAAGTTCCCTCTGAACAACTTCGCCAGCCACAAGTTCGCCGACTCCCCGACGGGGCGAGGGTACCTGGAGGCCGACGTCACCCCCGGCGACCCAGCGGTGACGAAGCCGATCCACGTGGCAACAACCCAGCTGGAGCGCCCGACCCCACCCGGGCCCATGTGCTGCGCGGAGCGCCACGCGCAGGCGAGGCACGCCGTGGCGGCGCTGGGCGGCGGCGGCGCGGCGAACGTCGTGCTCGGCGGCGACATGAGCTGGGGCGACGACGCCGACGGGCCGTTCCCCCTCGCGGCGGGCTGGCTCGACGCGTGGGCGGCGATGAAGAAGCCTCTCATCTCCCTCCCCTCCGATGACTGGACCCACGACGCCGTCTGGAACGAGGAGCCCGCGGCGTTCAACGGCCACGTGGCCAGCAGCGCCTCCATGAGGAAGCGGGCGGACAGGTTCCTCTGCAAGCTGAGAGACTACAGGCTGAGCAGCGTCGAGCTGATCGGGGATCTGGGCCGTGTTTAGTTCCAAAAGTACTTTTTACTTTCTATTCATCCCCTCACAGAACACGCATATCTAAAAATTCCTTTTTCCCCTTTCCTATTCATCCCCCTCACATAACACGCATCCCATAGAAAAAGTACTTTTCCCCACCACGAACTAAACAGGCCCCAGAGCGTTGGGCTTTGGTATGTCAGGGAGAATTTGATAGCGGAGAGATGGACCAACCTCTATCTCAAGCCGAGCTGCCACCGTGGTGTGGTTCTCACCATCGTTCCCAAATGAAGCATGCTGCTTGCCTGCTTTGATTATTCGAGGCATGAACACACGGCGCTTGTACGTTTTGTTTTTGAATCCATAGTAGTTTCAATTTTGAAGTTAATAGCAAGGGATCGCAATCTTCCATATTTTTTTATTTTTTTTTGGGCTAGTGGATTCAGGATTTCAGGGTAGAGTATAAACTGAGGTCATAACTGCATAAGTTGCACCTTATGCTGTACAGTTGCGACAGTTGACGCCTGATATGTTGAGATATTGAGAGATTTCAGCAGATCATACCCACATTTCATTAGCTGAAGAAAAAGGACTAATTATTGGTGCATATCTAACAAAAGAATCACTAGCATAACCCAATCCCACCTCCTCTAACTTGCCCCCTCCCAAAATTTCTGGTTTTTTTTACAACTAACAACAAGCTCTTGTCAATTGTCATGTCCAAAAGTTCGAATTTGACACGATAACCACCGCAATGCTCAGCAGCAACTGAAGGAAAAGAAAGAGCCCATTCTCCCTTCCTGTTCTTAGTCTCCATATTGCAGATCCCATGGCGTCACTTGTTGGCGTTGTAGTGTTGTCTGCGCTGCCCGATTTGGTGTCATTGCCAAGCTGCTTACTGCATGATGATAATGGACACCATTAGCAAAAGTCAGGTGTGGAGGGAATTATTACTCCTGCAACATGCTTACATGCCAACGTCTGATCTAACACTTCGATATTCAGAAATACTTACATAGTACTTAAGATCCGATAAAACATATTATGTACCTTGGTCACCCATGTTTTAGGAAACAGGATTGTCCAGTACAAGGTAATCTTAGCTGCTAAGTTTTTTACTGGGATAATCTAGCTGGTATATTGTCAAGCTATTAGTAGGAGAATATGACTGTATGATTCCTTAAGCTCAGGTATCCCTTTTATGTGTGTACATGTTCTGCTGGATGGTGTCAGAGCAAGAAACCATCTGCTTGCTTGCACAGAAAATGCCATAAGCATATAGAGTACTATAGAACAGAACGACCACTACTAACTTGTTCGTGTTTCATTGGTAAAATAATTATCATATTACCCCTCAACAAGACATGATATTTAATACTAACAACAAAACATTGAACAAATTCATGGACATTGCATAGGACAAGTTAGTTTCAGTAATGTACCTTCCAGGAAATAAGCAGTTGTCATGACCTGCACAGCAAGCGGTGTCCATTTGTTAGAAAGCAGAATGGAGGTTCAAGGTATTTTTCTATATGAAATTTGCAAAATACTTAAGGAAAATTTAAGAATATATGAAAACAACACACAAGTCTGGCAGGGGTTTTGAATATGAGATGCTCAAATAAATTCTTCACAATTCTGAGGGTGCTAAGAAAAGGAGGGCCAAAATTAAAAATCAACTTAACACCTGTACACAGTGGGAAATTGAAAATCAACTAGCACCTGTAAACAGTGCAAAATTCAAAATCAGCCTACGCATGTAAACAATGAATACAAGATTGTCGATTCACAAGATCTTCAGGACCACTTAAGGGGGCAGACTAGCAGATAGTACAAGACTACAGAGGAGCCCACAATGCACGCCATGTGAATTGGAAAGCTTTGGGCAATGGGCTGCCACCAGAGAAATACCATGTTGAAGAACGCAGAATTGCAGTAATTTAATGTAAAAAAAAAGCTACAGTAATCTCGAGCTTTGCCAATAGGCAATAGGTCTGGGACATCACCAGAAGCACAGAGTTCTTTTTTCCGCTAATGTTTAAATGATTCTAAATCCAACTCCAACTCCATTTGGATGAACATGTTATGGAGTTATGGTATTTCAAGCACAAACACTAACTATCCCATCGGAAATGCCTCCTATTATGAGCAGAGCTTCCATTCAGTACTTACTGAACACATAACGACCAAATGCCTAAAGCCCAGACTTGTGTCCATCCATCCGCATGAGCTGCCTCTGGAACATGGTTACATATGACACACTACTCAAAAGTAACCTGGGAGAAAACCGCAGATCCAGCGCCATGGCCATGGGCATGTGTCCAGGTGATAATAATATTGCTCCCATACCAGACAACTCTACCTGCTCGCAGCACTAAGTTCCAGTTGGCCACTTGCATGGATCACGCTTTGTCTTGATCCCTCAATCGCATCACCATGAAATACAAAAGGCTTAGATGACATGCATCCAGATCCAAGAGATTCCAGTCTGCGATTTTATGTCCCGTTCCTCTCCCCTTGCCTTTTTATCTAAGATAATGGAGTAGCCCTTTTGCACATGACATGGTAGGGTAACTCTGTGTCTGAAGACAAGGGTAACTGGAGTACTTTCCTGTTGCCCCCAACAAAAAGAAGCTTCAGCAACTCGATGTATTTTCCATGGCATTGGAGTGCTGTGCTGTGATCCACATAGCAAGAATGCCTGATTTTCCTCGTCACACCCTCTGTGCTGGCCAACGTCAGAACATGTCCTAGATTTGCAGAACTGAATTCCCATTTGCTAAACAACAATGCCCAAATTCACCAGGAAGTACACAAGGCTACAATTGGCATCGCAAAGCTGTTCTAATGCAGGAGCACCTGCAGGAAATCATGGGCGGCATGAAAGATCGCCCGCTCCAACTTTAGCTTTTGGAGCATGCATTAGGCACATGAGCATTAAGCCATGATTGAACTTTGCCGAAAGACAAGGGAAAAAAATTGTTCTAAGTTTGCCCCCCTCCCAGCTCGCTAAACGAGAAGGCAACATCAATGTGATCGAATTATAGTGTTTGCAAAACATTTATAAAAAAACAAAACTCCTTCCCACATTCTAGCTCTTTCCATGAGTCCGGAGAGAGACAGCAAGGCGAAGGAATGACCTGGTGAAAGTGATGTGACGACCGACGAGGCGCGCGGCCGGCAATGTGGCCTTTGGCATGGCATGTGACCAGAACATAAGCGTTGCTCCTACTCACATGCGCGAAAGGGGATTGATGATTCTTTTTTGCAAGCTCGTGGCATCCTACGCTACGCCCGTCCTCCCTACCAAACCCAAATGGCCCGTCCATCGTCCACCCAATCCAAACTAGCACGCTCCACAGTGGACACCGGCGGTGACCGGTGAGTGCTCGCCCGGACCTGGCAGTGGCAGTGCTGCACTAGACAAAATCTACAGCCAGATCCAGCACAGCTCCTGTCGGCTCCATAGTGATGAATCATGCCAAGCAAGTGACGCTACATGGACAGAATCTTACTGATGAGTCACTGACAACTAGGGTCCGTCCAGGCGGTAAGGCACGAGTGACTAGTGACAAATGCTGGACCTTAATAGACTGTAGATCCATCTCTCTCTGAAAATGGTACAGAACTACTACACCAAACGAATGATCTGATTTGTTGTGACCGTCATCTATCTTTTCAGTGCTTGATTATATATTGCATTAGTTTGTTCTTTCCCAGCCAAAGCACGCCAGGCCAAAATCGTTTCCAACCTAAACTCCTCCTGCCGCTATACCTACTAGGAAAAGCAACCTTTCTCCTAACCTGTTATTCGTCCATCCACCAATAGCCTGTGGAGCTCTCGAACCCAAGGAAAAACCGAGCAGCCTTTCCACGCCGGCATCCCGTTCCATCAACGCCTGCTTTTCGGCGCGTGACAATGGCGTCGCTCCTACCCTGGCTGAATCCACAGCCGACATCCTACGTTCCCATTGACCCTAGAACACCAGTACACTACGGACTCGACGCCTGACCAGCTGCAGCTCTCGAAACCGCACGCGGTCCTGCTGGTCGTTCTAGGTCACTCGTCAAGGCATAATTTAAATAAGTGCAATCAAGACTGATGCTGACGAGCTGAAAGCGAGGGAGTTGAGAGTCAGTGGAAGGGGGACTCACTGGGATCCGTGGTGGTGACCATGCCGGCGCCCTGGAAGTAGCAGGAGCCGGAGGCGCGGCCCTGTGACTGGTAGTAGGCGTCGAACGCGTACGACGCGTGGCTACGCACGTCGTTGGGCATGTAGCACCCTTGCCCGGGCTGGATCGCCGTGCAGTCGGCGCGCCCTGGCCCACACGCCCAGTCCATGGCCGCCTGCACCGCCTTCTCGTCGGCGTCGTCGGCGGCCACGCAGAAGGTCCGGTCCGTCGTGTCGTTCGCCAGGAACCCGTCGGCGCCGGACACGTGGAGGAGGTACACGGGGGTGCCATTGCCATAGAACAATCCCCAGTTCGCCTCCGACACGGGCCCCGGCCGGAGGTCCTCGTTGAAGAGCTCGTAGATGTATGCGCTCGACTGCGCCGCCGCGCCGGGCGCCATGGGCGTCCCGGGCTTGTCCTCCAGCACGTGCTTGATCAGGTTCGAGTTGTACGCGTCGGCGTTGTCCTTGGTCGCGTACGGCTCCGCCCTACGGTCACCGTACGACGGCCAACCCGTCTCAGTCACCAGGACCGGGACCCCGCCGGCGCCGGTGACGTTGAGGTTCCTCACGGCCACGCGCACCGCGTCGAGCATTGCGTCGAACACGTTGGTGTAGTGAAGCAGCGTGTTGGGGTCCACCATCTCCAGCGACGGCGGGAGCGGCCGGAACAGGGCGTTGTCCAGCGGGATCACGCCGTTGCTCTGCATCAGCGAGTAGTAAGGGTAGAGGTTGAGCATCAGCGGCGCCGAGGTGTTGGCGAGGTGCGCCAGCAGCGGGGCGACGAAGGACTTGGCGAGGGACTGGTTGAAGAAGGCCTGCGAAGGGGGGAACGGGTCGAGCACGACGGAGAACGGCAGCGGCGTGGACACCGGGATGGAGGAGAGGTTGGCCGCGGCGAGCGCGGCGGCGAGGGAACGGATGGCCGGGAGGAGGACGGGCAACGCGGAGGGGAGCGCGGTGGGCACCTCGTCGCCGACGGCGATGGCGGAGATGATGTTGGGGGTGGTGGAGTTGACGCCCGCGAAGGGGAGCACGCGGCGGGCGACCCACGCCGTGGCCGTCGCCGGGGAGGAGCCCAGCGCCAGGAGCTCGTCGTTGGGGACGCCCACGATGGCGCGCACCCCTCCCGACGAGGCCAGCGCCGACAGGAGCCGCGGGTCCGCGTCGTAGAGGCGGACGCGGGTGATGTGCTGCGCGCGGAGGAAGTCGGCCAGGTCCGACGGGGAGAGAAGGTTCGTCACCGCCGTGCCGATGGTCACGCCCACGTACGGCTCGCCGCCCCCCGCCGCCGACACCCGCACCGGCGAGCCTGCAGTCACGACACGACGGTCAGAGAGAGAACCGGCATTTGCGAATTGCGCAAGAAAACAGAGCCAGCATCGAGATATCAAAGATTCAAGAACGAATTCACCGAGAGACTGTAGAGGGAGCTTACAGTGAAGAGAGAGGAGCGAGAGGAGGAGGAGGAGGAGGGGGATGAGCAAGCATCTGCCGCTCTCTCCTCTGCTCCTGTTCCCCATTGGGAGTGTGCTCGCCCTGCCGCTCCTCTGCTGCTGCTGGTCTCCGGGATTGCTTCTTTCGGCAAAGGCTGCTGCTTTGGATGCGCACTCGCTCGCTTTCACCAGGAATCTCCCTCCTCCCCCGCAGCCCGAATTCCGCTGCGTGGGGTGGGAGCGTGCGGTGCGCAGCGCACCGGTGAGCTGGTCCCGGAGCGGAGGAAGAGGTTGGTGTGGTGCGGTGTCGGGGGCAAAAGGATGGCTTGGGATTTGGGGATTTTCGATCGGAGGCGGGGTAGGACCGTAGGAGTGGGGGTGGGTGGGTTGCTGAATCTGGAACGGGGTGTTTGTTTCTTGGTTGCTGCTGCCTCGCTGGTGTTTTCTCGAGTTCATACGTAGTACTGTACAGGGCCATTTCTAACCATGGTGTCCATAGATGATGTGTATAACTAGGTAGTTAGGCAAGCTTCGCTGCGCCTGGGGAGACGATGGTTGACGTTGGTTGTCATTCCACTTGGTACGAATGTTAAGAAGATTGGTGTTGTTTACGGAGAGTTCTTGCGTTGCTGGCGTTATTTAATGGAGTCATTGTCATGTTGTATTTCGTGTTCATTTAGATTGACAATTAAAGACTGTTCATTTAGACTGTGGGCTACTCCCTCCGTCCCCTTTACGTGTCGGCCAAGCTACAGCTTCTTGTCCTAACCTTGTTTAGTTCGTCAACTTTCGCCAACTTATTTTGCCAACTTGTCACATCGAATGTTTGGACACTAATTAGGAGTATTAAACATAGGTGTAAAAGAACTAATTGCATAGATGGACTCTACATCGTGAGACGAATCTATTAAGCCTAATTAATCCTTCATTAGACATTGTCATGCTACAGTAACCCGTCATTAAAATGCGCTAATGACGGCACATATTAGGTTTAATAAATTCGTCTTGCGATGTAGAGTCATCTGTGTAATTAGTTTTATAATTAGTCTATATTTAGTACTCCTAATTAGTGTTAAAAGTATAGATGTGATATTTCGCCAATATTCACCACATTTACACCCCCTAACTAAACATGGTTGTGTCACTACGTGGTTCAACTTGCCGGACTTGCCGAAACAAAGGTTGTGTTCAGTTAAAAAAAATACTTTTTACTACCTATTCATTCCCCTCACAGAACACGCTTTCCAGAAAATTCATTTTCCACATTTACTATTCATTTCCCTCACATAGCACGCTTCCGAAAAAAATATTTTTTCTCCCCAGACTAAACACACAAGAACTCATGGCTATTTGTCTAGATGTACAGTGGTCCTGACTTTTTCCACTAGCAAAATTACTCCACATATTTCATTTTAGAAAACGGTCCTGTACCAACTCACTGTAGCAGGAGATCTAATCCATCCATATGCAATCGTATGGTATTAAAGCTATGAAAAGTCACTGCTACAGTATTTTTTTTACTTCCAGAACGTTTGAGAATCCACGGTGGTCGTCGAGATACGACGCAGGCCCAGCTGTACCGCATGCCTCCCTTCTGACGGGCCCACACGAGGTGAGTTTTCCAAAAATTAAAAAAAATCACAGACTTTTCCCAACCTCTCGTCTTCACCTAGATCCACAAGCGCATGCGCGGATGCGCCCCTCCCTCCATCGATTCAGCGTTGTTGGGCCACGGCAGCTAAGGCGCAGGCATCTGCCTCCTTCAACACCGGTCCCCACCTCCTCCGGCACGGGGCCACGAGAGCTCCGACGGTCAACCAGCTGCAGCAGGTGCGCGGGGAGCTCCGACTGGCGAGAAGCTTCAGCGGGCGCGCGGGGAGCTCTTACCTGCGAGCAGCTCTAGTGGGTACGCAGGGACGCATGGACGCGCGGTGAGCTTTGCGGGGACAGGTACGTTCTCTGCAGCTACGTTGTCGACGTGGGCCACCGCGGGTGCGCGGCGAGGTCGGCTGCGGGCGACGACGGCGCACTGCGGCCTGTGGACGACATGCTCGCGGTCGAGCGGCTCGGACACGGTCGCGGTCGTCATGTTCCTCAGGCGGGCGGGCAGCAGCAGGCGGACACGGTCGCGGTCGTCATGTTCCTCAGCTGCGAGGCCCTGCTACCTGCCTGGGCGTTGTCCGTGCAGCAACCTCGCGTCCATGGCTCTACACAAGCAGGCTGGCGGTGGAACGAACCCTCTCTGCTCTCTCTCTCTTTGTTCTTGTTAGCTGCGTTGGATTTTTGCTCAATTTGTTTATGGTGGATTTGTGCTTGAGTTGTTTTGGTAAATCTGCGCTTCGATATGCCTTCGAATCAGGGATTTGTGGTTCGAATCGGGGATTCGTGGCTCGTATGTCGTCTTCTTCTTCTCCGGCGAGCGGTGCACCTCCTCCCCACGCCGTCAGACGTTCGTTCTTACTCCCTTCCGATCGGACGCCTTTTTCCCCGTCCGCCCATGCGCGCAGGCGAGGCAGTTGGAAGCGGCCATGCTCCAGGCTGGCGGCTCCCATTCTCCTCGGCTGCCAGCGGCACTGCATGAGGGAAGCTGGATTTTTTCCGGGGACACCGATGACGCAGTCGTCGGCATGCGGTAGGACCCACGTGGGGCCCACGCGGGAAAGGAACCACCCGATGGCTGCCATCTCATTTCGCGAGGCCACGTGGCGGTCGGCGACCTGCCGAGCTCCGGATGGGGGTGAAACCTTCGAGCAATAAGAAGGTACATATGCCACATCACCTAGACATCATCACTAGAAACTAATATAATGCCACATCACCTAGACATCATCACTAGAAACTGAACCTCCAACCCCTAGTTTCCTGACGTGGGCCCACAATTAATTTTCTGTCTCCCCCATCTTCCTACGAACGCCTAACTCAAAGCAGCAAAGCAGGGGCCTCGCCGGCCTGGGCAGATGACGACGGCGAGCTCGACCGATGGCGTGCGGGCGAGGCCAGAGCAGAGACGAGCAAGCTAGGTGGGCGAGGTTGGCGGACGCCGGTGGTGGCTTCACGCAGGGGAGCGATGGCAAGGCCATGTGCATGCTTCAGCGTTGACCAACTCAAGCACGACGGTGGCCATCTCAGCATCTCGCTCACAAACTTCGGCGACGGCAGCAGCGCACGAGGAGCTCGAGGACGTCGCTGGCATCGAGTTTCTTTTAATCTTTCCTTCTCAGATCCATGTAGGTACCATTGGATTGAACTTTTCCTCAATTCTGTTTGCTCTATTCTGATTCTGTCGAACATGGCGGCGAACCAGTAGGCAGGCGTAGGCTTCCGGGGGCAGCGGGCCGCAGGCAGGACAGCAACGACAGACGGTGAGCTCCGTGGGCAGGCAGCGACGATGAGCCCGCCGGCGGCGACAGCGAGCTCTCTCACAGGCAAAGATGAGCTCCAGTGTGGGCCCATTTAGGCCCCGTTTAGTTTTCTAAATATTCCAAAAAAAAGCACTATTCATCCAACTTTTCACTATTCATCACATCCCTTCTACTCACAAGTTTTCTAAATATTCCCCAAAAAAGCACTATTCATCCAACTTTTCACTGTTCATCCCATCCCTTCTACTCACATAACACTATTCATCTACAGTGTTTTTTGTTGAACAGTGTATTTTCGGGGAATCTTTCCCCAATCTAAACGCACCCTTAGATGGAAACGATGCTTTTCTCCCGACACCAATCCGCTTGTGTCTCGGTCTTTGGAACGCGTGTCGACTCGGTGTCTTGATGAGACACGGTTTCCATTTTTACTCCTCTCTGCTCAATAAGGATGTGTTTAGATTGGGAAAGATTCCCCGAAAAAATAATAAACGCACCCTTAGATGGAAACGATGCTTTTCTCCCGACACCAATCCGCTTGTGTCTCGGTCTTTGGAACACGTGTCGACTCGGTGTCTTGATGAGACACGGTTTCCATCTTTTACTCCTCTCTGCTCAATAAGGATGTGTTTAGATTGGGAAAGATTTCCCGAAAAAATAATGTAGACAAAAAAACATTATAGATGAATACTAGTATTCTGGTGTGGGAGAGATAGGATGAATAGTGAACAGTGTTTTTTTTGAAAAAGTTTTGAAACTAAACACGCTCTAACTCCTTTGCCATGTCATATTTCTGTTTATGTGGCAAACTATTTAATGTTATGGACACTTGTTGGGAATAGCCTTAGTGTCGACTGCTCAATGGTTTTCGGTGGCGACGAAAGGGACAAGCGAGCGGGGGGACAGGGAGTGTGAGCCACCTGGACAGTGGGGCCTGGTTCCTCCGTCCAGAAAACATACAATTCTTGCTTCCTAATTAATTTAAGAATTTTAACTTTGACTAATTATAAATAAAAAATATAAATATTTATCAGATAAAATATATATCATTATATTCATTTTTAAATGTAGTTTTTTAACAAATTTATTTAGAGCCATAAATACGAATATATTTTTCTAGAAATTTGGTCAAACATGAACTACTTTAACGTGCACGCATCCTAAATTTATTTAGTAGCTTGTTTTTTCCTAAGGTAATTTTCACTGCAGTAATTCGTGCCCGTTGATGTTAATTGTTAACCGACAATTAAAAGGACCCAAGACTTTTAATTTTTTAATGAAACAAAAGACTTTTATTAGAAAAGCTTTACATGAATTCCATTGGCACAGAGAAATTGTGATGGGAAATCTAGGGAAGTGTCACTTTTACGAATCCTAAGGTTGCCACAATGCCAAAATACGGACAACCAAGACGTTGATTCTTTGCAGTTAGGCTTTGGTGCTGAAGCTTGTTGCCACTTCTATGTAAATGAAATATTGCCTTTTTTTTCAAACCACAATAAATGATAGCAACTTCTATTATTATGGAAATGTTTTTTGTAATAAATCCAGTAATGCTGATCTTGAGTTGTCTACCTATAAATTTTAGATATACATCATTAGAGCTAGAAAAAATTTGTTTCGATGGGAGAATACAAACTATACTACAATGCAGCAGAGTGTTGCAATTACGGAACGTCGGAATGTGCCAATTTAGGAGGGACCAACACAGATATGTGCACTGTACGGAGTAACAATTTGCACGTCCACTTTGGGAACTTGTAAACCCAGAAATGGAGGCAGGGACCCAATGAACTCCGGCTCTCCCGTACGCATTTAATTTGACAAGCACGATTCCAATGATGCAACGATAAATGGCAGGCTAGTTTCCCTCCGCAAGACAGAAATGCTAGTCTAGATTTGCTGTCCCTGTAGTAAAGGAACTTGCAGTCTTGAGCTACTTGGACCTTGGAAGAAGCCAGCCAAGTGCCCAAAGTTTACTTGCTGGGGCCAGACATTTGGTGATCAGTACACCTAACAGCCCCTGGGCGACTCCTTCATGCTGTCTCTGTTCCAATTTTTTTGTCGTTTTAGTTTTTCTAGATTCATAGATATTATTATGCATCTAGACATGGGGTATATCTTAACCCATAACAAAGTTAATAAAGTCTATGAATGTAATGGACCCAAAACAACCTATAATTTGGGATGTAGGGAATACTTAGGTAGCAGAAGTCAAAACGGACAAGAACAAATTCAAGATATTTGAAAAAGAAAAGTCTGAAACTGAACCTTTTCTCTGCAAGCACATCACCTTTCAAGAATTCAGCCTGCATTTCAACATTTCATCTCAAAAGAAGAATCCAATGCGCTACAGCCATCTTGTGTGGTGTATGGAGCAACTTGTGTTACGAGTATCAGACAGTGCAGCACTACAGATTCGACAACCGCAGACCCAGGCGAAAGGAAACCGTTGTTACCAGGGTTGCAGCTTTACTTCTAAACTAGATAGCATTGAAACGGCCCGGAAATTCAAGAATGAAAATCCGCTTCCCTGTACTCTTGCGGTAGTCCCTGGATCAGTCGCTACCACGTACAGAATCCCGAAACAGAAGAATAGCAGTTCCAAACTTCGATAAAGTAACACAGAGTTAAATAAGTTATTACATTCCCGACAAAGGGTCCAAATTATTCGCCACGCCGGGCTAAACAAGCAAGTAAAAGACATCTAGCGCTAGGAAGCTCGTCGATAGGCCTCCATCTTCACGTCTCCTCCACAGGCAGGCTTGAGCGTAGACCGTCGCCTAGTCGTACCAGTTGTCGAAGTTGGAGTCGAACTCCGCTCCATCTCCCAGATACTCACTCTCTGTTCCCAAGGGATGGAACAGGCACACGTCACCGACTGAATGCAGCTTTAAGTGGACTAACATACTAATGGTATATAATAAAGACAAGGAATATGGCTTGGGGTTTTCCTAAGCAAGCGGCATAAATAACAATAATATCTTCATCCCACCAATTCCCGTATCACTGTCCCGGGCTAGTCCCATCACACGACGGGTTCCCGGCGGTCAGTCTCCTCAACACACACACACCTTCAGCTCTCGGCGATGCGCAGCTTCATTCCTGGCATCTCAAGAGAGATAACCGGATCACAAGGCAGGCGGAGCACAACCTACCTCTCCCCGGCTACCCCTACGCCTTCACACTCTCACCTATAGGGGGAGAAAAGCATATCCCAAAACAATGGCCAACCACACTGAAGAACACTGCGCTATCCATGACCAAGATCACGGCTATACGTATAGATCATAACACTCTGCAGAGGTTGTACACCTGTACCCAACCCGGGCTGCGACTGGTAGCGAGCCAGTCGAGACGCAGCCCACAACTAGTAAACCTCCTAGTAAGAATGGCACCCTCCTGGTCTCCCGGGTCTGGACACCTCCGCCCTAAGGCGTTGGTCCCAAGGAAATGTGAAAGCATACTACCAGAGCTGCCCATCGGGGGTGTAAGGCACGGGCACTCACCCCTCACACATACACAAACTGTGATCTCCTCATTCGGGTGCCACCCTAGCTAGGCTAGTCGTTACCGGTCACATCTCAGGCAAGTTGGCGTGTACGGTACAGTGAACGCAGGACAGTCAACAAGGTTTAAGGTACCGGTACGGGAAGCAGTCTTCTTCCTCACCCTCTCAAGTAACCTCCTACACCTGGCTCCAAGTCATAAAACCACTAGGGAGTCCAACCCTCCTTAGGGTACCCTAGGGGGCCATCTCCCCTAGAGCCCACGAGACAACCCAGAAGTTATCTCACCCCGATATAAGATCAGGTTGTTATTACCCGCACCGGTAAGACCTAGTAAGGTCAAAATCGCCATACACCTTCCCAGTTTTATCCCCCCACACACGCCAAGAATATCTACCACATATCCCGCACGCTAGCAGCATAGCATCTCATCATCATCATATAACAAGGTAGATATGATAAGCAATAGGTAACAAGGCATACGATAAATAAGACAGGCTATGCAAGGTTCACAGCTCAAGCAACACATGCAAGCCTAGCATATCTAATAAGCTATGCCTATAGGTAATCAAAGAAGCAGTCGGGCGTGAACCTGAGCAAGTGGGGTAGTCGTCCTCCTCGGCGAAGTAGTCCTCCTCAGTCAGCGCTCCTCCGGCAACGGCTCCTGATCGTAAAAACGGATAAGTCTAGGGGCCTATTTGCAATTAAGAGCCAAATGGAAACCAAGAAAGACCCAACTAACTCCATTTGCATTTTTAAAGTGTTATTCATGATTTTAGAAAATTATAGAAGTTGGTTTCACATTTTTCCGAGTTAAACTGAATTAGTTATGAATTTTCTAAGTTTAAATCATTTTCTGAAATTATTAAGTGTATTTTGGAAAAATGGAAAATCCAGGAAAACCCACAGAGTGCCACGTGGCATGCTGACGTCATCATGACGTCATGCTGACGTCAGCATAGGGGCCACCGGGTGATGACGTCAGCAGTGGGCCCTGCTGACGTCATCGTTGACCGGTCAACGGTCAACGGTCAAGGGTCAGCGGTCAGTGGGCCCCACACGTCAGCGCGTGGGACCCAGCGGTCAGTGGGGGCCAGTCACCGACTGGTGGCCCCCCGCGGTCAGTGCGCGCCGCGGCGCGGCTCGGCCGTGGGCCGTAACCGACCGTGGGCCGGGCGCGGCCCAACTGGGCGCGGCCCAGCTACCACGCGGCCTGGCCCAGGGATCCGCTGCGGCTGCGCAGCGATCCCGTGCGGCCAGCGCCGTGTGGCCCGCACTGCGCGGACGCGGGGCGGCGCCGCGAGCGCGCCTGCCAGGCGTTCGACGCATTGCCGCAATGGCGCGTTCGAACGCCGGCGAGCGACGCTCGTCGCGTTCCCGAGCCCGCGAACGTTCGTGTTCGTGCGTGCTTGTGTGCGCGTTCGCGCGCGCGAGCCAACGCGCCGTGCACGAGTGCGTGCACGTGCGTGGCGAGGCGCGGCGTCGCGGCCTGGCAGCCGGAGTGGCATGCCGCGGCGGCGAGCTCGTGGAGCGGCGCCTACGCGCGCTCACGGCTGCGACCGAGGCCAAGAAGGCGCGGCCTAGGGTTCCTGCAAGCGGCTCGAAGGCCGGACATGGGGGGGTAGGGGGTCCTAAGGCGGTGGCGCTAGGTTTCTCGCGGCGACCCGCCGGAGTGGAGCACGGCATGGCGAGGCGAGGTGGAGTAGCTCACCTAGGGCTCGAAAAAGGTAGGCTTGGCGTCGCGGGAAGGTCGTCGAGGTCGTCGCGAGTCGAGGCGGGTAGGTGCGGTGCGGTGGCGCGGCTCGTGGTCGTCTTCCTCGGCTCCGGTGGCGGCGTCGACGTCGGGGTCGGCTCGGCTCGGTGCTTCTCCTCGTGCCGCGAGGTTCGTCCTTGGCTCGAGGCACGGCAAGGCGCCTCCTTGCCGTGGCCTCTCCCTTCTCCTCCCCTCTCTTCTCCTCTCTTCCCCAACTCCGGTGGCGGCGGTGGAAAGGGGGAAATCCCCAAATAGCAGCTAGGGTTTCAAATTGGGGTCACCTAGGGCTTAAGTAGGGCAGGGGCTAGGGTTTGAAGGGTTCCCGCGGGGTAGGTAGGGCGTGTGGCGGTGACCCTCGGCGTTCGCGCCGGTGGACACGCGGCGCGCATCTAGGGTAGTCGAGGCTAGGGTTTGGTGGGCGCCAAAGGTGCTCACGGGTGCGCGGGGTAGGTAGGGCGCGCGGGTAGCTTCTAGAGGCTTCCGCGGCGCGGCTGGCTGCGCGGGAAAAGGCGGTCGGCGGCGGGGTCACGCGTTTCGCGTGACTCCGTCGCGAGGTTGGGGGTAAAGCTGACGGGTGGGGCCAGCCCGTCAGCGAGAGAGAGAAAGGACTGCGCGCGCGCGAGAGAGAAAGGAGAGGGTCTGGCGAGTGGGCCCGACGCGGCAGAGAGAGAAGAAGGGAGCGCGGCGCGGCTCGGCTCGGCTCGGCGCCGACAGGTGGGGCCCACCTGTCAGCGAGAGCAGGCGCGCGAAAACGGACGAGTGGGCTGTGCTGGGCTGGGCCGGCGCGAGTGAGGGAAACGGACGAGTGGGCTGCGCGCGCGGAAGAGAAGAGAAAGAAAGAGAGAGAGAGAGAAGTGGGCTGGGCCAAAACTAGGGGTAGGCTGGTTAGGTTAGTTAGAGCCCAAGTTAGTTTTAGGTTTAGAATTTGAATTTAAATTCAAATTCAAACCCCACACAAAGATCTAAATAAAACCAAAGGAAGATTCAAATGCCACTCTAGCATTAACAAGGTCCTTAGGCAATAAATACATTTTTCCTAGGAATTTTTGGGGTGAGAGAAGAAGACATCCTTATGGTAAGCCAAGTTTTTCATGCACAACAAAAATTTCAAAAATTTTCATAAATTTGAAAATAGTGGACTGTTACAAGCATGCACGATTGTTTTCTACATAATTTTTGGAGAAGTATAAATACCTGGAACAAACTGAACTGCAGCTAATACTACTATTTCGTATACAACAGATCTTCTAGAAGCTTAATTAGTGACGAATGTGTCAGACAGGACTTCCACCCTGCAATATCACTACAACAGTCAGCAGGTGAACAGCAATAACAAACAGATGCAGCTGTGCCCCACATCCCCCGCCTGATTGCTACATAGGGGATATATGGGCCTACAAACAGATCCCAAAACTGTGAAAATGAGTATTGCATTAATATGTAGGATCAGGATGCTCCAGGACAGAGATCATAGTTGAAAACGCAATAAGAAAAAGGAAGCATACCTAAAACAATCTCAGTAGATATTTTGGAGATTATGCTGGAGACTTATGCTGCTGCATAACCATCTCATCCTGAAAGTAGATGGCTCACTCCTGACTAAGATCAGCACGAGATACAAACTCAAGGTTTTGTCAGTATTTCTGCGCCGTTCCTAGTGACCAATATTGTATGCTCAAACTGAGCAGCCCAGCTACCATCAGCGGTGACAGTTGTCCATCCATCTTCCCACGTAACAAACTCTGTTTTTTCCATCGTAAGTATAGGTTCTGCAGAATTCCATTAAAACCCTTTAGCCTGATGTGAAATATTGTTATAGCACAAAGTATTGGAACTCATTGTTGGAAACATGGAATAGCTAATCCCCTGTAAAGATCACAATCAAGCAGGCTTTTAGGACAAACTTTAGCTTTGATTGCATAGATTGGTTGTCTAGTAGCACTTGACTAGGTTAGCTGTCCATGTAAATGACTCCTAATTCTTTGCCTGCCGTGTGCTATTTAAGCATGGCAAAGTGCAATGCTAATTATAGTGGAAAATAGGAAATTCTCTAAACATTTCTTCCTTCACAGTAAATTTCCACACAAGAGGCAGCAACACTAATTGCTATGCTCATTTAACCATATTTCAGGCCCATGCTATTTTCATTGTACCAAGTTTTTCCCTCAAAATATGTTCAAACATGGGTGAACAAGTATGAAATCTCCAGTGAAACTATTCTAAAGGGCATTAGGCAATTAACTGAAAATGGAGGCACGATTGAGGACAGTGAATAGCACATACCAATTGTAAATATTTGGCCCTCAACCATCCGCCCTGAGTTTTCATTGGCTACAAAACAGAGAATTCATTAGTCTCATGTACGCTCAGATTGAAGATTTATTTCAACAGGACAATGGAGCTAGTATAACGGCAAATACAAAGTGCATCTAATAATAATGACAGCATCACCGGTTTTCTGAACAAAGAAACAATATTCTTTTTCACAATATTCTTTTTCCATCTTGCTAGTAATAAATTAAGCTTGCTTGCAACAACTAAACTGCCTCCATATATTGCCAGTCTAAACAAGCAAATGTGCTAGGAGACAGTAATGGACCTAAGATTTAGGACATCTGAGCTGGAAACCAGTAGATCTAGCAATATGATAAGCAAAACTCTAAATAAATTACCAAATACAACAAAAATATCAATAGTAAAGTAGGTCCAAAACTTATCAAAATTAGGTATTCACCATGATGTAGGATAAGTGGCTCAGAATCATATGCAGTTCCAATTCCATGCCCAACAAACCGTTCCACCACATAATAGCCATAGAAATAAGCAAGCTTGCTGAAATTATTAAAACAAAAATAAGATCCATGCATGTGATATCATAGAAGTAAATCAGATGCATTTTTACCATAGAACAAAGTCAGCAAATGGTTACGAGAAGAAACGATATCAGTGAAGTCAATTATCTGGTTTTTATATCTTCAACAGTTTTCTACATTTTCTCGATCAATAAAAGATTTGCACCTGATGTCATTTGGAATTATCTAGGTTAAGGAGATAAGGGGGCTGAGTCTAACGAAACATGACAATAAAGGGGACCTAAACATCATGAAGGGGTCCTACATCTTCCGCCAATGTAGATGAAGAGGGGTGAAGGCCAAGTGGTGCCCTCATCTCTGCCATAATGTGTTCTAACATAACACTTGATGCCACAAGAAGTTTAGGTACCAGTTCAGAGCTGCCTCTTTGGTGAATTTTTTCTACTATGAATCACTGTTAACCATTTATACTCACAGCTTCTTTGTTCAGCGACCTTTCTTTCTAGAGTATTCGAACTAAATTTTTAACTGGAATGTAACCAATTCTGAATGATTTTCTCAGATTGGCAAGGGAAAAAAGAAATGCTAATGTACAGAAAGTTTCGATAAATAGATGACAGTCATGAAGTCAAATTAGGTAGTCAAGTACCCTGCATGAAGTGTCAATAACAAGGTGATTATAATCCCTTTTTAGTTCTAAGCAATTCATAATACCTACTATGTTGATCTTTGTCATTGCACTTTGTACTAGTTAACCTGAGCTTATAAAAAAATTCGAAGTATATGGCAGTGTAAATAAGAAGAAATAGTCACCCAAATTAGAGTAAAAAGGACTCAGACATAGGTGGTGAGAGTGCTGAGTGCACACCCACACCTCATACCAAACTTTTTTTTTTGCTCGAACACGCAGGACGGCAGGAGAGCTGTGTGTAATTGTATTAATAGATAGAAAGCGGTCTGATTACATGTCAATTCCACAGCTTGGGTTAGTTTTTTTTTGTTACATGTGCACCTGAAACAAGTACACTCCTCCTACCAACTGAGCTAGACTCAATTCCTAATGTGAGCTTATGAATAACACAATAAGAATCAACCAGCAAGTATTTGTAATAAAAAAATACTTTATTTTGTAAACTTTATGATAAAGCAAAACAGAACCATATTTTCTTGCCAATCTTTCTGTAGTTCACACCATCCCTGCAGACAGAAATGCCCTTCTCCAAGCATTCTTCAGCTGCCTGGTGCAACAAGGAAAATCAAATATCATCTGTGCATGTCCTGATGTAGGGAAGAATCGTCCAGTAAATAAAACTCAAAAGGGCAAAAGACTTAATGATATGACTGAGATGGAAAACACTTTTGGATCATTTGGCTTCAAAAGATTTATAAACACGGGAAAATATGCATTATGCAAATCAGAGCAGCTATTTGAGTACTGAATGAACCATCTCGAACAGAATATTTGAGTACAAACGTTCTGGAGGTACCCCCATGGTATCCCTATCGAGTAATATATGAAACTGGTTACAAATGTGAACTGGTCATCAAAATTTGATTATGCCAAATGTGCCCATCATATATGCGCAATTTTAGAAGATATTTCTTACATTCAAGAACACATTTACATCACTATTTGAAATAGTCACCATTCTGCAGCAGAAATAATATTTGTTAACCCATGATACTAAGGTAAGGTACAACAATGCATAGAGATGCGAAGAGGCAAGTTTCATTATGGTCTTCCTGTGCACGCATGCAAAATTGCAAATGCAATGACTCTGGGTTGTGCATATATATGCTTGTGCATATATATCTCTCGAACGATCAGTCTGCAGATGTGCACAGGAACACGCACACATGTTTCTTCTTGGAGTGTCGAACCTCTTGTTGTGAAAAAGGGCACAGCAATTGGTTGCGCGACGCAGTAAGCGGAGCGGATCGCATGGCCACATTTATGGCCCACAAGGCCACGAGACTACTAGAGCAAATCTTCCTATTGGCGGCCCGGCCCTCTCAGGCTGCCGCAGCCAGGCCGGGCCGCAGATCCTCCCCTTCCGCTCCATATTATTCGCAGCCAGTCACGATTGTGCTTGTGAGATGGGGATTCCACAAACCCTAGGCACTCACGCTCTTCCTCCTCCCGTCGCGAACCCCACGCCGTCCTCCGCGTACTAGCCCCGCACCGCGACGACCCCTTTCAAACACTGCCTGCTCCCATTTGGCCCCTCATCTTGGGATCTGGTTTCGCTGATCCTGTGAAGATTCAATCTATATCCAGGAAGCCATGTCGGAATGGGACTCTGGTAAGCGGAAATTTGTGGCATCTTTGATTGCAAGCTCCTTTATTTTTATTACCACGGGAGTCTATGTGATGTTGCTGATCTTGATGAAAATCATGTGTAAACACGAGCTCTCTTTATTAGCGATTAGGAGTTCTCACAAAAAAAAAAAAAATCACCTCTTTGGTTGCATCCCTCAGATCTGGAGCTGTCCCTCATGCCAAAACTTCAGCTTTGGACTGAAACCTATCTGAAATTGTTGCATCCCGTGCTGCTACCGTATTCTTTAGTCAAAACTGTCACAGCATGAGCATCAGTAGTTATTGTACTTCCAATTTCCACATTTTGTTGTTGAACTGAAGCTCAAAAGGTTCTTTTTGGTTGTTCCATGCTTTCTAAGCATCAAAGTTTCTAATTTTTCAGTTAAAATTTTCGAATAGTATTTGAAACTTATTTGGCTGCGTAACTCACTTGCAGCACTGTTACCATGTCCATACGTGGAGAAAGTACAGTGTTTAATGTTTTCCATTTTGGAGTTGAAAAATTGTAAATCCCCGTTTTGTTTTCATATCCGTCAGGATTATTGTTTATCAACTGGTGTGTTATTTGATTGAACAATCTTCCTTGCTTTCAGATGTCCAAACAATGGAATTGGAAGCTTTGGCAAATTCTGCACCAATGGACACATGTGAAAAGGAGACCATGCAAATGGCCTGTCACAAAGATATTACAGAGTGTCCATGGGATCCATCTCATCTTTTCATGGATTGTAAAAATGTCGATTTGGAAAAGATGGATGAGGTATGGTAATTAGCCATGTGTATGATTTCTTATTAGCTTGTGTTTTGTTTCCTTAGTACGTGGCCCTTCACATTCTCTCTTCCAGTTATTCAAGCAAAGATCTGTTCGGATGGCCAAGGCGTTACCAAATGATATAATTATCCCAGATCCTACTCCTAAGGTGTGTTTCTTCTAATCATTGTTTGCATAACTCATTTGACAAATCATTCTGTTATATTTGTCCATTTTTTGTTATTTATTATGCACCATTTTAGTTTACCTAAGCTGTCTGTGCTAGATTTAATGTTTTGTTGTCATAATTCCACTAGTAAGGCTTTGTTTATTATGTTTCCCTTGTCTGGAAAACTGATTGCCTTTTATCTCTTTCAATTGTGACCGGATCGATCCAGTCTGTGCAAGAGGCCTTCTATGGTATATGTCACAAGTTGGCTCCGGTGCTGAAAAAGGATAGCGTCCGGTGCTTCCTCAGTTTGTTCGCAGAATATCCTAGGGCCATGGCATGGAATTTGAGCATAACCTCTGAAACCTTAACCTGCATTGTTGGCTTCGATGCTCTGCGATGTGCAAAAGTTGTACTGGAGGGCAAGATGCATAAGCTTCATTGCATGCATGCCTATCCCAACCGCATGAACCCACATGGATACTTTCCTATCCATGAAGCTGCTGAACGGTTCTCTGTTGACATGATCAAGTTGCTCTTTCGCCATGGTGCTTCAGCCAATGTACGCACAGTCGGTAATGCTGTCATTGAGGATCTCCTCCCACTCCATGTTGCAGTTGAGAACACTTGCATGCATAAGTATCTGGAGGACAATTTATCTCCTATCCAGTATCATCGGGATTATATCTTCAAGCTCATCTATCTGCTTTGCCTACCCGAAATGGTTTGTTTCGCTCCCTCTTCAGAAAATACTACTACTTATGCAGCATGACAAATAAAAATTATGTGCTGTGTTACATTTTTTAAATTCCGATAAGTTTGACATGTTCTTATTTCAAACTTAGTGAAATGGAGTCAGAATTCTATTTGACAAGATTTTGTTTTGCTTGGATATTGGTTCTAATTCATAATTACTATAATTAGATGAAACAAAAGTTATTCACAGCTGCTTGCTTGCAAAAGCTGAAAGTCACTCAGAATTGTTCGTTTGCCCTTTTTTAGTGCAGAAGATCTTTTTGTCGGTGGCTGATGTTGGGTTTCATCTAGCCTACACCAACTAACTTGGGACTAAAAACACTTTGCTGCTGTTGTTATTGCAGAAGATTTTCTTGGATACAATTAGGCTTCTTGCTGAAAAAACAGATAATTTACTTGATGAGCTCTGGAATTGTATCAAGAAGAGAAAGCTCGTTCAGGCGTCACTTCTACTACTGGCAGCCCAAAAGCAGATTCGGAAGCATGAATGGTTCAATACTATCATGTATCGCATATTCAGAGAGATTGCTGCACTAGGATTTGCGAGTGATAATGCTGTGGCTCGGAAGCAGCTAGAGGAAACATTTCATCTTGTCAGTATAATTTCTCATGCTGGTGAAGCTCTTGATAAATATATCCAAGCACATTCAGAGGTATCACTTCTTCTGTATATTGCAGTACAGTGCCACCTTTCCTTTCTGTATTTTCTGGATGCATAGCACACAAAATGGGAAAACTACGCAGTTCTTTTGCACGGCCTCTATAATTTCGATTGCAAGTGAGCACAACAAAGATTCACAGATTGGTCACACTGTTCAATGAATACTTGCGTGTTACTTTTCCTTTCGTATTTTCTGGATGCATAGCACACAAAATGGGAAAAAGTAAACTTGCATGTTAGTCATCGGTTCTTGGTCTGAGCTAATAGATTTTGTTATATACCCCAAGCTGACTGTATGTCCATGAGGATGTTTTGGCTCAGTTCAACACACATGACCCAAGTTTTTTTTCCCTCTTATGTCTATGAACACTTTTGTACATGTAATTCTTATAAGGCGGCGTATCCTATGAGAACCCAATTCATATGAGAACTCAAATCTGAGCCACATGATCTTGATCTAAGGGTGATCCAAGAAAGTGGGAGGAGGGATTTGCAAAAGTTAATCATACTTTTGCAAATTCCCCCTTCCACCTCTCCCTACGCGCTCCCCTTGGATCAAGATCATGTGGCTCAGATTTGAGTTCTCATAGTTCTCATAGAAATTGAGTTCTCATAGGATATGTTGCCTTCTTATAAACACTTCAATTAACTGAGTTGAAAATACACATGCTGGAAGTCATGCCTTGTTCCCTTTTTTATTCGCAAACAGCTCAGGATAGCTGTGTGTCATTTCATTAAGATAGGAAAAGAAATACATAAGAAAAGGGAAGCCCCTAACTTAGTACTGTACACATCCCAACACACAATGCCACACCCAACTGCCTTGTTCCTTTTGAAGCGTCTAATTTAATCTGTAGTTATAAAGCATGAATAAACTTAGAGCTTCCAGTTTAAGAAAACCAAGACAGTAGTTTATAGTACACTTGTATTCAATTTGATTGAAAATTGTTCTTTTTCTTTCCATTTCAAGTCTTAAACCGTTCTTTCTATCATCTCTTTGGCACCATTGATCATATGACTTGTTCTTTATGATATATACCATCAATATATTTATTTTGTGTTGCATTTTTTTCTTTTCCTCTATCTGATCTGATAGCTTAAATGTTATTCAGGTGCCTCATGTGGAGGTCCTTGAACATGTCTCATGTATTCTTGAGGAATTTGGGTTTCCCCCTAAAAGGGACATCATTGACGTCAGAAACCTGTACTACTCCTTTTCTTTGCATCAATATAATATTTTCTTTTGCAAATACATGGTTATTTTTTTATTTAATAATATCTTCAATTGTTCTTAAAGGCGCCCTTATAACTGCAAGATTTCTACCAACAGCCTACATGACTAAGGTGTGTAGGTTGATCATTCTGGTAACTACTTCTGAATTTCAAAGAACAGGAACCCTGACTACTTTTTTTCATGGAAGTTAGGGCTTGTGCATGCAACCAAGGACAAGGAGCATAGAGAAATGTCTTATCTGCATGCTGTTGAGGAAAAGGTAAATTTATTCACATGTTAAGTAGTGCTATGTTATATGTACATGGGGTAAACTTCTCTAACTAACCCAATGTAGATAAATTTGACCGAAGTAAGATGTTTAGAAGGAAAAAGTCAAAATCACCTCCTCAAGTGGATTCATTGGATCATGTATAACTTAATTTTTGCAAAAAAATTTATACTCATTTTATCATGTATAACTTAATTATAATTTATTTTATGATTTTTCAAAGATTCAGCCAAAAAAAATAAAAAGAAAAAACACAAAACCCTGTTACTGTAGCAATTCACCGTTCAAACTGCTCTAGGGTGTAATCTGACCGGTTTTGAAAAGTTCAGAGGTTAAAATAGACGGTTTTATAGTTGGGGTGTTAACTATTCCACCCTCCATGTTAGAATGATAGAATACAGTTCAAATTGCCATGGAATTTTAATAAATAACAAATGATGCTGTTAGATATTTATTATTTTCCATGTTATAGAAACTTTTCTATCTTCTTTCTTTGGGACATTTTTCATTGTGCCCTTGAACCTTTGTTCAAACAGAAAAATGACACGGGAAAATGGTGTAGATCACCAATTAACATTCAGTGTGAAAATTGCCATTTTTAGATATCTATTATTTTCCATGTTATAGAAACTTTTCTATCTTCTTTCTTTGGGACAGTGTTCATTGTGCCCTTGAACCTTTGTTCAAACAGAAAAATGACACAGGAAAATGGTGTAGATCACCAATTAACATTAAGTGTGAAAACTGCCATGCAACTAGAATGATCTTTTTACTCTTCTAGTGCTTGCTCTGTTTCTGCCATGAAACGTATTGGTTCAGCTGTCTGTCATGTTGATTGTGAGTAGTTTAAATATCACATTAATCCATGAGCAATGAATATACTGTGAATCAAGTTCTCTAACTAATCATATGCTGGAACATGAATGCTCATGTGTTTCACAATGCAATTTGTATTGATCTAGGTTCTGAGAAAGAAAGTAACTGGAGGATGGGATCCAACGTACACACGGAGGAGTTTTTTCCCGTATTGGAGATCAGTATTAGGGGCTCGGTGTAAAGTAAGGGTGTTTCCATCCTATGCAACAGCAGACGATAAGACACCGCTGAATCTTGAACAGGCTCGTAAGGGAATGAGCGATGGGCCTTCTTCAATTTCTAGTGATATTGGTTTAATTGGAAGAATTCAGCAACTGACAAGTACTCATCAGTCAAGAAAATACTGTACAGGTGCATTCAAAACACTTGCGAAGGTGCTAAAGAATGTATGAGTAGAAAGGTATGACATGAGTTTCCTTTTTCTTTTTGAAGTCTGAACATGCCAACAAAAAATGTATGGAAGGAAAGAATTGCTTCGATGTGCATAATAACTGAAAGTCTGAAAGGAAAAATAGATTGTCTGCTCAAGTTCGTTAGAGCTAGGAATTTGTTATATAGTTATTTATATTTTCCTTTGTAGAATTTCCATTTTGCTTAATAAATCTTAGTGTAAATAAATACTTAAAACTAACTCCAGTCATCCTGATGTCTTGTTCCTCAATGCAGATGCCTGGTGACATGCCGTGTGATCATATTTCTGCAAGCTGTTATGGCGTACACGTTTCTCGCAGATCAAACTGGTTGGTGATAAGTACATGTGTTTTGGACACACCTTAGGAGGATTATTATGTATTATGCTAGATTACCATGGCCTGCTGATGTGCCTTGTTTTGTATTTGGCCTTAACCTTTGGAGGTAGCCGTTGTGTGAGATCTGGAGTTTGGACACACATGTAACGTTGGTTTCTTGCACTTTATTTTGCTATTATTTGGCCCATATATTTTAGGACATTGGTGCTTAATTTTTTTTTGCTTCATCAGTGTTACTGGCTAGTATTTTTGCAAAAGAAAACAGTGTCCATAAATTTTTGATGCGTAGTTAGAACAAAAGTCTTTATGGTTGAGAGTTAGACATTGGAAAACATAGGAACATGGGGAAACATGTCGCTAGTTTCAGGGTCTGGTAGTTTGTGAGTGCTAAAGTTACTGTGGTAGTAATGTTTTTAAAGAAGAATCACAACTGTAAGCTATTATTCTCAGCTTTTAGTGTCTACCAAGCTTATATTTATTTGTATAAAAGCGGCGTTACCTTACTGTCACTTTTAATTGGCAATTGATTATTTATTTTTTATGTGCTTATGTTATCTCAGGTAAAATCTTTTGATAAGAGGTTTCAGCTGCAGGAGAGAGCATTTTTTTCTCAGAAGCCTTCACAACTATCTGACATGTCACAACTAGAAGATGGTCAGCAGTTAAATGTAGATGCGGTCTCTATGGAGGGTTTCCCTAGGCCTGTATTTGTTAAGAAAAGCAGAGCTGCTGCTGCTGGGTTGAAGGACTTCAAACCACAACCACTTGTATGATGCTTCGGCTTGTTTTGTAGATCCACTCTCTTTATACTGCATCATTTACAATGTGACCCATATTTTGATCATTGGTGCTAAATTTTTTGTTCATACGAGTCTTTTAAAATTGAATAATATTTCTGTCAAACAACAAGGTGCATAGAGGTGACATGTATTTAAAACAAAAATCTTTATTATTGAGTGGAGACATAGCTTGAGATGGTTTGGAAAACACGGGGCAACAAGTTAGTGGAGGCGGGGGTTGCTTTTGTTCTTAGTTTCAGGTTATGGTAGTTTGTGAGTGATGTTACTGTCGGTTGTATTGTGTTTATAGAAGAACCCCTATTGTGATTCTCAGCTTTTAGTGTGTACTGAGATTTATATTTCTTTGTATAAAACACCATTACCTTTCCTTTTTATACTGTCACTTTTTAATTGACTGTTGATTATTTATGCTCATGTTATCTCAGGCAAATCCTTGTGATAAGAGATTTCAATTCCAGCAGAGAAGATTTTTATTCCACAAACATTCGCTACCATATGATCTGCCAAGAAGGTACTGCAGCTCCAAACCAGTACCAAAAAATGATCAGCAGCTCAATGGAGATGCAATCGATCTGGAGGGTTTCCCTGGGCCTGGTGATATTACTGAATTTGTTAAGATGCTGAGCTCAAGAAAGAACTTGACATTGGTGTACTTAGAGCAGAATTTAATAGAGATATCAGACCCATACTTGCTTCAAATTGTTTGATTCTTCCTCGAGCAGTTGGTCATCAGATGACAACCGCCTTTTTGAATGGCCAAGCACATGGGTCGTCTAAGCGTGAACCGCTATACCTAAGCTCATTGGACATAATGATTGCAATGAAGCTTCTGAAAGAATGGCAGAGGAAGCCACTGCTTGATTTCATAATCAAGAGAAGAGTTCTTGTGGCTGATGAGTGGAAGGAAACTCATAGAAACATAGAGCTTTTAGAATATGAATTTGAAGAGAGCCAAAGTGATTTTGTCCGTGGTGAATGTGATGCCTCATTCCAAGAATCTGTCGTAGCTCCAGCTGGAACTACATCTGGTGCAATCCACCGAAGAGGGCAAACTGTTTCGGGTGCTGTACTTAAATCTAGAAGTGCTAAACTTGCTTTCATCATCTGGAGGGGGAGACGGTTATTATGGGCAGATATGTTTGACGGAATATCATGCGATGATAATAATCACGCAGAGATACTTGCTGCACTGGCTCTCCTAAAGAAATGTGAAGAATCAAATTACTTGAATGTGAGACTGTGGAGTGATAGCACTAAAGTTATACGTGTTATCAATGGTTCAGAGACCATAGAGCTGAATGGTAAAGAACCGTGATACTTATCTGCTGCTGTGCTCAATGCTCAAAAAATTCACGAAACTTGTGGCAGTCCATAAGCCAAGGGAACTAATGTTTCTGCTTGACCAGCTCCTGAGGATAGATGGCGTTCCACGTGCCATTCTTGATGAGGCCCTCGAGTTACAGTCACCTTACTTGAGTGGATGCCCGCTTTTTAGTATCACGCACAATACGGGAACCCGCAGCATCCTAAAAAACTTGGTACAGCCCAACCACACATCCTGTTTTGTTCCTTGTTTTTGAGTTCTGTTGTTTGTATTTTGTTGAACTCATGATCTCATTGCTTGTTTTTTTTTCAGCAACTTTTCTGCGAAACAAGAAAAACCAGAACTATAACCAGAAAAGTTGCTGAAAAAAAACAAGCAATGAGATCATGAGTTCAACAAAATACAAACAACAGAACTCAAAAACAAGGAACAAAACAGGGTTTGTGGTTGGGCTGTACCAAGTTTTTTTTATGATGCTGCGGGTTCCCGTATTGTGCGTGATACTAAAAAGCGGGCATCCACTCAAGTAAGGTGACTGTAACTCGAGGGCCTCATCAAGAATGGCACGTGTAACGCCATCTATCCTCAGAAGCTGGTCAGGCAGAAACATTAGTTCCCTTGGCTTATGGACTGCCACAAGTTTCGTGAATTTTTTGGGCATTGAGCACAGCAGCAGATAAGTATCACGGTTCTTATCATTCAGCTCTATGGTCTCTGAACCATTGATAACACGTATAACTTTAGTGCTATCACTCCACAGTCTCACATTCAAGTAATTTGATTCTTCATATTTCTTTAGGAGAGCCAGTGCAGCAAGTATCTCTGCGTGATTATTATCATCGCATGATATTCCGTCAAACATATCTGCCCATAATAACCGTCTCCCCCTCCAGATGATGAAAGCAAGTTTAGCACTTCTAGATTTAAGTACAGCACCCGAAACCAGTTTGCCCTCTTCGGTGGATTGCACCAGATGTAGTTCCAGCTGGAGCTACGACAGATTCTTGGAATGAGGCATCACATTCACCACGGACAAAATCACTTTGGCTCTCTTCAAATTCATATTCTAAAAGCTCTATGTTTCTATGAGTTTCCTTCCACTCATCAGCCACAAGAACTCTTCTCTTGATTATGAAATCAAGCAGTGGCTTCCTCTGCCATTCTTTCAGAAGCTTCATTGCAATCATTATGTCCAATGAGCTTAGGTATAGCGGTTCACGCTTAGACGACCCATGTGCTTGGCCATTCAAAAAGGCGGTTGTCATCTGATGACCAACTGCTCGAGGAAGAATCAAACAATTTGAAGCAAGTATGGGTCTGATATCTCTATTAAATTCTGCTCTAAGTACACCAATGTCAAGTTCTTTCTTGAGCTCAGCATCTTAACAAATTCAGTAATATCACCAGGCCCAGGGAAACCCTCCAGATCGATTGCATCTCCATTGAGCTGCTGATCATTTTTTGGTACTGGTTTGGAGCTGCAGTACCTTCTTGGCAGATCATATGGTAGCGAATGTTTGTGGAATAAAAATCTTCTCTGCTGGAATTGAAATCTCTTATCACAAGGATTTGCCTGAGATAACATGAGCATAAATAATCAACAGTCAATTAAAAAGTGACAGTATAAAAAGGAAAGGTAATGGTGTTTTATACAAAGAAATATAAATCTCAGTACACACTAAAAGCTGAGAATCACAATAGGGGTTCTTCTATAAACACAATACAACCGACAGTAACATCACTCACAAACTACCATAACCTGAAACTAAGAACAAAAGCAACCCCCGCCTCCACTAACTTGTTGCCCCGTGTTTTCCAAACCATCTCAAGCTATGTCTCCACTCAATAATAAAGATTTTTGTTTTAAATACATGTCACCTCTATGCACCTTGTTGTTTGACAGAAATATTATTCAATTTTAAAAGACTCGTATGAACAAAAAATTTAGCACCAATGATCAAAATATGGGTCACATTGTAAATGATGCAGTATAAAGAGAGTGGATCTACAAAACAAGCCGAAGCATCATACAAGTGGTTGTGGTTTGAAGTCCTTCAACCCAGCAGCAGCAGCTCTGCTTTTCTTAACAAATACAGGCCTAGGGAAACCCTCCATAGAGACCGCATCTACATTTAACTGCTGACCATCTTCTAGTTGTGACATGTCAGATAGTTGTGAAGGCTTCTGAGAAAAAAATGCTCTCTCCTGCAGCTGAAACCTCTTATCAAAAGATTTTACCTGAGATAACATAAGCACATAAAAAATAAATAATCAATTGCCAATTAAAAGTGACAGTAAGGTAACGCCGCTTTTATACAAATAAATATAAGCTTGGTAGACACTAAAAGCTGAGAATAATAGCTTACAGTTGTGATTCTTCTTTAAAAACATTACTACCACAGTAACTATAGCAATCACAAACTACCAGACCCTGAAACTAGCGACATGTTTCCCCATGTTCCTATGTTTTCCAATGTCTAACTCTCAACCATAAAGACTTTTGTTCTAACTACGCATCAAAAATTTATGGACACTGTTTTCTTTTGCAAAAATACTAGCTAGTAGGGATGAAAACGGATCGGATACTGACGGATATGCCCGAATACGAATGCAGATATTTATTTTTTTCCGGATCGGATTCGGATACGGACAGTACAAAATATGTCGGATATGTATCAGATATTAATATACATTACATATCTGCAATAGATATTCAACTTTTGTTATGCGGATACGGATACGGTCGGGTATTGTTTTTCCGGTTCCGGATACGAACTGTACCATTTAAGGCCTGAGGGCCTTCGGTCGGTCGGACGGAAAATATCCATACCACTTTCATCCCTACTAGCCAGTAACACTGATGAAGCAAAAAAAATTAAGCACCAATGTCCTAAAATATAAGGGCCATGGGTTGATGAGACATTTTGAGCACCAATGTCCTAAAATTAAGCAAAGTTCAGAATGCCATCCATAAGGTGATTGATTTTTTCGGCATTTAGCAAGGTTCACAATGTCCCAAAATTAAGCACAAGTGAATTCCAGAAGTTACAGCTCAAACTCAGCAATATTAAAATTTGAAATGCAGTTTGTAGCTTACAAATGATCCAGGAAGGTGATTCAATTGGTAGGTTATAGCAGCAGCATCTGGGCCCTTCTCACACAACCATCCTGTAAAATAGTCAAAAGTGTTACTAGTTTTGATAATCAAAACACATTATATTCCCACAACTAATTAGAGCAGATGGTCAAAAACAGAAGAAATAAAACATACAACCACGAGGAGAGGCGATACATCTCTCAAAAACGAAGGGAACAAAGCGTTAAAAAAGGGACCTCAAGCAAACCTTTTGGCCAGGTGAAGATCTCGCGCACACAGTGCCCGTTAGCAGCCCACCCCCAGCTCTCTAAGCATGTGTGCCAGGCGGGCACCATCATGGCCCAATTTCCTCCACGGCCAGATCTCATCATCTCGCGCACACAGTGCCCGTTAGCAGCCCACCCCCAGCGCTCTAAGCATGTGTGCCAGGCGGGCACCATCATGGCTCAACTTCCTCCACGGCCAGATCTCGTCAGTTGAGGCAGCTGGCAGCTAGGGTTTCGAGAGGAAGGAGATGGAGAGGTGCTGGAAATAGAGGGGGCGGGGGAAGGGGAAAAAAGAGAGGAATGGACATCATTTCCCACGAGGGAGAGGTGCTGGAAGTAGAGATGGGGGGGGGCTGGGGGGCTGGGTTGATTTTAGCTGGGCTGGGTTGATTCAATAGTGCAACTTTTTGGCAAAAGCCTTGTTGAAATAATGAAATCACATGGCTCTAGTAACACTAGTTTCTGCTGATGTTCTATTGACCGCACAATGATGACAGACAATAACACTATCAAGTTCCTACGCTACGTTACAGCCAAGCTATACAATATAAAAAAAATAATCGCAGTTATCCCTTACTACAGTACTAAATATGTTAGGGGGTGTTTAGTTGATGGAGATTGTGGGAGATTTACTGTAGCAGATATGTACTGTAGCAATGAAAGTAAGGAAATGATGAGAAATGATGTGATGGATGTGATGAGAGGAATAGTAAAAATCTGCAATCTAAACATGTCCTTAGATGAAGTTCTGAAACAAGTTAAACTCTGCAACGTACCATCCACATGTCTGGTCACTTGTACTTGGCAGATATTTTCATTTTTTTAAAGAAAAATGGGTAGTCTATATAAATTAAAAGAATATTTCGGAAAACATTATAAATAACGAACATGACGAACACACTAAAATAGGTCACAGATCAACCATCACAACAACAGATGCCAAAGACACCCATGCACAAACGCAAAAACTAAAAGTCAACTAGACAAATCCTTTTGTCAAATGAAAGCAAAACTGCTTATATCATCAAATAATAACAGTGAATCTAGGGTGCACCATACAAGGAATCCAAGTTACCAACCAGTAGCAGTGATCACATACATAACTACAAAACAGGCCTTAAGAATCAGCCGCATTCCAAGTGCGCTGCCTTCTAGGTAGGGCTATCAACCACTCGGCCATCTCTCCATTTTAAATGGGTGACTGATGACATGGACAGAGTATTTGTCCTACTTATTTCAAAGATCAAAAGAAACACAATAAATACGATAGTAAAGAAAAGAACTATGATCAACTAACATCGTACTTGAATAATCAATTAGAATAGTATCATGCCAAATCCTAGCAACACTTTTCTGTACTGGTCTCGTCATAGAGAGCACATGCAGTCTAAAACAACCTAACCATTTTAGAACACGGTGTGCAAGGTTCTACGGGCTAAGGTAATAAATAGCAGATGGTGGGTTCGTAGTGGATTGATGTCAGGGTAACGGATAGCGGATAGCAGACACTATAGCCATCGCTAAGTTCCAATAGCGAGACATAAATATCACTTACTATTTTAAACTATATATATCATAATAGATCTTTTCAACTTATTAAAAACCTATTAAAAAATAAAATTATATACCTATATAACTAAAGAATAAAAGTATGCATGTATTTGTACTAAAAGAGTAGATATGTAAACACTTAAATGATTGGTCATTTATAAACCATCTATAAAAATCATCATATAATCATAAACCCACAATAGCGGTCTAAAAGTACTATTGCGGACCGTTGTAGCGGCTGCTAACCTCAAATTGCGGCTAATAGCGCCCGCTAAGTTTCAATCCGCTATTCCAAAACCGCTACTGCAAAAACAGACGCTACCACCACTATTTATTACCCTACTACGGGTAATAAATGTGGAGTGCTAATATGAAGATTAGAGGTGCCTACAAATTATGTTCATATTAGGGTAAAACAACATTGTAGCTATAAAAAAAACACTGCAGCTAAGTTCTGGGAAACATCTTTTGTGAGAGCGAGGAATAGTTGAACAGTGAAAAGTTATAATGGATAAAAGTTATAATGGATAGTGTTTAGTTTGTAATGTGAACATGGCTTAACAAATGTACATGGAAGGAAAAGATTATGTCAATCATCAAATATAATTATCCTTCAAATGGTCGGTAAGCAATCATTACATACCAAAAAACATTAAAGAGAATTATTCTTCGTTGAGAGAGATCTATACTTCCCATAAACACGGGAGCTGCTTGGATAAACTTTTTGAGAAGGACAACCACAGATATAATTCATACGCTTACCCAAACAAACCACAAATCTACTGTGTGCACCATTTCGTAAACGTCAGCAGCATCAGTGTTGAATCTAAAAAAAACCCATCAAATCATGTCATCGTCTCCCCTTATAGGGAGCTAGCTCGCGGCGTAGCCTGCCTGCGGAGTCCGGATGCGGCGAGATCCGGTTTGGGCTGGCGTGTATCGAGCCGCGACAAGCACCTGCATCAGCATAACGAGCGATTAATCACACAGAAATTAGTAAAGCGGAATACTTAGGAGTATTCCGTAAGCGATTAAACGAACAAAAAATATTCTCGTCCCTGTACTGTACCCCTGTGTCTGCAGGGATTCCGGATTTCCGGTTTGCTCTGCTCTGCACACATGATAGATTCCTTTGCTTCGTCAACAAGCGCCGCAGGAGAGAGAGAGGCCGGAGGCGTGGAAAGGCGGAGCGGGATGGGATTTGGCTGACGTGATGAGCTATTTATAATGGCTCTCAGATCTGAAGCCCTATCTATGGCGAAATTCCTCTTCTACCCTCCTCAGGCGAATTTACATTTCAGCCCCCACATTGATTGTTACCGACGCGTTGGAGAACGGGAAACGGCAAGCACGACGAACAGCCACGTCCGCGGCGGAGCGGTCGCTTCAGCTGGCTGACACGTGACGACGATACACATACACGTGCCGCCTGCTGACCGCTTGCTGCGCAGTCACCAAGCCTCAGGAGCCATGTGTGTTTACGTCGTTTCAGATTTTACTGTAGAAATAGTTGTAGAAATAGGATCGTGCCCGTGCATTGCTACGGGTAATAAAATTATTATATTGCAAGAAAGATAATAAAGCTAAAGCAAAGCCTTCTTGAAATGTTACAATTTTTTAACTTGAAAAATCATAGCAGAATTGTACTTTGCAGCACCTACATTCAAAATTGTAGTACTATACATGCTAAGAAGTTGTCACACCGTGAAGCTGTCGCGGGTCATGGGTTTATTCGTGGGCAATATTCATATTCGTGGGCATAGGTTTGGGATGGCAAAACCCAGCAGGTTTGATCCCATTGCCATCCCTAGATGAGATGAGGGTGTCAACGACCGATACCATTGGTGAGCGCAATCACCACAATGTCGTCGGCTCTGATTGACGAGACGAGCCAATACCTGATCGACGTTAGTTTTTTTTTTACACCTGATCGACGTTAGTATGTGGGTGAGTGTGGAAGTGAGAACATGTGACATATTTGTTGGGTCCCTCTCCGGTCGGGCCCCCTGGCGGTCGCCTCTCCCGCCTAGGCCCGGAGCCGGCCCTGACTCAGAGATGCTTAATACCATGCATTGCTTATATGTCATTTTAGATATTTACAGTGCAAAATATGATATAAAAAAATATAACCAGGGGGTATATGTTTATACAAGAGGAACCTGAAATTGCGCCGGCCATATATCCACTTATTCAGATAGGATACAACTATGATTTACGATAACTCATAACCATTCAAAACTAATGGTATATGTTTACACAAGAGGAACTTGAAATTGCTCCTGCCATGTATCCACTTCTTCAGGTAGTATATAACTGTGATTTATGATAACTCATAACCATTCAAAACTAAGAGTATTAAATTCTTCTCCATGGATTCACTATATATTCAACGGAAAGATGTTGCAGCCAAAAAGGTGGATGAGAACATACTGAACACAGAAAGAATAATAAAAAGAACCATGGATAGAGTCTTGGAGAGGAGTTTGAAGTATCTTTGGTGTCACCAGACCATTGTATACAGAGGTAGACATAAACTGAAAAGAACAAAGAAAAAGACTCAATGAGTTCAGTTTGAATAGTGTAACACTGAATAATGTCTTAGATCCAAAATATGCCAATGCTGCCATTTGGGAGCAGAGACAGTAGATGAATAAGTACTAAAGGAGACAGGAATATTTGCAATTGCAATTTGAAGCTCAATGCCGATGCATCCGTTCACAGAGGACAGGGATATGCTCACGTACATGGCTCGTGTTTGTTTGGGATCTCTTAATCTCAAAATAATTGATGGAATACCCTGTCTCGGTCTCCTATGTAGATTTGGCCAGGGCTCACGACGGCTTGCAACACGCCGAAGTGGAACCCGCCGTGAATGCAACCAGCTGCTGGGTCGCGGTGGCGCTGGCGGCCATCTTGTTGCGCGCCGATTTCTCGTGTGGAGCAAGGCCATGGTCGCGCAGATATCTCGTTCTCGTACCTGAATAGATAGATGTGGCAGTGGCACTAAACCCCAGAGACAGAGAGGGCATGTCGCTGATGTGTGTCGGCGCGGGGACGACGCATGGTGGGGTGGAGCGACCAGCGCGCGGTGGGGGGGCGGGCGCGCGGGGCGACCGCCGTGCAGCGAAAACCGGCGTAGGGTAGGGCAGATGCAGGGGGAGAGTGGATAACAAAAGGAAGGGAAGAAGGATCGCGACGTATGGAAAATCAGGGAGAAGCGAGATTCCAGGAGAGCATGGAGGAAAGGAGAGACGGGCCACGGACGTACGATGACGGATGGACGACGGACCACAGAAAGTGAGGGCAAAATTTGTGACCTTGCCTTCTTTTTAGGAGTAGAGATTCTAAAGGTGCGTTTAGATCACATAATTTTTTCAAAAATACTATTCGTCTTACATTTTTCTATTCATCTCAATCCTCTCACTCACAGAATAAACTTCCCAGCAGGACCTACAATATTTTTTTATCTACAGTGTTTTTTCCTAAATTAAACTCACCTAAATCGAAGATTAAAGTGACTAAATCTGATTTAATTATAAAACTAATCAAGATACAAAATTACGAGACAAATCTATTAACCCTAATTAATTTGTTATTAGAGATTGTTTACTGTATTACAACATTATCTAATCATGGCCCAATTAAGTTTAAAATATTCGTCTCGCAATTAAACCCGAGTTATGAAATGAATATTGTCAATTATCCACATTTAATACTCCTAATTCGTATTAAACATTCAGATATATAGTAGCAAATATAAAAGCTGAAGGAACTATGTGTTTGGTTGGAGAGCGAGATAGAATAAAATGATTCTGTCCTAATTATAAGGATGGGGTAGCTCCATTCTTATGTTTGGTTGGAGGGATGAGATGATTCTATTTTTGTGTTGGGTTGAAAGGATGGGAGTAAGTGGGTGATTGGTTACGTGCATCTCAAGCCAACCAGGCTCGCCGGATGCAGTGGGTTGTATTGGTTAGCTGGATAAAGCTTTGAGCCTGGTCCAATAGATGCAAGGCATCAGCGTAGCCTGGCTCTTGGGATGCAGGAAATATTCTCGTTTGCCTAGAGCCTGGCTGGCGAGGTGCAAGCGAGGAAGCCTGGGCCACCTTGCAGCAGTGACACAATCAGTACACGAGGCAGTGGACAATCAAGTAACCAATCAATTGCTCGCTTCATCATGGCTGTGGAGGAGCAAAAAGCTAAAAACCAAACACAAGTGGCGTGATTGGTTGTCGTACCAAGTGAACCTGGCTCGTATTTGGCAGCCAAGCTGCCGTGGCCCAGGCAAGACGCATGCAACACGCGCATGATTGGTTGAAATCTCTATGCAGCCAGGCCCAGCAAGGAACGACGTTTGGTAGCCTGCATCTATAACTGCTCCGCGTTTTTCGCCCCCACAACGCTCGCTCCTGCGCTTCCCGTCATGCACCGAGTGAACCAGGCCCGCGAGAAACGGATTTCGATTTCGTTTCCGCAGACCTGGCTGGGAGGAGGGATTTGCATGTGCGGAGCCTGGTCGAAGTCGACGCACAACCATCCAATCAACCAAATGTTGCATCTGTCGGGCCTGGTTAGCCTTCGACCAGGCAACCAATCACGCCCAAGGTCGTTGCATCTGACGGATCTGGGCAGCCAGAGGCCCAGAGCCTGCATTGGTAGACCGAGCCAGGCCACGACCAGAAGAGAAATGTGTTGTAATACAACCGGACTTGAATAGAAGGAAAGGACTAGAAGTCCTAGTCCATGTCCGGTTGCCCGGACTTGTATAGAATGAAAGAAGGACTAGAAGTCCTAGTCCATGTCCGGTTGCTTGTGGGCTCTTACCAAAACTCTAATCATAGGTCGGATTATATATATGAGAGAGATTGTCATTGTAAATCATCGAATATGAGGAATAAAGAGAAGCTCCACCTACATTGTGTCTTGTCTACTTTGTTCTTGTGTTTATCATGAGAGACGTGAGAGGGAGAAGATCCAACAGTTGACGTGTTTTACAACACGTTATCAGCACGACCGCTCTTCGTCGACTACGCCGGAGGAGTCGCCATCAAGTTTGACGTCGGAGGAGTCACCCTCGCCGTCATCGCCATCGACTACTTCGATGACGTCGACTACATCAACGTCGTTAGCGGAATAGATCTGCTACCTCTACCTGCACCGATCTGCACTGCAGCGACATCATCGTCATCAAGCAGGCAGGTCTACGAACATGTCTAATGCCCTACGCGGTATGTATCTACTGATAACCGCCCTACGCGGCAAGTGGAGTAGATCATTTGGCATCAACCGTACAAGGTATGGATTGTTGAAAAAAAATATAGTAGATTAGATTTTCCCCTCCATATTTGGAGTCAGAAAATTGTCTTTCTAATCTACTACAAAATCAGAGTTATGGAGGTTGTCACTCACGTATCACCCGTATGCGGACATGATTATTGTACAAACACCATATAATTAATTAATGGTGAATTGAATAGTTACTGCATGAAGGTGTATTTACTATTTCTATGTGTTCTGCATATGAATACACATGGTTTGCATCTGGGTCACCAATACGGATGATAACCCCGACGGTTACATATGAGTTCGCTAGACATCAATTTGCCAGGCCAGTATGCCGGTAATTTGTCAATCTTGTCGTCGAATTGCAACGCGAACCATGGTTAGGCCATGTTCAGATTCCCAACTATTCACTATTCATTTCAACTTTTCACTATTCATTTCAACTTTTCACTATTCCTCCCTCACAAAACACGTTTCCCAACGAATGCTACAGTGTTTTTCTTATGCTACAGTGTTTTTTCCTACAATCTAAACACACCCTTAGTTTTGATCTTGCAGATCATAAACTTGTAGCTTGAAGCTATCACGATCCAGAAGGACGACTCGTTATCGTAGTTATTCATGTCCACGCAATAGTTATGGACAACACGAATACGATGGCAGCTGGAACGCCTGTCACCATAGGCGAGATGGCATCTCTAAACCTAAACGATACCAGAAAGCATGAAGTCCAGCAAACTGATGATCAGCATACACGCTGCCATAATGAAGGCTAGCAGCCATAGCGGTGTAACCGGCTTGCATGCCGATGACAGCATCCATAATTTTGATCCTCGCCATTGCGATGAACTCGGAGTTCATAGCCGCACCGTTGCAACTCAGCTGCAACTCTAAGCAACGAATTCCATCTACCCATGCTCACTAACGTTGTGCCTGTACGTATGCAGCGCATAGCACCACACGACGCACGCCCGAACGTGTGATTATATTTCGCCCGGCCACACGCCCGAACGCGTGCTGTCTCCATGTCCGTGGATCATCCGCACGCACATGTGTGGTATGCAGACCATCGCAATGCGTGCGTGTTGCAAACGCACTTGGCTCGGCTCGCAAGCCGTGTTACTCCGGGACAAGGGGAAGTTACCTTGTATAAAATCGGAACGTGGTATAAAAGAACTTGTAGTTTCACCGCTGAATCTTATGGAATTACGGTTGTCAAGTGTTTTCTAGCTGAAAACATTTGGTATTTTGATTTTGGTGCGGATAATTTTAATTATAATGTTTGCAGTTTGTAATTCCAGTAAATTATTATTTATGAATTTATTTACTTTTTTATGACATTGTTATAATTCTGCATAAATACAGTAATATAATGCCTTTAATCATAGAAACATGGTTATAGGTTTATGAGCTCTCTAAAATTTTGAAATCCCCTTTGAGGCTCCTATTTTTTTTACGCATGTTTAATGGTTATATATTTCTAAAAATTGAACCATTAATCCCTGAAGTGTTATGATATCTCTCAATCTTGAAGACCTTAGACATAATACCACTGAGAGTGTCATATTTGAATGTTTTCTGGGCAATTGTGTGAATGGGGTAAATTTTTGTTTTTGCTTGGAAAATTCTGGAAAATTATAGAAAATAAATGTATTGAATAGATTAACCAATCTTAACTAATTTTGCATTTGTTTCATGCACTTAAACACATGAAGTGTGCTTGTAGCAATTGCATGAATAATGTAGAATATGGCATGAAGTTTATTATTTCCTGAAGAAATATAATATTGCTTTAAGCCTGATACTATATAATCTCTAGAAGAGATGCTATATAACTCTGAAAGTTATTTTAGCTTATATAAACCAAACATTTTTATCTTTCAATATGGAATTATGATTTACTAGCAGTAAACTTTTCAAAAATATATAATTAATTGAGCTTGATATGACATGAAGTTATACAAAATTAATATGTCTTCTAGAAGAAACATATTGTTTGTCTTGTAGACAGTTTTGCAATTCAAGAAGAAGTGCACATGTTATTTGTCATGTAGACATTTTTGCAATTCAAGAAGAATATGCATAAGCTCAATACAACAAATATTTATGCTACCAGAAGTTTCATAAGCTGTAGAAGTGGAAGAAAAAAAGTACATAACTAAGTGATGCTAGGCTTAGGGGGAGTTGCAATGAGACACCGAAGTTTCATACTCACCCCATAACCATGAATGAATAGAATTTTCTACATAAGTTGCATTATTAGTTCTTCATGAAGAATTTGGTTATACTCTTGAAGAGTTAGTATTTACCTTTCTGCTTTAAAACATGAAGTTTAGCATTAATTTAAGAATATTTCTCAGACTAGAAGGGCAAATTCAATAATTTGGTGTTTCTTACCTCTGCATAGGTTTTTCTCACCTTACCTTTTGCCCATATGCTTGTAGCAATTTTTACCTGTAGTAATAAATTTAATCTCATGGAATAAATAAAGAATTACATACTGAATATTATAAATAATTGCTTTATACTGCCTATAAATAATTTGAAATAATTTTTCCACAACCTCAAGGAACCATGAAGGTTATTGTGCATTTCTACCATGAAGGTAGAATGGAAATTAATTTCCAAGAAACACATAAAACCAGTAATATACAAGCTTATTAATTGATCTTGAATGATTCAATGTAACCTTGAATGATATATTACTCAACTATGTATTGAATATATAAGCCCTACACTTGAAGATTATTCTACCCAGGTCACTATTGTACACCAAACAGTACAATAATATATGAATTCATATCATATTATATACTAGCAGTATAATTTAATTATATGAAACTTTTTCATAGATCATGCTTGAAGCATTACATCACCTGAAGTGCAATCGTGGTATGACGAGGGGGAGAAATTTGGGCCAAGAGGTATACGGAAAATGTGGATAAAATTACAGAAAAACTTAATAAGCATATCCCTAATCCTGTAAGATTGTTGGTTCAGAGCCTCATCCTATTACATGTGGGACAATCAACGTGCAAGTTGGCCCGTGGCCATAGTCAATGCAATGACTAAGCATGCAGCTCTGCACGTACTTTTGTAATCCATATACCATTATGTCAATTAGAATGACCAATTAACAGTTATTCCACATTGATGTAAGGATCATGATGTCACTACATTAATTAGTACCCTTTGCAAGGGTATCACATTAAAAATTCGCTCTACACTGGCTTGCAACCATTGTATTATTTTTGTATTCACACTAGCTTGGATGCTATGTATAACTCAAGCTTCTCCTGTTGAGTAGCAGACCCCATTACACTAGGATGGCTAGTAGTCCGTCATAAAAATCTATCAACTAGCTAGCAAGCTAGTTCACTTGTGTGCCGTATGCACATATACTAAATGATCAGAAATCATTAAGTAAAATTTTAGTCAAGAAGGCTAAGATCAGAGGGAGAAAAATGGCCTAGAGTTGGCTCAGTATATCCAATTAGAAATTGGTTAACCCAAATCATAATGGGTCTTTGCCGATACATAAAAAGAATATAGACCTGGTAGTCTATTATGTGGAAAAACATTTTATATTATGGAATCAAAAGTATATGGGGAATTCTTGAATGAATGAGCAATTATTTTTCTAGAAGAAAATTCCATGTAGATTATATTTTGTATATTTATAAACTGAAAGTTTATGTTAAATACTTGAAGTATATGGTATGAGTATTATGCTTATAAATAGGAAAAATAAATAAAGAAGCTAGACAATAAAAATAGTCTCGTAGACTTCGAAAAGTGCAAATTATAGGTATACCGCATTGCACACTATGCTAACATAAATGTAGCATTCATGTTACTACATTAATAAAGTCTAGCTCACTGCATATAAACAAATAACCCCTATATTTAAAAGAAGTATGTGTAACTATTATTTTATTTCACTATAATAGCATACATAAATGGGCATTAACTTGAAGTTGGGAAATGGATCTGAATTTCCATTATACTAATCCCATGGGGACATTTTAGAAGTATGCTAGTAATGAAGATATAATATTGGCATTAGGGGGAGAGAGTCTATATGAATGCCTTATATTTAAAGGAAGAAATATCTTCATATAATACTCCTGGAAGCTTGAAGCAGGAATATAAACACACACTATATTATACTTGCACGAAGCAAAGTATATTGCCAGAAAATTGAAATGATGAGGAAGCCCAAGGGGGCGCCACTTGATGTGGCCAACACTTGAAGTGAAACTCCCTGAAGGACTTGATCCCAGTGAGAATGTGCACATGATGAATACTCACGAATGGGACATCGGAAATTAGGAGAAACAACCTGAAGTTCAAGTTTATAGTAAACAAAATGCTACGTGTGGTATATCCCGGGTATCTAATAATATACTCACACTGGCAAAGGACTTGGTCATTAATTTAAAATCTACGGGGACGCCTGTTGGTTTTAGATAAGAAGAACTTGTCAAACTATTTAAATAGAATATCCACAAATTCCAAAGCAAAAGACCTTTAAGGTTAATTACCTCACAAATTGAGGAATGTTCATCATGAAGATGAATGCCTAACACTTCAAAGTGCGCGTGATATTTTGTGTTGGCATAAGAAAAAAATATTGACTATATAATAGTCTTATCCTGAAGATATGGGAGAATTGAATGAATGTCGACAACATTACCTCTATAATTGCAAATGTTTCTCTAAGAGAGAGCATGGATCCAAGACTAAAGTCCATGGCAGAGTTGTACGATGCACTCATATCGGGTCAATGAAAGAATGCAATTGAGGTTGGACCATGATGAAAGCATTTGAACCTAGAAGTTCAAACTATATGACTTATTATGAAATAATGATATGGTGAAATACTATGGTTAATAAGTCTTTCAAAAGACCATTAAACTCCCATTATGTATGAATAAATATTCTGTAACATATCTGGCAAATGACATATTATGCAGTTAATCAATGGATTCTGAAAATCCCTGAGAAATGGTCCTTGAATGACTTATTTTCCTCGAATGAATAAAATAGTAAGAAATATAATCAAAGCTCATACTAAACATTAAATGTCTAAGGTAGATAATATTCTTGAATGAATATTAAAATGTCTCACGAAGGGCATATCCTAGAAGGAGTAAAAGTAAAGAGTTCATAGAAGAACTCAAATTATTGTGAAAATTATTTCTCTCTATCATGAGAAAATTTCTCATAAAAGGGAAATATTATTCTTGAAGAATTAAATATTCCCGAAGAAAATAGTCGTTGAATTGATTTATTATCAGTCAACTCCTGCATGAGCACCAATAAATCCTGAAGATACAAGTGAAGACTCGTACAGACCCGAATGATTGAACTAGAAGTGCAACGAGGATTTAAATGGTCTTGAATGTACCATACAAGCACTCATATGTGCATAAATAGCTAGCTATCATTGAATAGCAAGTATCCTCTAATACCATAGAAGGTATATTGGTGATTGGCGAATTGAATTATCCCCTTCAAATGCCAAATGAAGACCGACTAACCTCAAACACCGAGGTTTGAAAATATAATACCTCGAAGGTATACTAATTTGTAACTCATTGTCTCCGTGTTCCTATGTAAGGATAAAATTTATTTGTATTGTATAATTAAGTAAGTGGTTATTAGTGCTCGAAGCATTGCTCCTATCATAGTCTAGAAGAAATATATTAAGTCTTTGAAGGACTAAATATTTTGGTAATTGAGTACCAATATTCATATACATTTATGAAGAATGTGCTTAAAAATCATCATGAACGTGAAGTCAAAGAATGTCGTTACGAGAGGGAGCACATATTTTCATTAAGTATTATCTAGAATGAATCAACTTAATGATTATTTACCATGAAGGTATACCACTTGATTAGTATAATCAAGATCACATATATTATTATTGCAAGAACCTAAAGTTTATGCATAATCTTGAAGATTGATCATTGTTCATGAAGAATGATGAATGTATAATTATATAAAAACCAAGAAGGTTTGATGTTGTACTCTTTTTCCCTTGGTGAGTTTTTATTTGAAGGTTTCTCACATAAGGTTTTTGACGAGGCAACATATGCAATACAATTGCGGTTGATATGTACTCTTTTCTCCAATAACCGTTTTTTCCCACTGGGTTTTCGGATGGAGTTTTTAATGAGGCACGTGGTAATCGCCCAAGGGGGAGTGTTGTAATACAACCGGACTTGAATAAAAGGAAAGGACTAGAAGTCCTAGTCCATGTCCGGTTGCCCGGACTTGTATAGAAGGAAAGAAGGACTAGAAGTCCTAGTCCATGTCCGGTTGCTTGTGGGCTCTTACCAAAACTCTAGTCATAGGTCGGAGTATATATATGAGAGAGATTGTCATTGTAAATCATCGAATATGAGGAATAAAGAGAAGCTCCACGTATATTGTGTCTTGTCTACTTTGTTCTTGTATTTATCATGAGAGACGTGAGAGGGAGAAGATCCAATAGTTGACGACGTGTTTTACAACAAAATGTTCAAAGATGCCGTCAGCCACCGTTACATGTAGGACCCACTAGTCGGTGAAACATAGCAGAGCTCGCGTCTCCTTCCCCAGCCCGCGTGCCTATGCTCCACGCCTCCACGCCACTCGCATGGCCTACTGCTGTTGCCGCTCCTGCCGCGGCTGGCCCGCTTGCCCTGCATGCTGCATCCACGCTGCCCCGAACCCAATCGAGCGTCAACGTCCGTCCGGTTACATCGTATGTGATGGTCATCCAGTAGCCCGCGCGGGCACACGCATAAATCATCGAGATCTTCTTGCATGTAATTGGAGGAATAAAGAAAGCCAAGATGCAATGCACAGCTACCAAGCCTGCAATTTCCATCTGCAAAGCACAATCGGTCTGCCCCGGTCATGATGCGGCATATGATCCGATTCCGTAGCCCCTTGTGCCGCCTGCGAGTGCAAGCTGTCCCTGCCATTCGACCTGTGCTGCCGCCAGTGGTGTCCACCGCCGCCGCCGCCAGCGGCTCCTACCGGCTACCGCATCTGTTGTTCGCGTCGGGCTGGCGAGAGACGAAAGGGAGAGACACCGTCGAGAGGGGACGAGCTTGTGTAAATCGACCCGACGGCACGCTCATCATGAGCACCACTAGAAAAAGAAACCCACAGGAAGCCATAGCCAGGATATAAAGGTCGTGATCGGAAAGGATTACTAGCCCAGTCTACAATTCTTGATTTCTTGTACTAACTGATCTCGAATCTAGGTTACCTAATCTGTTCTTTGCCTGATTTCATTTACACTGTCAGCGGACAGTACTTGAGCGATTCACATTTAAAAAATGTTCAGCTCCTTCCTTTTGTCGTTCTCAGTCTGCCTATTCTGTTACCATTTGCAAAATCATTCTCATTTCTGTTGTCAGCTATTATTGCAATAGAATTCTCAGAAAAAGCAATGAATAACAAGAATGTCAGACCTTACCAGAAAGGCTCTTGATCAAACAGTGACGATCTTTGTTTGCCGCTACAAATTGTTTCAAATATGAAAAGTTGCATGCTATTATAGTTGGTTTCATGATGACAAAACCATTTATATTTGGTCAAACATTGTGATTTTTTTGGTATAGCAAAATAGCCAAATTCGTCCTTCAACTATCGGCTGAGGGTCCACTTCGTCCTCAAACTATTGAAAAGTCCAAATAAGTCCTTTAACTTCACGTTGATGAGTCAGTTTCATCCCTCATCCTATGTAGAGTGCCACATAAACGTGCCATGTCACTTAGCCGTACGTGAAATGTCATCTTTGCCCCTCGTTGACTCACGCTGCTCCCGGTTGGAGGCGTGTTCGGGTACGTCCACGTGATCCCGTCCGGCGATGTCGTCAGCTCCTTCCGTGCCCACGGTCGTCGCGCCGTCTCATGCCTTGCCCTCAACGACGCCAGCTCCTTCCGTACTCACGGTGGCTGCATTGTCTCCTGCCTCGCCCTTAACTACGACGGATCGCTGCTCGTGTCCGGCGGAGAAGACGGCGTGGTGGCCGTGTTCCTGCTCATCCGCATCCTGGACGTCGACTATGCGAGCGACGCCTCCACCGCGGAGCTCCGCCACGATATGCCCAAGCCAACGCCGAGCGGTTCAGGTCACGACCGTGGCCAAAGTAAATGGCCAAAACAAATTGTACCGGCTATATGCATGAGAAATAGAAAACAAATTTCATTGCTCCACCTATATATAGCTTTGTCACTGAATCACTGGCAGCGGCAACAATTACTACTACATGCGGCTGCTGGTAAAAAAAAGAACCGCATCAACCGAGGGGGACAGGAGCCGCGCTAGTGAACGAGGGGCAAAGATGACATTTCATACATGGTTTGTGACGTGGCACGCTTACGTGGCGCTCCACATCATATGAGATATGAAGTTGGAGGATTAATTTGGTCTTTTTGATAGTTCGAGGATAAATTGACACTCACCGATAGCTTAAGGATGAATTTGGCTATTTTGCCCTTTGGTATTGATAGCCAAAGTTAAAAAAAATTGACTTTGACTAAATCTTGGAATGCTTATATTGTGGGACAGAGGTAGTAGCAGCATACTTACTATTTTAATCTTGCAGTGTTACGAAAACCAGACCCTTTCACTTAAAAAAAAGAAAAACGAAAACGAGATTTCGAGGGATGCCGCGGCGGCACCCGCGTGGCTCCACAAGACGAGCGTACGTGGAAGAATCGCCCAAAATTGACTGGCGTTTCCTTCTGACCCGGGTCACGCTCGTCGGTTCCGCCCGCGAGCCAGGTGAACAGCAATAACCAACAGATGCATTTGTGCCCCACACCCCCCGCCTGATTGCTACAGAGGGGGAAAGCCTTGCCATATGTGGGCCTACAAACAGGTCCCAAAATGTGAAATGAGTATTGCATTAATACGGGATCAGGATTCTCCAGGACAGAGATCATAGTTGAAAACGCAAAAAGAAAAAGGAAGCATACCTAAAACAATTTCAGTAGATATTTATGCTGGAGACTGATGCAGCTGCATATCCTGAAAGTAGATGGCTCACTCCTGACTAAGATCATCAGGAGATATAAACTCAAGGTTTTGTCAGTATTTCTGCGCCGTTCCTAGTGACCAATATTGTATGCTCAAACTGAGCAGCCCAGCTACCATCAGCGGTGACAGTTGTCCATCCATCTTCCCACGTAACACACTCTGTTTTTTCCATCGTAAGTATAGGTTCTGCACGATTCCATTAAAACCCTTTAGCCTGATGTGAAATATTGTTATAGCAAAAAGCATTGGAATTCATTGTTGGAAACTTGGAATATTTGAATCTGGCTAATCCCTTGTACAGATCACAATCAAGCAGGCTTTTAGGACAAATTTTAGCTTTGCATAGATTGTGCTGTCTAGTAATAGCACTTGACTAGGTTAGCTGTCCATGTAAATGACTCCTGATTCTTTGTCTGCCGTGAGCTATTTAAGCATGGCAAGGTGCAATGCTAATTATAGTGGAAAACAGGAAATTCTCTGGACCTTTCTTCCTTCACAGTAAATTTCCACACAAGAGGCAGCAACACTAATTGCTATGCTCATTTATCCATATTTCAGGCCCATGCTATTTCATTGTAACAAGTTTTTTCCCTCTAACATATGCTCAAACATGGGTGAACAAGTATGAAATCTCCAGTGAAACTATTCTAAAGGGCATTCAGCAATTAACTGAAGATGAAGGCACAATTGAGACAAAGAATAATTGAATAGTACATACCAATTGTAAATATTTGGCCCTCAACCATCCGCCCTGAGTTTTCGTTGGCTACAAAACAGAGAATCCATTAGTTTCATGTACGCTCAGATTAAAGATTTATTTCAGCAGGGCAATGGAGCTAGTATAACGATAGATACAAAGTGCATCTAATAATAATGAAAGCATCACCGGTTTTCTGAACAAAGAAACAATATGCTTTCGCCATTGTGCAAGTAATAAATTAAGCTTGCTTGCAACTAAACTGCTTCTACATATTGTCAGTCTACACAAGCAAATGAGCTAGGAGACAGTAATAGAGCTAAGATTTAGGACATCTGAACTGGAAACTAGAAGATCTAGCAATATGATAAGCAAAAGTCTATATAAATTATCCAATACAATAAAAATGTCAATAGTAAAGTAGGTTGAAAACATATCAAAAATAGGTATTCACCATAATGTAGGATAAGTGGCTCAGAATGATACACAGTTCCAATTCCATGCCCAACAAAGCGTTCCACCACATAATATCCATAGAAATAAGCAAGCTTGCTGAAATTATTAAAACAAAAACAAGATGCATGTGATATCATAGAAGCAAAACAGATGCATTTTTAACATAGAACAAAATCAGCAAGTGTTTATGTGAAGAAACTACATCAGCAAGTCAATTAGCTGGTTTTTACATCTTCAACAGTTTCCCACATTTTCTCAATCAATAAAAGATTTGCACATTGTGTCATCTGGAATTATCTAGGTCAAGGAGACAAGGGGCTAAGTCTGATGAAACATGACTATAAACAGGAACTAAGCATCATGAATAGGTCCTACATCTTCCTCCAAGGTAGATGAAGAGGGGTGAAGGCCAAGTGGTGCCCTCACCTCTGCCATAATGTGTTCTAGGCTTCTAGCATAACACTTGATGCCACAAGAAGTTTAGCTGACAGCTCAGGGCTGCCTCTTTGGTGAACTTTTTCTACTGTAAATTACTGTGAACCATTTAGACTCAGGTTCTTCGTTCAGTGACCTTTCTAGAGTATTCAACCTAAATTTTTAATTGGACTGTAAACAATTCTGAATTATCTTCTCAGATCAGCAAGGGAAAAAAGAAATGCTAATGTTCAGAAAGTTTAGATAGATAGTTTGCAGATGACAGTCATGAAGTCAAATTAGGGAGTCAAGTACCCTGTATGAAGCATCAAGAACAAGGTGATTATAATCCCTGTTTTAGTTCTGAGCAATTCATTATCCCTACTACGTTGATTTTTGTTATTGCACTTTGTACTAGTTAACCTGAGCTTATAAAAAATTCAAAGTAGGTGACAGTGTAAATAAGAAGAAATAGTCACCCAAATTAGAGTAAAAACAGACATAGGTGGTGAGAGTGCACACCCACACCTCCTACCAACTTTTTTTTTTTCATGAACACGCAGGAGAGCTGCGTGTATTGTATTAATGGATGGAAAACGGTTCGATTACATGCCGATTCCACAGCCTGGGTTAGTTTTTCTTGCTACATGCGCACCTGAAACAAGTACATACCTCCTACGAACTGAGCTAGATTCAATTCCTAATGTGAGATTATGAATCCACACAATATGAATCAACCAGCAAGTATTTGTAATAAAAATACTTTAGTTTTGTAAACTTTATGATAAAGCAAAACAAAACCTTATTTTCTTGCCAATCTTTCTGTAGTTCACACCATCTCTGCAGACAGAAATGCCCTTCTCCAAGCATTCTTCAGCTGCCTGGTGCAATAAGGAAAATCAAATATCATCTGTGCATATGCTGATGTAGGGAAGAATCGTCCAATAAACAAAACACAAAAAGAGAAGACTTAATGATATGACTGAGATGGAAAACCCTTTTGGATCATTTGGCTCGAAAAGATTACATGGGCAAATATGCATTATGCAATTCAGAGCAGCTATTTGAGTTCTGAATTAACCATCTCCAACAGCATAAGTGCCTTACCTTCAAAAAATGTTTGATCGAATCATCAACCTGTCCACATACAAACGTTCTGGAGGTACCCCCATAGTATCCCTGTTGAGGAATATCTTTTTTTTTAGAGACGGTTTCTAATTTTTTAGAAACGGGTTGAGGAATATATGAAACTGGTTACAAATTGAACTGGTCATCAAAAATTGATTATGCCAAATGTACGCATCATATATGTGCAGTTTTAGGAGATATTTCTTACATTCAAGAACACATTTACATCAATATTTATAATGTCCCCATTCTGCAGCAGAAAGAATATTTGTTAACCCACGATACTAAGGTACTACAATGCATAGAGATGGGAAGAGGCAAATTTCAATATCTGTAACCTGCAGTTGTGTTGAATCAGGTACTCCGTGACAGACACACTCATTTACTGATGTACATATGCTTTTAGGGAATCCACGATAGCCAAGTGGAGAAGGATAAGCGCCAGCCTCAATGATCATATTATGCACTGCGATGTCGATTTCATTTGTGGTAACTGATGGCTGAGATGAGAGTAAAACAAATGCAACATTATTAAGGTATAAAAAAAATGAATAAATGATTGAGGTAGAGAACAGACAGAAATTTAGTTATCTGCAAATGAGTTTACCTTAACTAAAGTCCCAGCAAAGTCAAGAACACGGGCAGCAAGTTTGCAAGCAGCTCTCATTCCAGCAATCCCTTGAGCATCGTGTAGTTGGCCCTTGCATAGTTCTGGCAACCCTTTTGAACCAACATAAGATGGTCTTGGAATGTGCTCTGGTACAGGGAGTTGTGGGGAAACCTTGCCACGCCTCAAAGGTGGTCTTTTCTTTGATTTTACTGTATTCTGCTCTTGTGACCTTCAAATGTGAAAGTGTCTGTTAGCAGAATCATTAAATACAATACAAAATATATGTTCGTTATTCTGTGCATTAGTTTAATGTAGAGAACCCAAAAATTGTGAGACCATCATGAGAAGATGCTTATCTAGTGGGTTGTCAAAGATTAGTGGAAATCCAGTATCTAGACCAAGGAATTCGGCTACTGCCAAATGTCCTTGATATAAAGAAAGCACAACCAAGAGCTTAAAACCAACATAGCAGTAGCAGAGAAATGTACTTTCTTATCTCCATGAGCTCATCTTCCACCCACGCAAGCCTCCTTGACACAGAGAAGTATCGCTTTGGCACTATCAATTTCCCTGAAGCAATGCAATGAGGGAGAATCTGTCAGGCACAGTTCTAGGCCTCTAACAAACTGAAATCATTCATAGCCTACAAAAAGATTTCTTTCTTGATCATGACATAAGGAACTACAGAGTCACAACTATGAACCATCCACGATAGTATCTCCCCGTCCCAAACCACAAAACAGTGCAAGTGGATAGCAAGCCAGATAGTAGCATGCGCAGAAGAAAAATCAGAGATACACATATTATTCAAAGTGCCTTTAACCGTGTATGATGTTTAGTACGACTAGGCAATAACATCAAACCAACATGAATATAGCGGGTGTGCCTCCTACGTGACGGCATAAAGCTGATTTTGAATATGACTTAGAAGGGAGCCATATAACCAAACAAGAAAATATGCCTTCTGTACAGGTTCAACTAATTAACACAACTAAACAAATATTGCCACAAAAGGCAAATATGTGGCAGTTCAACAAATTGGCTCACAATTCACCTCAATTTCTCGCATCAGACGGCAACGAACATTACCCGCATTTTGTAGCACAGCTAGGGATGCAAATGGGTACGAGATGGTGTTTTTTGGGTCAGCTAATTCATTACGTGGCATGAAATCCCATTTAACTCATTTCTCTCCCCCCAAATCAATTACCCGGCATATGCTATTTTAGTTCATTCTAGCAAATATCGAGTTCGACCCAATGACCCAAAATAACTGGAACTTGCATCCCTGTGCGCAGCCAACAACAAAGCTTAACAAAAGTATAGAACACTTTTAGTTCCCCCAGACTGGGCCAAGGTGAACCTAACCTAACACATGATCTATTCTACTGTGAATGGTAATTACTCGGGAGAAGAACAGGGAAAGCCAGCAACGAAGCTATGCACTACCAATTGACACGCATAGACAGCCAGAGGACACTGGCAGACAGGGCAATCGACTGGCGAGCAGAGAAGAGAGGGGGGCGACAGTGTGTATCCGTACCGGAGCGAACGGGGCGGAGAGGGGAAGCGAGTGGCCTGGACCGGCTAGCGTCGAAGACGGCGGCGGGGCTTGCTCCCAGGCCAGCGCCGAGCCCGGCCATGAGGAGCGAGCGGAACCGGCGAGAGAAAAGCGAGGACGCCGGCGACAGAGGGGGTCGGGGTTTTGGCGTGGATGGAGGGACTAGCGGAAGCGGAGGGGATAAGCCCACTGCGCGCGTCCCGTCCTTTCCCTCGGCGCTCCACGCCTCCTCTGTCCGAATCTCAAAGCACTCCTGGAGCACCATCGCCCCGCGCCTTCTCGACCCGTCGGCGGAGAGCGGCAGAGCGCCGTCGGGCGTGGGCGCGGCGTCGTCGTAGGCCTCCCTTGTTTTGCCGTTTTTCTTCTGTTTCTTTTTTTTTTTTGAGCCATGGGCTGGGGAATTGGGTTGGGGGCCTCGAGTTCAAATCTCATACTGCATTGCATTACATAAAAAAAAAATCTGTTAAAATGATTGAGCCTTTATGAGCAAATATCGATTTTGCATTCATGGATGGCACGGTACTTGTGCGTGAAACAACTCACATATGATTTTTGGAAATCAACCTTTATGACAGTAAGCTAATGTGACGTAGACTAATAATTCGTGTCCATTGGATGATATCGATGCTTGCTTGTATACTTGTATACCTTTGGTATTAACTTGTGTTTATGCCGACCACGATGTTAAATTTGCGTAATTTTACATAAATGCTATTTCCTTTTCATTAGCAGATGTGGATTCAAACATGTTCACAATTTATTTTTAAATGGTGTACCGAAGTGTGCTTTGGTCATTAATTTATTTGAATTCATGCAAAATCTATTGATAATTTTGACATAAGTTTTGTGCTATAAATGTAGATCACGAAATTGAACATTTTTATTAAAAATGCCATGAAAAAAAAAGGAAACTAGGAGCAATCACGAACAAAATAAATAAGGGCCAAACACAGTTCTCTGATCCCCCAGATGCTTCTCTTTTTTACATACGAAGAAGAGCTATGACTGACAACGTTGGCTTGTTCTATCTGTAAATTCGACCTTATAATTTCTTGCCTATAATTTCGACCAGCTAATGCAGATGTTATATATCTCAATCTGGCTATAAGGTCTGTTCAGATTCCCCAACTTTTCACTATTCATTCTAACTTTTCACTATTTCTCTCTTACAAAACACGTTTCTCAGCGAATGCGACAGTTTTTTCTAATGCTACAATGTTTTTTCAGCTACCTGAACACAGCCTAAATATCCATGGGCCATGCATGGCCTTGCTATTTTTTCGGCCATGGCATCGAGCGTGTATGTTTTCTTGCATGGCGTTGCGACGACAGCCTGCGTGCAGGTGAGTTTCTTTTTGAAAAGAGAACCACGGGGCACAACGCAACCACAAGGCCCAGATGCTGCTGCCAAGGTCCACACGACAGCGCATATATAGAAGGATTTGGGAATCTGTTCATGTGGTGCGTGTTGTCCACGCTCCACAATCCCCTGGTGAGACAGTTTTGTACTGTGCTTATGGTCCATATCAACACAAGGTAACAACCACCCGATCACTGACATTGAAAGGTGGAGATGTCTGTTATGACGGTCTCTTTTCTCTCTCTCTGCATCGCACTCAACTCGCCCCAACAGTCGCTTGTCTAATGCAGCCCTCAATGAACTGCAAGCTCTGGCCGATGCCTTGCTGCAATGCCAATTGCCACTGCACCAGCAGGATCTCCGCCTCACTCCCTGCAATCACCCGTACACTGCAGCAGCAGCTTATCATTTGGCTATGGCGCATCATCCAGCAGACCCCAAGTTTCTTTCATCTGGAAGTCCTGGTCTCCGCCCCCCCAAGTGCAAGCACTTCCTTTGGCTCATCCACCGGCACCGTCTCCCTGTTAGAGCTCTTCCCCACCACCGTCATATTACTTCAACATCCATGTGTCCCTCCTGCCCTCTCCCAGAGACACAGGAACATCTCTTTTTACACTGTCAACAAGCACGCCAAGTCTGGACAAGCGCAGGCGCCGAGGAGGTTACTCACTTCACCAACATCCAACAGTTATGGACCCAAGACTTGCTATGGGAGGCGGCGGTTGAACCCAGTCGCCATGCAGTAGTCGTTGCTATCCTATGGAACATCTGGAAGAACCGGAATGTCTGTGTTTTCCAAGATCAAGTCAAGCTAGCTTTGATAGTAATTAGTGATGCTTCACAGGATCTAGCGCTCTGGTCCTACCGGTTGATGGATTCTACACAAAAAGCACGATTGCGGGCATGGTGTGAGCGATTAAATATTATAATAATGTAGAATATGTTTTGTTTGTTGTTCCTTTCCCCCTCTTTTCACAAACTTTTGGATGTAACCTTTATCCATAATACAAAGTTCAGGTCGGCGTAAGCCTACCGTAGAGTTCCTCGAAAACAATAAATCAAACAAACACTTCATCATCAAGTGATTCAACGGCTAAGCGGCCTACTTAATTTGCACTAGATATAGCCCATCTGACATGTCTCACTAATTCTCCGTGGCATGAAGCTTGAGTCCACACAATGACCCCATCATGCAGCAGAGGCCGCGTCTTGTTCGCTTGCCAGGCTGACATGTAGATTGGTCTGCAGCTTTACACATACGGCATGATTGGCGAGATGAAATGCATGGACGGCAGGCGAGCTAGCAAAGTAATGTAACCACTCAAAAGTTCAAGAAAAAAAAAACGCAACCACTTACTAGCAAATAAGCAGAAAACGAACGCCACAAGGTGACGAATTCAGGAACTGTTGGGCAAGAGTGCAAGACAACAACTTGCATGGCGGTTCGGCAAGTCCCCATCGCATATGGTGTGACATGCATGAACGCGATTTGGGAACAGTATATACACAAATTGTAGTAAGAATATCCACGGGGAGGGAAATGACAAAAAGAACAGGAGATGCTGTGATATTGTTTTATAGACAAAGTGTAAATGGCACTGATTTTGTTAATTCTTTTGCTATCAAGGCGCCTTAGGTCTTAGCACACTCGTTTGCTCGCTGTTACAATAAATAATTCTCCTAAATTTTATGTAAGAAAAATGTAATTATTATGCTTTGTCTATAAAACAATGTACTCTGACTATATATATGCAAAGTGATGCAAAAGGCTAATCTGACAGGGATCGAGAACAAAAAACCATTTTGTTATTTGAACAGTTTCCCTCATATGTATGTTACCCTTTAACCTGGAATGTAGAATATGAGTAGACTGGAATTTTTATTTAAATGGAAATTATGTGTGGGAAGTAAATTTTAAATTGATTTTTTTCCAAGTTCTATTCAGTGTCTTGCATGTAGAAATTCAAACAGGCGTGTCTAGCCCCACCAGACTCTGAACATTTGCAATATAAATGATTAGTTTTTCCTACCATAAGCTGGCTACTAGAACTTACGCAGAAAATAGAGAAACGCGCGTGATGGGATCTATCAAATCCTTTGCGTCCAAACAAAAAAAGAGGACAAACAATAGTACTACAGCCACAAAGTTTCCACAAAAAAACTTCTCCGTTTCTCGATCTTCCGTCCTTGGTCGTCATGAAAGCTACAAAGGCAGCAGCCACTAGCAAAAACTATTATCGATCGCCTATAATATTTCGTCACCCCTAAAGTGACCCTTGTGGGCAAGGACGCTTCCTTTGACCCCTCATCAAAGACCAAAGATCCCTTTGCTAGCTGCCCCCATACACCAATCAGGAGCCAACCCAACACAGACAGCCAGGTTCCATCAATATTTTTATTCCCCCTTATCCCATTATGCACCACACTTTACTGGCCTCCATTGCCAATCGGAATCGAGTGGCGCTGTCAACTTTAGCGACACCCACAGTGATCCTTCCTTCCCCGGCGAGCCGCCGAATAAAATTGACACGGTAGGTCGCCACGTCCACGTCCTTGCGTCCACCCCGGGAAAAAAAGAGGGGCTCGCGGCGGCTTACCCGCGCAACCACAAAGAATCTTCGCGCCGGGTTCCGGCGATTAGTGCGTGACCTGATTATATTTTTTGCATGCGTGACGACACTGACGACAGGGGTCAGGGGGAGAGAGTCGTGGGGTGATCAGTGACCTCGTTGTCGTCAGACTATATGTAAGTGCGGCGACGGCGAGAGGATTATGCATGTGGTGATGTGGGGGGATCATGGAGAGGGATCTTCTGCGTGGTGGATTGACCGTCGGCGACGGTGTGGCGCATGAAGGGGATTTCAGATGTGGTACAAGGAAATGGAATTTCAAAAAACGGTGGGAAACTTGGGTGGGCTTGAAAATTATGTGATCAGAACAACACTACATGGATTGGACAAGATTTATAATTGACGTCAATAATGTGCTGACTCTCTCTTACGTTTCCTTTTTGGCAAAATTGTTCTCATATATGATGCCAACGCTATACAACTAAGAATATATACATTGTTGTCTATAGGCACAAGCATATTACAATTTTTATTTTGTGGTAGATGATTGGGTAATATTTAGGGACAAATGTAAGGCAAATATAAATATCAATTAGTATGATCACTTTATGGCTATACAAATGTAAATAGTACTTGCTTCATGACATATTCTCTCCGTTTCAAAATACATTCATTTTGAGTGTCTAAATTTATGACATTTTCTATGAACCTAGATATTAACTTGTCTAGATTCATAGCATCTTCAACGAATCTGATAAAAAGCCAGAATGATTAGTAATTTGGAACGGAATGAGTACCTGTCATCGTGCACTTATTAATTGTTTACCATTTACTTAATTTCCAAGGAGCTTTTTGGACACAGTATGTCACTATAGAATTTTCGTTGCCAGCTTGGCAATTTAACAAAAACTATCCACACTTTTTTCATCCTTGAATAAGAAAGATTCTATTTATGCACCTAGACAAGCAAAAAGTCCAAATACATAACCAAAAGTCCTTTTATTTTAAGACTCTAAGTAATATAATGTGGCCATTTCACTACCTACATATCCTAAATTTCGATTAGGACATACTCCCTTCGTGTTTAAATGTATTTTGTTTAGGACAAACACTAGTTGTTGATTTGTCCTAAACATCATGTATTAAGAAACAGAGAGAGTAGTAATTAAGTGATTTTTTTAAAAAAAATTAAGTGAAAAATTGTTTTAAAAAATTAAGTGAAAATTTAAGCACAGGACCAATGGAGCACACGTGCCATCTGAGGCAGAGGACTCGCGGCAGCAAAGAACGCGAGGCAGCCACACACCCAGCCAGCTCATGGCCCTCACGCGACGCCCACCTGCCATGTGGGCGCCCACCCGGCACAGGTCGCGTTCGCGGCGAAGAAGTGACGCCACTGCTTCGATCGGCCAGGGAGAGCCTCCCGTGCGGCCAGCCAACCAGAGATCGCCACTTGTCATATGAGCCTCCCGTTCCCCGCTCCCGAATCCCATCCAGGTTCAATGAACCCAGCCTCCCGCCCGAGCTATATGTAAACCACCCGCCCGTTTCCACCCTGTGCCACAGAAAAAACGCAGGTGTTGAAACACATTTGCTCGAGAGAAATATTACCAGCTGCCAATCTTTTTCGAAGCTCCAATGGCTTCCGCCACCGCCTCCATCTCGTCGCACCCCGCCGCCCTCCGCGACGTCAAAGGTGAGGTTTAATCCCGTGGATTTCCGAAATTTCTTTCGCTCCGGTTCCAATTCGATCGTTAGTTAAGAATTTACCAGTTCCTGAACTTGATGCCCCCGTAGCATCCCGTTTGAATTTGGGATTCTGCGGTTGATTTGAACATTTCACGACATTTCTACACGCGGAATGCACGGCTTCTGGTCGATGTTCATCTGCATTTGAAGTGAGAGTTCGTAATTGCTCTAAAATTCATCTCTGTTCTTCTGCGATTGCAGCCGCGAGGATTGGCGCCGTGAGGCAGAAGGTGGCCGTGACCCCGTCGGCGGTGGCGGCGCGGGGTCAGCGCGCTCGGGCGGTGCGCCCGCTGCGCGCGGCGGAGCCGGGGAGGCAGCCGGTGTCGGCCTCCGCGGCCTCGGCAGCGCCGGTGGCGCCCGTCGCCGACGAGGTTGCCGCTCCCGTGGCGGCGGTGGACTACGAGGCCCTGGCTCATGAGCTCGAGGGCGCGTCGCCTCTGGAGATCATGGATCGGGCGCTGGCTATGTTTGGATCCGAGATTGCCATCGCGTTCAGGTGAGCACACGTTTCCTCTCCTGCTACTCCGCGGGTTCGGATCCTCATAGCTTCTCCTGTGTACCCGTTACCAACGTTCATGGTGGACTGGGTTTAGGCGCGGTGTGCTGCACCCGGACATGCTTGCGGCATCGCGCATCCCCCCGGTATCCTCCGAACGTGTGGCCGTGGAGATTCCTGGTATCCATACCACAGCTTTGCTGGTCACTGGAATACGGGCCCCACCTGTCTGCCTCTGAAACTAAATCAGACTGTTAGTTTTGCTTTTCGTACTACGCTCTACTCCGTAGATATGTAGCTCTAGATGATCGTAGTCAAGTGTTTATGTTCCTCAGATGCTCAAAACCAATCAGTTTTTGTTTGTAATTGATGGTAATGGTGGCGAAACCCGTTTAGTTAGCTGCACAAGCCAATGTATCCGGACGCGTGAGCAAGCTTGGAAGGCGTCCAGGTTCACTGAACCTGGTGTCCAAAATTGCGTTCCCGACCGGAGCTAGAGGCATGGTCCACCACCCACGCACAACCGGACAAACTATTTGTTTGACTCTCATACAAAACCAGAAAAAGGCAACAGCTTCCAAAATTAATAGTGGCTCCATAGATTCCTTGTGGAGCTGGTTCCTTTGATAAAAGCTAGGGTGTAGGGACAACAAGCACAAACAAGCACAATGTATGCTGCTCTCTGTTTTAATGGAGCTTCCAATAGCAGACGACAAAGTATAATACGCCTTCTGAAGCTGGACTCGTGTAGGCAACAATCACTTCTGTAGGACGCTTGATCTTTCAGCCATGACATGGAATCATGGATGTGCGTCTCAGTCTCTCAGACGCGTATCAATCGGATAGATAGCCTCACCCATCACCACGATCACGTCAAAAAAAAAGGACCATATGGCTCAAAAAAAAAATGAGGACCTTAACTAATCGGCTGATCGCTGACGCCAAATGGCTTTCGTTGTCTCGTGTCGTGCAGTGGCGCGGAGGACGTGGCGCTGATCGAGTACGCGAAGCTGACGGGGCGTCCCTTCCGCGTGTTCAGCCTGGACACGGGGCGCCTGAACCCGGAGACGTACCAGTTCTTCGACCAGGTGGAGAAACACTACGGCATCCGCATCGAGTACATGTTCCCGGATGCCGGCGAGGTGCAGGAGCTGGTGCGGACCAAGGGCCTGTTCTCCTTCTACGAGGATGGCCACCAGGAGTGCTGCCGGGTGCGTAAGGTGCGGCCGCTGCGCAGGGCGCTCAAGGGCCTCAGGGCATGGATCACCGGCCAGAGGAAGGACCAGTCCCCCGGCACAAGGGCCAGCATCCCCATCGTTCAGGTACATCTTCCGCGTGCATACACAATGTTTTTTTTATTCTGATGTACACAATGTTTGAATAACTGAATCTGTATTGACAATGGAGTTCAATTTCTGATGCCTGACTGTGCAATTGTTGCCAATGCAGGTTGATCCTTCCTTTGAAGGCCTGGATGGAGGAGCTGGCAGCTTGATCAAGTGGAACCCAGTCGCCAATGTCGATGGCAAGGACATCTGGACATTCCTGAGGACCATGGACGTCCCTGTCAACACCCTGCATGCTCAAGTAAGTGCAGCGTTGCAGCTAATTGCAGTTGCATGACTTGCATCTCAGCTTCTTCCATTGTGTTGCAATCAACTGTTTTAGAAGTGCAGGTGACTGACAGTCCCCGATCAACTGTGTTCTTCAGGGTTACGTGTCCATTGGCTGTGAGCCGTGCACCAGGCCAGTCCTGCCGGGGCAGCACGAGCGTGAAGGCCGGTGGTGGTGGGAGGACGCCAAGGCCAAGGAGTGCGGCCTGCACAAGGGCAACATCGAGAAGGACGGCCAGGCGGCGGCTCCCAAGTCCGCCAACGGCAACGGCTCGGCCGGCGCCCCGGACATCTTCGAGAGCCCCGCCGTGGTGTCCCTGACCCGCACCGGGATCGAGAACCTGCTGCGCCTGGAGAACCGCGCGGAGCCGTGGCTCGTGGTGCTGTACGCGCCATGGTGCCCCTTCTGCCAGGCCATGGAGGCCTCCTACGTTCAGCTTGCCGAGAAGCTCGCCGGGTCCGGCGTGAAGGTGGCCAAGTTCCGCGCCGACGGCGAGCAGAAGCCGTTCGCGCAGGCGGAGCTGCAGCTGCAGAGCTTCCCGACCGTGCTCCTGTTCCCGAGCCGCACCGCCAGGCCCATCAAGTACCCGTCCGAGAAGAGGGACGTCGACTCGCTCCTCGCCTTCGTCAACAGCCTCCGGTGAGAGACCGCCAGTGAGCGAGAACCATCGTTCTCTGTCTGTATGCATATGGTCTTGGCGTCGGTTCCGTCTAGCAATTGTACCTAGGAGAGGGAGGAGAGGTGTCAGAGAGGGAAATTGGAGATGATAGGAAGAGATGGAGGGGTTCAGAAATACTTCAGATGCGGATGATGCATCTCTGGACCTTTTGTCGCTGCAAATGATTATTGCAGGTAAACCTGAAGCCTGAAGTGTCTGGTGTTGTAGCGCAAATAAGGTGGAGGTTATTTGTGTGTACTTATAGCTAGAGTGTCAGAGGATTGTAAGGGTAAAATCAAATAAGGAAATTCAGTTTTGGCAGTTCATTATTGTTCATACTGGGTTGTGAGTTGCACTCCGTATATTAACATGCATATAACAAGAAGTGCACCTAAATGATCATTTTGAAGTGACCTACTGATGTCTGATGTGTTATATATACCTCAACACATAGATAGTCTGGCATCAGATATTGCCTCAACCCTGTGGGGTATAGGGTAGCAAAAAAACAAGCAAAGCAATCAGCACAGGGTAACAAGCGGTACTGAGAATTTTAAGTATTGTCGTACAGCGAATTTCTGGAGAAGTTTGTCATAGGTACAGCACTAGCCGCAAGAACAGCAACGCTTTGGTCTAAAAGACACGTCTGTCAAGCGGTAAATGTTCATGGTAAACAGGAGAAGATAGATGCTCATGCTTCAGTTCAAAGTAACCTATTAGAAACCACTAGGGCTCAAAAAGGACCCAGTATTTCGCAGCATCCATACAAATCCCATCGCCCAATCCATGCAGTGATCCAGAGGCCAGAGCGCTATGATTATGATCAACCCACCTTGAAGAACTTCCACTTCCTTCCTTCCATCTTGTCGTTCAGGATGGTGCTTTTCTATCTTTGACATCAGATTCTTTTTCGACCAATATTTGATCTCAATTTTTCCAATTGTTGCATGTGATAGTTCTATAAGTTTTTTCCTCCACTCAATAAATGAGTTCAATTCTCGAAACTTTTTCTAGGAAACTCAGTCCTCCTTTGATGAAATAACGAGTCTTTTAAGAATATCTTCTTTCATGCATTCATGCCCCTTTTAATATTGGAAAAAGTCCTTTTAACATCCCTCGACATTGGGCCGAGTTTAATTCATCTCCTTGAACCACAAAACTGGGTAATCAGCATCCCTTAACTTTAGAAAACGTACGTTTTACCTCCCTTAAGCGGTTTTGAAGGCGGTTTTGACTTTTCCTTTTTTATTTATTTCGGCTGAAATTTTGAAAAATCATAGTAAATCAAAGAAAACTCATAAAATCGAAAATCTAATTTTGTTGAACTCCACATAATTATATTAACACAAAAAATATATAATACAATATGCTTTAATATAAAAGATTTATTACAAAATATTTATTATAGATTTAGATCTTTTTTTACTATACTTAAATGAATAATTCATAACTGCATTTTTATGGTCCAGTCATGGTGAAAATTTCATGTTAAGCTAATTATTGTTTGCTTCAAATGTATTAAAAAATTTATACTCATTGAATCATATATAACTTAGTTAAATATTTATTTAAGACAAAATATACTCTAAATAAATCTGGAACTAAGTTATAGGTGATCCAATGGGTATGAATTTTTTAATATAGTTGAAACATATAATAACTAGGCTGATATAAAAAATTTCAGCATGATTGGACCATAGAAAATGTAGTTATGAATTATTCTATTTAACTATAAAAATTAGATATAAATGTATATTAAAAATTTTATACTAAAACATATCATATTATATATTTTTTGTGTTAATATACTTATGTGGAGTTCATTAGAATTAGATTTTCGATTTTATGATTTTTCTTTGATTTATTATTATTTTTTAAAGTTTCAGCCGAAATAAATAAAAAAGAAAAAAAAATCAAAACCACCTTCAAAACCGCTTGAGGGAGGTAAAACATACGGTTTCTAAAGTTAAAGGAGGCTGGTTACCCGGTTTTGTGGTCCAAGTAGACAAAATAAACTTTGTCTAATGTCCAGGGAGGTGAAAATGACTTTTTCCTTTAATATTTAGCTAAATATTTATTCATATACAACGAGAGTTTAGGCCATTCTAAGTGGGGATTTCATGGGCAATAAATAGAGCGCCACATAGACATTTTTTATGATGTGACACTGCATTAATGAAGAGAGAGGTAAAATGAGTTTCATGGGGATGAAACTCTCCATACACACAATTACCTAGACAACTTATGTCTTGTATGTAACATAGGGAACAACAATAGATAAAAACTATGCATTGAGAGTGGGGTGTTTCATCATAGTTTCAAACATTTTTAGATAATATGGCACTCTAGGTAATCGTGTCCATAGAACTCCCACATAGAACCTTAGGCCATGTTCAGATTCCCAACTATTCACTATTCATTCCAACTTTTCACTATTCCTCCCTCACAAAACACGTTTCCCAGCGAATACTACAGTGTTTTTCTTATGCTATAATGTTTTTTTCTTACAATCTAAACACACACTTGCTATTTTGTGAAGACTTAAGGATCAATGAGTTTACCACATAATATTAATATTTTCTAATAATAACTCATCTAATTTGAATTTTTTTTGTTTCACTTTTTTTTCATAGTTCAATGATGAGTTTTTTTAGATAAAGTTCAATGATGAGTGAAAGGAGAAGAGTGCTGGATTGGAAAAGCCCAATAAGACTATCGCCCAGCACAAAAGCTCAGCCTGCGTGAAAAAGGCCTCTTACCTGGGCCTAACCTCGCTGCTCTCCAAGCCGCCAATCAACAAGGCCCAGCTTTGCAGCACGAAAGCCACGTCACGCCCCTTCCCACCTGTCGACACGGCGGTTTACATCTGCATGCAGGCCATGTTCAGATTCCCAACTATTTACTATTCATTCCAACTTTTCACTATTCATTCCAACTTTTCACTATTTCTCCCTCACAAAACACGTTTCCCAGCGAATGCTACAGTGTTTTTCTTATGCTACAGTGTTTTTTCCTACAATCTAAACACACCCGTAGTACAAGGCGGATAATCCCCCACGTGGTCTCCTCCACGCCATCATTATTTATCCTCTTCCCCTTCCTGCGGGTCCCACGCCCTCTTCTTCCCCAATCGCCCACAGCAAAATCTATCCCAAAATTCCCAATCGAAAAAAGAAAAAAAAATCAAGTTTCCCCAGCCAAACCCCGGAGAAATTCACCCACCAGAAAAGCGCCCCCAAATCCGCAGGAGCAAAACATTTCCCCTGCCTCGGCCGCCGGGGGAAGGGGGAAAAGATCTCCCGTCCCAATGGCTCTCCTCCCCCAAATCCTCCACTCCCCTCACCCCCACCCCCGCCTCGCCGCCGCCGCCTCCCCCTCCCGCGCATTCCCTCGAGCGCCCTGCCTCCATGCCTCCGCCCCCCGCCGGGGCCGCGGCCGCGTCGCCGCAGCGGCGGGCGCGTCCGGTTCCGGGCCCGGGCCGTCTTCGCCGGAGCCGTACCGCGCCGAGTCCGACGACGGGCTGGTGGAGCTCCCGCTGTTCCCGCTCCCGCTCGTGCTCTTCCCGGACGCCACCCACGCGCTCCACATCTTCGAGCTCCGCTACCGCATCATGATGCACACGGTGCTGCAGACCGACCTCCGCTTCGGCATCGTCTTCGCCGGCTCGGGCGGCTCGGCCGCCGAGGTGGGGTGCGTCGGCGAGGTCGTCAAGCACGAGCGCCTCGCCGACGACCGCTTCTTCCTCATCTGCAAGGGCCAGCAGCGGTTCCGCGTCGCCCGCGTCGTGCGCACCAAGCCCTACCTCGTCGCCGCCGTCCAGTGGCTCGAGGACCGCCCGCCCGCCGAGCCCCCGGCACCCGGGGAGGACGCCGAGGCGCTCGCCGCCGACGTCGAGGCCCTCATGCGGGACGTCATACGCATCGCCAACCGCCTCAACGGAAAGCCCGAGAAGGAGGTCGGCGACCTGCGCAGGGGCCTCTTCCCCACCCCTTTCTCCTTCTACGTCGGCAACACCTTCGAGGGCGCGCCCCGGGAGCAGCAGGCGCTGCTCGAGCTCGAGGACACCGCCGCAAGGCTGCGCAGGGAGCGGGACACGCTGCGCAACACGCTCAACTATCTCACCGCCGCCTCCGCCGTCAAGGACGCGTTCCCATCCTCGCCGTCGTCGGGGTGAGATGAGGTCGTCATTCGTCAGCCAGGAATGGATGAGGATAAGGAGTTTGTGGTGGTGGAGGGTATAGGACTAAACTTTCTTATCACTCTTTTTGCGCCCTTTTGCTTCGATTTTCTCGTATATTTTCTGTGGCTAGGTTTTACTCGCAAGAGGTTAGCACTTTAGCCTGTAAAATTGTATAATTTGGTGTCAACTCAAGAATATGTGGAGTGGTGATGATCTTCCTTGATAAAGGATAAGAATTTTGCTCTCCGAGATAAATTCTGATGCTTCCTGTGCCAAATTGGAGATGAATTGAAGCTACTAGTAGTAATTTGTCTGCTGTTGAATCCAGACTTGCAATTACTATTACAATGCTCAATGGAATTTCATTGTCTAGGGAGATCAGCTGTGCAAGTTATGTGAACTGAACTTGTTGTCCTGGTACTGTGACAGTAATTATATCGCACTATATGTTTTGGCTTTCTATAAGTTTATATACTAGTACTATAGAAGGGTTTAGGTTAGTTTAGTGAGGCTATTCATAATCAGGTGCCAGTCAATATCAAAGTATTGGAAGGTTCTGAACAAGTGAACATTTTACTTTCAAACTTTACCATGTGAACACTTTTGCTAATGTATGTTAGAAAAGACTCTTTTGGTCTCTGATTTTCAAAAGCTTCGCCAAACATTGAAGTCTTGTTGTGCTCCAATTGAGCAATTGTACAAACACAATTTGTTATGTTATGACTTTGCATCAATCCATGATTTTATCAACCCACCTGTTAGGTATACCATATGTTGTACTATGATAGTTGCTGAGATTATGTGATTATAGCATCAGAGGAGCTGAAAAAGCACTTCAACTTTGAATCACTGTTCTTCATTTTGATGTTCTTGATGGTTTGCCAGTCCGGTGATGTCTAGATTCTAGAATCCTATGGTCGCTGTCATTGAGGCGACAAAACTTCAGTTTGATGTTTTAGATTACTTATCAATCTCTCTCTATATATATTCTCTATGCCTGGAGTTTTGATTTGTTGCCGCATAAACTCTTTCTTCTTCATGAGATGCTGGGTAAAAATTAAATTTTCTCTGGATCCTGGAACTGCCGCAGTGCCGCTTCCATACCTTCAGTAATGGGGAATCGATAGGTCTTCCAGAAAAAGCCTGATGTGGCCAACTTTCAGTTTCATATATCACCAAAAAAAGGATGGCATCAAGCTGCGAAGTTCAGCAAAGCGAAATACATTGAACAGCGTATGGATAAGGTGAATAACTCAAGATGGTGGCCGGTGGCTAATGACAGAAGTAGCATCTACAATGACGTCGACACAAACCTCCTCTGCGCGAGAGGGAGGCCATTGACCGCAGAGAGGGACGCAGGGTGGTGCTCTATCGGAACCGCACCCCGCGCTGGTTGAACAGCCGGAGCAACCGCATCAGCTCGTCGTTCGACAGCTTCGACGGCCTCTTGCTGGCGAGCTCGGTGGAATCCAACGCTCCGGCAATTCTCTCCTTGAACGCAGCGACATCTTCCTCGCTGCACCCGAGCGCTTTGTCGCTGCCGCCGTCGCCTTTTCCGCAACCATCCTCATCACAGTCGTCGTCAAGCGCACCGAGGCTGATGCAACCGGCGCCGCCGTCGTGCTCCTCCGCTCTCTGTGACCGGCTGAACAGCTCCGTGACCAACCTCTTCTGCTTGAAGATGGCGCCGAGGGTCTTGTTCTTCTGCCCGAAGCACACGCGCGTGAACGCCAGCCACTCGCCGAGGTCGACCCCGGGGGCGATCCCCCGTGGCCGGATCTCGACGAGGGAGGAGTCGACCCGCGGCATGGGCACGAAGTCCCTCTTGCTCACGTCCATGAGCAGCCTCACGTCGGCGACCAGGCGCACGTTGGCCGCCAGGCGGTTGTACTCCCCGTCGCCCGGCGTGGCCACGAGCCGCCGCGCGAACTCCTTCTGCACCAGCAGCGTCGCCGTCCGGAACCGGTAGGCGCCGAACAGCAGCTTGGCGATCAGCGGCGAGGAGATGCCGTAGGGGATGTTGGCCACGCAGACGTCGAACTCAGGGAACTCCACCTCCACGGCGTCGCCGGCGATCACCTGCCCAATCCCAACGGGAGAGGAAAGAAAGGAGGAAGGAACCGGTCAGCACTCAGCAGAGCGTTTCCTATGTCTTCGTAGGCATTTGGTCGAGCGGGTAGCGTGCGCGCGGAAGGACGGACGGACCGTGAGCTTGCCGGCGAGGCCGAGGGCGGCGGCGCGCGCGGTGACGGCCTCGACCATGCGCGGGTCGATCTCGACGGCGGCGACCCGCGACGCGGGGGAGGCGAGGAGGCGGGCGGTGAGGTTGCCCGTGCCTGGGCCGACCTCGAGGACGGCGTCGCCCGGGCTGATCCCGGCGTGACGCGCGATCGCGTCGAGGACGCGCGGGTTCGTGAGCAGGTGCTGCCCGCGCGGCTTGTGGAGACGGAACCGCCCGTCCCACGCCTCCGACGCCGCCGCCGCCGCCGCCCCCGCCCCCACCTCAGGCGAGGTGCTGTAGAAGAAGGAGGCCTGGCGGACGGCGGTGCGGGCCCAGAGAACGCAGATGGCTCGCTTCATGTGTCAGCTCAAAGGCCAAGCTGCCGCCTGCCGCGGGGAACTGCCGTTTGGTTTGTGGTTTGCTCGGCGGCCGCGAAGCGCGAATGGCAGGTTTCTCCGGCTCCCTGGGGGCTGGCTGGGAGAGTCTAGTTTCGTGTCCGTGCCAGCAGGCCAAGAAGGCCGGGTTACCCGCCGTTCTGGGCCGCGCCTGGTGGATTGGCGCGGCTCAGCGGGCCCGTTCGTGTCCTTGTGAAAAAAAGAGATAATCGTTGCATCATTTGTGACCGTAATCTTCTCTATGGAGGCATTTATTTGCATTTGAGCGTGTCGAATTGTCGATTGCAAAATCTAAAATCCTAGTCCTAGTTCTGTTCTAAAAAATGATAGAGCCAAATTTGCTCCCTTCACGCGTCAGGTGTGCGCGACGTGATGCACTCATGCACAGCGACACAAACCTCGGCGATGGTCTAATGGAAGCGCACCCCTCGTTTGATGAACTGCCGGAGCAACCGCAGCAGGTCGTCGTTGGACAGCCTCGACGGCCTCTCCTTGTCGAGCCTGGCCGACTGCAATGCTCCGGCGATCCTCTCCTTGAACGCCACCACCTCTTCCTCGCTGAAACCATCTGTGCTTTCCTCGCAGCAATCTTCTTCTTCGTCCTCCTCTCCACCATTGTCACCGTGGAGCGCTGTGTGGCCGCCGCTACTAGCATTGCTGCCACGTTCCTCCGCGTCACCTCTTCGAGACAGCCTGAGCAGCTCCATGGCCATCTCCTTCTGCTTGAAGATGGTCCCGAGCGTCTTCTCTGGTTTCGCTTTCTTCTGCTTCTTCCACTGCTGCTGCTGGAGCTTGTGCTGTCGGAAGCACACGCGCGTGAACTCGAGCCACTCGTCGAGGCCGATCCCGGGCTCGACCTCCGTGGGCCGGGCCTCCTTCATCCGGATCTCCACGAGGGAGGAGTCCACCCCGGGGACGGGCACGAACTCCCTCTTGCTCACGTCCATGAGCACCGCCACGTCGGCCACCAGGCGCGCGTTGGTCGCCAGGTGGTTGCGCTCCCCGTGGCCCGGCGCCCCCACCAGCCGCCGCGCGAACTCCCTCTGCACCAGCAGCGTCGCCGTCCTGAACCTGTGGGCCCCGAACAGCAGCTTGGCGGTCAGCGGCGAGGAGATCGCGTAGGGGATGTTGGACACGCACACGTCGAACTCCGGGAACTCCACCTTCATGGCGTCGCCCGTGGTCACCTGGCGAAGGAAGACGAAGACGATTCGATAGTTAGTTGATCAGCGTCTCATTTTTTTTTAAAAAAAATCGAGGTATTAGGTGGCACGGGCGGAGAGTGATGCACTTACCGTGAGCTTGTGCGCGGTAGGCGACGGCGGAGGCCATGCGCGGGTCGATCTCGACGGCGGCGACGCGCGCGGCAGGGGAGGCGAGGAGGCGCGCGGTGAGGTTGCCCGTGCCGGGGCCGACCTCGAGGACGGCGTCGCCCGGGCGGATCGCGGCGCGGCGCACGATGTCGTCGAGGATGTGTGGGTTGGTGAGGAGGTGCTGGCCCCGCTGCTTCTGCAGCCGGAGGAACGGCCCGTCCCGCGGCCACGCCTCCGACGACGACGACGCCGAGGAGGAGGAGCAGAGGCGGCGAACGGCGCGGCGGGAGGAGGCGGCGCAGCTCATGTCTGTCAGGCCCGGCTTTTTCGGGCCTCCTCCCCTCTTCTCCACGAAACGCGTTGATAGATTCGGCCTGGTGTGGTGGACTAGTGGTGGGTTCGGCGCGGTGCTTCTGTTCAGCAAATTTTGGGCCGGTAGGCACCACAACATGGGCTGCTTGTTGTGGTTGAAATGATATTCAGACAGAATAACGAAGCAGAGCTCGTCAATATCCTACCCAATTTTTTAAACAAATGTTTTGGGTACTAACAAGTAACAACATGCAGATGAAACGAAAACAATATCAACGAAATATGACTTTTTAGACAAAACGAAATATACCTTCATGGAAAGCATAATCTGTGGACAAGCAACACCCTGGTCCCTTTAGACCCTTAGCCACGTCGGATATTCCAAATGGATGCCAAACGACTATTGGCCATGTCGCCATTGCCTTCATCTGATGTCCTCCTGATCACCGTTGATGGCTCGGCTCGCATAAACATCTCTTCTTCTGAACGCAGATTTCTCCAGAACTTTGTTTCTGGAATGAATAATTCGTACTATAGAAGTTACACAAAAGCAGAGCATAAATAGGCCCGACTTTTCGGCAAGTTTGTTCGGCCCACGTTGTCGTTAGTCCAACACGACCAGGTCATCTTCGTTGTAAGCTCGGTTACCAGCCTGGAACATATTCCAGAAAATTCATATAGGAGAGCGTGCAACCACATTGGAAAATTTTTGCTAGGATTTTCATCCATGCCTATGCCAGCGGCTGGTGGATAGGGAATGGTCCAATAGCGAAAGAAACTGCCAAGCCGCACACGTGGTACTTGAACTATGCTAAGAGCACTGACAAAGTGACTAATAGAGATCAGTCGTTGATCAAGCTATTTAGTTGAGGCTGGTCGAACATAATTGATGATATGATTGTCCTATCTAAATCTTCAGATACTTAGGATATATATATATATATACATATATATATATATATATATATATATATATATATATATATTGAATAGATGCTCAATTATAAATTACGTTAGGCAAACAATAAAAATTAAGATTCAACCATAGTTGGGCAAGCACCTAAATATCTCATTACATAGTATCTCCAACACATTATCAAATGGTAAAGGTATAGTTATGAGGGATTAATAATTGATTACGAGCTTGAAGGAGTGTATTATGAGTTAGGTATGAGTTTTTTTCTCTAATTGAATGACTAATTATACAACTAACAATCTAGTCGAGCTAATCGAATCGGTGGGTCTAATCAGTATCAAGGAACCGATAAAAATGATTAGTCATGACTGATGACGATATGATAGCATTAATCACACCTGGCTTTAACCGGGAGCATCCATTTAAATAAAATTAGTTAGGCTGTGTTCAGATTGGGTAAAAAAAAACACTATATCAGTTGCTGGAAAGCGTGTTTTGTGAGTGAAGTAAATAGTGAAAAGTTGATAAATAGTAAAAAGTTAGAATAAATAGTGTAAATAGTAAAAAGTTAGAATGAATAGTGTTTTCTTAGGGAATCTGAACAGGCCTCAGAAGGTATCAACTTGCAAGATGAAAAGTTCCATAGCTATTTTGGCATGTCAACAAAGTGCCAACGTCTAGATGACAGGTTAAAATTTTAAGCATCGTTAGAATAAAAAATAGAATGGTCATCTGGGGAACAGGCCATTTCGATATTTGAGAAAAGCGAAACTATTTTTTTACACAGAAGAAAAAAAGAAAAATAAACGTTTTTTATGCAAGAAAAAAAGAAAAGTTGGAGTGGAGAGCTGTATCCCAATTCCCACAGCTGCAGTTCCGTTTCTCTACAGTCTCTCCACTCTCCTCCGGTCCTCCCCCCTCTCGCCCTTCCCTTTCCCTTCCCCACCCCGCCACAAGGCCACGCCTCTCCGCGCAGCGCCGGAATCCGTACCACCAGAACCTCGGGCAGACGCGCGCCCTTCTCCTCTACCCGCCTCGATCCGGATGGAGTCCGGGACCGTCGGTGGCCGGAGGCTACGGAAGACGGAGTCGGCGGAGATGCGGTGGGTGGTCCCGGGCGGCGCCTGCGAGGAGGACGAGATCGAGAGCTCCGACGACGGCGGCGCCGACACCCCGGCAGCTGCCTCGGGCTCCCGAGGCGGCGGGGGCTCCGACGACGACGACGACGGCTACGAGGAGGACGAGATGCTGCGCCAGCGCCTCGTGCGCACGGGCCCGCGCGCCGACTCCTTCGACGTCGAGGCGCTCGATGTCCCCGGCGTGTACCGCCACCAGGTGCGCGCTTCCTTTCAGTCACCTGCTCAGTAGAACTGTCTTTCGGTTTCCCGTGCCCTCGAGGTGTGTGTCGTGGTGCCTGCGCGAGGCCGCGCCCGCACCGCACGGGGCAGCCGTCACCTCCTATACGCGATGTGCTTGTGGTATTCACTGAGGGGACGCAATCGAGCAATGTCTCGTGCCAGGCATATCTGCTTTTGCTCTACTGGTTGCTTACGCTTGCGCGATCTTGTGCCACCATGGTGCTGAGGGGGACGCAGTGTGATTGCTGGTAGTTTGCTTGTGCATTTCTGCTAGATAATTCTGGTCTGTGCGAGGTGTTTGTAGAATTAATCCAACAATCCTTTATCATTCAAGTTTCAGCAATTTAATTGGGTAGATCACGAGACTGGCATGGGTTTCTTTGTGGCTGTTGAGTGCCAGGCAGGCGCTCACAGTTGTTTAGGCTCCTAGTTGTGTGAAGTTGATGGCATGATCTTGTGGTACTGCTTAGTGGGTATCTTGATCGTCGTGGTATTGCTTAGGTGGGTATTGCGCATGGTTTCTTGCATAGGTTACATGTGGATGATGTACATTTGTTGTTTCTTAGATGCAAGTGTTTGATTCATACTTTTTTTTCAAATCGCATTAGCTGTTCCATAGTCCTCATTTTTCAATACTGGCAGCGGAAGTCTGGCCCTTGTTTGTCATGTCACTTATTGTGTTTTTGCTTGATGCATTAACCACTAAGAACCACATTATCTGCATGTTGTACTTAAGGTGCGTGCGATATGCATTTTGATGTGGTATATTGAGCAAGCATGAAAGGACCAAGCCAAATTAGCCTTGTTCTGTTCTTTGTCTTAGGTTTCATGACTGACTTACTGTATACATAATTAGTACTTGTGACTCATATTTCTGTGGATAGATGCCAGATTATTTAGTTTGATCTGCTAGTTAGTTCAAGTGAACTTCCAGTAATGGTTGGCTGGTTTGACCACAGACAGTGGAGTTAAATACACTATAGATTTTACCAGTGTTTATAGAAAATGTTGCCACTACTTGATTAGTGACTATTAGTTTCACCCTGAATATAATATCCACAAGTCTAGCAAAGAGCAAACCTTTACTTTATATTATAGAATAGCAATGTCAGGCTTGTCATTGCAAACTACTCTGAAATAGCTCAAGCTGTAATAACCATGATAGTGACACATGAGTTTCTGCTAGTGTCATCATCAACTGCTCCATTTCTAGGCCCTCTTCAGAGTTACTCGAACTCCTTGAAGTTATGCGGGATGCTTGTTTATTGTGTAAAAATACTCACCTTCTCTTATTTGAGAGGCGCCCTGCAAGAATTTCTAAGCACTGTTTTTTTCCTGATCTAAGTCGAAAAAGGTTAACCACCTCAAGATTTCCCTTAAAAACACGCTTCATTTGGGAAGCCAAAGTTTGAGTGCTGCGCGAGTTTGTTTGCTTGTAAGCTGGACAAGATTAAGCCATGATTCTTGAGACACTTTCCTTTTTGCTGAGGCAAAGAAGCACAGGCCACAATCCCTATATTTTAACACATTATCCTTTCATGATAGGCCAGAACCTCAGTGATGCACTTGAGGAGTTGCAGATGTGGTGGTTTTGGTTTTGTTTGTGGTTCCAGTTTTGTCTGAAATGTTGATGTCCAGTTTGGGGATTAATTAATGATGGAAGGTGATGGTGAGGGGTGCACTGCCTGCCTAAGTGAAATTACTAGAGCCGGCGAATGAGGACCATTTTAACAACACAACTTTACGGCAACCTGGAAATTACTGAGAGGCTCCACAATGCATGCTTTGAAAATGAACCAAGGGGACCATTTTGTCTGCATATTGCTAATGTGGTGGCCTCGTAGGCATGCTTATCTGACTTGGTTCAGCTCATAAGTCTGACCGGAGAAAGACTAAAATCAGCACCCTCTTCTGGGCTGAGCCACATTATGTTCATGTATTTTCCTGTCATTGATCCAGCAAGACCTAGTTAAATCAGCAGTTTTTCTAATTAACTGACGTTGAGGTGCCATGCCTAAATTCAAGGAACAATGAGAAATCTGGGTTTCGAACCTGGTCCTGCACCGCAGCTTATCATGTCCATGCAAACAAAGAGTACCAAACTAGCAGAAGCTGTGTTTAGCTTATGTGAACTGGCATCACGATACCTGATCCACTAGTTCAACCAGTGACCTGGTGCATGGTTACCCCTTGACCAGGTTGATGCCCTGGAACTGGAAGGATTCAATAACACTTCTTATTAGGTCTTGTATACTGGTTCATGAAGTTCCTTAACACCGTTGCACTTCCTTGTGAAGCAAGGATTCTGCAGTCTCACTTAGTATTCATTAACTTAAGCCAGAGGGTTTAATAGACTGTGTTTACAGACTGTCCCCTTGGTCCCGCAATTCGACAATAATGATTAAATTCTTGATTAGTATTGAAATGGGATAAATCTGAACCCGCTTTCATGAGGATAGTCCCAAGCAAGTTGGATATGAAACCCTCTTTCATGAGGATGTCTTAGAAAAATGGGAAACAGCGATCCTACCTTTTCAGTTTCCCTTTACAAAATGATAATCTATGTTTGACCTTTGACGCAGTCATCTTTTTTGTTTACGGTTGCCCAGAGGACACCATATCATTTTCAGTTTTTTTTTTTCTCTTTTTTGAAATATGCTATTGTGGAACAACTTTAATTTGACATTGGTTCCTCCAGCTGCGATCTTTACTATAAAGATACCTTGCACGAATACTGTGCTTGCAATTTCCAATTCTGTTTTGCATCAAAGCAGGGTGCCTGCAATCCCAAGCTCTGCTGATACTTAGGTGCCGTCTTCCTTTCAGGAATTTACCTTAGGCAGGAGTATCGTGCTGACTCTTCAGACGCTAGGTGTTGTCTTTGGGGATGTTGGTACCAGCCCACTTTATACCTTCGATGTAATGTTCAACAAATACCCTATTACTTCAAAGGAGGATGTGCTTGGAGCACTCTCACTTGTAATATACACTCTCATCCTCATACCATTTCTGAAGTATACCCTGATTGTTTTGTGGGGAAACGATGATGGTGAAGGTATGCTTTTGTATATGTACCAGGGCACTAGAGTAAACTTTGGCTTAAATTTTCTTCTTTGAGTTTTACGTTTAATGTTATTTTTCTGATTATTTGGCAGGAGGAACATTTGCTTTGTATTCGCTAATATGCAGAAATGCAAAGGCAAGCCTGCTTCCTAACCAACTACCTTCTGATACCCGTATATCAAGTTTCAACCTGAAGGTGCCTTCAGTGGAGCTTGAGAGGTCGTTGAAGATCAAGGAGCGTCTTGAGACTTCATCTATGCTAAAGAAACTGCTTTTGATGCTTGTTCTATTTGGTACTTCGATGGTGATAGCCGATGGTGTTGTCACACCAGCAATGTCAGGTTCATTTATTTCTGATGCATTGTTCATTGTATTTTGCTCTTCACCTAGTTGGGTGATTAGCACATTTATTTCCCTAGTAATGTGATTATGTACCAGCTTTTCTCCCATGAATAACTCGAATTTCTTTCTCATGTTGAAATTTGCAGTTATGTCTGCTGTTAATGGCTTCAAGGTTGGAATATCTAGTGTTAATGAAGGTGACCGCAAACTGTTATTTTGTTCATTATTGACAATATATGGTTAAGAAACAGATCTATTTTGTATTGATGTTTAGTCACGCATAATACTCACCAATTATTATAAACATTTGGCAGGCGAAGTGGTCATGATAACTGTTGCATTTCTTATTGTTCTCTTCAGTCTACAACGCTTTGGAACGAGTAAAGTGGGGCTTGCTGTTGGGCCTGCCTTGTTCATATGGTTTTGCTGCCTTGCCGGGATAGGAATTTATAACATCAGAATATATGGTTCAGAAGTATTACGTGCATTCAATCCTGTGTATATCTACTATTATTTTGAAAGAAATCCCACTCAAGCTTGGATGTCCCTTGGAGGCTGTCTTTTATGTGCCTCAGGTAGTCATTTTGACCATATTGCTCGATTCTTAGTATACTAAATTACTCATGAATACAAAAGAAGAACATAACTCTGTATTTCTTAACTCTGCTTAATATTATTCTAATCTGAAGGGATTATATGTTGAAGTAATAATGAAATTTGGTAGTCTAGAAGCAGATTCAGCTGCTGCTATAGTTGGAAGCAGTGAAGAAAATGATTGAACATGGCTTATTATGTTGTCCAAAGAAACACAAAACTCCCAAAGCCCAAATTAACAACTAATCTTACTAACTCAATTGGCATTGGAGTTTAAGAACATTTTCTCTTAAGAAATTCATAAAATAAAGATAAGCAAACATAGTAAAACTGAAACATTTTACATTGCAAGACATTTACATGATTAATGTTTTTACAGGATCGGAAGCAATGTTTGCTGATTTATGCTACTTCTCTGTTAGATCTGTTCAGGTATTTCCTCCTATTGTTTAGGGCTCAATGTTGCTACTTCAGAATAGACTAATAGTTGATGGCAACTTACAATTGCTCATATGTTGCAGCTTACATTTGTGTTTCTTGTTCTTCCATGCCTTTTACTGGGATATTTAGGGCAAGCTGCGTTTCTTATGGAGAACTTAGCTGAAAATCAGCAGATCTTCTTTTTATCCATCCCAAGTAAGGCAAACTGGTTTGATTGTTACGTATTGTTGCACTATACTGAAACAAAGTTCTCATATCGTAATGAAGGCAAACTTTGTTTTACTAGTTCGTGGATCCTTTCTGATATATATCTTTCAACCATGTTTCAGGTCAGGCATTTTGGCCAGTGGTATTCATAGCTACTTTGGCTGCACTAATTGCTAGTCGTGCAATGACAACTGCTATTTTCTCAACCATAAAGCAGGCAACAGCTCTTGGCTGTTTTCCACGTCTCAAGATTATTCACACCTCTAGAAAGTTCATGGGCCAAATATACATCCCGGTGATGAACTGGTTCTTGCTGGTTTCTTGTCTGGCATTTGTAACTGTATTTGGGAGCATAAATGAGATTGGCAATGCATATGGTACGTGATGTAAGACTTAAATGAGACTGGCAACACATTCTTGCAACCTATTTGACTTATTTTTGGTTTTATTTTTCTGGATTTATCCCTATTATACTCTCCACCCTGATTCCCATTTTCTGCAATATAGTTTTCTCTGCCTTTATAAGTGGCTCCTAAATTTCGATATTATTTACTGATGATCTAGAAGCCATAACTCACTTCGATTATACCAAGTTAATTTGAGTATACAAGAATTAAATAGAAGAATTTAAATTGATGCAAATGGCTTTTATAACATGGCCAAATAGGGTATAAAATGGTGTACAGGAAGTTCAATTCCCTCATTGAATATGCTTTCTGCTATGTTTATACTCCACATCTTATTGTTGTCTAGGATGCCTACAATTTTGATATTTCCTGCATCGGGTCTGCTGAACATTAGCCTATCCTGTAGAAACTGTAACTGTTTGCTGAAAAAAGTGATGTGCTGAAAAGTGAGTATTTTCATCATCTAGTTACCATTATTGGCTTATTGCCCCTCGATAATTTAGGAGGTGTTTTTGTATCCTTTACTCTAATATCTAATTGCTAATTTGCTATCTTGATTAATATTGGTTGGAAGGAAAATGCTCAATTTGAATGATTCATAAAAAGAAGAAATTCCTATATTCAAGAATTGTCATGTTAATGTATGCAGTTATTTTCTTCCACTCTAACCTCAGTATTTATTGATCTGCATTTTTTAACACTACCACCATAGAATCTTTCTAATGCTGGCTGCTGGATCTTGATTGCAGGCATAGCAGAACTTGGGGTCATGATGATGACTACTGTCCTGGTAACCATCATAATGCTTTTGATATGGCAGGTCAACATTGTTGTGGTTCTATGCTTTCTCACCCTCTTCCTGGGGATGGAGTTATTTTTCTTTTCGTCAGTTTTGGGAAGTGCAGCAGATGGAAGTTGGGTTCTTTTGGTATTTGCAGCTGTACTGTATTTGGTAATGTACATATGGAATTATGGAACCAAATTGAAGTACGAAACTGAGGTCAAGCAAAAGCTATCAATGGATTTGATGGTGCAGCTAGGCTGCAATCTTGGTACAGTTAGAGCACCTGGAATTGGATTGATTTATAATGAACTGGTCAGGGGGGTTCCTGCAATCTTTGGTCACTTCCTCACCACACTGCCTGCCATGCATTCAATGATCATTTTTGTCTGCATCAAATGGGTTCCAGTTCCAGTTGTTCCCCAGAATGAGCGATTTCTCTTTCGTCGGGTCTGCCCAAAGAATTACCATATGTTCCGCTGCATCGCTAGGTATGGGCTTCATCTTCTGAGCATATATAATATAAATGTAAGCTATGTTTGCCTCCAAAAATAATGTTGGTATTGAAGTTTCTTGCTATGCTATATTGGAACTCAGAGGCTACCTTGCATCTACACATGTTTGGTACTATGGCCACTCTCTGTTTGTGTTGCCTGATGCCCCTGATTTTAGCATTCGCTAGAAAGCCACTGGGTGTGTCAGTAAGTTAGCAACTATTCTGCCATCATTATTTCTGTTTAGGCAGGGCCACGAAGCAAATGCTCTTCTGAGAGTCATGCCTCACTGCTCCCGCAAAGTGGTCAAGTGTTGAGTTAGATTTTTTTATACCATAGTGAATCATGATGCTTTTATTTTGATTGCTAACATCAGATGATTCATGGCTGTTAGTTTGAACGTTCTTAACCCTGTCACACTGTTGTCCTGTTTTTAAGAGTTCTGTTCATCAAATAAGAGTTTTATTGTGTTCCATTTCTCAGTTTTTTCCCCCTTTTGGTCTTTGGGTACTGTCATGATTGATGTCTAAGAAATTAGTACAGATTAGTTATGTGAAATGCTGCTTGTATTTATTCTTTGGCCCTTAACTTGCACATTTTTTTCCTCAATGATACTGGTAGAGTGGCACTAAATGGCTTTCATTTCCTTGGGCACTGTGTTCCTCAGTCTTATCTTTGTCCTTAGAGAGTCAAGATGCAATCTATCATGTTTCTTCAGAAACAAAAATTTGATACAGTTGTATGGTAATTTATGAGCACTGTCAAGTCATTATTGTTGGGTTGGATGTTAATGATTCATGATTGCAGGTACGGGTACAAGGATGTGCGCAAGGAGAACCCCCAAGCGTTTGAGCAGCTTCTGATAGAAAGCCTCGAAAAGTTCATACGCCGAGAGGCCCAGGAACGCTCTCTGGAGAGCGATCATAATGACGAGACAGACTCTGAGGAGGAGATTGCATCTTCATCTTCACGAGTCCTTGTCGGCCCCAACGGTAGCATCTACTCACTCGGCGTTCCCCTTGTCGAGTCTGCGGGAGCTGACAATTCGGCCCTGGGATCAAGCATGTCGTTGGACGGGTCCCTGGAAGAGACGATGGATGGTAGGCGCAGCCTGGACAACGAGCTCTCTTTCATCCACAAGGCAAAGGAGTCCGGCGTGGTGTACCTCCTAGGGCACGGTGACATCAGGGCCCGGAAGGAGTCGTTCTTCCTCAAGAAGCTGGTGATCAACTACTTCTACGCGTTCCTGAGGAAGAACTGCAGGCGGGGCATAGCGACGCTGAGCGTACCCCACACCAGGTTGATGCAGGTGGCGATGCAATACATGGTCTAGGCCCCTAGGGGGTTCGCTAGACCCCCCTTTTCCCTCTCTTACATGATGCTAACTCGCGGCGGTAGATAAAACGAGGTGCGAGCTGAGAGGTGTTTGGAGCTGCTTTCCATTTTGACAGAATCATTCAGCACTAACCGATCTGCTGTTTACCGAAATGTGATCAAAACTAGACCCATTTTTGAGGAAATACATGTGATCTTATAACATGCAGTGAAGCAGAAGCCCACTTTCCCTGTGAAGCAAGATATATACACTGCTGGCTGTTGCTGTCTGGACAAGCCTGTTGAGTCACTCACTCACTCACTCCCATGGAGTAAACTGCACATACATCTGATTCTGATCTGGATACGCCCGGTGGTATTTGCTTGTCTCCTTGTGCCGAGAAGCGAGGATCAGACACTGATATTGATTGCCCAGGCTGCGCCCAATCCCGGATTCGGGATCATGCGCTCTGCACGAAGCAAAGCATACCCACTGCTGCAGACCGGGGGCAAGATCCTTGCTCTTCATTGCCTATCACCACGCGTGTTGACCGATGAGAGGCGCCTAAACCACGATGCTCTTGGCTCACTACTGGCTGGCAGCCAGTAGTAAGCGGAAGAGCGTAGTAGTAGGAGTGAGTGGGTGGAGAATATGGCCATGCTCTCGCTTTCGTACCTAATCTGCTGTCGCTCGTGGGTGTCGTGTCGATACGCGCGGCGTGCTGCTGCCACAGGCAGAGAGAGCCGATCATATCGCGATCGCCGGGAGGGAGGGGACGGACGAATGGATGGCGGATTGGGCGGTGGTGTGGTGGCCGCGACGGTGTCGGGAGAATCTCCGGGAAATACGAGAGGCGAGCGCGACCGGGTATAGTGGGGGGCGGGGCCGGCGAGTGACGAGTGACCCTTGTCAAGGTGCCCCGGATTGACATGTCGGCTGCACTGCAGTGCAGAGGCCGGGGACGAGGAGGACGACAACGACATGCCCCGCGCGCCCGCGAGCTTCTCGGCGTTTTCGCCGAAAGGGACGGGCGCTTCCTCTTGTTTTTCCTCTTCCGTTTCCTGTCGTCTCGTCTCGAACGGATGGGTGGATCCGTGGGTGGATTGATGTCTGTCTGATGACTGATGATGATGGCCCTTGTTTTGTCGCCGTGACCGTGAGCGTCTGGCATTGGCAATCAAGGGTGACGGAGCGGCGATTAGGGATTAATCTGACTTTCTTTTGGGTTGTGTGTGTGAGTGAGTGAGTGAGTGAGTGAGTGAGTGGAGGGTGATTGAGCGACCGACCGAGTGGAGCAACACGTTCATTCCCTTTTGGCTCAAAATTGCACACGGCGTATTGGTACGGCACGTGTGATGTGGCCCACACGGGCTGAGTTCTTGAGAAAAATACGATAGGGAAGAAAACTACGGCATGAGGGACAACTAGAAGAACCCATCCACAAGGATACGCTCCGTTCATGCCCTACCGGCCATCACACCTTTGAACCCATCCATGATGTGATGTCCGTACTGCTCACTCTACTCCTCGAGTTTGACAACAACGCACCACAGTTCGGAGCACACCTCTTTGATTATCCATAGATATTATGTGTGCTTAAAATAAAAAAAATTAAAACTATCAGTGCTGCTGATAAAGACGCATTCATCTGGCTCGGCACTATCATTCCTAGAGAGAAAACTCTTCCTACATCGGGGTGAAGAACTGAATATATGGAAAATCAAATTCATGATGCGTGCCTAGGGATATTGAAACTATGGTAATGCAACTGTGCGCCTACCATAGATGGAGGTTAATTTGTTAATAGGGTTGGTGCTTATTAATGATATCTTATCAAACTATCATGGAACGCTAGCTTTCTTATTTAATTTTCTCATCATGTTTGTGTGATGCCATCAGCTTGGTGGTAACTCTTGTAATAAGTGAACAATGCAACCTTTTGAAAGAAGCAAATAAAAACCATTAGTTTCCGATCATCTTTACAAAGAGAGAAATTAAATAAGTGTCACAACACTATATATATAGTCTGAGAAGGACAGACTGCAACTGTACTGATTATTTGGTAGACATACTGTAGTGATGGAGCTTGTTTTCCCCATCAGCTGTAATATATTTGATTCCTTAGGCCCATCCTTGAAACCCTAGGTATTATATTATTTGGCTAGGCATGATTTTATTTCATCCCTAAATTGTACTTTGAACTTTTCTCTAAATTGTACTGTTTTCCTCCGCAAATGTTTGTGAGATATATAATTGGACATTAGTATATGAGAATGAATGTCAGCAAATCTTGCACAAGAATGCAGTTGTAACGTTTACTATACTTCAATAGCCTTTGGGAACACATGAAAAGAAAATTTTAGGGATCAAATTGGTGTCGAAACCATAATTTAACTTTGACTAGAGCCCCCTCACCGGGTAATAAGTACTATACTTTTACGGATTGGATTTTTTTATTAGATAGTACTGAACTGTAAAACGATGATCAGCACAACTTAGGATATATACAAATGACGGCTCCCTCCGGTCAAACATTATTTAACACTTTTGACCTTTTGCAACGCGTGCAACTCGCGCTGACCACAATTTTTGTTTAGGATCGGATATATACACTTACAACATCAAATAAAATGTATGCCATTCTGAAGTTATTTTTCAAGACTAATCTATACATATAAAACGTTTTTATGTTTCCAAACCCAATATTGAGAGAAGCTTTATGATGGTTAAAGTGTATAAAATTTGATTGGGTATTGGCCAAGCGTCAAGTATTTTGCCAACAACGTGAACAGCAAATGCTTGCAAAAGGTAACAGTGACCTAAAGATCGTGTTCAATTTCTTTTAACATCGAGTTGAAAAGAGGGGACACATCAAAAGAACAGAAAAATTGAGATGCAATTATTGGTTAGGAGAGACAAATAAATTATTTGAGTAGAGATATATATGGTGAGGAAATGTAAAATTAACATCATTGGTTTTCAAATTTGAGTGGCGGCTTGTGCCCTCGCTAAGCACAAACATAGGTCCGACCTTATCAGGCCGGTTCAGTATATAGATGGGACAAACTAAATATTCAGATGGAGTGAAAAAAGGAGTCATATATATGAACGCACTAGGAGTTCATGAACTGGGATCTCAATAATCCCTCCCTGTGGTGGACCGGGGTCGAGTTCAAATTTTACCGTTTGGATTGGACTGTGCCTGCGCGCGACCTCGAGCTTCCGACAGCCACTGCCGTGGCTGCCTGAGCCGGAGCAGGCAAGCCATGGAGAGGTCGCTGCCGTACAGGGGAGCCCGCCGTGGCGCATGGCCGGCCGGCGTAGGCCCCAGCTGGAAGCTGCCGCGGTCACCTTCTGATGAGCTCGGGTCGTGGCCGACCTCGTCTCCAGCCCCCATCATTCTTGGCAGGAAAAAAAATCGCGGCTGATCACAGGCCCGATCGTGGTCGATCGTGGCAGCAGCAGCAGTAAAACGTGGGTGCTGGGCGGAGGATATGTGTGATCTTACCGGGCTTTGGCAGCATCGATCGTGGCAGTGTGGTAGCTGCACCGGCCGGCAGCTACATGGCAGGGCCACTGTGGTGTGACCTGCCGAGCTAGCTAGGTTGCCAGCACACCCAACAGCTGCAGCGAAGAAGCGAGATCAATGGCGCCATCCCTGAACAAAATGAGTTGAAGCCTGTACAGTATACGTACAGGGGAAGAGTAGTGGCTATAGCTTGCTAGACTATAGCTGTAGAGCGGGCTCGAATTCTGAATCAGGAATCCAATACCCACTCACTGCACCCACTCAGCTAGTATCAAGGATTTTGTACAGCAAGCATACGAATCTTTCTACTCCATGCTTGTATATGTACATGTACAGCAAAAGCAGCGTTTACAGTTACATACGTACAGGAGACCGGACAAGATGATCAGGTACGACGACGCAGACGACGGAGCTGCATGCTGCTGAGATGATCGACGAGACGACGAAGCCGGGTGGATGGACTTGCAACAGTGGCCGTGTGGTGGCCGGCCGGCCGGCCGGCGGTACGTACCACGACGGCTGGCCTGGCCTGACACGGCCAGATGGAGGAGCTATCATGTCTAGTCACACATCAAATTCAGAGCTCCAATTATTCCGCCGTACGCCGCAAGGATTGCATCACGCCTCACCGCTGCTGCCCTGCCCTCCTGCGTCGCCAGCTATTACCGGTCGCAATTTACCCCTCCCCCTCTCTCATCGTCGCATACAGTATCGTTTCTGCGGCGGCCTCCTTTGTAGCTTTCCCTGCGTCGCTTCCGGCGTGTGCGTTATGTGCCTCTGAATCGTATCTTTGCTCTTATCCAGGGCGTGCGTACCGAGTGGTACTGTCTCACTGTGTTCGTCATACACCTTAATTGCGATATCAGTTGGTGTTAATTGTCAACAGTCGTCGTACTCTTGCTGTCATGGTCTGAGTTAATTAGGACAGTTTTTTTCCAGGAGAAAAAGATTGGAAATGTGTTGTGTATACCAGTATATAGTATATCGCAGAGAAACAGTATGTCAGCTGGGATGAGGTCTCTCACTCTCTTGATAAAAGGTGAAAAGAGTTGTCGTAGTTCATCAGTTGGATCATGCATGGCTCACTGAAACGAACGATACCAGTTTCATGGAGGAGAAGCTTCTATGCATCCTAATCCGGTTTTCATTCTTATCATCATAATTTGACAGGATAGTTGGCACACAATAAGGACTTAAATGTAATAGATATTAATTAACTGTGACAAGAAACAAAATCAGTACTGACTGTGTGTAGTGAAAAGGATGACACACATTGACAATTTTCTTGTGCACTGCACGGCAGTGTACTTCTTATTTGTCGTGGGGTGTGTTGGTAAAAAGCTCAACATTGAAAAAAGAGAATTTTAGAAAGGCGAGAAGCCATCCATAACTTGATGAAGCTTTTCATGCCTATTGGCATCAGTTGTAATATCGCGTCAACCACTCAACATTGAAAAAAGAGAATTTTAGAAAGGCGAGAAGCCATCCATAACTTGATGAAACTTTTCATGCCTATTGGCATCAGTTGTAATATCGCGTCAACCAAAAATGAATATCATTTCAGTGATAAACAATCTAACCTTTTTGAACTTTCGCCATTAATATCATTTCAGCTGCAATTTTTAGCTTTCTTGTATGCAAATCATATTAAGTCTTGTTCATCAATTATGTTCATAGTATCACACTACCCACACGCACTTACATTGGAGGCGGAGCTGCACCTTGTACTCCTGTTTTATCAACATAGATGTAGATGGAACAATGGTGATAGACTATGACTGAAATTGCATACATGGAACTTATGTAGGTCATGTGCATTCGCAATAAATATGGTGAAAAGGAAAATAGGATAATTTGCTCACATACATGGATTGTCTATTTGCAATGCGAAAGGGGCACTAATTAATGCATACCTCACCATTGTCACAATCCAACAGTCCAAACCGGATCTTTCAAGATCTCTAAATAGATAGGCATTTGCAATGGATACTGTACATTTGAATTAATAATGGCGCTTGATATTTATTTACCTGGACCTGTAAATGGGAACAAAAGCGCAGACTACAAATAGCTAAAATAATATTTAATATGAAACCTTTTTCTTCCCCTCATTTTCCAGTTTCTATTTATTTTCACATAGTCAGCTGACAAATGTACGTATATGCTTCTTAGGATGCATCTCTACAACATGCTAGAAAATTTCTGGTGAAATTTTGCCAACCTTTCTCTAACTTGGAGACAACATGTTCAAATTGGACTATTTAATATACACACTTGATGCAAAATGTATATTCCTACATGATTGGAGTCGTCTTACTTAATTTGGTCGCACAGAACACTGAACCATTTTTGTACCTTAACTGATCTGTTGCTTGAGAGTTAGAGATATTTATTATTAGAGATCCTTGCCTGCCGTAGCAGAAAATGGAGTTACTATTTGCTTATGTCTTAGCAGTACAAGTAAACGCATATTGATATGGTACAGTACCACACTGATTGATAGCTATGCTGCCTAAGGGCTGGGCTGGGCTGGCTCGCTCGATGCAATACTGTAGCCTTGAAGAACCTGTAGTGCCCAGGCATTTTGGGATCACTGTGCATCAAATGATATTAATTGATTACCCAATTCAATATGTTAATGAGTGTGCAGCTTGTATTGCTAACCAAATACTCTCATGTTTGAACAACTCGAAGCGAATATGCAACATGTGCACATATTATCAAGTTAGATTCAACCTTGGTATATGTATTCAAAGCTAAACCTGATGCATTTTTTCTCTCGGAGAAACCTAATGATGTATGACTAATCAACATTATCACTACCACTTGTAGTTTCAATCTTTCTATCTTTTTATTTATGGCAAATAGGGGAGTTATTGGTATTGAGTATATATGAATAATAAATCACATACTCTAACGAATAGGAATTTTGTTGCACTTCTGGGTTTTATTGCCACTGCATACATGCAACATACTAATACTGTAACACATTTTCCAATTTGCATGTAGTAGATTTTTTTAATTAATTATTATATATATGCTCTCTATCAACAGGACTGCAGAAGCATATAAGCCAGATTGGTGACATTATGATAGATTAAAACGTCTGCATGCATGGGAACTGCTCTCAGATAGAAGAGAGTGGCTTTGATGACATAGCAATGCATTCTGACAGAAAGATATATAGAGATATCATAGCAGTTTGTGTTCCCTTTCTAATTAATAGTCCCAAACCAGCATACAAACTTTCTGCATCAAGGGAGGATTGAATGTGAACAAACGTACTGTCATAAATCATTTAGAGAAGAAAAGAAAGAAAAGGTAGACAGGTAGTTCTTCCGAGGTTGTTCTGTGTTACTTTTCAGCAGGAAAGTAGTTCATTTCCAAAGAGGAGGAAATATGCATGTCAACATCAAATTGCCATTTGGATCTTGTTCCTGACCAGCAAATTCATTGTCGAAGAACACTAGCCAAATTGGTAAACAAGCATAGAAAGGATAGAGGAAAGAACACAAATGTTACTACAAAAGGCTACCTTGACACACGAATTTTTTTCACATGAATGAAAATCTCCTAGCTACTAGTGGAAACGCGACATGCAACTGCCAGTTTTTCCTCTTTCAAGCTCCAGGACATACAAATTTATTAGTTTTCTTGCACTTTTCAAATTTCTGTGATCCCCATAGTACTAGTACGGGGTGAAAATGGCTAGCATCAAAATGCAGGTCGAAGTTGCTACAAGACACGCAGGTAAGAACAAGCGCAGCAGCTATATTTTTTATGTCTGCAGCAACAAACGAGAGAGAGAACACAAAAGATTCTGCATCACACGAACATGATAGCTCAAACTTGAGTGCACTGCCATTGGAATCCTATGATCTTGTAAAAAAAAAGGAAAGCTCCATAGAGGCCTACTCCAGCAAGGAGCACAGAATTCAAAGATCAGATCATGCACTCACACCCTTGCGCATGAAAAAGAGAGCAAAGATAAAGCTGCCGCGCATCACCAAAAGTGAGACACCCATCCATGCACTAAAAGTGATGGAGTAACTAGCACACAGCATCCAGTAGTAGTAGTAGCAGTGTGGCATCACTACTCAGAGGAGCATATCTATGTAGCATCATGAGAACTACAGACATGTGTTTAAATTTCTCATAACTCACAAAGTCATCATAATTCGTACAAGCCAAGTTTGAACAAAAAGCCCCCAAAAGAAAGAGAAATTAATTCCACTCTAGAAGAAAGGGAAGAAAGAAAGAAGTTGATGCATGAACCCTTGACAACTCTAATGCATGAGAACTCAAAAACAGTTCTCTTTCAGCTGCAGAGGGGTAGAAAAAGTACTAGTATTAACTTGTACATGATCTAGAGAGCTCTATCTTCCCAATAAAATGCCGAGATGAGAGAGAGAGGCTCAGACTTGCACCATGGTTTCTCTCATGGGCTACCTTAGCTATTGTATCCCCCCCACCATATGCCCTATGTACAAAACACCCAAGGAGAAGGTATAGCCAAGAAGACGCAAATGATATCAAGTAGTAGTGTCATGGCAGCACTGCACTTACACATGCTTCTTCTTGGCTTCTTTGCTCTAGCTCCCCATGGTCTCATGATCTCCTCCTCCTCCTAAATCCATGCATGCTAGTTGTCGACCGCCTTGATCATCAATCGACAGCAAAGATCATCATGGATCCGACGACGTTCGATGACTCGGCGAAGAAATCCTCTTGAAATATTGGATCTTTGTTTGTTGATTTGTCTAATTTTCTGCCCTATTGAGTGTTGAGATGATCTCTCTTTCTTCCACAGTGCTCTCTCTCTCATCTCAGCTTTCCCCCCACAAATTACATGTTATTGTAGTCAAGAGAAAAAAATAACCAGAAAATCAAGGTGAAAAAAAATAAAGTTAACGAGAGCCATCCAGCAGAAACTAACAGCCCAGGCGCGCGCGGCTAGAAGAGCGTGGCAATGGAAGATCCACAATTGGCAAGGTCTGGCCACGCCGTGGCAGCGCCGCCAATGCCACCGTTGCCCCAGTACATGAACGAGGACGGTGCGGTGGTGGTCGCCGCCGTGGAGGTGGAGCTCACGCCGGGGTTCATCGACGCCGCCGCCGCCATGAGCGCGTCCGACGCGATGATGTTGGCGTCGACGTTGGAAGACGACGGCGTCGGGAGCTCCCAGCTGCCTCCGCCGCTCTGGTGCTGCTCACCGCCGGTCGCCGCCGCCTTGTTGTGGTGGTGGTGATCTCCGGCGCCGGCGGCCTCCGCCTTGACGTGGAGCTCCTCCAGCCCCGGCACGAGGGAGCAGCTCGACAGCAGCGGCGCGTAGAAGGTGTCCATGATCCCACCACCGGCGACCTCCTGCATCCACGGCTTGAGCTGGTGGATCTGCCCGCCGGTGGACCCATAGCCGAGGCCGAGGAGGTGGTCCACCTGCGTCTGGTGATGCTGCTGCTGCATCTCGTAGGCGGTTGCCGCCTCCGACGAGACCACCGACTGCATCGCCGCCTGGAAGAGCCCGAGGTCGCCGGCGCCGGCGCCGGTGGTGCCTAGCAGCAGCGACGCCAGCGAGGTGCTCCCGGAAAGGCCGAGCGCCGAGCTCAGCGACGGGAGGGACGACCCCGACGGCGGCGGCGGGAGGGAGAGAGTGGACGCCGCCGAGGACGACGTGACGGCGGCCGTGGCCGAGGACGACCCTCCGGTCCTCCCGGCGGTGGAGCCGGAGGCGCCGCTCCTGGAGCGCTTGTTCTTGCGGCATCCGCCGCCGACGGGGACATTGCGGAGGGTCCCGCCGCGGGTCCAGTAGCGCTTGCACGCCTTGCAGAAGTGGCGCGGCTGCGAGAGGGAGTAGTTGTTGTAGTAGCAGAACTTGGTGTTGGCCGAGTCGCAGCGCGGGCACCGCAGCGCCTCCGCGCGCGGGTCCGCCACCGCCGGAGCCGCGCCGGAGCCAGCGCCGCCGCTCCTCGCGCCGGACGCCGGCGGCGCCCCCGCCGCCGGCTGCTGCACCACCGCCGTCGCACCCCCCGCGCCAGCCATGTGTGTGTATTCTTGATGATCTGCTGCTGCTAGCTTAGCTTCCTCACAATTATCGGTCGGTCGGAGCAGCTAGCTAGCAAGAAGCTGAGCCTCCGTCGGGTTTGATCCGCGTAGAGACAGAGCTGAGAGAGAGAGAAGGCTATGCTGGGTGGTGGTGTGGTGTGTGGAAAGAATGGAAGAAGCAAGTGAATGAGGGAGGCGGGGAGGATCGGAGAGGGGAAGGGAAGGGTGGGTGGGGTTTTCAGGGGGAAGGTTCGCTGACAAGAGCTAGAAAACAAAGCGGGGGCGTGCGCCACTATTATTGAGACCTGATGGCGATACTAACGCACTAGAAATACTACCGGCTCCGCCGCCCGCCTGATGGGCTCCGCTCCGGCCTTCCTCGCTCTCCTCTTCCTCCTTGACACAGCAGCTAGCAACCACTCCGCTGCTCCAAACGCCACACGACCACGAGACGATGAGCAGCAAGGGATTAGAAGGCCGCGCACGGACTCTAACCTAGCCACTTTTATAGCCGATCGACCGACGACGACGTAACAAGTGATAAGGCTCAATTTGGGTGCATCTCTCTCTCTCTCTACTGTCTGCCTGTCTGTGTATATAATAGTCGTAGTGGTGGTATACGCGGAGATGTATATATATACAAAAATGTGTGCGTATAAGGAATGTCGGGGTGGTTAGTGTGTATGTGTGACAGGTGTGGCGTGTTTCTTGGTTTTTAATACACGTGCTTCCAGTGTATTTGACTGGAGCACTACTAGTTGGATTTAGGGGTAAGGAAGAATGAGCTTTTAGTTTAAGTTCTGCACATTTGTTAATTGTAGGGGTTGGGAATGCATGGAAATAGTGCGCCCGGATGTGATTAATTTTTCTCTCGAAATAAAGCTGGATAGATCAAAATAAACGGTCGTGAGCGATAGACCAGCCGCGTCCGGCGTCCCGCGTGACCGCCGTGTGGCTGGCTTTGAGAAATATGTTGCTGACTTGTAGCTACGATATATCAGAACTCGAAAAGTATCATCTGTCTTTTTACTTGTAAGATTGCAAAAATTATTATCTTTCGTTTTTATTTTACCACATAGATCCTAGCTAGTATTGAACAACTATAAGCGTAGTTAGTCGGTTATTTTTCCCAGTATTAGTAGGATATTTTTATAAGAGTTTAACAACACTTGATGATATGCCCTATGTCTCATAACCTAAATTTGAATTGTTGCATTTTAATTACACTATCCGACGTAACATAAAATGAAAGAGGGGCGCATATCATTCCAGTTGTAAAATGGTTCAATTTATTATCATCAGTTTATCTTATTATACCACATGGGTACTAGGTATTTAACAGCTCTATTATTTTCTGATGTTAAGAAAAATAATCATAGAAAGTGAATGCCTTAATGTGATAGTTTATCTTAAGTAGCGATTTAGGAAAAAAATGAATCTCTTTATGCCACCTCATGTAAATGTGACTTGTTGCATTTTATTTTAAAATGGATAAATTTACAAAATAGCAATACCCATGATGCAGATGAAGCTGATACGCCGCATAGATACATGATGTACAAAGCAAAAATATATAATAACTTTGGAACTCCCGTCCCCAACACCAAAAGAAAATGCTACTTGCCTATGTTTATGTTGTCACCACATAAAATCAAGGGAAAAATCTGAGTTACACCCTCCAACTATATCAAAAGTTTGATTTTCAACTCGCAATTACAAAACCAGATACAAATGACCATCCGACTAACAAAACCGTGTAAATTTGGCCCTTTGAGTGGTTCCAAAGGTGGTTTTTTAAAACTAAAAAAATAATACCTAAATCTAATGCATTTTAAATAAAAAAATATGAAACCGATGCAAAAAAAATTCTAAAAATATACCTATTGGTGCACATAGAAAGCTATTTGGGTATTATTTATTTATATTGCCAGTGTTTTACTTTTTTTCTAAAAATACTAGGAATAGGAATGCATAAAATGCAAATAACATCGAATGGTGTAACAATTTTTTTTATTTTTACAAAATAATTGGCACAAGTTTCATATCTTTTTTACTTAAAAATAAATCAGTTATAAAATTTTAGATTAAATTATTTTTTATAACTTTTGAAAATATATAAAACCATATTTGAAAACACTCAAAAAGTGCCACGGTTTTGATAATTGAATGGCCCTTTGTGTTTGGTTTTGTAATCGCGGGGTTAGAAATCAGACTTTTGTTATAGTTGGAGGGTGAAAACTAGACTTTTCCCTAAAATCAAAATGTTTGTTTTTTCTCTTGAGCAAGATATTCCAAAGACTGGAAGAATAAAGCTACTAACCCAAGGATCAGATAGTTCTTCCCAGGTGTGGAACTTACTAGCCATGCATGGCCCATGGGTGAACAATCGAATCTGCTAGCTCAAAATGGTATCTTCTAGCCAGCGACGCGTTCACCGAATCCGCGCCATCTCGAGCCAGCGGTCAAAAGCAGAGAGGAAGGAACCGATGCTTCGCCACCAGCTCCTCTCGATCACACCCGGCTGTGTCCACACCCTACACGCGCACGTATATACGTACGCATGTTTCACGTACATTTTTTTTTACCTCTGGTCGAATGCGTACGTGGCACGTACGGCCGAGCGGTCGAGCGATCGATTCACAGATGCGTCGTCGTCCTGCGCATGCATGTACTACTAGTACTACGTTTCTACGACGACACTCCGTACACAGCGGCTTAACCAACCAGCAGCTGCCGATGGCGATTCAGTCTCAGATGTGACGCACACATAATTGTCCTGTGTGTGTGCCTGCTGCAGTGGCAGCCACAATAATCCTAGCCAGTAGGGCAGTAGCTAGTCACAGACAGGACCACTGCTAGCGCAGCTCTTATGTCTTTGTGTACACGTACACTACGTACTGGAGTACGTACTGATCTCTCTGATTACACACGGTACAGTACGCCACGACTTTCTATATATACAAATATATGGCAGAGCACCTATCAGCTCGACTGTACAGTGTAACAAGGGTACTATAGCAGTACTGTACTACTCCCATCCAGTGTATAGCTGGCTAGATAAACAATTAGACGGGTAGATAAGATACGGAGAGTAGTATACTATTAACCGAGAGAATTTCGCGCTAGTGCTTGGGCACGCGGTGCAGTGGGAATCCCGAGGCCCGGGGTCCCAAGATAGTATTTTTTTTATCTTGCGCGGCGCCCGAGAAGAACAATTCCTCACTGTGGCGGTCACTTCTTCCCTAGGATGATAGGACGTACCCAATGCATTACACACGGGCCGTGTTTAGTTCCCAAAAGTACTTTTTACTTCCTATTCATCTCCCTCACAGAACACGCATCCCCAAAGATTCTTTTTTCCCCTTTCCTATTCATCCCCTCACATAACACGCATCCCAGAAAAAAAAAAGTACTTTTTCCCCACCACGACTAAACACGGCTGTCTCTTTATTCTCCTGTTCATGCCGTACGTCCTTGCCCTACATGTAGTGTACCTGGCAGTAGATGGATGCCGTCCTGGTGGAGTAGTGGTGGTAAAATAACAAAGGGACGGGAGCGGCGGGGATGTGGGGCTGAATGGAATTCCCCGGAGGGAAAACGACAAGTCGGCGTCGGCGTGTGTCCACGTCGGCGGCGGGCTGACGCGTACGTACGTGATCAGTGGGGGTCTGGTGGTGCCAGCATGGTGCGAGCAAGCTAGGCACACTGTGGTGTGGTCGTGACAACTGGGGACGGGAGCAGCGAGCAGAGCCACAGCCCACGTACAGAGCCGTCCGATCGATCGATCGATCGATCGCTGCCCGCGGCGCTACTGGCCGATGGAGACAGTAGATCCATATGCATCAGCCAGAGGCTGCCCCGGTTGTTTACCCACTGTTCAAAAGCTACATCACGGCCCAGAGATAGATCGATCGAGCTGCTCGATCGATATCATGCACCTGTCACTGTTGATGTCAAACTAGTCGCTGAAAATTACCAAGTTTACCTGGCGGCCCGGGCGCTGGACGGAGTAGTAGCTCTTACGACTAGTCGAGCTTCGAGAAGAGAGATCTATGGTCGTCGATGGAGATGGCACGCACGAACCTAACGCGCGAGCCGGCAGATGTCACGAACGCACGCAGGCCGGCGCGGCGTTGGTGTGGTTACGGCTGGTTGGTTCCAGAGCAGAGCAGCGCGGGATCGGAGGGGCCGGGCCGGCCGTTAGGCCTACGCGGCGGTGCGGTGGCCGGTGCACGCAGCGGGCGTGCGTGCGTGCGTGCGTGCCCGGCCCTTGCATTGCAGACAGCGCATGTGGACAACAGCTCACCACTCGCTCCGCTCTCCATCGCTTCGCTTCGCTTCGCTTCGATTCGATCGTCACCTGCTCCAATCGATCCGGTGCAGCCTCTCCTGCGCATCCTCCATCTACCTCGTTCGTTGCTGCGCGCACTGCGTCTCTGATGCGTACCCCGGCCGGCCACCAATCTACTACCATACGCATGCGCGCATGCATGCATGCATGGCTGCTGGTACTACTACTCCTACATTGCAAGAGCTAGTGGGCGAGGGAGGAGGGATGCGGCAGAGGAGGCAGGGCACAGTGAGTTTGGTATCTACCAGTTTTGTCGCTGGCACGCAGCAAGAAGCAGCAGGGCCGCCCAGCCGGGACCAGCAGCCTCACACTCCCTCTCCAGTCTCCCCAACCCCGTCATCATCATCTCTCTCATGCCGTCCTCCTGTTAACGCGCCAGGTGCGTGGAAGTCTTGCTGCGTAGTACATGCGTTACTACCCAGCCAGCACACACAGAGAGATGTGTGGTGCTGTGTGCTTGTAAACTGTGTCGTACTGCAGCGAGGAGCCGTCACTGTGCGTGGCCGGCCGGTCGAGTACCGGTGCACTGTGCGCGTGCAGGGACCGGTGGTTGGTGCATGCTCGATCGCCGGTAGCGTACGTCCCCCTGGCGTACGCGTGCACGGCCAGGACTTCGCCGCTGACACAACAGTAAAGATTCGATCGCTCGCCGTCGTCGGCCGCCGCTCCGATCGTCTCCAATTCGTCTCTCCAACGCGCGCGGCTGCGCCAGCGAGAGCCCCCCGCCGGCGCACCTATAGGCTAGCCTAGGCCTAGCTAGCCTAGCAAGCTGGCTACGTACCCAACCTACCATATGGCTGCCTCGCCTGATTCGTCGTCGGTCTCCTGCTCCTCTGCATGAGCGCATGGCAATCCCTTCGATTCAGAGCCCCTGCAACAGCGTATCGCGCTCCAGCGTGCAGTAAAAGTGTCAGGCAGGCAGGGAGGTAAACGGTTAAAATTCTGTCCTTTTTTACCGTTCACCTGGGCGCATCTCCCTAATTCCATCTCTATCCGGCTCTTTTCTTTTTATGTTGGTGGATCTTTGTATATAGCTAGACATACACTCTCTGTTCTCATAAAAAAGGATAATTTTAGCATTAGAAAAGGATCTGTCTAGATTTTGGACCACCAATAAAGTGGGTCCCACTACATGGGTTGCGGTAGAATGATTTGGTTATGGTTTCGTATCTGACTGCATACGTGAGTAAATTATAGTGGCAACAAAAAATGCACCCATATGGATAAGGTAACAAATGCCAATAAGGCAATAACCAAGGTGCACCGATAATGCCATCTTACTGGATCACTAACCTATCTGAAAAATCATACTATTGATACACTTTTTGTAGGACATGCTCTCTAAATAAGATGAACTATTACGACACTATAAAAATAAAAGAGCACAAAAATTTACTAGAAATAATTACTAACTGGTACATTCTTGTTTAGTTTGGAAAGCAATATCGTTAACGACACTGAAAAAAATTAATACGATGTCTTTAGCAACCAATAAAAATGTCTCAATGGAACTTAAGAGAGTGTCTGTACAACACCTGGGTGTTTTGGAGAGGGGCTAGCACCCAGATTTTGGACCCACTAGGTTTCATGTGCTTCAAATTGAGGAATTGATCGCGCTGGGTCAGCAGTTGAACACACGAGATTGTTAGATTTTTTTTTTTGTCTAGGCCGTGGCTAAACTGGTGTGATGGCAGCATGACACGGCATGCTGTACGTGGTGGTGTTGGCGGTGAGGGCGAAGAGAACGGAGCTTAGCATTCACGATGCAGTGGATGTGGTTAAAAAAAATCTAATTTACAAAAAATCTAATTTCGTGGTACATGTCGATGGTAAATAGAACTATCATTTAAAAAAAACTAATTTTTAGAAATATATATCTATAAAAATAATGGAGGGAGTACTGTTTTCGCTAGCGGCTGACCCTCACGGCATACGCATGGAGTAATTAATCGCTTGGAATGTGTCCAAATCGGACCGTATCTCGGTGCAATCCTAATCCCAGTTTGAAAGCATATATCCATAGTCTGTGAGACTGTGACCGACACGAACATGCACTCCTTTGACGTACGGCGGCCGTTTGGCCACTATCCAGTTCCTACTCTCTTCTCGATCTGGTAGTTTTTGACCACTGCTGCATCGCTCCTCTCTCTTAGAACAGCATGACTAAGCACGCTCCTCGTCATCAATACTTTAACCTTGCTCGGTGCGTCCTCTTGCTAGCTCATGGACAAAGTAACAAGAGCGAGATATGAACAATTGCTTAGCGACGACGTAGAGAGAGAAACTGACCAGGAGAGAGAGCTAGAGAGAGAGAGAGGCTGAGAGAGAGAAAGGGATGGATCATGGATGGCGCGCATGTTGTAGCATCCCGAGACGATCGATTACCACCAACCAGCAATCATTTGTTCCACTACGAGGAGAGAGAGAGTGCCCGGAGAGGCAGCCGACAAGGCAATCAGGCGAGGCCGGAGGCCCCGACCCTCGTCCGTTCATCCTCCGTCCTAGGAGCGCTCCGCTCCTAGCACACACGCAGCAAACCTGCTCGCCGGCCGGCCGGAATAAAGCCACCGGGCTCCCGGACAAACCGGAAACCAACACAGGACGCACCGGCCGGCCGGCCGTCCGGCGATCGAGCCCTAGGGCTGCTGGCTGGGCGGGTGGGCATGCATACGCACGCACGACGCGACGGCGGTCTCTGACACAATGATGCCATCGTCGCCCGGCGTCCGGCGAGTCCGGGACGTGTCGGACGGGCGGGTACGTACTCTCCTGCTGGGCCCTCCATCCTCAACCGAGCCCAAAAGCGTAGCGAAAGCCTCCGATGAGACGGCCGGCCATTTTTTGTTTTGTTTTGTGAAAGACGGCCGGCGAATTAAGCTGCCACCCGTGACAGCAACGGGCGCATCACATACATATATGTACACACACGGATGACGACGGGGCGGGGGATAGCAGGAGGAGCGCGATCGAGCCAGCGAGGTGCGTGTGGGCGCGGCGCTCTCGCGTGCGGCGTGCACGATATATATGGATGCGATGGAGAGCGAGACCGGGGAGGCGAGACTGATCGGCGGCTCGGCGCGTGGTGGACGACGACGATTCGACGTACGCGCGGGGGGGGGGGGGGGGGTCCGGTCAAAGCCGTGTGGACGGGGACGGGCGGGACAGCTCCAATCCGCATCTATGGGTCGTCGCTGCTACTTGTTGCATTTGGCTAGTGGCGTCCACGCCGCCACCCACCTCCACTCACGCCTCCATCGATCGGCCGTATGCGTTGCGCTACACGTATTACTACTACCTGCCACTGGTGGGTATAGCTAGACCATAGAGAGGATTGGACAGATTGAGATGGCCCCTGGAGGGACCAAGCAAGAGAGAGATTCTCTTGTTAGCTAAACCCGTGCTCGTGAAGGAAAGGATCAGGAGAGGTGAACAGTATTTCAGTTAGTTTCTCCCCCTTGGCAAGTAAACAATCCAGATGCGGAGGGACAGAGAATCAAATAAGCACTAGTACGTACTAGTGCAGTATTGGGCGGCCGGCTAATGGGCGCGCGCAAAACAACACGCAATACTCCAAGCTCGACAGTGCGACGACAACGATCTCAGTCTCCAACTCGACGCCGCAGTATTCTATATGCGCCCGCGCGCGCGCGCACACACAATTTCCTATGGCCATGTATGTAAACACATTCCCCAACCCGTCTCATCAGCGCTCATCCTTCCATCCCTTTCCATTCCTTGCATATATATTCCTTCCACTGCCAATCTGCCATCGATCAGCACAGCAGCCACACGAACCGAGACAGCCAACTTGCTCTTACATATATTTTACTACACGGAGCAGTTGGTGGCGCGGTCACATGACACACAGATCGACCACACGCACAAGCTAGCTAGTAGCGTTGGCTGATCACTGATGACCGGGGCGCGCCGCGTGCGTGGCGGCACGTCCGTCCGGCGACCGCATTTTTCCCGGCCCCGTGACGCCGACGCCGGCGTGTCGTCGCCACGCGCGCGACATGGCCGCGCACGCCGTGTCCGGGGTTCTCCTGGCAGTGAACGTACTACTGTTCTAACTGGTTTTTACCTCTAGGCCATGTAACCTAGCTAGGGTAGAGTATGTAGTGCGTGTATGCATAGTGTACGTGTGCCGCTGCTTGTTGTACAGGTAGCATGGGCAAGTAGGGCATGCACGTACTCGTGGCCGTCGGCTAGCTGCAACAGTCTCAGCATATAGTGACAGGGACCAGTACACCCACCGTACCCCTAGCAAGCTATATTTTGGTTGTACTCGTGTACATGTACGTGGCGTGGCAATGCACGGCCACGGACTGTGTGCACACAGTAATAGCAAGCTATACTCTCTCCTCCCTTCACTCTGTTTACCTGTCAGTATTTGGTAGGAGTACGCTAGGTAAATTTTACTAAATATGGTTGACAGAAAATGCGATGTAAAAACGACGTCGGAAATGAAAATACACTACTTTGAATCGTACTAGTATATACTTGCCCTCATCAGCTTTCCTCTCTTTCTTCTTTCATCTTCATACTGCAAAAGTTAGAAATAGATTTCAGTTCATAAAAATAAAAAAAATGAGCGTGTAATGGTCCTCACTAACCAACTAATACCACGGTCTCAAATTGCGTCCTGGACCGTATATTATTCAAATCAAAGTCGTGGACCTAACTAATATTGCAAATAAGGTTGTCACAACAACTAAAGCAGTATTATAATATTATGCATCATGTTGTTCTTACTCTAGTTCTACTGTTCATCGAAGCCTATTCCTATGTATTACATTGATTTTGAAATGGGAGTGTCTATCCAACACATGGTTGCATATACTTGAGGCGTACTCTCATATCAATTACAAGGTGATGTAGGGTTTGATCTGGACTCCGATACATATAACGATAAAAAAAAATGATTTCAGACACTTGGAAAATTGTCACAGCATTGCACGCGCGAGACCAACCACAGCAGATTCATCAACAAAATTATTGAGAGGTAACAATTCACACGGATATATAATAGAGAATTTGCCTAGCTAGATTCCAGGGCGCAACACAATATGCCAACAGCCAAAAGGCAGTGAAAGCTTGTTCTTTTCGAGTTCCTCAACATGCTTCTCCATGTTTTTATCTGGACCTGACAAAATGATGCGTGCATGTTACTAATTGACTACCTGCTAGCTGTGCCCCGGCCAAACAAATTCCTGTGCTGCTAAGAAAGGGATCATTCTTTTAGGAAAAGATTTTCTATTCCTGACATGTATATGTAGCACACAAAACAGTAGCTAGCTAGCTAGCTGATTGATGAATTATTAATAGTTGATTAGGTTGAGGCCGGTGTCAAGGTTGTATGGCACTGCTAGCTAATCATGCCCCAACAGTCCAATCCATGGACTAATCGTCGTCCCAGCTGAGCTGAGCTGATCATAGCCATGCCCATATCATGATGCCCTGCATAAGGGGCTGCATGTGGATTAGTTCCTCTCCTCAAAGCCATCATGGTCAAGGCCCCTAATAATTCTCATTAGCCATGATGACGCATCTCTCTCTCTCCTCTCGACGAGTAGCGTCTTGAGAGTGGATTTTTTTTTGACACGGCATGCAGTGGACCATGCATGGACCCCTGCCCCTCCTCCTGCTGATGGCCCACTCGTCCATCCACATCCGATCCATCGAGAGAGCGAGGCCGGCCGGCATGGAGGAGCCATGGACCATGGCCAGCAGCACCCAACTGACAGTCAGTGGCAGTACAGTACCGTGTGGGGGATCAACTGCATATGTGTCTAGTGATTTTCAACACTGCCTGCCTCGGCCCAGCGCCGGCCGGAGCTCACCCCCCACCTCCCAAAGTGCTGCGGCCAGAATGGACCAGTGTCCATGCATGGGACGGCCGGACCACACAAGCATATGCATCCTGGCTGCCCTAGCTTCTCTCTTCTATTCTCTCTCTTCCTCTCACTCTCACATCACAGAGGAACCTTTGCCCTGGCCCGCCCCCTGCCATGCTTGTTTCCTTGGAATCTCTCTCTCTCTCTCTCTCTCTCTCTCTCTCTCTCTCTCTCTCTCTCTCTCTCTGTGAGTTGGAGTTGGGGCACATGCTGATTGGTCCAGTACGTGCACCTCCAGCAGAAATGAGAAACGCATGGCTTGTGGAGAGGTGGCACATAATACAGAGTCTACCTGCTAGCTATGTTGTTCTAAACACACATATGGAAAAATAATGGAATGGAGTGGCCACACAAGTACCAGTATATAAGACACTGGATTGTGATACTTCATGCAGTTTAGTTTTGGTGATTGTTTCTGTTGCAAACGTCCCCCCAAAAAAAAACTTGCAATAGTGGTCCAATCTTAATTTGTATGTATGTAGCCATACCCTACATGTTGTACGATGCTGCTATTCTCTGCAAATTATTGATTAACTGATGCGGATATTTGTACGTATTAGATGCGTTTTCATGCATGCCACCATAATAATTACTCCGTACTTTGTGTGAAAGCATGTTTTTCTAGCTGATGGGTTAATAATGATTATATATACCAAGGTGATTATTATCCTATATTAGACTTGTTGAAATCTATTTTACGTTTCTACAGCTACAATGCTAGATGTTGAGGCTAATTTGTCCGAAAGCTCGCAACCTCAAAAGTTAACCAGCAGTTTCCCAAAACAGCTGGCTTTATTTGTTAATGGGGGAGGCTAGTATATTCTTAATAGATTCAAAATGCTAGGTGGTGCTATTGTGTGTACACACTGAAAGGGTTAATTACAGAATACAAAGAGTACAACACATATTTATATCAATCGAAAGAAAATCGTTTTGTTTGTTCCAAACAATTACGTGTTGCAATTGAGTTTAGTTTTGGTTGGGGTGGGGGGTGGGGGTCGCTTGAAACAGAGGGAGTACGTAGCAACAAGGTTCAATCTTTGTGCACACACATTTTAACCATGCAATCACTTTAAGTGAAAAAGAATGCGGCCTCTACATCATATTACATATCTGGCCATTATACAAGGGAGCAAACCAAACTATGTAGACAAATTAGAAGCGTATATAGCCTATTACTAAATTTACTCACATTGTTCGTGAAGATTTCCATAGTTGTAGATTCCAAAGTAGGTCTTTATTTCTAGATGTTTTTTCGTGTATTTTCATTCGCAGTAGGAAAATGACAGAGTTCACCACTATTAGTATCCTACAAGTGAAGCAAGGTAACCCTCAAGTGAAGTAGGTGCCCTTCGAGTGACATGACGAGGAAAATCCTGAAGTTTAGGTAGGTAAAACGAAGTATTAACAGCATCCAAACTTCATGCCAAAACAACGTCACATGTCACGTGAAACTCATTGTACGGTTAATTCTGGAGGTTTAGGTAAATAAAACGAAAGATTAACAGCAGCCCCAATAAGTGTCAAACCAATAATGTCGTGTCTCTTGAAGTGCCTTTTTATTTCTCGAAGTGAAGTGAAGTGCATTTGTGAAGTGAAATGTCGCCTCTGGGCAATATATAATGCAGATAATACATCCCTGAAAGGCTGAAAAAGCTTCACCCTCCCATAAAAATGGCCTGCGTAACGCTGTAACTTCTAGAAACCAAATATGTCGTCACTGACTCGCCTGTAACAATCAGGCTTTGTTGATGAATTTGTAATGAAATCGATTGATGGATGGTAATGTAGTAGTCTAGTACATCAGGAAGCAAAATAACGATCTTCTTCAGTAATGAATTTTTCTGCTTGGTAGTAGTAAAGTTTGCTTCTTTACAACCTGGAACATGGTAGCCATCTGGGTGGGCCAGCCGCAACTACAGCGGCAAGAATGGAGACCGACTGACATGACGGAGCAATGGTGGAAAGCCATTTCGACGACGCCAACCATACCGAGGAAAGTGATGCGCTCTCAAGCAATGCTAGTATAGCATGAGAGGTTTGGCTCGAGCGAAAGCAAGGGCTTTCAAACATAGAGAGCAATCTTCCTTAGCTCTCTTCTCCAAAGTAAAGAGCGAGATATCGATCTGGCGTCAATGTAGGCGCCGAGCCACTAGCGAGTCTTGTCCATAGAAAATAGCGCATCCTCTCTTGAATGGCTAGCTGTGTATGTAAAATTTCTTCTTCTATATCAATGAAATAGACATAATCTCGTACCCGTTCGAAAAAAAGTCCGCTTCCTTTACTGAAAATTGAATCACATATTACTCGATGAACCATGCTGAGGATCACCAACTGCCAGTGCCACCGACGCATGGCCGGCCATTGGACGAGAGAGAGAGAGCTGTCACTGTGGGACCCAAGGAATGTCAGTGCAGCCTGCCTAACGCAGCATAGGCTAGGATTATACAATAGGACCGCCCCTTCTCTCTCCACGGCGGCCATGGGAGGCCGGGTAGCATGCGGAGACTAAATTAACAATGGCGTGTGGGAGAAGAACAGGTGGATCTTCCTCGCAACCACCCTGCACACAAATCCTACAAGACATTCTCTCATCAAACAATTCAAAACCATTTCTTTAATTTATTTTAGCGCTCTCTCTCTCTCTCTTCCGTGCCAATCCAACTCGATATGAAACCAATTCTCTCTCCTGGCAGAGAGAGAGAGAGAGATTAGATCAGAGCTGGGGCAGTGTGCATGCGCTGTGAGAAGCAATATACAAATCCAGTCGACAGCCAAAATACTGCAGCTAAGATTAGGTACGCGTACACATGCTGCTGAGATCGAGCGAGGTGCCGAGGACGAACGGGCAGGAACGAAGAGGAGCAGGGTGCCTCCATACGCGTGCCATTTGTTTACGCCCGGGGACGATGCGCTGTGCGGATCAGATTGTTTGAGTGCAAATTGCCTGCGCGGACACCGTTTCTTTAGTCCAACCGGCACGGATTCCCAGGGGAATGTCGGTCACTTGTGCTTTGTTTTCTTGCTGTTCCGCCGGGGTCTCGGCGAGCTAGCTAGAGGGTGAGGGGAATGTTTGTTTGCTCCCCTTTGTTGTCTTTCGGTGGAATTGTGTGTTTTAATTAGTTTTTGTTGGAAACCCCATCGCAATCAGCTCTGGGGCCATGCATCACCTGATCGAGATTGGGTCTGATTTTGAAAGGGTTTAACATCTACTACTGGTACCCCCTTTGGACTAATGCTGGGCCAGGGCACATTTTAAACTAGTGTTAAGTTGTGTGCATCATCGTCTTCCTGGATTAGTTGTAGTCTTTGTACACATAATGGTGTCGTGCTCTTGTTGTATACTAGAATTATAGAGTAGCAGGTTTATCTCTTTAGCAGCCTGTTATCTTTGAATAGATTGGTTAATATATACCTCCTAGAAACTAGGTGAAATTCCATTATATTATTGTTGCAGTCAACACGGCTAGATGCTACCACCATTCTAATCTGGTTCCATTGTGATCCACAAAATTAATAAAGTAAGCAGCGATGATATTTGTGATATTTTCTCTTAATCGGTTGATGAGGTGAAAATCCATTATCAAATTTTTGGTGCATGCATGTGTTCAACCCATCCTATAAGTTCTTTTATATGTACACTATTAATCTAAATAATAATTCATGTGAATATAGGTACATAGTCAAGGACTGAATGGTAAGCATGGGCAGCTCTACATGTCATTTTAACAGTAGTCTAATAATTTTCACTTTCACCAAGGACCTTCTTTAGATTAATAATAGTGTGGAAAATAGGCCACACACTAAACATTCATAATAATTTTTTTAGTTTCAACAGTACACTCATGTTAGAGGACAGCCAAATCTACTCCTTGACACAATGCAAGAGCTTCATCATTCTAAAGGGGATCGGAGTATACGTGATGCGTCATCCTCATCTTGCAAGGGGAAAAATGTTAATTAAGAATTGGTAGTGGCCCCAACAAAGGAACTGGTTCTTGCTGCCAAGAATCTCACACGCATCCCTACGCTACTCCTCATGCAAGCCACACACATTACATTACATATATATATAATTGGATGCTCGCATGCCTCACATGGAATGCCAACTCCATGGCCGCCTAATTAATGATGGAACAAAGATGCCCTAGAAATGACAGGGCAGAATAAAATTGTTTAAGAATAGCTAGGGCCACTATACTCAGTGGGCACCAGATCTATATGAGCAGGATGGGCAAATTCGCTTATGAAATTGGGGAGAGGGTGGAGAAGAAGGATATGCATGTGACTAGTTTGTTGTTCATGTACCTGTAGAGAGTGGTTGATTACTGTTTAAGCATAGTGCAAGATTCACCTAGATGGCTAGCAAGGTGTGCAGCAGTGTTCTAGGCTTAGTGTCCAGGCTCCAGACAGAGGGAGAAGGAGAGGGCCCAAGCCCCTCTGGGGTTTTGATTTTGACTGCTGCTGTCTGCGGCTTTGCTTCCTGGAGAAGGATGCCCTGTCTGCCAATTATGGGTTAGTAGGGTTGCACTTGCAGCATCGAGCTGTTTGTGTGTGTTTGGTTAAGCATTCCGTTCTTGTCTCCTTGCACTTTCTATCATTTGATACATGCGTCATGTATAGCTGGACTTTATTCACGAAGAAGGAACTGAGGACAACATGTAAAGAGCTTTGTTTGCCAAAGTAGACATATAGTACACCTCTCAAAGAATGGAATCACACTTACTAGGCTCATAAATTATAGTAAAAAAAAAGATGTTACCTAGTACTGTATTGTATATCTTGCAATTTGCATGCATTTTCTACATCACTAAAACATTCACATGCTAGTGAGTGGTGATCAACTACAATGGCCAGATTGTATTGCATTGTGTGGTATCTCAACTGCCCTTAATAACTCCACCCCTCAAGGCTAAATTAGATCTGTGATGGAACGCAAACAAAAAATCGAAAAGGGGAAAGTGCCTTTAGTAATTAGGTGACTGGCCTCTCAGATTAAGAAAGCTTGACCTTGTCCTTTAGCTGTCGTTCCCAGGTCATATATATAGACAAGTTGCTTGACTATACTCGATATGGCCACCGGTTGGCTGAGGTTGATTAGATGTGCCATCCTACTTCATTTTTCAGACAAAATATTTTGGGATGAATCGAAAGTTCTTCTCTTTACCGCTCCAGACTCCAGAGGCATTATATTTCGGTCGTCCATCTCTTAATATCGTCTGAGCTCACCACGAAACCATAGCGATGACAAGTTCACAAAATCACAACCAGCAAGTGAGATCTGGTGGAAGGCCTCTCTTTATGTGCATGCAGTACAAACACCACTGCTTAACTTAAAAATCTCTCACACTTTAATTTGCTTCGAGATTGGAGATGAGCAGTAGCACAATCTATTCCACGAGTTCCGAGATCGCAGATCAACAATGGAGGATTAGCGCGCCTAGCAACTGTAACAGCGGCATGGCCTTAAAAGAAGACAACTATATATGTTAATTACTCATCCGGCATCAGATCACTGCACGCAGCAGCAGCTCGACGTACTGCGACTAGCAACTGCGAGTAGTAAGCAGATCGATGGGTCAGTGTGAGCTAATCTGATTCGTGGCGTGTGGATGGGGGTATGGTATGGATCGGAGAGGCCGGGCGTGGTGAAAAGACGAGAAGGCATCCGATTCCGTCTCCGATCCGATCCGATCCGTTGGCTGGGGACTCGAGAAAGGAATGTCGGCCGGCCGCGGCCGGTCGGCGCCACGCCGCGCCCATCGCTCGACCTGTCCCTGTCGCGCATCGCTAGCTCGCTCGGTGTCAGTCTCCCCACCACCAGACGTACAGCACAGCAGGCGCCGCGCGGCATCCCATGCCAATGGCCGCGCCGGCTTCGGCAGCTCGCCGAAGAATCTCTCTCTTTATTTTGCGTCTACACTACTGTCTAGGAGCGGCCCATATACATAGCAACTCGGAACCAGAGATAGTAATTTGCATTGTGTGTGCCCGCTTCTTTGCAAGCATATATGCAATATATTTCTTTGCGAAGTGGCACGCTTGCATGTTTCCAGGTCGTGCTACACACAGCAATAGCATATATGATCGATCGAGCTACAGAACACAGTAAACCAATCGAGGCGGAACGCAGCTATATGTGCCGCGTATATATGCGTATGCTTCTGGAAGAAGCAATGCAAAGGATGAGACGAGACTTCCCCCCAGCAGCTAGCAATATCGCCTTGACGCCGATGGCCGCCATGGATGTCCTCTCTCCAGGACGCAGATCGGAGCGGGGGTGATAGCGCAAGACGACGCAACGTTGATGCTTTAACGAACGCCGATCGATATGTGCCTGCTGCGTCAGCCGACACGAACACGCCAAACCCTGACGGGCGACGGCTCTCCAACTCCAACCGCCGCGGCGAGAGCGCGAGCGGGCTAGAGAGATCTCATCGCCGCCGTCCGCCGGCTAGCTGGGGCAACCCACTGATTGGTCGATCGCTTAACCACTTAACCGTTGCGATCGTCCGCGCCGATATGGTCGAAACCCAGACCACATCGCCACGCAGAACTACCGGTCGAGTCGACCGATCTCGCCGCGTACGTCCTTGTCGCGAGCCGATAGCTAGCGGGTAGCGTGTCCGGCCGAGGTTCGGTGTGCTCCATCCACGGGAGGGGAGCCTAGCCGCTTGTTCATCGTACCGGACTGTATGTCCGCGACGCCGCACATACACGTCATCAGGAAGCCAATTAAGAGACTGGTCATCGCAATCACGTCTACTATATGAACACACAGCTTTGAGAGACACGCATGCATGCACATTGTGCCTCGTGTCGATCTTGCTGCAGTGATCAATCGGGTGCGGTGGCAGTGTACGATTGAGATGGGCCACTGCGGCGGGCGAGAAATTGTAGATGGAAAACTAGCTCCGCCAGCCACTTCCAGGCACGATGGCACGGCCGCCGGACGTCGCATAGCAGTGCCGCTTCAGGGCAGAACAAACCACCGGTGTGCGTCGAGTGGATAGACCCTTTGGCTGCGGCGTCTATGTGCAATGGCCCAATGGGCATCATATCATGCAGCTGCCTCCCCTGTAGGACGATGGAGCTAGTGGGCGGTGAAGACTACTGATGGGCGGAGACGACGTTTGGTGGTGAAATCATGCACGCTGGTGTGGGAGATGATCGACAACCCAACCGACACATAAAAGGAAGAAGGTCAACAATTTTCATCTACAATTCTGCATCAGACGGCTGACTGTTCTTACAGCGTAACGGCTGATGATAACTCGCGGAAAAACCGTAGAATTAATGAAGAAGTATGTGATGCTTGCAGATCCTACCTGGTTTCTATGTGCTCTGCTTTCCAACGTTAGGTAGCTCTAAGACACTGACCGTGATAAATTACCGCATTGCACATGGTTTCGATGAAAGCAATGCTTATATGATGTTGTTCTAGATGTTAATGCCCTTCGTTTGAATAAGAAAAAAAAGTGTCCACCTTTTGCCACGCATTTCCATTCCAAATTTGGAAAGGGGGCACAACCCCTCCTGTTTGTACGTGATGCTTCTTGCTTTTCATTTCAAATGCTCTAAGCTACCTTACAAGGTTTTTAAATTTCGGCCTTGCCCAATGCTTGGTCATGGACAAAATGGGGGTATCAAAATGAATTATGTTTAGTCCACAACCCAAGCAAATGTATGATTGTGAGTATGACTCATGTGGCCCACTTGCTGTTATTTCCACGTGGGCTTCAGCCTTTAGGCAGAGTTCTTTATCAGTGGCAAAGTCATCAAGGTGGCTAGTAGCCATGTCACCTAACGAGTGGGGACTAATCCAAAAAAATAAAAAAAATCTTAAATTCTAAAAAAAGATAGAGAAACAACATATTTGACCATAAATCCAATAAAATGTAATCATCTTATCATCAGAACCATTGGATTTATTTTATTTAGTAAAAGGTCATCTACTTCTACCATTATGAAATACTTATCATTGTGAAAATAACCCAAAATTACCCGGGCCTTCATCTAAATTACCCACGTATGTGATATGTCATTGCAAAAAATAATCTAAAGTGACCATAAATTTGAATGAAATTTTCCACATATTTTACTATTAAAATTAATCTCTAAATTACCTGCGGTTGTCATTATAAAACAATATTTTAAAGTACACCAATATATGATGACAAACTTTGCTAATATAGAAAATACTATCATGAGGTATAAATGCATGATATGATGTGAGCCACATGTTGAACATGTGGTTCAAACGAAGAGTTAGATTAAATACATGCTAAAAACATAAGAATGTACAACCAAAGTGCAAAAACTATGCATTTGGATAAAAAGTGTATAGATAGAGTAATTGCTAGCTAATGTCTATTGGAACCGGATATATGAATATTGTAGAGAGGTGAGCAATTCGTGGATGCCAAGATTGCAAGAACAAAGTGGTGGAAGCTTAGAGGAGAAGTGCCGCAAACGTTTAAGGAGAGGATGCTAAGGGAGGGCCCTTGGGATGAAAGAGAAGATGCATATGAGTATATGACATGCGGCTAAAGATATCAACATGTGTTTGGAAGGTGGCATAAGAAGTGTTAGTTGGGGAGGCAAACAGGAAGGAAAAGACACTTGGTGGTGGAATGACGGGGTGCAAAGGGCTTTTAAGGAGAAGGAATTGTTCAAGCGCCTCCATCTTGACAAGAGTGCAGCCAACATTGAGGCTATAAATTAGCAACGAGGGTTGCCAAGTGAGCAGTGAGTATAGCAAAGTCATCCTTGATGCATATGATGACATGTATCAGCGACTAGGAACGACAAGGGACATCAACCAAATTAAATGCATTAAGGATGGGACAGATCGACTTCGAGTGAAGGATGATGAGATCAAGGACATATGGCGAGTGTACTTCAAAAAGTTATTTAATAGGGAGAATGAGGGTCCTACCCTTGAGTTAGATTACTTTATTTTTACGATACCAGCAAGCACTTTGTGAGGAGAATCTCCAGGAGGTAGAGATTGGGGAGACTTTGAAGAGGATGAAGCACGGTAAAGCGATGAGCCCTGATGGTATCCCCATCGAGGTGTAGAGATGCCTAGGTTCCAGAACAACAATATGGTTAGCTAAGTTTTTTAACCTTATTTTTTGTTTGTCTAACAAGATGCCTGTAGAGTGCAGAAGAAGTATATTAGTATGGATCTTCAAGAATAAGGGGGTGTTCAAAGTTTTACTAGCTACCATGAGATTAAGTTGATGAGCTATACGATGAAGCTTTGGGAGATGGTTATCGAGCATCGCCTGAAAGATTGATCATGGAAATGACTTTCTTAATTTGATAATTGTGGAGAGGTATATAGTAATTTTGAGACTTGGTACTTGTCTCGAAATTACTACCGGTTCAGACTTCGGAACCATGGGTCGAGAACCAGTGAAAAAAATAAATTAGCCGTACATGTGAGTACTCTTATTGAACTGGAGTGTTGAATATGGCAGGTTGGTTGTACCATAAGCCATAAGGTAATCTAACGACAAAGGATAGCTCAATTCACACTTTCACGGGATGTCTACCTAAAATGTTCTCCTTAAGATTCAAAAGCAAGAGATGTGAAACCAGTGGAACAGAAAGGTGAATGTCTCAAGTGTCAAGTAGTAGAGGGACTAGCGGCTGCCGGCTGCCGTGGAGCTCGATGAGTCCTGTCAGCAACGACCAAGCAAATCGCCCTCAAATTCACGCAAAAATTCACCACTAGCATCCACCGCGACGCGCGGCCAGTTGGTCACCGTACGTAGATACAGAGAAACAGCAATAACGGTACGTCCCAACAGTTCGTCGGTCGATCCAACGCACGCACATGAAACCAATCAACCGCATTACTTCGCATACGACAGCCCAATACCCCTGCACGCATCAAATCGACGGCGACACCCGGCTGGTCCCATACTCCCAACGATCGGCCGCCCTCGACGTCAACGACAGATCGGTCCATGCATGCGGGCGCGCCATGGCTATGCATGCAGGTAGGTAGGATCGCAGGAGGGAACCCCAGGGGGCCATGGCCAGCTCCCAGCCGGCCGTACCGGGTCCGGCGCATACCTACACATGCAGCCATGCACGGCCGCCGATCGGGGTCCAGCCACGTGACGGCGAGCCACCGACCCCGACCGTCTTGGCAGGCAGGGGCCTCTCCTCTAAGTCTCCGGGCGATCGGTCGGTCGACGACGAGACTGGTTGGTACTGCACTGCATGCACGGCGCCAGTATCGATCGGAGCCAGGCCGGAACAGGCAGGGAGGGGCTCGAAATTAAGAGAAGCAGCAGCACGGACAGGCTTGCATGCCGCAGGCGTCTTCGCCGCATTGGCTTGGCCCTGCTGCTGCTGCTGCTGCTGCTGCATCAGCAGCGAAGCGAAGGAAGGAGACGCGTTGTACTAGTAGCTTGGCCCAGCTTATAGCTGGTGTGGTCGCGGCCGTGGCCGGCCGCCTGCTGGTCCCGTTGGCCCTTGGCCGGTCGCGGCCGGCCGTACGACCGGTTTCGGGTTTTTACCACGCGCGGTTGCCTCGCCAACAATGCTAGCTGCTACGGTGCACACAGACGCCGACTGGGGTTAGCTTGGATGGATCCAAGGACGACTTTCTTTGCTCCTGTGGACGTCTGTCGGGGTGTCGAGAAAGAATAGCCTACAGCAGGGCGTTTGGAAGGCACCGAAGACATACATACAGGGTCAACTCGGTAGGTCGACAACGACATGCATGCAGTACTAATCATCAGGGTCCGAGCTCGTGTATCTCGTACGTGATTGTCTCTGTGCACTCCCCACTGCTGCTCTATAGCAGGGAGTTTGGACTGGCTCCAACGCAAGTCAACTCCAACGGTAATTCGGTAATCTGGTCAGGGACAATGGCACTGTGCGCGCTTCTGTCGCGCTATAGCAGAAAATGTAGACTGTTTTGGACAGCTCGGTGGCAATCAGGCAACGCCGCGGTGGCGATTCTAGATTTTTACATTTCACGGCCTGTTACTATTGTTACTGCATTGCAGTGGCTCCAGCTCTGCCATTGTAGCACATGAGACAGGGCCGGACGGCCGGTGAAGCCTAAAATTCTGGCTTTGCCGTCTCTCACCCTCCCTCAACAGTATAGCTCTATCAAAACCTGAGCTGGATTTCCGCTTGTTAGCTTAAAGGCATGTGCCACTGCGTACATCATACTATCATAGATAAGCTTGGTCGCTCCTCTCTACTGTTTCAAATTAAATGAGCTTGTGGGCAAAGATTGTGTCACCAACTTTTAGTGGTCCGGTCCCGCCCTGCTGCAGCGATTCGACGGAAAAACACTACTAGTGTGGGCGCGTAGTGGGCTGGGGTGAGCCTAAATTTGGCCGAACAGTGTTGGGCTTTGCTCAGACTTTTTGACTGAACCGATCGAGCCCCTTTTGCCCATCACCGGTCCAAGCACCTAGTCTTGTGTGGCTAAACATCCATGTTAAACATGATGCTAGTTGCTAGTAGCTAGCTAGTAGGGGGGTTCGTTGGTCGCAAGCAGGTCCAGAAAAACAGAATATATAGTATCATAAGTGCTACTCCAGCATGTCACCATTATACTTATCTGTAAGTGTCATTTGCTAATTTTACTTTAGAGTTTAGTTAGTTTTGGCAACCTGCAGTCATTGCTGGCCAGCTGATGACATCGATGATTGTCGTATATGCTGGCTCCGCGCCTCTCGGTCCACGGTAGAATTTCCACGATCTCCCTGATAATGTCACATTCTGTTATGACACAACTATAACGTCGACTGCACTTTTTTTTTAGAAAAAACGAAGAAGATAACGATCGAGGCGTTACCGGGTGCTCTGCACTAATAGAGAATTGGAGACACAGTCTCGCAAGTTTTGTTTGAGAATTTTCGACCGCCCAGAATCATCCAGGAAAACTACAGGAGACAGAAGCCTGCTCGTAATTCAAACCCTTTTCTTCCAAACCTCTCCTGATCAAGCAATCCACGAGTATCGTTGGCCGCCCCCATGCGCGAAGGAGAAGAGTATTCCTGGTCGCAGACGAGAGCCAAAAGACACCCACCCAACCAATGCGGCTATGAAGTCCAACGATCCACGACTCCACCCAACGCCGCAACAGACACGAACCTGGGAAATGGCCGGCGAAAACGCCACGGCCACCTGTTCAAAGCACGGAACTGCGCGTCCGCGTGATCGAGACGTGCTCCGGGACAAAACAAACGAGCCGAGCCGAGCGATGATTCGCCGCCGCCGGCACGAAAGCGCGAACGAAGCATGGCCGTCACTTGCTTGCCCGCGCCGGCGACCCGGCCACGCTAGCTACGTCGTTCACACGAGCGAAGCGAAGGCACGAACGTCGCTTGCTTTGCCTTTGCCTCGCCGCTGGCTGATTCGCAAGCTCGTTCTGATAGATACACTACATAACTTTACATAACTTAACCTGATGGGACAGGTTTTCCGTTGTTCATGCTAGTTGGAGATACACACAGGCACAAGCAGTGCTCGGGAACATGTCAGTGGAGCCGAACGCGCACGGTCACAGCACACGGCCATGGGGAGGATCGGGGTGGGTGCGCCTTGTCTTACGAAGAGCACAGGGAGGCCTTCTGCTTCGCCAGCATCTGGTTCAGCTTCCCGACGATCTGCCGGTTGCTGCACATGTGCTCCCGGAAGGACGCGCCGAGTTCCCGGAGCGCCGCCACGTCGCTGCCGTTCGAGGGCGCGTTCAGCAGCGTGGAGAAGAGCTTCGTCCACAGCTCCACGTTCCAGTACCTGCGATCGAGTAGCAACAAACGCGATCCTCATACTACTGCCCCCCGTTCCAAACATTGTAACAATTCTCAATGGTGTAGCGCTGCCCACCTTTTAAGCGGCAGCTTCGGCTGGTACTCGTAGCCTCCGCCCGCCCGGGGCACCTTCTGCACGCTCATGACCGACCCTTGAAGCATCATGTGGACGATGGCGCAGAGGCCGTATGTGTCCACCTACACGCATAAGAGACCAGCGCGCTCTATCGTCAGATAGCGGCATCGTCAGATAGCAGAGAGCAGCTCAGGAAAGCATAGGCTCCGGACCTGATACGTCCAGTTTCTGTCTTCTTGCATCTCGACGCAGCGGAATCCCGACGTTCCACAGTCCCCGTGGAACTCCGTGCCCGTGCGGAAGAGATTCAGGTCAATGCCACGGCCCCAGTCCACAAGGCAGAGCCCCTGGAATGCAGATTTCGTAAAACATCAGAAAAGGTGCACCAATGCCTTTAGGCAAGTTGCCCCAATGTGTTAGGATGGATTTGCTCACCTGGTTCTGCTCGTCTCTTGTCTCGCTTCTGAAGGTCTCTTCTGTAATATCTCCACTTTTGCATATACCAAGATTGAAAGAAAGACACCGATCAGTAAACAGTTGGACATATATTGATTGGAACGCTGAAAATTCAAGGAATGGGCTATAGCCTTATCAATTGAAAATATTTCTATTATGATTTACCTCCGATGGAAGGGATAGAGATCATGTTTCTAAATAGAAAGACTACTTTAACAACATGTTAGTTTGCTGTTATCTTGATGGTCCTATTTCTAAATAGAACAGCAGATCAGAACATCAACATTCAGCAGAAAAGGCTAGAGCAGGTGCAAAAAATGGTATGATTACCTGATGTAACAAACAAGTATGTTATCAGGTTTAAAATCACCATGGATTATGCCAACACTGTGCAGTGTTTCCAGCATTTTGAGCATCTCGATGGTATAATACATGCATAGTAGTTCATCCATATGCCGATTGACCACTACGTGAGAATTTATGACATCCTGCAGAAGGCTTGAGTTATATCTCATCATGTCTTTGAAATATCAATTGTCTGTAGTTAAATATCCCCTGACATAGATAATCAACACACGAAAGTACTTTGGTATTCTAATTACCAGGAGCGTTCCATATGGCAGGTAATTGCAGACTAGCACGCTAACATCGGAGAAGATATGCACCTCTTGTGCATATCCAAAGCTTGGTCTCTGAAAGTAAAACAATCTATGGTATAAACATCATTATGGTATAGTGAATGAATGTTAAGGCTTCTGTAACAAAACAAATTTGGTACCTCAACTTCAGATATACGCATATCAAGCTGGCGATACATGTAAAACTCCCAAGGAAATGGGGGATTCTGAATCTGCAAATGATGAATAGCATTTAACAGTGCAGCAGACTATGAAAGGCAACTTTCACTAAGATAGTTGAAACATTGTTCACCTTCAAAGCAACCATTTCATCCGTGTTACCATCAACAGTGGCTTTGTATACTTTAGCAAACGCACCAGTGCCAGTAGGTCCTTTGATCTGATACTTTAAACCACCTAGACACAAAAGGCGGGATCGTAGTTGCATTTTGTAATAATAACACAAATGAGCTTATCAAAAGTTTAAAACAAAAGAAAAGTTATTCATTGCAAATCGTGAGCATTAACCATCAATTAGTATGATTAAGAATGTATGACAATTTTATGCAATACTGAAACTAAATAATTACAGTTATACCTAACTCAATGACCTTGTTTCTTAACATATTCAGTGAAGAAGTTAAGGCCACCTTTCCGTGGTAGACCTTGTTACTCCTGTGATAGCCCTGTTAGGATTTGTGCAACCCAAAATGAGAGTCAACCAGCACATAGAAAAACTCTACATGATAGTATATGAACTTACAGCAAACTTCCTGAGGTCACAATTAATTTTATCCAGTAAAGTGTTCCTTGTAGACACGGACCATGGATCTACCACAATAGGTTCATTCTTCTTGTTTTTTGATGGCTGGAGCCAATAGCAAACAAAAAAACAGAGTGAAGAATGTATATTAATCCACCAGGATTGTAGGCATCAGGCAATAATTGCATGAAAATGATAGTATGTAAAAGAATGGACAATAATGAAAACTTTACACACAGAATATGCAAATTATAAGAAAAAACATGAAAATGTTATGAATAAATTACTTCCCAGGCTTGCGGAGTGCTATATCTTCACAAAAAGAAAAAAAAAACTCATATATCCCTTTTTCTTTGTTTATACTCCATAATGCTTGGTTCATTAAAGCATTGCAAGTTCTGTCTTACCATATAGAAAAAAATTCTACAGCTAGCAAACTAGCAAATTCACAATAGAGTATATGAATATGAATGAATGAAAAGTGCACTCTGAAATTCATTCCCAGTAATGACAAATCGAGAATCAACTGTATTTCTCACTCATAATACGATTGCCAGTCTAAGCAATTAGAGGTGTGCTATTTTTCTATAATATTATTATAGGCCATGGGAATTGAAAGAACAAGCTTCCCACTAGTTAATATGGATCTAAGTGAAAACAGATACTATTGATATATCAGCCAACATAATAAAAAAAACACAAGGACAGACATCAATGCACATTAGCCCCAACCAATGTTCAAATCCCATGCAGCAAGGCAGCAAGCTACACACAAACAGATAAATGAATGGAAACGAATCACAAGCACAGGAATGTGTAACTAACAAATCTGTGTAAACCCAAACATTCCACTGCACAAGAAATAAGAAACATCCTTACTGTGGTATAAACTATATAGGGCTCCAAAAAATAATTAGGCATGGGCATATGGATCACACTATGGTTTTCGTACAAGCTACTCCGCATTGGTGACTACCCAACTAGTGACTGGGCCAATAATTCATTAGCTAAGTGAGATAATAAGACTATTAAGAATCCTAGATCCTAATGCAGTTCAAGATAACTAAAAAATGAAATTCCATATTGATAACCCCACAAAACATCCCACATTGGTTTCAGGTTCTCTGCAGAAAGTAGTTTAATATTAGGAATTAAGCTAAAAAACAAGCTGTTTCTCACCCTGCCCCTTTAGGTAACATCGCTAAGAAGTTGAAGGCTCTATGGTAGCCTCCACAGGTGCAGAAAACTTATAGACATACCACATATTCACAGAACAAAGTACAATTCACATCAAATGAAAGGTAGTTGACAAACCATATTATCTCTTGTCTGTAGTACAAGGTTCACATGAACTCTACAGAGAAATTAAAGGAATTTGTTTTCAAAGTAGTTAGCTAGTCCATTTCTGGTTATACAAATGTATCGACAGACTTGGAAGTAAAGTAAGGACATGATTCAAAATATACAACATGAAATTTTCTGGTTAGACAATAGTTAAGAACATTTACTGGAGACCACTGAGAGCTCCAGTGACAATACAGAACTGACAGTATAATGACTATAGATCAAATGGCCAAGCCCAGCTATGAGATTCAGATATGAAGATTGCAAGTGAATGCAAACTCTATGAGCTGAAATAAACAGGAACATGATGCTCAACATACCCATGAGTCATTTCAATGGTCAACATACTCATGGATATAGACAATATGAAACATTGAAAGGCTTGATAAATAGGAAAGTCTGGTGCCCAACATGAAGGATAGAAAACAACTAGATCACATTGCATAGTTACCAAACCTGTGCATCCATGTCTGCCTCTTCTACAAGCTGATCCAAATGTTTCAAAAATGTCAAGTGTGTTTTCTTCAGATGGTCGAGGGGCTCCGCTTTCCTAGTTAAGTCACAGATCATAATTTACCATCACATCGACATGAGAACACCGGGTTGGATCTGCTCAGAAGTGAATTTCTAGTGGAAAATATATTCCATTCACACAAACCTGGAGATGCCGATTGCATACACCTTATCAGCCTCCTGCACTTTTCCCTCGGCACAGAGATACAATGCATATGATTCATAGAGCAGTGCATGCTCCAAGAACATTCTTTTCTCTTCCAGCTGCGTGTAAACCTCGGGGAAGGTCTCAGTTACATCCGCCTAAACATCAAGAATCATAAAAGAAAAAAATGAGAAAAATGAGAAAAAGAACAACAAATAAGACAGGAGGAATGATATCATGGTATTTGAAATAAATCAGATTACATAGAGGATCCATATCTTGAGGAGGCGCGGATCAGTGGAGTACTGGTAGTCGTCCCCATATTTTCTAATGCATTCAGTCAAGTAACACTTCAGCTGGTCTAGGGCCGACGCGTCACATTGTGGCCCTGTCCCAAGCTCATCCATGACCCTGCTGATAGACCTGAACACAATCCGGAAACCAACCTTACTAGGGTTTCGCGCAGCACTAAGCGAAATTCGGGAGATTCGGGAGTTACCTGAGGTATGGGAGGATGGGGTCGGAGGGCGGCGAGGCCGCCTCCAGAGGAACCGTAGGCGTGGACCTCCGGGGCGGGCTGGAGGCGACCCCCGGCGCCGCCGACGGCGTGCGTTCCAGGACCACCATGACCGGAAACGGAGAGCCCCTGGATCTAACCTGCGGCGACCGCCGGAGTCGAGACAGCGACGAGCCGACGAGCAGCTCTCCGGCGGTGACTGCCTTGGCAGCTCGCCAAGATGGGGAAAATTTTGAATCGCCCCAGCCGCACAGAGAGCGGGCTGGAGGCTCCCCTCGTGGGGCCACTTGTCGGAGAGCGGCGCCAAGAGCAAAAGAGGAGGAGGAAAAGTAGGTGGCCTAGTGGGCTAGTGGGCCTTCTTCCCTCGTGACGACGTTTAGAACGAGCTGGGCTTCCATGGGCTGGGCTCGGTGTCTGTGGCGACGTCTAGAAGCCACGGGCGGACGGCCGTGATCGTCTGTAACGGCAGCGTGTTGGTGCCGGTGCCGCCGTCCGTCCGTCCGGGCAGCGTCGACGGCGGCTTGAGCGTCAGAGCAGGAGGGGAGACGGGAGAGGAAGAGCTGGGGAAGGGATGGAGGCGCTGAGGAAGCAGGCGAGCAAGTTCAAGGAGCAGGTCGCCAAGCAGCAGCAGGTCCGGATCCCACACCTCATTCTTCCTTGCTCCTCGCGTTCCCATGCTCCTACCAGTGTGCGCAAGGAAAATGGGCGTGATCTCGCTTCGTGTAGCTGCGCAATGTGTCGCGAGGTTGCCGCCAGGACTTGGCGGCGAGATTTTATGCCGGTTTTGGGGTTCTCGCGTTTGTTCTTGCTGGATCTCGGGGTTTCGATGCGAATTTGCGGTTCTTGGGCCGCGTGGATCTGCGAGCCGTGTGGTTGGAGCTTGGACCCATGGGCTCCGGGTGGATGAGACTCATTGTGTTCAACTGTTCATTGTGGCTCTGGTGTGAAACCACTGTTGCAGTCCATTGATTCCATGGTTCTTGATGGGAGGAGGAAATGGCAATGTATGGATATTTTTACTTGTTGCCAAGCCATGCTTATAAATCTGAAGCCGTCTGGTGAAAGAGGCTATTCTATAGTTCACTATGTGTATATTCTAGTTCTTTTGAACGCATCACTGAACTGTGGCAACTGCCATAGAACAAATATGAAACATAGAGAACTTCTAAATGACCTTATTATAGTTGATGCTACTGTTTTGAAATTGCAACTTTCTTGGATGCAATGTTTACTGGTGCTTTGAGGTTAACTCTTTCCTTGCTTGCATTTTGTGATTTTACATTTTCAGGCTGTTATAAAGCAGTTCAGTACTACCGGTTATGAGCGCTCAGATTCTGTTGTAATTGATGAGGTTGAACTACAGAGACATCAACAGCTTGACAAATTGTATAGTTCTACTCGTTCTGGAAGGGTAAGACTGGGAGATTCTAGATAGTCATAAGACCGACCTATGTGGTGTGAACACATGGCCAATTGGTGCTGCGTTAGCACTGTTCGAAAGAATGCTAAGCTTAATCAACTTTAACCATGTTCATTACATCACAGTATCACACATAATCTTTGTATATTCAATGCATTAGGCAATGTTTTTTTTTCTGAGTCATTAAATATTAGAGTGAAAATTCCATGTTTGTGGTATATGCTTTCCAGAGTTCCATTATGGTAATTGCTAATATATGATGTATACACACTAACAGGATTTCCAGAAGGACATAGTTCGAGCGGCTGAAGGTTTGGTATCTATTGGAAACAAGCATATTGAAGTGGGTATGTGCCTTTGTTATTCCCTCACAGAATAGGAAAACCGTTATTGTTGTTTTGTTGTCTTGTTAAATTTTTTAACATGTTAGAGCCATTGGTTAGGATTAGAAATTGGATGTGCGCCCTCCAGAATTTAGTTTAGTATATGAGATAGAATTATACTCCTCTTCAAAATACAGGGCATAATAGGATTCAAAAAAAATTTAAAAAAATTGCACAACTATGATAAAAATCTTATGCATATTTAGTATACAAAAGATGTATTATTATTTTTATTCCAAATATATTTGAATAATATTTGGTTTTATATCAATTTGATAATATATCATAAGAGAAACTAATGGTCAAATTACACTTGAAAAAAAAAATGGTACATGCCCTTGTGAACTTGAGATTCATAAGAATAACTCCTTTCATATTTATCGCTTGCATACTTACAAAAGCCATTGTTTTAGCTTAGTTTGAAAATGCATATGAGCTCCAAACAGGGTATAATGATTTTCTTTGGCACTGCATGATAGTACACTTTATTGGAATCCCCTAACTAAACATCTAGGGAATGGTTTGTGAAATAGTTGCATCTGTTTCTTCCTTTGGTCACAGGAACAAAATTTTCAGAGGACTGCTATAGATATGGTGGTGAAAATAATGCAAGTGATGAAGCCCTTGCCAAAGCAGCATCACTATATGGAGGTGCTTTGAGAAATATTGAGAAAGAGTATGACGATTTCAACAGAACTTTGTCTTCCCAGGTAGCTTTTGTTTGTTCTTTGGGTTAATTCCCGCATAGATCCTTTGGTTGAAAGAATTTTTTGAGAATTTATGGATAGGGGCTTTTGAAGTCTCTTGTTCAGTTGCCTGTTTGATGGGCAGGAAAGGTATTTGAGGGTTCAACTACTACAATTTCAAACCTGTGGGCAGGGTTGCTAAATGGAATGGAATCAAGTAGCTTTTTAATGGAAGATGGATACATCTCAGCCCGTTAAACTCACTATTGTTTGCATGGCTTTACTGAAACTGTAGAGAATTCCATTGATGGATATATTTTGTAGTGGATGAATTGATGGTTGTGTTTCATACTGGATGTTGCCCTTGGCAACCCAAGATTAGTGCTGCTGACAAGAACATCCAAGAACATTGCATGGCCATTCAGTTTGGCCCAAAAATAGAATTGTCTAGTTTCGTCAAAATCAAAATGTTAAAAATCTATATCCTTTTGTATCCTATTTTTGTCCTTTACTTTCATGTGATTTCAGTAGTTTCTGTATGGAATTCAATAACCATGTGCAGTACATTTGGAAATATTGTGGTTGTAGAACAGCCTTTATCCGTTCAAATTTGAGCCCAGCCTCTGAAATATATGCCATTTTGGATTAAAAAATATAAGAGCATCTGTATGTGTGAGATATTTTGATTTCATTGTATACATTCTTCCATTTGCTGGTGTTTCAGACCATAGACCCACTGAGGGCAATGTCTATGGGTGCACCCCTGGAAGATGCTCGTGGCCTTGCACAGCGTTATAGCCGGATGAGGCATGAAGCTGAGGTCCTTGTATGTATTGGCGGCTTGATCCTTGCTTCACATGAGTTTCTTTTGATTATTGTTGCTCGCATGCACCCTGATCCTTCTGGTTTGTTAAACAGTCTACTGAAATTGCTAGAAGAAAGGCACGCGTAAGAGAAGCTCCAATTCCAGAGCACACTACAAAGCTTCAACAGTCTGAAGCTAAAATGATAGAGCACAAAGCAAGCATGGCTGTGTTAGGAAAGGAAGCAGCAGCTGCACTTGCAGCTGTTGAATCTCAGCAGCAACGGATGACCCTTCAGCGGCTGGTTGGCATGGTGAGATTGCCTGCTTATAGTATATAGTCATTATATTTGCTTTGATTGTTACATTCATGTCATACCCGGTTTTAGGAAGAAAACCGAGTACATCTCATATGTGCGCCAGGATCAAATTACACACATATGATAGACCGTGAGTGAATAACAGAAACAGTACTCAAACGAATATTTAATAAATAAGGTATTTATTACACTCACGACTAAGGCACAAAGGCCAAATTAAACTGGTTCACACGATAACTAAAGACGATAACTCCAAAAGCACTCCACAGGCATCTGACTGGTGGAACACACGCCTAGAACTCATCAAGATCGCTGAGGTACTCCGCTCCATTATTACCTTCTGATCCAATATAAGCAAGGATGAGTATACTTATGGTTGGTACTCAGCAAGTGGGGGAAATATGCAAGCTATCAAGGAGAGGCTTGGTTTATAGCGGTCAACATTTTAGTTGGTCAAGTTTTATTAACAAGCAACTATTTACTAAGATATAAGTATATACCAACCCATATATTAGCATAAAATAAACCATAAACATAACCAATAACATATGCATGCAATGATTTGATTTCATATTTGGATAGATTAATCATGTGAGGGTCCAGGCCGTTCATGACCGCGAACACGGCTGTTATATCAGTTTTACACTCTGCAGAGGTTGTACACTTTCACCACAATTCGCGTAAAAGCTCCGAAGAACTTTAGACCCAACCACGCTGTGCTGATCAGACACATACCACACTACCAAGGTGTGACTGCATAGGGACGCTACGAGGCCTTTATAAAGATTCCCTAGTTAGAAACAATCCGCTAAGATTTCCGGATCGGAAGCAGGCATAACCCTCCCTAACGGGTATAGTGTCTTAGCTAAGCCCACTTCCCGAGAGAACCGGGCTATACACCGTCAACCGCCACCCCCCATGCCCTTTCGGTAAGATCATCCCTAACCAAGGTTTCTAATTAATTAGCCAAGACCAGAGCCATGTAGTATTGTGGTTGTACGGTTAATCCTGGGTGGTTCTCCATGTTCCGATTAGCATGGTGATCTTGTATTAACATAACAAGATATAACGATAAGGATATTCATCAATGTTGGATAGAACCCATCATGAACCAAGGTTAAGCATCTAGCATAGCTACCCAACATAAAAGTAAACCCGGTGTATCAAGGCTTAGGTGTAAAAGACTAGTCATCCTTACATAGGACCCATCAAATTAATGCATCGCGAACATGAAGGTAAACTTTGTTGTCATGCAATGTGTATAGGTTCAAAAGAGTATGCTGAGGGGGAAATCCACTTGCCTTCCTCAAAGTACTGCGGTGGCTCCTCCTCGTAGACTTGATCTTGATCTCCCTCGAACAGACCGTTCTCTACACGATTCGCACAAGCATTCAATCAATAAAAGCAAAACAATACACCATACAACTTTTAAAGACGCAAAGACGTGTCTAAAACTATTCTTGATGAAGAGACGATCGCATGAGCGCAAAGATCACTCAAATCGGACTTAAAACGGTCAAGATATGGCTAAAACAAGGTTTAAGGGCTTCTTTGAACTAAATCTAACTTTCCAGGGGCTTAAACAGAAGAAACCAGGGACCTAAAACGTAATTTTATATAAAAACAGAAGGAATTTTGAGTAAAAAGACCAAACAGGACGGCGGGTTAGATTTTTAGAAAGATCAGGGGCTAAACTGAAAGAAACAGGACCTAGATCTAATTATTTTTGAACTGGACAGGACCGCGGGTTGATTTCTACAAAACCAAGGGGCTCTTTTGCAAAAGTGGCGCGGCTGACCAGAGTGCTCAGTTTGACTCGAGTCGGGCTCGATCTCAGCCGTTGGATCTCAATCTAACGGTTCTGGATCGTTCGGCTCGACCGCGGCGGCGCTAGCGGTGGAGACGGCGGCGCGCGGCGGATCCTCGCCGGAGTTGGGCGAATCTCGAGCTAGGAAGCTCTAAACCTCGCCGTGTTTGGCTTGGGAGAAAGCTGGGACAACGGAGAATCCGTTTTAGGGGTTCTAAGCGAACATTGCGCATCGGAGGGAGCTCACACCGATGAGCGGCAGCGCGCTAGTGACGGCGAGCTCGCTTATGCTCAAGAGAGCGAGAGAGAGAGAGGGAAAAGAGGCTCTGCGGCTTCCTTACCTCCACGCGAACCTCGACGACGAGTTGGAAGCGGCGGAGGCGGTCCCTAGAGCCCGAATCGCGGCGGTGAGTCAAACCTAGGGTTTGCGGCGGCTATGGCTCGATTCGCGACGTCGGAGGCTGCGGCTTGGGTTGAGGATCGATGGGGCTCGGGCGGCGGCTTATAAAGGCCTAGAATCGCGCCTTGCGCAAGGGGGAAACGAGGCGGAGGCGGGCGCGGCCGGAGCTCGGACTCGCCGTCGAGTCCCGCTCGCCTACGGCGCGAGGAAGACGATGACAAGGAGGGCCCACATGTCAGCAAGAGGAAGAGAGAAAGAAGAGAGAGCGGGCTGGGCCACTGCGCGCGCGACGGGTTGGGCCGGGAAAAAGAAACTGGGCCGCAGCTGGTCGCTGGATTGGGCCGGGAGAAAGAAAGAAGATGGGTTGGGCTAGAAAAGAGAGAGAGGGAGAAGAGAGAGTTTGAACTTTAAATTTAAACTTTTGCAAACCTTTTCAAATTCAAATCACCACTCAAAAATATATGCAACAACATGAATGCAACAAAAAACTTTATTGACTCTAATTTAAATGTTGTTTAAATATTTAAGAGCCAAGATTTAAATTTGCAACTTAATATTTCCTAAAACATTAAAAACTAAGAAAAATTAGTTACCTATATTACTTTTAATGTGATGAGCAAAATTAGAGTGTTACAATTCATTTATTTCTACCCTTGGTCGTTCTTCTTGTTGAAGGTAGAAGCAGAAAAATTGTTCCATCTGAGGTTAGCTGCAATACTTGATGACGTTGAAGCTGAGGTAGAGCTTTGACTTTTCACTTTGATTGGTAAGTTCTGAAAATCCTCTTGCATCTCTGATTTTTTACTAATTCATATTTGTAGATGTCCTCTGAGAAGCAGAAGAGAGAATCTGCACCACCTATTTTATCTTCGCATAAGCGTGCTGAGAAAGCCCAGTACTTCCTTGCTGAGGTGAAAATGAGCAACAGGCAGTAAAAGCAAGTACATAATATCTCCATATATGTTTACCTATCTTTTTGGCGCTGCAGGCAGTGCATAACTTCAATGGAACCACAGAGAAGGAACTGAGCTTAATTGTTGGCGATTATGTTGTTGTTCGTCAGGTCAGTGTGTCAGTTTCCGCCGTCTTGCAGAACTGTTAGCGTAATCATGAAAAAAAAAACTATCAGGACAAAGATTGACAGATTAGTATATGGGACACTTGTGCACAGTGACTGCATACAGGCTTGTACGGATGAATGTCCGTCAGTTAAAAGAACCATACTATGTGGAAGCAAATAGGGATGAATTAGCATGTCCAACCAAAAAATGCTCAAATATATTCCACTCATTGATAATGATTCTGTATGATTGCTTACTCTTTCCATGCCTGCAACAGATTGCTCCCAACGGTTGGGCCGAAGGAGAATGCCGAGGCAAGGCTGGGTGGTTTCCAGCTGCCTATGTTGAGCGGCGTGAAAATATCCCGCCCAACAAAGTTTTCCCTCAAGCATAAGATCATAAGTGGGTCATCTGTTTCCACTGTGCAGTGCTTGCTGGTAGCAAATGACATTGATGACGACGATGCACAGTTTGGCATTAGGGGAGCTGTAAGCATGTATGTAACTTGTCACCGTTTGATGCTTTGTATCTTGTACATCTTATTTTCTAGTAGTTTAGAGTCTAGACTTACAAGACCTGTCAGCGCACACTGAATACGTAGATTTGCATGTGTAACTGCCCTTGATGCGCTTATCGTGTGTTCGCGGCAGCTTTGTTCGTAGACTGTCTCGTCCCCTCTGCTACTGACGCCTTTCGAGTGTAAAGTGATACTTACTCTATTACTTCTTTTTTTATTATAGTATTATGTATGTTTCTGTAGTCCGTTCTGTTATGCATTTTTAAGTTGATATATCATTCGTGCATCACGGCTGCGACCCTTCTACTAAAACTGCAGAATCTGGGATCCTAATTTCTCGTATGATTGTATGAACTATGCCATGCGCTCTTCTTCATTAGTTGAACTCGTTAGATGCTCTTCTTCAGTAGTCTGAACTCGTTAGATGTCCTGCAGACAATTGAGGCCGTTTGATATACAACAGACGGCATGGGATTTCTAGCATCTAGCAATATGGTTGCTATCAGTCAAATTCAATTCTTCGGATTGTCAACAGCTGAGTTCGATTGTGTGCATTTGACTATCCCCAAAATACCGTGCATGTATATATAGTTAAAATGTGCACATCAATGCAAGCTCAGCTCAATGGTCCACAACAATCACGCGGAGGAAGTCAGGGCTGAAGCTATGTGCACTGTGAAAGGGCCAGCAAATTAGTATTTATCTTCGCCCGGATGCCCTTTGCATGTCGTAGGCACCCCATGAAGCGTGAGTTGCCCCGGGTCCATACTGGGAAGCAGAATCAGCAGCATTTGCCTGCAAATACAGAAGCCACATCAAATGAGATTAAGGGGTGAGAAGACTAGTTCTGCATAAAATTAATTTGAAGCCAGAAGACTTACTTGATTCATGCTGTACCCACTGTTATAAGGATTTGGAGCAAAATTGGCCTTAGGGTTGCCATAGCTTCCAACATAACCTGCAGGATACTGGCGAATTAAGTATAGCACACATACCACATACAAACAGAACTACGTAACAGCTCATCTATTATGCCAAATACTGAACAGTCAACACAACATTAAATTTCACAACAGGATGGTAGTTTTTCAAGAATGCGGTCTACGGAAAGGTTAGATTTTAGCATACAGGTTTTTCCAATATTAAATGCATAATCACTCTGGATGCATTCAGTTAAAAATTATCTCAGCACTTGGCTAGGTCTATTGTCAAGGCTGTCCTGCCTAATTGTTCACAGTTACAGAATCACCGTTCACAACAGAAAAGATATAAATATAAGCCTCACACTCATATCATACCTTGACTGCCTGCAGACATAATGGCCCGTGACCTGCTCTCTGCATTAGCAATCTCCGCTCGAAGTTTCTCCACTTCAGAAGCCACTGAAATCAAATTCTTCTGCATCTCTTGTCCCTGTTCATAACTCTCTGCATATCCTTTCTTCTCAAGCTCAATACCAGATCTGCATGTTCACTCATAAATAAATATCATACAAGTTGAAGAAAGCAAAGGCATTCATTGCAAATTTGACTCTCTTAGTTACTCAATGGACGATCGAACTTCCATACAATCTACTTGTAGAACATATTATTCCAGTTTGGAGTGAGGTGTGTTGACTAGGCAGAACAGCCACGAAGGTTACAGGACCAGGTGAATGGGAAGAATAAAATGGCTAAGAACATGCTGACAGGGACGAAATAAAGATAAACCAGGGAAGAGCAGATAAAGGATTGGTAATAAGCCTGATGAGTATTCATATTTTCCCCATGACTGGAACCTTAGGCTTATTTTGAAACACAAAGGGAATAGATCAAAGATTCAAATTTTAGTAGAGATCTACCTCAAATGTTGTGTTTCATGTTTGATCTCCTGGATCTCAGCTTTCAGTGCAGACACCTTCTGCAAGTCTTCTGCTGAGCGTGCCAAATCTTGTGTTAACCCCTGGGCTTGGCCCATGAGTTCCTTCCTCGCTGCACCCAGGTTTTGAATGTCCAGGCGGACTTGTGCAAGTTCTGCTCTCACGTCATGTACTGATCGGAGCTCTGCTTCCATCTTCATTGACCTCTCATAGACCTATCAAAATTTTGGATATTACATTAGAAGAACGAAAAATTAATTTTATTTGACACGTCCAGAGCTACTGCATTCAACTTAGACAATATTGGAAAACGATGCAGTCGGTCGGTCAGGAAAACTATACGGAAAGCTACCTTGTTCAACTTAGTCAGGCATGTCATAGACTAAGAGGTACATGGATTTACATAATAATATATCATGCACGTATTTGAAAATGACACTGGAAAATGGGGTCTTATTCTTACCCTCAAATGAAACTTAAAAATCCCACTTATTTAAGCTACGCAGTTTCAAACGTACAACTAAGACAATTTCATGGAAAACGCACATACAGGTGTAACTAATAGAAAGCAACAAAGCATAGCATAAATAAACTTGGGTTGGTTCTACAAGGAAAAAAAACTACACAATGAACTTTGAATAGTGGACTAACATGATGTTAGCAGTTGGTAAAAAGAAAAGAAAATAAGCATGCACATGTTAGCATATTTGTAAAGAAAAAAAAATCATAAGTGGAGAGATAAAATAGTTCTACCAGAAGTAGTAGAGTTTATATCGAAGCCATGAATATAGATTACTGAGCTTGAAAAGCTCCTATGAACAAATAATCCACATAGAGGAACTTCCAGATCAAATTAGGCAGAGCCATTGTGCTATCAAAAGTCTAACAGATTGCTTAGGCTATGCTTAATGAAAGACAGAGCAAATCTGGAAACTTTGGCATGTTTATGACAAATTTGAGTGTGGCACTAAAAGCAATAATCTCCTCTCCACCCCTTAAATTCACCACTTCAACTCCTTCCTAAGTCCACCCATATTTGTATCCCAAACAGGGGCGGGCCCAGGATTTTAGGTGTGGGTATTCAAGATCATAAAAGGTGCAAAAAAAAATTTTGACAACCCAAGTAGTCTAGAACACATATAAGACCTAGATATACTCACATTAGTCACATAGTCATATACGTATACAGTAGTAAATATGGCAAATTGGCAATTGGCAAGAGGAACCATATTAAATATATAAAGTAGTCACAAAAATGAAAATCGATTGAGGATTAGGGGTGAAGAAGTGAAGATAACCTGTCCAAAGCAATGAAACTCAGTCTTTCTGTCAAGCTAAGAAGCACTACACGCACCAAAAGTCAAAACAGGCAACTTTCACGCATAACAACTGAATCCTATTGTGGCTAGATGCATACAGTGAGTACATTAAAGCAGTCGGATGAACAGACCTGAAATTCCATTCAGCAGAAGGCCAGTAGCAGCAGCAGCGCCCGCGCAGGAGGCGCAGCGATGCAGGGCGCTCCCTCCCGGCTCCAGCTTGCCGCTTGGCTCGCTGCTCCCGGCCTCCCGCCCGCTGTCATTTCACGGTGCCACGGCCCACGGTGCGCCTTGTGCGCTGCCGCCGCTAGGGTTCGAAACTTCGAACTTTGCTAAGCCCTTGAGGGCGTCTTGGGGGAGAGACCGTGAGGGAGAAGGCCGACACAGGTGGGGGAAACCGTTGGGGGGAACAGGTGAGGACGGAGAAGGCCGGGCAGTGGGCTGTCAGTAGTGGCCCTAATTTGGTTGTTTCAGCCCAGGAAGAGAAGGGGTAGTCTTTTTTCTTTTCTTTTTTTATATATATGTATGTATATGAGTATAGATACTTAACTTTTTTAAAAAAATAAAGGGTATTCAATGAATACCCTTGAATACCAGGTGGGCCCGCCCCTGATCCCCAACAGTAATGGATTCTCCAAAAACCACCCAACATTGTGTACCCACAAAAACACCTCTATTAAAATCAAGGCTCCGGATCTAATTTAATCCCTCATCACTCAAATCTAAAGGCTAATATGGTGGCGGAACTCCTTTCTCACCTGACATTACCTAATCTGATGAGCCCGTTACTTATGGTAGCAATCTCGATCTGACAGCAGGTGCGGCGGCGGCCCACCCCGTTGGCATCTGCGCAGATGCCTGCAGGGCGTGCTGCTCCTGTGGAGCAGAGGCGACGCCTGTGGCCAAGGCGATTGTAGGGCACGCAGCACGCTGGCAGCGAATGGCCTGGGGAAAGGCGGCAGCGGCAGCGCGAGGTGCGGCTATTACCCATGGCGGCATGATGTCGTTGACAACCGTGCTCCTCCTTCTCTCCTCTCACCTGGCAGGCGAAATCATTCTCGCTTGTGCCTGCCTCCATGCCCAACGCTCCGGGATAAAATTTGTCCCATGTATTTTTCACTGCTGTGGTATATTTCTGATTGAAAAAAATGTGTGCATGAATTTTCTTGCTCAGGCCCGTATGAGCGTTTGAGCTGATGCAAAATATAATGGATGCAGGTGTTCCAGATGGAGCTGTGGGCTACCATGATCCATGGACAGTCTGCAGATCACTGCCCTGCATGGCTGCACATCACTAGGGAGCAGCCTGCTAATTCCACGGTTGTGGGCTTGTGGCTATGGTATAAAATTCCATTCATGCTTTAGTTCATAAAGAAGACTGATTGATTAACTAAGTGCATTAGTTGGTGGCTAGGACCTGCATTCAAGGCGAGGCTAGGAAGCCTGCGTCTTCTCAATTATTAGGTCCTGTGAGATGTCTTTCTTCCTCCCTCTCGTGCTTCAGCCATCTAATTTCCTTTCCCTATAAGGCTTTTGATCTTGTTTTTATGATATGCGCAACCTTTGTCTAGAGTGGAAGGAGCAGCTGAAAGGCTACGGAGGACCACAATGACAGTCACAAACTCATATAAAGAGAAGCAGAGTGAATGGGACAAAGGCTAAGTAAGTTCTTAAGCACAGACTCACATATATGTATTTCTTTTATGTTAAATTATTTATTGGTTAATGAATTCTGCTAGCTCATTAAACACTAGATTATATCTAATAAAGATTTGCTAGATTTAAATTTTTGTGAATGCTATGTTGACAGATAAAAATTCAAATGAGAGTCATTTATAAAAGGATAGGAGCAAGTTAAACGGTAAGTTCACTAAACAGTAGATTCTGTTTTTCTGGAAGTCTTTGAGTAAATTGTTTTCTTGGAATGGGGGTTGATTTTTGTCCAATAGTGGACATTACTATGTTATAGATATAGAATGTGAATAGTGTCCAATAGTGGACATTTATGGAGATATTCATGAATTTTTGAAGCACGGCGGGACTTATAGATGGCTTTGAAAGATACATTAGGCGTATGTTAATTTAAGCACTATGTTTTGGCTTGTCTGTCATTCATGAATGATGATCTTTATGGGGTGCCAAAGTTAATCCATCTCATGATGTGCTTTCATTTAAAAATAATATGCTGTCTTTTTTATGTTACCGTAGCGTTAGCACGGGCAATATACTAGTTAGGGAAAATGACCTACATATACAAAAGCATGAATAGTGCCGTATCTGGATTTTTAATATGTACATAAACGAGACAAGAGGAACAAGACTAAATGATGAAGAATAGCTCAAAAGAATGTGAGGTTCCAATCCAATGTACTTGACATACTTTCCACCTCAACTGCGAGTTGCAACAATGGCGTGGGCATGGACATGGACAAATACAAATCCAGGGTTCTAATTCTGTTGCTTGTCACTTCCACTACTATGGAAGGCAGATGCCCAGCCTGTCAAGGGACTAGGTGGCCTCCTGTCTAATGCCCAATTACAGCATAGTTACCTCGCCTTGGCAGAGAACATAGCAACTTAAGCAGTCAAACCCTACTGGACTACGAGGCAACCTTGTTTCCTTTTCAATTCTATATGGTGTTTTATGGAGGGGTGCATGTGTCAGTGTCTGATCTGGTGCAGGTGTGCAATTTGGCAGATTTTCTTGGGAAACATGAAACGCCACTTTGAACCCTACACGCGAGTGGGCTGTCTGACACTCCGACTCGGCAAAAAAATTAGGGAGCATTGGCCAGGTAACACTTCTGTATCCCCTTTCATATTTTCCCATTGCCGATGCTATCCAGGCAAAAAAAAAAAATCGCCTTGCTCACTTCTGCTGCAGCTGCAGCCAAACAGTACAGCAAGCTAAGGTTCAGCCTCATCTTTGCGTAAAAGACAGCGCCGACCTGTTGTGGTCTGGCTGGCTGTTGCAGCTGCACAGCCAGCACAACAGAACACACTGATGGGCACACATGCTCGCTTTGATCGATTTGGTGCGATTTTGGTGGCCTAAGTGACATGAAGAGTGGTGGTTTCCAATCCGGCACAGAAGGAGCAGAACAGATAGTTTTTAATGGCATTACAAGTTTAAAGTTCACATGGCCAAATCCCGAATCAATCCACTGCAACACAAGATATACACTGCAATGTCAAATTTAGCTCTAGATTTGCAAGATTGGGAGAAATTTAGATCCAAACAAATATAAGAGATTCCTCGAGGGCTGAAGCTCTATGTAACTTCAATTCTTGTGTCAAATTGAGCACGCGTTTTCAAGATAAGTACGTATTTGCACCCAAATTTGCCATGCATAAAAAAGAAGACACACACTTATCCAGCACGCTGAAGCTCAATGGGGGGGGGGGGGGGGAGCATCCGCACCTCGTGAAGACGTAGATCGCCCTCCTCCTGAGCTGATGCGAACGCGCGAGCGGTGCGGCCGAGCTCGTGCCGCGCTGCGGCAACCTCCTGCACGAGCGCCACGTGCGTCGCGGCCAGCCGCTGGTTCTGAGCTAGCAGCGCGTGCGCCTCGTCGATCTCAGCTCCAAGCCGCTCCTCCAACGCCGCAACCACGTGCGGCTGGGGCGGCAGGGGACCGCCGGCGCCGTGACCCGCAAAATGGCGGAGATGCGGTGTCGGCTGCTGCTCGAGGAAGCTGTCGGGGTGACGGCGCGGCAGGCGAGACAGGTCGCGGAAGTCATCGGGGTGGTGGTGCGGGGGCAAACGCGGGGGCTCACGGTAGTCGTCGATGTGGTGGTGCGGCGGGAGGTGGGGGTGGTGCGGGTGGTGGAGCGGAGGAGGATGATGGTGGTTGCCAGCGCCGCCGCCGCCGCGGGGGAAGGAGGGAGGAAGTGGGTTGTGGTGGCGGCCGGCCATGGGGATTGGGGAGTCGCCGGAAGGCCGGAACCCTACCGATGGCGTGGTGCGGATGACTGTTTTTTCCCAGCCCAAAAACGTTTGTATGAATTTTGCACGAACTACATAAAATTTATAAAGAAAAAATTTAATTCATACTATATTTTTGAAGAGATCTTCCAAAGTACATTAGTGAATTTAGAGAAAAATGCACTAAAGGTCCATAAACTAATAAACTAGTAAGCGGGTGTCAAATGGGTCTATGAACTCTAAAAATACATTTCTAAGTCCATAAACTTGGTCTAGTGTGTCATCTAGGTCCATTTCTCTCCACGTACATTTCTCTCCATGTATGCGTCTAAAGCTGACATGGCAGGCTGACTGTGACATTTCCTCTCTCTTCTACCTCTAACGTGAATGGGACGCTTTCAGCCATTTTGTCTGGCACGTCAAAAGCGCTACGAGCTCCAACGTCGTCCCCTGCCACAAGCTCGCTCTGCTGCCTGTTGTTAGCTGTGCCACGGCCGCCACTGGGCGGCCTCGTGCATCGAGGCGCAGGCGGCCAGGCGTGACTCGTGAGACGTGGGGCAAGCGGCGGCCATGAGCGTCGCCGGTGAAGTGGGCGGACGGGTGCAATAACTGCAGTATGGACCACGCGAGCGGAGGCAACGCAAGCACCGGTGGCCAGTGGTGACTGCCTGACTGGTGAGCGCATGGGGGAGCTCATGGAGGCACTCCATCAATGTATCAAGAGATTGTATTTGAGTAATCGTGAGGTAGAAGGATGTGCCTGCTGTGAGCAATGCACGGTAACATGCAAACCTTATCCATCTAATAGTGAAACACACTGGTGTCGTGGTACTACTACCGTTGTGCTTGCCAGCCTAGATCAAGTTCATGATTGTTGTATGTGTTCTTGCTGCTTGCCATCCATGCCCAAGGAGCGGCGCCTAGATTGGCAGATGGAAGAGGAGAGTTGCGTCGGCAACCATGGCGCGAGGTGCACGTGTGCTCGGCGGCAAAGCAGGGCACAACAATGAGCTCGGGTTAGATGGCAGATTGAGGCAGTGTTGACACTTGACAGCTTGCGCAGCGCTCATAACATGTTTGACGAAATGCCTGTGTGTGATTTGGTTCGCACGTCCATGCTAGATGGAGATGAGAGAAAGGATAAGACCAGTCAACGTGCCATATCAGCGATAGATGCTTACGTGGAGAGATATGGATCTAAATGACATACTTTATAAAGTTTACGGACTTGGAAATGCACTTTGAAAGTCTGTGGATGTAAGTGACACCTCCTTATAAGTTTAAGGACTACTGGTGTATTTTACTCGTGAATTTATATATAAGGAGGTAAATTCCTAAATATTTGGAAGAAGGTGGATGTGGTGTTTCACCTACAAATACCAAAGTCTTCAAGTGGGCATGCGGCATGCCATGTGCTCGAAATGATGAGCATGTTGCCATTACAATTGATATTTTTGGAATTGCATTACAAAACATTGCACTATGTTTGTTTTTATATGATATTATATTATTGATATTTTTATTTGTTTATTATATGATTCATCTTTTGTGTAAATGTTCATGTAATATATAAATTTACAGTTAAATATAACTTACCATTGATGATAGACGTAACACTATAGTACCCACTTTACTTTTATCTAATTAGGGCATCCAGAGTGTATACGGTCGAGTCAACCTTAAACTGGGCCCTACAAGATTATAAGGTTGGCTTGCGTTATGTATAAGAACAGCATCTAATATTAAGGTGGGATCCACCATAGAAACAAGAAAAACGATAGCAGCTGTGAGTAAGTGTGCGCATGGGGGCACTTTTTTACCTCTCCCACCTAGCTCCTGCCTCCCCCTGCATGCAAACAAATCTATTTTAATCCATGAGACCCAGTCTCAAGCTTAGAGGCGGCCTCAAGCTTTTACTGCTTAGACTGGCCACAACGGTGCCTTCTGCCGATGCCTAAATGAAGAGAGAGGGTTGAGGCATCGGGGCAACCGCTGCAGCAACGGTGCTTGAACTAAAAAAAGCCAGCACCGAGGCTGAGTTCCATCTACATGCCATGCGGCTAGTCTTATACATGCAACAACTAACTAGTCTTAGGGCCGACCCACCTTGTAACGTATAAGGTCGGCCTTAAGAGCGAATCGAGAGTATGAATCAAACATACATGGTAAGAATCTAGTTTACTATATATGCATGTAACGAGAAGATTCACCATATATACTTTATTTAAATAAGAAATACACAAATATATAGCATCCCTTGTCTAAAAGAAAAATACACCTAAAACAACTATGAATACTCTATGAATTTATTGAAAGGTTTGAACACGCAAAGCCCATAGCCACCCATATCACTAGTTTTCATAATTTCATATACTTGTTCGATCAAGCTTAAAAACACCTCAAGAAGAGCTTGGCGAACGCCTGCCTAAACCCCAAGCCACCAGTCGTGGCGTGATGACGCTTGCACAGCTCGTCCTTACAGTCGCAGGCTAGCCCCAGCATCTCCTCATCACGCGCCTGCACGACCTCCTCCTCCTCCTTCGCCGGCGTCTTCTCGACGACGGTGACGTCGCACCGCACGGCCACACACTCATCCCTCATGTACCCTGAGAACCAATCTATCTCTTCCCTGTTGATGAACCTAGGAAAGCCCCGGCTCCTGGTGGTGGCCTCGACCTTGTTATAGGTGAAGGCGAAGCTCCCGCGGCACGGCGGCAGCAGCGACGCCGGGGCGCCGGGGTGGCGGACCAGGGAGAAGGTGACCTCGGCGCGGACGTCCTTGGCGGGGACCGCCTGGCCGTCGGCGATCTGAAGGTACAGGGAGACGCAAGCGGCGTTCGCCGCCGCATCCCCGTTTGGGTAGCAGCGGATCCTCCACGCGTGGCCTCCCGCCTGGAACCGGCTGGACTCGAGGCACCGGCCCGTGCCGTGCATGTCACGGAGGCGGTTGTAGCCCTCGATCTTGAACAGGTGCGTCTCGGTGACCGACACCATGGCGGAGACGGTGGACACCGAGACCCTCGACGGTGACGACGGTGACATGGTTGCAGCGGCCAGATGGTCCGATCGCGTGCTGCGGCGGCGCTACAGGAACGTGCGAGACGACGGCGGCGGGCAATGGCGTTAACACGATGTCGATTGAGCTCTCGTGTACACTGGATGCAATTAGATCGATCATCAGGAAGTTGGGTAGAGTTACGTAGATATAAGTCCATGGCAAACGGAGAGATCGAGTTTGTAATAACCCCTCAACTAGCTATGTGGAAGACATAATCTTAATCTGCCTCGTAAACGAAAAGGTAATACCAAGTGTTTGTCGATCTTGTAACACTATGAGTAAAATGAGTCCATCTGGATTTCTGGATCTTGTTGAACCAAAGGAGTCCCAATCGGGTCGGCATTGGCCTCTGAATGCGCATGCCCATGGCGCTAGGTGCCGCGCGGGGCCTCGCTTCGCGGATCCTTTCCGTTCCACCACGGGAGTACGGGAGGGAATGAAGGTAGCGCAGCAGGACGAGGTGCCGGCGGCCAGACGTACGACAAATGCCGCGTGCAGAGGCGGAGGCCAGGACGAAATGGCTCCGGGTTCCCACAGCTGCTGCGGCCAGCGGGGGGCCTTCCCGGAGAGGGTCCTCAAGCATGCCTCGCGGAAGCAACCAGCGATCGACGACGACGACCCACGAATGCTAAGCTAGAAGCAGCTTGATTATTACTACCTCTGTTCATTTTTATTTGACGGCAATTAGCTCAAATTTGAGCTAGCCAACATCAAATAAATGTGAACGGAGGGAGTAGATACTAGGCCTTACCGGATGGATGGCTGCATAATTGGATCACGTGATGCATGCTCCTACGAGGCTACGACTCACGATCACGTACGAGTGGGGTTAGGAGGAGGGAGCTTAGGGATGACGAGTGGGGCCTACTGTCATAAGGAGAAGGAGGTGACAGTGAGTGGGCTGGCAGGGATAATAGGTCATTTCCCATGGCTTTCCACGCTGGACATTCCATGTGGTGTGCTATGTCTGCGAAATTATCAATTCTGTAAGAATTCTTCTTTCTCATACAGCAAATATGTTAGTAAAATTCTAAAAGTGGCATTTGAATGTTGGTTGTTTGTAGGAGCAATGGGTCGGGTTCGGAACGGACGGAGTGTCTGGGCGCCCAAACCCAAAACCCCAACCTAAAATCCGAATCTGAACTTCTATTCGGGTGAAATTCCATACCCAAACCCAAACCCACGGATTAACCGAAACCCAAGAATATCATAATAAAATTAGCATTCAGAAAGGCCAGCAATAGCAAATTAGCAATTCGGCATATACAACAATACATCAAGAAAAGTATCTAGATTTCATAACATTCATACAAAACAACGAGCATGATACACTTAGACACGACACATGACTACTTGACAATTTTTTTTTATCAAATCTAGGTAGACAACTTGGGGAATTCATCTTGACTTGATGAATTCATCATTCATTGATTATTGTTATTGCGGAATCATCCTTATCCTATGAAATAAAAATAGATTATTTTAGAGTTGCTAGGTGGGCCTTTAGTGGGCTCTATGTTTTGGGGCCCCAATGGAGCTGCACAGGTGAATTTCAGAATCCGCCCCAAACCCGTAGTATTTTGGATATTCGAACCCGTAAATCCATGGGCACAAACTAGAAATCAAACCCAAAACCCAAAATCCACGGATATCCGGTCCGAACGCAACCCATTGCCATCCCTAGTTGTTTGTGAGGATGGTATATAATTAAATATCTCGGGCGCGATGGAGCCGAGGACATAAAGCAACTGTGTGTAAAGGCAGGGGTATACTTGACCTTTAAAAGTGTTGTGTGATGTATTTGAATAGGAGTATGATCGAGTCATAGTGTCCATCAACAAATTAACACTGAATTGTAGTGTCATTTGGCAAATACATCTTTTTTATATCCTATGGCAAAAGTCACCTTCTCACAGGGTCAGTAGCTGGTTTTTCTAAAAAAAAAAATAGGGCCAGGTAAAGATGTTGACTTAACTTTTAGCGATGTCACTAGGTTAGGAGACCAGGGTTCATCGAAAGGGACGAATAGATTATCAAGGACATGCTACTGCAAGAACATCATGCAGTCCAAGTACATTTTAGAACTAGTTGTAGCACGCATTTCGGCATTTGTAGTCTGATGCGAGTGTTGTGTGCAGGGTGGATCTTGTAATTCCGTAGCGCGTCAATTTGATGAAGCCGACTTCTTCTTTTCTAGGAGGTTAAATTACATTAATGCTTAGACCTATAATTTTGTAGCACATCATCTTTCCTGTGTGTGAAGCTATTGCAGGTGGTGCTCTGTTTTGGTTTAAGGTGTTGCCCCCCTGGTTTTTTTAGCACTAAGGTGTTGCCCCTTTATGTAATTGAACTTGTGGCTACCCGGTCAGCTTAAGTCAATGGAATTTTTCCAATAATAAAATGACCAGCTTTAGTGGCTATAAAATTTATTTTTTTGAAACAAATTATAACTTAGATTTATGGTGGAAAAGAGAACACATCATGAGTCGAGACAATATAGTTTGAGGTATGTAGTTGACCATATCTCTTGCCCTCTTAGATCTTGTAGGATGTTTTAGGTTGGGAAGGAAGGGAAATGAGAATTTAATGTTAGTAAATATTGGCAAAATATAAGAAAACTTGGGATCTTACAATGATGAAGCCGAAATTCTTTCACTTATCGTATTTTTTTTATCATTTTTCTTTTTTGTTATCATTTCTTTTTTTTTTGTTTTGCTTGGCCCTAAAATGCTAGAATAACTAAAAGACATGCTTTGAAAAACATGATTTTTAGTTATAATCTTCATCCCTCCTCGAGAAAAGCATACACAATACAAGGTTCTTCAATTTGGACAACAAACTAAAGCTTGGCTTGATTTCACACGTCTAGACGTCTAGTTGAGTCAATAACTGAATATTGACAAACCGACCGACATGACTAACCGACCTTAGTTGCCTGCAGCTCTGACAATTTGCACCCTGACCCTGCCTATCCACAAAATTTCCCAATCTCCACTCCCGATTCAGTGCCCAAATTCGAGCGACCTCGCCGCCATCCCCGGTCTCTCTCTCGCCGCCGCCGGCCACGCTCTCCCCACCTGGCCACCTACGGCCCACTTCCTCGCTTCCCTCCGCCGGATGCTGCTCGTTCGCTGCCGCATCGCGACCAAACCCTCGTGACGGCGAAATCAGCCGAACCGACCCGTCTCCTCCCTTCGCTTACCCCCAGCGCCCGCCGCTCTCCACGCGGTTGGCCCGTGCGCCGCCCTCCACGCCCCCCCGCCCCTGCCCAGCTGCAGCTCGAGTCCGGCTGGTGCGGCAGCACTTTTCTCGGCCTCGGTCTTCCTTTCCTAGCGGCGACAGGGCGAGTTGCGCTGCCCGTTGTTCGTCGGGCGACGGCGTTTCGCCGACGACGAACATCCGACAAGGGTATGCCTGCCTATTCCCCTCCCGTCCCATCCTACTGCGCGAATTCAAACACGCAAACCCCTAACGTATGGTATTTGTATTCGGATCTGACCATGATTTTTACCTACTAATTTTTTTTGCAACAGTTATTTACCATGTCCTATAATGGTTCCGCCTCTGACATGGACGCGACGATGGCCACCCTGGGCCCGGAGGACGACACAGCACAGGGGCTCATTCTGCCGAGTAAGGTCATGTACCGGCCGCAGACAGGGAAATCCGTCCTAGGTATGAATCTGGTGCTTGTTAAGTGTGATTGTGCGTTTACTGAATGCTTAGGTGCAGTATGGATTCATTTTGCTTGGTGGTTTGCTTTGTGCTGATTACCAACGTGCAGACTGGTGGCCTGATTAGTGATTACAGTTCTATTGTGCCCTGTGCCCATACAATTTCGATGAGCTAACACTAGGTCTGTGCTTTGGCAGGCCTTGATGACCTAGCCCGCAGGAAGCGGGGAGCGGAAGGTAGCAATGCATTTAAGCCGCCCCTTCCCAAGGTAGCTGTTGCTGCCGGTTCCATTGATGAAGATGAGAAGCCAGGACCTGGCGAGAATGATGCAACAAGCCTGCCCACATCAGGTCGCAGTAATTCATTGCGACGATATCGCGGAAGTGGTTCTGATGATAAGACATCTTCAAATGGTGCGTCTTATTCTTTGAACTTCATGAGCTGTATAAGTATCCACACCCACTTCAGATGGAGAGAGTATGTGTAGAAAAATACTTCTCAATTAGAAATGGGTGGGGTAGGGTATGGGGACAAAACTATTTATCCATCGGAAATACAGAATATCTAGTAGACAAGTATTTATCCAATGGATATGAGTGATATTGGGGAGTGTGAAATGGGTAATGATAATTTGGATTTGGCTGTGGATGAGTGTGTGTATGCCCATATCCTTTCCAGTGGCAGGCCTAGATGAGGGGGTGTGGGGCAAATCCCTTTCAAGGCTATCTTCTGAAGTCTTGTCAGGAAATAGTAATCTGCTGCTTCTCTTAGCTGATATGTAGACCCTTAGGGCTATGTTTTTATCGTAGTTCATTTGGATTCATACATAAGTTGTGACTAAATCTTTGTCTTCGTTTTTTGGAATCAACAGTTGCTGATGAGGATGAAAGGATCCCAACACCCAGCCACCAGGATGAGGCTCACCGGCAAGAGGTCAGTATCACATGGAAAAAAAACACTGCCTCCTGCTTGTTTTGGAAATTACACCAACAATTTTATTAGTACTATCTTGACCTTACTAAATACTAACAAGTCAAAATCGCTATGCCTGTTGCTTTACAGACCCACATCTCTAGAAGCTCTCAAGGTTCCCGAGCTCATGACACTCCTCGTAACTATGACCACTACGATAATAGAGGATCCCGTGATAAACGTGGTGACCGTGAAAGATCTGCATCCATTAGCTATAGCAGTAGTGGAAGGCGAAGGTACCACAATGATAGGGAATCTCATACTAGGCGTGATGAGCGTGAGAGATCTACATCCATTGAATATGGTAACAAGAGAAGTCGACCAGAGCATGGCTCAAGAAGCTCAAGAACACCTGGTACCATTTTGGGTTGGCATTTTTTTTTAACTCTTTAACTCACTGTCTTGAAACTTCACTGATATGAGTACGGTCACCATTGCACATGTTAGCAAGATCTGATTGGGATGATGGACGCTGGGAATGGGAAGATACTCCTCGCCGAGATTGGCGTGATGATCGACCTGGCTCCCGAAGGTATCCAGCACGATCTCCTATGCTTGCTGCTGCATCCCCAGATGCGCGCTTAGTGTCTCCTTGGTCAGGTGGGAATACACCACGTTCGACAGGTAAATCAAGCTCAGCTAGAATATCTGCAAGACTGCTTTGTTTCTATGAAGTAAATATACTCTTTACATCCAATCACTAAACTAATCATAACATGCTGTTGTGAATTTCCAGCATCCCCGTGGGATAATGTATCCCCTTCACCTGCTCCCATACGTGCTTCTGGTTCCTCAAAAGGATCTTCGTATACAGGTTCCATTGGAAGCTCACATCACCTTACATTTTCGTCGACAGCTGGTTCTAATGTAAGCTATAATTTGATTTGATACAACATACTACATGCTGTCAAATGTGTGTTTTAATTCTTTTTTTTTGTACTGCATATTTTGATCAACTGTATAGTTGTCTGCCCATACAGTCATCCGTTTTCGTAATGTTTTAACAACGGTCGGTTGCTACTTTGATATGGCTGTAATGGGAGGTCTATGCCATATTTATTTTGTTTGTCTGAACATGTACACCTCATTGCCTGCTTTATGCTGGCTGTCTTTCTTTATGTTGATTTGTACTCAAATTTAATAAACAGTTCAGTCAGTGAGCTAGGATTGTCATTTGGTAGGTCTATTAATTACTATCTAAACAGCTTTATAATAGTATATGTTTTAGTGTGTTCTCGTTTTAGGAATCAATTTCTGTTTTATGTATAGTCATTTAGTCATGTGATTTATTATTATAATTATGTATAGTCAATCAACATACTGATAATCACCTGGGGAGTTGGTGATCTTTAGATTCCGTTTTCTTTAGTTTGCCTTTTAGGCTCTTAAAAAGTTCTCCTTTTTCCTGAACATGATGTTATCATAAGCTACAAGTCTATAACTGCTACCTTGTTATCCCAGGTTGTCGATGCTGATAGAAGCCCCTCAAATCCCGATAGGAACTCTGAGATAACCGAGGAAATGATGCAAGAAATGGATTATAATGCTGACCGCGCATGGTAATTTTCTTTATAAACCTTGCATAGTCTTTTTACAGGAGGTCAATATTACGTGCAGTATGATCTTTGTTCGCATCACAAACATACAAACATATAAGAAAAACTTTCAGTTTCTGCATGCTGCAATGTTTGCTTCCAAAAACTATGGTGGTGCCATCGGCTAAAGTGCCGAAGTATTCTTTTTATATGTTCATTAGTTTACATATTGAAATCCTGAGTGTGATCATATTCTATTTGTATTTACCATACAATCCCAAGGTTTTGTACCTTAGCATGCTTTATTCAGTGTTCTAATGCAGGAGAATGAATACAATGAGTGGACACTCAGTCGTAGAATGAATCCACTAACATTTGCAAATTTTTAGGTATGACTGTGAAGAACACACCACCATGTTTGATGGTGATAATGCCATGTATCCTGGTGATGACAATTCATACAAAAAGAGAGAAGCAGAGATGCCGAAGAAGTTGGTAAGTTCCTTGTTTGTTTACCTATACAATACTCCCATGTAGTTCATCATAACCTTCGTAGATCTGATTAGTTGATCTTAAGAGTTGGGCTTATTGCTATGAAGACATAGAACTGTGAAGATGTGAACATCAATGATAAATAGAGAAAGAAAACAGTGAAGTTGTGCTTCTTGCTAGAGTTGAGCCTACTAAAATTGGCATTTACTTTGGTTCCACATTTCATGTACCTGATAGTCTACTAGCGAAATGCCTGCAAGATGTGGAAGCAGGCATAATAATACAACCATTATTAGAGAGGCGCTTTATTTTCATTGATTTCTTTGTCTTCCTATCTTCTAGCAACATATTGGGTTTTTTTTAACCCCTACTGATTTCATGGTCCTGTTGAGATCGATAGCATAAGATTTTCACCATCACAAAGGAAGTTGTACTCATTTTCTTGTATAATTCATAACTTTGCAGTCATACTATGCACTGGTACTCTGTTTTTGACAGCTATTTCTCTTGGTTTCAGACTCGTAGAGATGGTAGTCTGATGACCCTTGCTCAGAGCAAAAAGTTGTCACAGATGACTGCTGATAATGCTCAGTGGGAGGATAGACAATTATTGAGATCTGGTGCTGTTAAGGGGACAGAAGTCCAGACTGAATTTGATGACGAGGACGAGCGGAAAGTAATACTACTTGTGCATGGTATGTTCTTTGCCTGTCTGTTCTTATTGTTTGAGATTCTTGATTCAGTAAGCTTCTTAATCACACATCACACATGTTGGAAATCGTCCCTTTGTTTCTCATGTAAGGTTCCAATGAATCTAAACATTTTCTGTGAAAATCATTATGTTGGTGATGGGGCATGACCTGCACAGTGTTATAATATCTACTAGATCCTTCATATCGCTCGATAGACCACATCAAAACGTTGAACAGCTTGAGAGTAAGTTGATATGGCTGTTGTTACCATGCATGGGACAAATTAAATCGCACACAAGTTTCAGTAGAGATGATTCAATTGTTCCTATGTCAACCTGAAACTTACACTGTTATCTTATTCTGGGGCCTCTATATTTGCTTTATGTCATTATTTACGTAAGACAGAGATAAAATAACATGTGTGTGCACATATTATTCTTGTTTACATGGTTTTTTGCCTATGTACATTATCCTAATACAAGTTGCCAAGCTGATGGCTTAAGTTTTGACAGATACAAAGCCTCCATTCCTGGATGGACGAGTTGTATTCACAACACAAGCAGAACCCGTAATGCCACTGAAGGATCCTACATCTGATATGGCTATTATTGCACGCAAAGGGTCTACTCTAGTTAGGGAAATCCGTGAAAAGCAGAGCATGAATAAATCAAGGCAACGATTTTGGGAGCTTGCTGGATCTAAGCTTGGGAACATATTGGGTGTTGAGAAAACAGCTGAACAGGTAGCTTATTCCACATGTATCTATGTGTTCTTGAAAAATACCGTTCCTTTGTCTTTATCTTACTCACCTTTGGAAATTCAGGTTGACGCAGATACTGCTGTTGTTGGCGACCAAGGAGAGATTAATTTTAGAGAAGAAGCAAAGTTTTCTCAACATTTGAAGGAAAAAGGGGAAGCTGTCAGTGATTTTGCCAAATCAAAATCTCTTGCTCAACAACGACAATATCTTCCTATATTTACTGTCCGGGATGATCTGCTACAGGTTTGTACTTGGGTTTGTAAATTTACCATGAGCTTTTTTAGTCCTGTCATAATTTTCCATCTTACTTTCCTATACTTCATTTGTATACATCATGCTTGAGGCGGACACTTTTTTTTTAGCTTCTTGGAAATGATAGTAACACAATTTGTCAATAACCTAGCCTTATTGATGTCTCGAGCAGGTTGTGCGTGAAAATCAAGTAGTAGTGGTCGTTGGTGAAACTGGTTCTGGGAAAACTACTCAGCTAACTCAGTATCTGCATGAGGATGGATATACTACCACAGGAGTTGTTGGCTGTACCCAACCAAGGCGTGTGGCTGCCATGAGTGTTGCTAAGCGAGTCAGTGAGGAAATGGAGACTGAGCTGGGAGATAAAGTCGGGTATGCCATACGATTTGAGGATGTCACTGGTCCAAACACAATAATAAAGGTAAACTGTCTGCTAGTGACTTCTTTGTTTATAGGTTAAAGTTCAAGCACATTTAGATCTTTGTCCTTCTATATCAGGTTTCGAAGTTCTTTGTTGTCATTACATGTTTACGTATTCATGTGTTTCTGCTCGAGTACAGCCTTGTAGGAGGGCTTATTATGTATAGGCTAAGCAGTATCATTTGGAATCGCATGACCATTTGGCTAAAACTTGGGCCACATTTACATTAAAAGAAGTTACTTTAACTTTGGTGAAGTTTTAGTTGCTTAGCTTGATTTTCTGCCTTCCTGACAAATAACAAAATTAATTGTTGCCCTGTATGCAGTATATGACAGATGGAGTGCTTCTCCGTGAAACCTTGAAAGACGCTGACCTTGACAAATATCGGTATGTTGCTATCCTCTCCCTTTCTCAGTATTTGATAGGGCTTGGGATGTCACATAAACCTCAGATGGTCTGAGACTCTGAGTACGACTTGCCATACTAAAGTTCTTTTTTTTCTCCCCATTCTTTTGCAGTGTTATCGTCATGGATGAGGCACATGAGAGGTCACTCAACACTGATGTTTTATTTGGTATATTGAAGAAGGTCGTTGCTCGTAGACGGGATTTTAAACTTATTGTCACATCTGCAACCCTAAATGCAGACAAGTTTTCCAAGTTTTTTGGAGGGTAAGATGATCTGTACATTTGTTCCAAGTAAAATATAGGCCGTGTTTACCTGTGCAGGCCTTCTAATTCTTTCCTTTGTTTGCAGTGTGCCTGTATTCCATATCCCAGGCCGGACGTTCCCAGTTAATATTATGTTCAGCAAAACGCCATGTGAGGACTATGTGGAAGCGGCCGTGAAGCAGGCAATGACTATTCACATCACCAGTGGTCCTGGTGATATTCTCATCTTTATGACTGGGCAGGAGGAAATCGAGGCTACCTGCTATGCTCTTGCTGAACGCATGGAACAGCTGATATCATCGTCCACCAAGACAGTGCCTAAGCTGGAGATTCTGCCCATCTACTCGCAGTTGCCGGCGGACTTGCAAGCCAAAATCTTTCAGAAGGCTGAAGAAGGTGCTCGCAAATGTATTGTTGCTACCAATATTGCTGAAACCTCATTGACAGTTGACGGTATCTTCTACGTCATCGATACTGGATATGGGAAGATGAAGGTGTACAACCCACGAATGGGTATGGATGCCCTCCAGGTTTTCCCCGTTAGTCGGGCAGCCGCGGATCAGCGTGCTGGTCGAGCAGGAAGAACTGGGCCTGGCACCTGCTATAGGCTGTTCACAGAATCAGCCTACCAGAATGAGATGCTCCCTAACCCTGTGCCAGAGATCCAAAGGACCAACCTGGGAAATGTGGTGCTTTTACTGAAATCCCTGAGAGTTGAAAACTTACTGGATTTTGATTTCATGGACCCTCCTCCCCAGGAGAACATTCTCAACTCCATGTATCAACTCTGGGTGTTAGGCGCCTTGAACAATGTTGGTGGCCTTACAGAAATTGGCTGGAAAATGGTGGAGTTCCCATTGGACCCGACTCTAGCAAAGATGCTTCTCATGGGGGAGCAACTAGGGTGCCTTGATGAGGTGCTGACCATTGTTTCCATGCTATCAGTACCCTCAGTCTTTTTCCGGCCCAAAGATCGAGCAGAGGAAAGTGATGCAGCAAGGGAGAAGTTCTTTGTCCCAGAGTCGGACCACCTAACACTCCTGAACGTGTATCTTCAGTGGAAGTCTAACCAATATCGAGGAGACTGGTGCAATGATCACTTCCTCCAGGTCAAGGGTCTCCGCAAGGCTAGGGAAGTGAGATCTCAGCTGCTGGACATACTGAAAACCCTGAAGATTCCTCTCACATCATGCCATATGGAATGGGACGTGGTGAGGAAAGCTATCTGCTCTGCGTACTTCCACAACTCTGCCCGATTAAAGGGTATCGGGGAGTACGTCAACTGCCGGAACGGGATGCCTTGCCACCTGCACCCCAGCAGTGCTCTCTATGGTCTCGGCTACACTCCTGACTATGTCGTCTACCACGAGCTTGTCCTCACCACCAAGGAGTACATGCAGTGTGTCACTGCGGTCGACCCGCAATGGCTGGCGGAGCTGGGCCCCATGTTCTTCTCGGTGAAGGAGACTGATACTTCCCTTCTGGATCACAAGAAGAGACAAAAGGATGAGAAGACGGCAATGGAGGAGGAGATGGAGAAGCTGAGGCGGGAGCAGGCTGAGGCAGCACGTCTCGAGAAGGAGAAGGAGCGGGAGAAGAGAGCTAAGCAGCAGCAGCAGGTTGCCATGCCTGGCCTGAAGAAGGGCGCGACGTATCTGAGGCCCAGAAAGATGGGTTTGTAGATAAGAGCTGGAGGAAACTTTTAACAGTGAACTCCAATTTTGTTGTTAGGCTGAGATCACTTGTACAATAGCAGCCTTGCTGATTCGTGAGGTAATGTGGCCTGTACGGCTGTACCATGCAGCATGTAAAATACAATACACACGAACTTGAATGTAACATCAACAACATGAAGTTATTAAAAAAAAAAGGAAAAAACAGAAAGTACCGGACCCAGATTTTACATCATTTGATTTTCGTGGACACCTGTGTTTGTATACAATGTTTACATCATCAACAACATGGTGCTTTTAAAAGCCTCTTTGTCGACATCTATATAGATGTAAGGCTTTAGCGTCCATAAGTGTAATTCGAGTGCAAAGCTAGTATTTGTATATTTGATCTCAGTGTGGTGTTGAATCCAGGGTGGCAGGTGCTTTTAAAAGCCCCTACGTCGACGTCTATATAGATGTAAGGCTTCAATAGCGTCAATAAGTGTAATTCGAGTGAAAAACAATTCATAAAAGAAGTAATGAAAACATTCTTTTTAGAAGCCATGTAGACATCTGTATAAATGCAAGGCTTAATTCGAGTGAAAAAAAAAATCATGAGAAAAAAACAAGCAAAAGATGAAGAAAACTGTGGCTGCTGGGATTCGAGCCCAGGTCTCCACGGCCACAACGTGGAATTCTCACCACTAAACTACAGCCACTTAGTTGTGTGATATATTAATATAATTTATTTACTTCCTTTGCTGTAGTACACTATACAGTCTGCTTTGTAAGTCACGTGAATGCCTACTAATAAAATCAAAACTAGTAACAGATGTTTATAGGTCCGGCTTCATAATTATCGACGTATTTTCCTAAAAAAATATCAACGTGTTTGATTTGCCGGATGTACATGTACTACAGAGCCTAAAGCGTGGTTCACGCCTGCAAACCAGAGTCTGTGCAGCACCACCTCGGATGTGCAGCGTGTGGGATCGGACGTGGGACCTGCGTAGGCATCGCTCGGCTCAGCAGGTGCTGTTTTCCACTTTTCGTTCACGCTCGGCTTGTTTGACGTGCTCTCGGCTCAGCCTGTTCCGCTCTCCTCGACTCGCGGAAGCCTCCATTGACTCACCATGCTCGACAGAACACGAACGCCGCCGGCGACAAGCCCTGAGCCGCCAGCGCAACCCGCGCTTCCTCCCTCCGAGCCCCTCGCCCCACCTCGGACTCCGTGTTGATTCACACCTTCGCCTCCACCGCCTCCGCTGTGTTCGTGCACCACCCCTTCACCTCCGCTCCAACGCCCACGTGCAGCGGCTAGCACATTATAGGGTCCAGCCAGGACGGCCTCGAGCACTGAGTTCTATCGCAGTGCGTCACGGGGCGGCCGGCGGCCGGCGAGGGATTGCTCGCCTGCAGCATGCCGGCATCCACGACGGGAGGACGACGCAACGACGAGGCCACGGACCCACGGTCGTTCACTACTTCCCAAACAGAGGAGCATGACGCCGCGCATCAGCCACGCCCGGCAGTCGCGACGCTGTCGCCGGCGGCCGATTGGGGACGCAGCCGGGGACTACCAAGCTGAGCGAAAGTCAAACGGACCCGAGCCGAGGAAAACAGCGCCAGCCGAGCCGAGCGATGCCTAATGCATGTCCCCCGTCCGATCTCACACGACGCACATCCAAAGATGTGCTGCACCCACTGCGTTTTACAGGAGAATTTTTTTTTTCCACGCGGTTCGTCACCAGTTACTCCCGTCCAGCAGTTTCCTGCAAGCTACTAGTATTATTATATCCAGGAGCCGGTTCATCCCTCATAAAAGCAGCGGACGACCCGATCGTCCAATGTCCAGACACACGAGACGAGTTGATGCTGGACTGAGTAAAATCTTCAAACAAGCTGTATATCCATGGTCGAACTTTAGAGAATCTGATATTATAGACTTAGAACGTAAAAATATAATGCTTCCGTTCACAAATATATGATGTTTATTAGGACAAACCATTTAATCATTTTTAAACTAACTGCTTTGTCTCAACATTATATATTTATGAACGGAGGGTAGTTATTTAACCATAGAAGATCCGCCAGTATACCCTGCACAATGAGAGGGCAGAATGGGAGGAAAAAAGAGCAATATGAATGACAAACATCAGCCTCAACTGTTAAACACGATATAACTACAATATACATTGATATTCACTAACCTTTTTTTCTTTTTCGTTTTAAACATAATGTCCAGTTAGGAGCTCGTTCTGAATAGCCTTTGACAACCTATAACATACACTGGCACATGACAACCACAAAACTGATAGCAATGCCCGAATTATTCTACTCCAGCATAAGGCAGATACATTCTGGGGCAACTAGGTTAGATGACTCCACTCATAAGGTTGATTACATAACACACACAAATATTATGGTCCCAGGTTCAGTCTTGATGAGATATGCTATTGACAGCAGCTGATCTCCCCTTCCTCGACATCAGCGTTGAGCGAGGTTGACATACTGTCCTCCATTTCATGTTCGACCTCTTCCTCAAGATCTTGCTTCATGAATAGACCTAGTGCCTCCAGTGGGTTCCCTAGGCCCTGTGGCAACTCAAACCCATGGACAAAATCTACTATCAATTTGCTTGGAGGATTCAATTGCCACTTTTGGCACAAATTCTCCAGGTCCTTCAGGAAGTCACTATTGTCAATATCAACGGTCTTCTTCATCTACATGCCAAAGAGAACAGCCTGAATAACCAGTGTGGCCAGAGATGTTCTGTAAGGAAATGGCAAGCAAGAAGTACCATGTGCAGTGCCAGTCGTGCAGCCTTTCTTTCCTTCTCCCGCTTCGTCCTCATTTCTTCCTCTAGCTTTAATTGAGCAGCAGCTTCAGCAGCCTTCACCTGGGCCTCGATTCTTGCTCTTTCTGTAAAATGAAAGAAATTTGAAAATGAAGCCACATAAGGTCAACAACATTCACAGGACGTGCCTGACATAAAATACCCCTTGTCAATATTGTTAGAAAAGTAGTTAGCAACTTAGCATAACATAAGGTCGATAGACAAGTAGTGCAATAAATAAACATGTTCAGGGGAACATAGGAGTGAAATAAAGTAGTTAGCATAGCATAAAGTGAACATGGGCCATTGCCCATTGGTACATGTGTCTAACATATTGCCATACAACTTGGAACTGCAACCGGTTTAGAGAGACATAGGCTAATGCTCAAGCAACCCTGCACTCTGGGACAGATATCTGAGAGGCCACCGTCCTCACTCAACCTGTCGCATGTGCTGGTTCATAATCACCAAAAGAAATACTTCATGTCCAGTCCATTTAAGAAAGAGTTATTTGAATTGGAAGTTTCAGACTTCAATTGTCCCTTGGTGCATGCTCTTTGCTGATGGTGTGAAGCTTGCAGTCAAGAGTAAGATGGGTGGTCTAGGACTTAATAAGACTAAATGAGTAGAAATGAGATGTCTTCAGTGCTGTTATACATCCCTGGGTTTACTTAACCCCCTCAAATATAAAACCAGATATTCATGAAAGATTCAAATACTCTTAACTCTATGGAGGTTTCGCTGAAATGGCACATTACGGGAGCAATGACAACACCATTCACCCAACATGCCTTGCTTCCTTTTCCTTCTTTTTTTTTCTCGAACACGCAGGAGAATTGTGTATCATTATATTAAGAAGAATAAAGCAGTGGGTTTAGAAACCCCTTACAGCCCCCCCCCCCCTTAAGACATTAAAGGACTTGTCACAAACTTTGTCAAAACTTGACCCCTGACCGTTTAGGAAGGAACTAATGTATTGGCTGGCTCAAAAGCAAGGAGATTGGAAATCCCCCGAGTTCCGGCCAAACTCCAAAGGTGAAGTTCATCCCTTACTAAATCCAAAACTTCATTTAGGTTTGGTTGGATCCCATCAAACACACAACGGTTTCGGTGGTTCTCTCTTCCACTCCCCCACCTGCCATCTATTTTCTGGACAGGTACAGCGAGGGAAAATTTTCAACCAGCCCTGAAATTTGCTCTACAGGGGAGTCGAACCCAGGAGCTGGAGGTGCTACTGAGCAGTGAGCACTGCAACAAAAGTGAGCTACATGCCCTTTATGCCATGCAAAGAGGAAGAGGAAGAAAAGGAAGTAAGAGAGGAACATATGCTTGATCAACGTCAGGGGGATGATTTAGACGATATCGAATACTTTAGGAGCCAGAACACCTGCTTTTATAGTCAATGGAATTTAAGTATTATTCATTCCATATTTAGGCGGGTGCTATTGTCATGCTAATATTGATGAATGATGAAAATGCTAACTGTTTTAATCTTTTAGATGCTACCAGCTTTTGTCTACGTGGCACATTGTGCGTCCAACATGGCACTGGTTCCACATCATGAACCTCAGCTGAAGGGCATCGTGGGACCACTTTTAAGAAAAGAGGCTCTGACAGTGGTAGCATAGGGCCCCGCCAACCCAAAGGTAAATGGCAGAGGTGTCGCAAGAAAAAAAAATGGCAAGGCTCGTGATTTGTGCTGGTATGAACAAAATAGATGAGCTGCATCGCAAGTCTAGGGACAAAGATATTACATTGAGGACCTACCAAGGACGGTTATTGAGCAGGTCAGGACATTTTTTTCACAAACTCAAGTCACATGAAAAAGTCATAAATGTGGCAACCTCCTTACAGCTATGCCATTGCCATTGGGGAGCTGCGTGTAAACTCATGTCCCTACCCGTAAATTAGCCATTCACATATCATCCCCAAATATAAGGGTAATTCTCCAACAGGTTTGGATTACACAACGAATAGAGAGAGAGAATGAGGATTCCTCCAGAGCCGCAAATGGAGGATGGTACCCTTGTCTCCAGTTGCCACAAGAATGCGATGCTCGTAGCCAATACAGCAGCATTACTTTGTTAGGATCTGAATGAATGCAAAGAGAGGATTTTTTTTTTTTGTGGTGGTGGTGGTGGGTGGGGAACAGGGGGTTACAGATAAAGGTGCTATGGATAGATGAGAACATTGCGTGATAGGATAGGATCTAGATCTGCAAAGGGGGGAGGGGGGATTTCTCGGTTGTGAGAGTACGATCATTTCAGTTCATGGGAATGGAGGAAATAGAGAGAGGACATAGAGTTCTTGTCAGGGATAAAATAGGAGAGGGAAGAGGAACGGGATGAGAGCTTTCACATAACGGGAGCAGACTGGCTATATTTGACCGGTCAACAATTAAATGGGTATTTACCCTCTTCCTTTCTCATATCCACGTTTAAATGGGTACTCACCCTTTCCTAGGGCTGGCACTTTTTTACCGAGCATCATAAACCAAACCAAACTGAAATGTTGGTCTTTTTGGTTATCGGTTTCGGTTCCTGTTTCTGCTCACCTCAGTTCATGAGGTCAATCTCGGTTTTGATGAGACACCGAACCGATCAAACCGATATATGCTCCACCATGAGTCAGTCCCTCTCACTGTCTCACACCGTCCGCCCATACAACTCACCTAAATTGTTTGGCCTGTTTGGCCCACGACTACAACTCCACACCCCACCCACAACAAAGCCAGGTCTTGACTCCTTCCTAATCCCAACCCTACCTCAATTCGACGGCGGAGACAACGAGCGAGCAGTGCACAGTAGTCAGCGAGGGACGTGGCGCGCGAGGGCGAGCAAGTGACGCAGCCACAGACGCAGGCCTCCCCTGCAGCAGGAAGCGTGCAGGTGCACAAAGGCATGCAAGCAGCACAGCGACAGACGCAGGCCTCCCACGCAGCAGGAAGCGCACAGGGCGAGCAAGCGACACAGCGACAGACACGGACCTCCCATACAGCAGGAAGCTCGCAAGCTTCTTGTGCCCAGTTGATTTCTGTCGCGCCTAGTGTTTACTTCGTACCTATCTATTTGCTCTATTTCCTCCTTCCCAATGAATCCTCTAGATTGATTCTTTAGTTTTGATCTTTTCACTTGTTTGATTCTTCGATCAAATCCTCGGCCGGGTTATTGAAGTTCTTCTCTGCCTCACCACTGAACTGCTACATCGAACCAAATTATCGGTTAAAACTGATTGCCCACCCCTACCGTACCCTCCCAAACAGTACGAGTATGGATTTGGTTATGGGTGGTGACAGGTGAGTGCCTAGTGGCATCATCGCCTCCTTGATGACATCATGGCCAATATAGGCAAAACACCACATGCCCGTGATGCTGCCATAATTAAGGCATCAATTTGGTGTTGTGTCTAATGGACCAAAGGTAAAGGGCATCATAGGGAAACTTCAATAAATAGAATTCTAGGACTCTTCAAAGATGTAACTTTAAATTATGCTTGCAAATTTTAGGTCTGCGGAAATAACATAGATATTGAGGATCACCACGTATTCCACAAGAGCCATAAAAGGCCCCAAACAATAGCATGAAATTATAACCTAAACCCACAGGCTGATACTTCAGATTTTTTTGCTCACAATTTTGAAGAGAGCAACTTATGTCACCAGCCGTAATACAATGTGACACCCTGGCATTTACAACCAAATACCAATAAAGTTGAAGAGTGGATGGTTCTATATGCATACCTTCAATAACTGCTAAAATCCTATATTCCTATCTACATCATTCACCATTAAGTAAAAAGCCAATTAAAAATCCTCATGAATTTACAGTTAATTCCTAACGATAAATGTTAAAAGGCAATGAAAACTCCCTAAATCAGCTCACCATTTTTAAACAATCTACCCCTGATTTAACCTCATATTCTATCGCCTTCTTAGGTAGAGAGCTACAGTGTCTTACATGAAATGAGCAAAAAAGACATCTAACTTGTTCCTGAGCGAGTAATTGCCAATATTATGAATAATTTGTGAAACTTAGTTGCAAACCAAGATTGATTAAGCCAGTTGCTACCAGTAGCTAGAGAAAGATCCGTCAAAATGCATCTTCAAAATTGTAAACCTCAAAAGGCATATAAACAACAAAAACATTTTTCCAAGAGCAAGTTCCCCCACCATGTCTACTTGTCTAGTCTATTTAGTACTTTTTTTTCGAGAATGCCGCCACTCGGACTCGAACCGAGACGCAAGAGCACTGCTTTCTACAAGCAGCGTGTCTACCAATTTCACCATGGCAGCTGACTCGAAATAAGAGGCACCTTAAAAAAAGTAATTTCCTTATAAATATGGTTCCCCACTACCCAACATTGTCTCAGGCTGTTCTACTAAAACATTTTGCCTGCAGCAAGTTTCCCACCATAGCTACTTGTCTATTTTATAATTTTTTTCGAGAATGCCACCACTCGGACTCGAACCGAGACGCAAGAGCACTGCTTTCTACAAGCAGGGTGTCTACCAATTTCACCATGGCAGCTGACTCGAAATAAGAGGAACCTTAAAAAAAGTAATTTCCTTATGAAAATGGTTCCCCACTACCCAACATTGCCTCAAGCTGTTCCAAAATTTATTTTTTTTTAGATCCAAAAGGCTGTAAGATCATTCTAAACTACTCCAGTTTATTTGAACTCCAGAAATATTAAGATTGCTTCCATGAGTGATTCAGGGAACAATAAACTGGCTCTGATATCCTCGCAGAAAATCGGGGGCGAAAACTGTTCTTAGAATTGAATGGCTTGTTCAAATGCCCCTCCTCACCAGGTTTTACCTGTGCTAAAATAAGCATGGTGGCTGGTGGAACACCATTTATGCAGAAAATTCTATACAGCAAGAGGTGCAACGCTGAGGCTCTTCATGAATAACTAAGGCGCAATTGAATTGACCAAACTTGGCAGAGGTAGTAAAACAGATCCAAGAACACACATGCACCAGAAGATTCCATACCTTCTTGCTGCCTTTTTTCTAGTCTTTCTTTTTCCAACTGCAACTTTGCAAGGTCTACTTCCTTCCCCTATAAAATCAAAACTGCATTCAGTCAAGAGCCATAGAGATGTCTTCTGAAAAGGTTGTCCACTACAATGTTTAGTAGGTAAGAAATATTACATGATCCAGAAGCGCATTTTGTTGTGCCTTCACAATTGTTCCAGCAAAACGACTCTTGAGTATTGCTATACGGAGCGCCTTGCTTGGCGACAAAGGTTCATGATGTAAATAGCTTTCCACACCTAGAATTTACACACAAGATTCACTATATTAGCAAATAATTATGCATAGAATATAGTGCCTTCAGTTCAAGCTGTTGTAACAAGAGAGAATGTAAAACTAAAATATAACTACCTTGTTCAGAGGAAGCAAGAGGTGAAGTAGAATTGCATGACGGTGATTCATTTTCTATGGTTGGAAGCAAGTTCATTAGATAACTGATAACATGCTATAAGTCAATAAAATTAGGACAAAATCATCAACGTACCATTTGATAAAATGCTGTTCTCATTCGATTGTATTGTTGATATTCTATCATCCTCCTGAAGACAAAAAATATTGCACAATGGGGAGAATGGACAATAATTCAGCTATCAAACAAGATAAGTGCAAGTACAACAGAAACAAGGACAGTCAAGCCCAAAACCTTGGTGCAAGTGAGTGAATTATCTAGAGAGCGCTCTTGGCTACCAGCTGCATGAAGGGGCCACCACAAAAAGAGCAAAATATTAAAATCCTTGAGTGGATATGCTATATCATGAAAATCAACAATTGAGCGAAGATATGCCACTCAGACCTTTTAGAGAGGTATTCCCAGAACCTCGGACAAAAAATTTAATTTTTATCTGCGTGTACAGCAGATAGCAATGCATTAAAATAATATTTTCATTAAAAATACCATGAAGTTAGGTATATAATTAGCCTACTTTGGAGGATGTTGCATTTATCGATGGCTCCTTTGCCAGTGAATTTGAGCATGTGACCATGCCTTTAGGAATCAAAGACTTCGATTTCATGGCAGTTTGAACCTTTGTTGCCTTCATTGGTTTCTGCTCCGGTACTGGATTTCCGACATTCCATTTTCTTATCAGTGATCTCCATTCTGAGTCAAATATTCTATTTAACTGCTCAGCAACTGCATGGACATCATTTCCTGGAGGATTATATTGCATTGCATTTGAGAACGTAAGTCTCACATCTGCTGCAAACTCGCTGGTCGTAACATATTGCTTGTTTGTGAGTTTCTTCTTAACAGTACCCAAGTCCATTGGGTTGCAGATAACATCAAAGTAATCAGGAATCCCATAAAGAACAGGGTCGACTGGTTTATGAAAAAGCCAACCACCTTTGTTATCCATGAGCTTCTTTAGAATTTTCCCGCACAGCCTTGTCTTGCTAACATTCATGCTTTCAGCCATGTTGTTAGGGAATTATTGGTGCTCAAATATAGAATTTGACGTCACCTCAGACTTTTGGTAGCTTATTTCCTCAGCCTCTGAATGTGTACTAAAGTGATCGCAAACTTGTCCTCTTTTTACACTCCTGGGCTTACAGTGCTTGGTGAGATCCTTGTTTTCTAGTTTTGACGGAGGACCAGTAACTTCAGATAACCACAGAGCACATCCCTGTCGGGCTGAAAACAGAAGATCCATATAGAAGAAACTTACATTACATGCCATGTGCTTATGTGGTTCATTTTAAGTAAGAGTCGCTTTCCTAACTTCTGTTTGTACAATTCTTCAAAACTTTGCATGTCAACAACTAAGGAAATGTTTGTTTAAATGAGTGATTACATAATCTAGCTTATTGGTGCTAAATTATATAATTCAGATTATTGGTTCTGGGTTATATAGCCTCCACAGGGTTGTCTGTTTGCTCAAATTACTGAGGGTATAGATGGTGTAGAAACAAGCACCCCTTGGGTGGCTTATGGGATTATGATAATATAGATGTGTAGATTATATAATCTGGACAATAATCTAAGTTATTTTGTTGCCTATATAATAGATTATAACAAACTGTATAATCTACATAATCTTGAGTGTAAACAAACAGGCCCCCAAAACTGCTCATACATGTGGCATATACCAACCTTATACATAAACGCAAACAATTCATTAACCAAATCCCACGAGCCCCAATTCCGCTTCCGCCAGGCCAGTCACTCAATTACCCAACCTAATCTACGGAACTACACCGAAGCCCATCAGCGAGCTCGAAGCAAGCCCCATGGCAGCTTCGAAACCCTAGGCCCACGGCTAAACGACCCAACCACCGAGTCTACTCGGTCCCCGAGAAAAAAAAAAAGCAAGGAGAGAAGAACCAACCGGGTGTCTGGTATGCCGTCGCAGAGAGCGCGGGCTGCCGCACGAATCCCGCCGGAGTCCTCCGCCCCCGTAGGGTCGGCAGTCCCCTCCCTCTTCGCGCTCCCCCGACCTCAGATCCCACGACGGCGCAGGGAGGGTCGCACGAAGGCGCACGCCGCCGCCGCCGCCGCTAGCTCTTCACCGGCGAGCGAGCGGAGCGGCTGTGGGACAGTGGAAGGAGGTGAAATGGAAAGGGGATCGCGGAGTCGCGAAGGCTAGGGTTTTAACTCGAGCTCGTCGGGAAGCGGACCCGAACCCGACCGACGAAACGACAAGTGACGGTGCCTCTGGGTTGAACTGGACCGGGACCGGTCGTCCACTCGGCTCGGTCGGGCTCGAATGGCCTCTTCTCACTGAGAGGTGGGTCCCATGTAGACTGGGCCCCGCCTGGCAGCGGAAGAAACTACCTCTCCCAGTCCCTTGACCTCTCTTCTCTCTCCCACGGTCGCTTCGTTCCTTCTTTGGCCGGTTCCACCTCCACCGAGCACGAGGGCATTGGCGAGCCACCAGGAGATCCGGAGGCGGGGGTGCGCGGCGCGCCGTCGGGCTCCTCGCCGGTGAGTAAGAAGTCTCCGTGGCCTCTTCCTTGATGTTGCTCTCACCCCCGCATCATTTTTGGGGGTCCAGGGGAACCGCAAGGCCAGATCCGGGCTAACATTTCTTCGCTCCTTGGTTGGCGGTTCCTGGTTGATCGAGACATTGATGCACCGATTTCACTTCCCGCAGTCTAGCGTCTTAGAACCCCTTGGTTTTCGAGGTCTTTCATGTGGCAAGGTCCGGCCGGGGTAATAATGTAGGACAGTAGGAATAAGAGACCGGGTGTGGAATGCGGCGAAATGCCGTGCAAAATTAGGTGAGCATACTGCATAAAGTACTGGCAGCATTTTCCAGGTAGGGATGCCGGATTTGCTATAGCTCATATTGGTCTTGTAGCTTCGCACCATTGAACGTTGCTGGGTGGGGTTGATGGGGTTGATATGTGGGTGTGTGCACTTGGGATGGTTCACTTGTTAGACTCAGATCTGGAATTTCTTGGAAGAGGAATATATAAGCACTGAGTTTTAGCAGTGGAAGAAAATATGTACGCAGTATGCAGTGGAAGTTTGGTATGGGGGGTCCATTTGGTATAGTATAGCATGTAGGACAATCAAAATGTTCATTTTAAAAGAACATAGGAGTATCATATAAGCCATGCCCACATTTCAAGATTCGAAACTTGCATTCTCGATCTCGATTCCTCCACCAACAATTAACCTCATATAATGTAAAACTTGTTTTGCAAAAATAAGATCATTGTATTGACAATTTGACATTCAGAAGTAATTTCCTTTGGCTATGATCTCATTGCTAACATTGTACTCCAGTAGGAATATAAGAGCGAAAAGGTGGTTTTGGAAACCATGCCAAGTCAAACAACACATTATACTTTGGGATGGAGTAGTATATTTTAATCAAACTGTTACAGTTGCTCTGCTCATGTTGATTATTTGCTTAGGTTTGCAGTTATGTTCCCTTGCTTCCTTATAGTAACATGCGATTCTACAATAACATTTAATTATTTACTAACAGATAAATAGTTACTTCTCACCGCAAGAGAAGTAGTTTGGGGGAGCTCTAGAGATGCTCCACTGGACTTATGACGGACTGGTTAATGTCAGATCCCCAGAATGTGGACTATGAATTAAGAAAAACTGTTTACTGATTGCTCAAATTGATCAATCATGTTTTAAGTGGATGACACTCTAATTTCTGTGTTCCCTGTTTATAAACTTTTAAAGGGGCGGGGGGGTTGCCATTTTTTAGGATGTTAATGAAAAATAGTTAGAGACGGTAATGATGGTTAAAAAAAGGATGATTTGTAATAGAAGATTGCATAACCACACTGCTTGGAGAAATGAAAAAAAAAAAAGGTCAATGCATCAATAGAAGTGGAAAGATTTAGAGAGGTGGTTAACAATGTCCTGAATACTGTAAATAATGGTCTTATTTTTGTTTTCTATACAGAGTAATACTAAATGCGGCAGGACCGCAGGAGTATTACCTGTTAACCTTTTTCTATTTGTTGTGAGGGAGGCACCATGTACAATTCATACTCGATCTTTTATGTGAGGTATTCAGTATCACATGAAGAAGATCACACACATTCATATGCAACTCAAATTCTCAGAATCAGCTATGGTCCCTTACCTGCCGGTTTAGTTTTCTAGTCAGATCACATTGGTTTGTTAGTTTGTTAGCCTGGGTTGTTAGCTTGCACTTGTAATCTGGCTAGACTAGGAACAAAGTATGAATAATAAATCTGTTTTTCTCATCTCTATTCTCTACTCCCTCTCTGTCTCTCTTTCATCCCATTAGTCAAGGATTGTAATCTGGCCAGAATATGAAGAAAGTATGAGTAATAAAACTGTTTTTTCATTTCTATTCTCTACTCTCCCTCCTCCCTCCTTCATCCTATTGCTGGCTGAAAACTAGCCCAGGAACAGCCGGCAACCAGCCATTGCTACCCATATGTGAGTGACACAATCATTAGTCCCCTAAGGGCTTATCTTTATACATGAGAAAGTGGCCATATATCTCTGGTCTGTGGTCACCCAATATATCTACCGATGTTCACAATATTTGCATAAGCAAGAAACTCTGGTGCAGTTTTACTTTTACAAGTCCATAACTGTTACATTTTTCAATAGATTGACAATAAAAGTACCAGAAAATGGAAGAGTGGAAAAACTATGAATGTATGGTATTTATCCTTTTATCCTGTATTCCATTTTTTGTTTTCATGCGTTAACTGTTACTGTTATTGCAATGATGTTTCTCAGGACAAAATGAACCTTGCATCAGAAGGTCTTGTAGCACAGCAACAGAAGGCAAATAGTCGAAGACCAGTTGGCAGCTCACAAATATGGACAGTATGTATCTTTGTCATTTCTTTCTCCTTTTATTATTTGGGCATCTTAAACAAGTTACATACTGAGATATTCTAAATTTTGTAGCGGTACGGTGTTCTGCTTCCAAGCCAGCAGACTCGAAAGCTAAAGGAATGGGTTCTGACAGATCAGCAGCAACAGCTTGTTAATGCTAGTGGTCTTGGACATCTTGCACTTACGACTGGTTTTACCATTGATCGTTCTTTGCTTACATCCTTTTGTGAGAGATGGAACAATGAAACAAATACTGCACATTTCATGGGATTTGAAATGGCACCATCACTTCGTGATGTTTCATACATTCTCGGCATTCCGGTGACTGGTCATGTGGTGACTGCAGAGCCAATTGGTGATGAAGCTGTGAAGAGAATGTGCTTGCATTATTTAGGAGAGAGCCCTGGGAATGGAGAGCAATTATGTGGCTTAATTAGGTTGACTTGGTTGTATAGGAAGTTCAGCCAACTGCCAGAAAATCCGACCATTAATGAGATTGCATATAGCACCCGAGCATACCTTCTATACTTGGTTGGTTCCACCTTATTTCCTGACACTATGAGGGGCTTTGTATCCCCAAGATATCTACCACTGTTGTCAGATTTTAGGAAGATCCGTGAGTATGCTTGGGGGGCTGCAGCCCTTGCTAATCTGTATAGGGGGTTGTCTGTTGCAGTAACACCTAATGCTACAACGCAGTTTCTTGGCAGTGCCACTTTGCTGATGGTTTGCTCTTTATCTGAATGTGTATTGATTATTATCTGGTTTTCTGTTATCTGCTTCACTAATCAGGGCTTCCCTTTGTTGCCACAAGGCCTGGATTTACGAGTACCTTCCTATAACTCAACCACAACAGAAGAACCAGAGTACCTTGCTGCCCCGGGCTTGCAGGTGGAACTTTGGAGGAGCAACACGTGGACAAAGGAAAAAAGTTATGGAGTGGAGAAAAGTTTTCGAGCAGCTTCAGTTATCTGAGGCAAGTTCAAACGTAAATCCAGCAATGTTTCAGTTATCTGAGCACATTTCACCTACTTGTAGTCAGCTACCAATGTTTCACCTGTTATATTTCACTATACTATCCCAATTATGTTTTCAGGTCAATTGGAACCCTTACAAGGACATAAATCCAGCAATTGTTCCAGAATATTGCATTGCTGCAGATAACATCTGCTACTCACGGACTTGGCTAATCAGCTTTAACATAAAGGAGGTATATGTTCCTGACAGGTTTGCTAGGCAGTTTGGAAGGGAGCAGGGTCGCCTCCATGGGGTACCAATGTGGGCAAGAAGAACTTGGAGTAAGTGGAAAGACTGGAGAATTGAGTATGCTCGTGAGATTGAGGAATTCCATCAGTTGGTTGGCTGTCCTTTTACCCCTTCTGCAGAAAGCAATATCAACTCCCTACCACCAGATGGGTTTGTAGCTGGAGAGAATGCTACTGGATGTAGTCAGACTACCTCTGATAACATTGCTTCAATGGTAAGGTCTTAACGGAAAGTTGATCTCTTGTGCATTTCGCTTACATGGTGGGCCTTGATGTTCTTATTGCTTCTGGCTTGCAGGTTGAAGATTTGAAGAACGATCTCCCAGTAATTGATCGATATCTTGAGGGGCACTTACTTCCTGTAGAGGTTGCAAGCTTCTTAGAGAGGGTAGGTACAATGATCAAGAACTACTCCCCACCACAGGGCAAAAGGAAACCCCGACCAGCTCAGGGTCAAACTGGACCTGTCAAGTCAAAGAACCCAAGGAAAAGGCGGAAACCATCACAATTTCAGGATCCTTCAAGCGCTCATCAGCATCCAGGCGCGCTAGTCCCGTATCAGGCAAGCAAGTGTGACATGGTGTTTGATGGCACCGTTCCTCTACTAAATGGGGGAGAGGTGTTCAAGGAACAAGATGCCATGGATCCCTGGCAAATGTCCCATTTGACAATGACCCCGTCGTCCTCATCTCTAGATTCAAGCTCTCCAGAATCAAGGAAGCGGTCTCGGCAAGATGAGGATGAAACTCAAATTTCAAGAGACGCTGATGACCTCCGAAGGAGTGGAAGGCTTTGCATGCATTTGAAAATGTTCAAGCACAGAGATGGAGGGGGTGCTGAGGCAGCTAATCCGATTTTTCACTAACGGGGACCACTATCTTTTGGTCTTGGTATTGTACAAAGTAGTAGAAAAACTTGGATAGTTTGTTGCACACTTGCAGTGCTGAGTGCTGACAATTAGCTGGTTTAGGTTTCTGGGTGTTCCTGATGGCGTGGGCTAATGTGGCTGTGCTACATGCACTGCGCCACTTGCTAGGATCTCCCATGTTTATATCTCGGTCTGTAGCACTAAATGCTGACGCAGCAAAGTGCCGTCTATCGCCTGGACGATGACCTCGGATCACCCTAGTTAATCTGCAGCTGTACAAATTTGGTGTCAGATTATGATGTTGATGCGATGCTAAGCTTTGAGTGCCCCTTTTGGCAAGCATGGCCCTTGAATCTTTTAGTGTCTGAATCTGCGTGATTGTAGCGCACCAGCCCGGTTGTGGTACCTTCGCGTAACCAGTGTTTTTAAGTTGGCTAGTATTGTCACTACTCACTACAAGTCCGTATTTTGTAAGTGGCCAACGAGAAGAATACCTTAGCACTGTCCTTTATGACCATTGCTGAAGGTAATTAAGCCATACATCAGTCTTTGCTGGGTAAAAGAGAATCAGAGAAGCATTCACCGCCCAACATTCGGCGACCACGCGATGATCAAGGAGAAAAAGTGACTAGTAACCGTCGGCCACCTGGGCAAAGCTCTAGTCAACAGTCACTATTCTAGTGTATGCGCGTAAGAATACTTGAGGCGTGAGATGAATATGTGGAGAGCGTCTATGCACCATAACCATACAAGCTTCTCGACGGATTTGGCTTGCGATAGAAGCTCTAATGGCCAGCATGTTGATGATCAAAATGCTCGTGTTCTTGGTCCTCCGCATCAGCCCACTTGTTGGTTCGGTGTGGAGTTCTTCTAGGGACTTAGAATGATTCCTCCAAAGTATTGATGGTACTATCAACCATATAGGTTGTTGTGGAAGCAGTTGATGACGTCGCGTTTGGAGACATCGATGGTTGTCACCTTCACCTCGAACAAGCGACGAATCTAGGTGCCCAGGGTCTCACCCTTCTCCTGCTCGCAGTGGGCAAGGTCAAAGCGATTTCTTGAGTGCTACCAGGATCCTTGGAAGTTGTCGATGAACAACTTCATCGGTGTGTCCTTATCATCTATGGAGCTTGGTATGAGGACCTCCACCCAAGTTAGAGGGCACAGTTTCCTTCATGACGGGGACGTAGAGCACTATGGCCATTGCATCCTCCACTTGAACAATTGTGGAATAGCACCATAGCAGTTGTTGCGGATCCTCCTTGGCATCATATTTGTCAGTCTTGATGAGTTTGAACTTGTCGGGTAAGCAATCTATATGACTAGCAAAAACAGGAAAACTGTCATAGTTGTTAGCCTTCTTGTCTCTTACTTGGCCGTATTCTCTATCATAGTCGTCACGTCTTTGTCTGACATCCTCATGGTCGCGGCAACAACTGGTGATGATTGTTTGCTCATCGTGGCTATTGCATATCTAGTCTCCACGAAGACAATTTAGACATAATCACCACGTGAGGCGTAACCCTACATCATGTATTTTGTATTACTTGTATTCAGGTTGTAGATGAATTGCAGGGGTACATGTCTCCTGAGAGGCAAGGTTACAAGGGAACCTAACCGACTACATCAAGATAGAGTATTGTCTACATGTTTGGTAACATTTCTAAATTCGACTAGTGATTCATTTTTCTAAAAAATGTGCCTATGCCATCTTATACTATGACAGTCTTACGAAGTAGTCGGTCGATATATCCACTTCTCGGGAATATTTGGCTATCCTAAAGGATCCTACGTAATAGAGTCTGATGGTGATGCTAGAGCTAGGAAACAAGAGTTGATGTCTGTTGATTTAAACAAACATGAAAAGAAAAAAATAGGTATGATATTGGTGCCCTTCAGCATGCATGTCCTTGTGTGTCAACAAGCCAAGAGATCCCATCTTCTTCAATGTGCTATGTATGCATGGGCACAACATAAAGACTTATGCATGCATTCAATTGCTTTATTGCTTATTTGTTTTTATATGTAGTGCATACCTATTAGTGATTCTTGCTACAACATTCTAGTAGGAACAATGCTCTTTTTTGTGGGGGGGTCCACCATTTTCTAGGCACCACTCCACACCGTAGATGGGCTTCAGATGCATAGCTTTACTTATGCACATTTTTCTTGTGAATAAAGAAAGACACATCCCTCCTCACTTGGATCTCTATATATTTGCTAGCATTTCACTATCTCCCAGATCCACACCTCGGCGGCGGCGAGGTACATTCTCTCCCACCCCTCCCCCTCCTTCTCTCCTCTCCCTTCCTTCCTCTTGTCTCCGCTCTTCGGAGCACAAAGGCTCCCTAGTTAGATGGAGAAGAAGGAGATGGCCTAATGCTAGTATTTAGATTAGATTAACGGGATCTAAGCCCCCGCTCTGCGCTTGTGGCTTGCTAGCTTCGCTCCTCCACCGGTCGGCGCCATGCCACCATCGTGCCCCCACCTCCCCACCATGGCCGTGGCTCAGTGTTGCGCCTCTGCCTGCTGATGTCGCCCCCAATCCTAGAACTTCACTGGCTTTGCTGTCACACGCAGCCGACAACTCACCCCGAATGGAAGTTAGACGGATGTGTCTACGTATAAGTAGACTGATTCGATTTGCTTGTTTTAGGCGGACGCGGCAAATCCACATCTAGCATGTATATTCCCTCTCGGACTAACCTAACCTCTTATTGCTGACTATTGTAGCACCTAAAAAATAGATCTAGCCTTGACCCACTAACCCTTGCTAGATTGCGGGAGATTCGATTACGAAAGTGAGTAGCGATTTGGGTGAAGGTGAGGCCGAGAACGGTTCCGTTAAGGCCAACCGCAATGTTTTTTTTTTTTTTACAAAACCAGTCCGATCGAGTGAGACCCATAGCTGTTGATTTTTGCTACTTCATAATACACAATGTGCAAGGGTCAATGAAATAAAATATAGAATCCCCTACTACTGTGCGACACCTTGGGCAATACTGGAGGGTAGTGGAGAGAGTGAGTGTATTGTTATTTTATTTCATAAGGGTGGTTTAAAAATTTTATGGGTAGCTCGAACTATGAATGCTGTATATACTAGTTATACAGTGATTTTTAGATTGGGTTTTGAATTATTTATTCTCTATACACTGATTTTTGGCAACATTGTGGTCACCTTAATCCCTAATGGAGACGGCGGAGACAGCAAGTGGACACTCGACGCGGGCGAGACATGAGTTGATGAGTTCATCAATGGCCACAGGCGGTGCTATTGTGGCCAGCAGGGAGAGTAATGGAGTGGAGCTCCACTTCGCGTGCGTTAGTTAATTCGAAGCGCCGTGCCAGCATTGCTCCACCCGTCTTTCCATATTCCGATCGCACACGCTCTCGCCAAAGTAGGTATGGCGCCGTCAAGGGTTGCGCAGCTGTTCAGCCATGCGGCGACCTGGGTCCAGAGCGCCGGCGCAGCTGTGGAATACTGCGAGGAGACCGTTCGTCGCCCAATGCTCGCTGCTCTTCGCCCAGCGATTCATCATGCCTCCCAGGCTCCCAGACAGTACTTTCTTCTGTCGTTTCGATCTGGTTGGACGTGCATTTGGGCCAGCAAGCATTTTTTTTAACGAATTTTGTTCCCATTGAATCAATTTGAGAGTTTCATCCTCGTCTTCCGATCCCTTTCTCCCTCCCTTGCACACCTCCAAAAAGGAGAAAGAAAAGGCATATCTTTTCTTTCCAGATATACTGGGTGGTTTTGAGAAGCGATAAGTCATCCTTTATCAGCAAAACTCATGTTTGTTAAATGCATTTAGCAGTAAATCTTATCAGTCCAGTTCGAATAGTAAATTTTATCTTTTCATGCTGCTACATCTAGAATTCTTGTGATGTTATCCTGTTATTAGGAATTGCTCCAAAACATCAGATCAGATGATCAGAGCATAGTTGCATATTTTTGTACATGCGCATGAGATTGTTGGGTCTCTCTGCGTGCCACGGTGCAAGACAGACAATCTGACCATTTGTGCCATTGCAACGTACAGTTGGATGTGGGTTCATCGGGTCCATTTGTACCTTGTCGTCAGGGCTTTCAGCTAGAGTATCACGTTACATGTCATGTAACTGTGCTCGCATAGTGAATAGTACTGAATAACCATTGTTATTTAAAAGGGGAACGTATGACATGAGAACTGAGTTCCCATGAGAACTATGAGAACTCAAATCTGGGCCACATGATCTTCATCCAAGGGGAAAGTGTGAGGGGGATTAATAAAAAGTATAATTAACAGGGTGGTGATTTTACAAATCCCCCTCCCACCTCTTCCTACGCGCTCCCCTTGGATGAAGATCCTGCGACCCAGATTTGAGTTCTTGTGGTTCTCATGGGAATTGAGTTCTCATAGAATACGTCATCTATTTAAAATACTTGTCATGTGGTTGTTTCTCTTTTGCTATCTGATTTTTTATTGTTTGGCTATGTTACTGTTGTTAGTCCGAAAGAGAATAACCAATGCTACTATGCTAGCTTGAACTTAACGTCCATAGCAGCTTCTTCATGTATCCTGACTGTATCAGAAATCAACGAGTGATTAATTATCAATATTATTTCAGCTTCCATGTCAGCTATTTTTGCATTCCCTCGAGGGTAACAGAATCTTGATCATGATCAAGTTCAGAACAGTGTCATAATTTCAGTGATTTATATATTATGTAAGGTTTACATGATTGGAAAACCTATGATGTGTCACGAATCTTATGAATCCTCAACCTTAACTGGGTGATTGAATTGAAAATTTCGTGTCTTTGATTCAGATTTTGCTTGCACTCTTTGACTCTTACTATATGATGCGAGCTGCTTATTTGAATGTCTATTGTGATTTATCTTTATGCAGAACTGAATGGAGTTTGCAGATGCATTAGGAGCAGACAAAAGTTGCAACAGGGTAATTGCTATCACTATCAGCAGCAAATTGATGCCATTTTGCTGAACTTTACTTTTATTCTTGCATGTATAATTTGTGCTAAAATCATGACATGTGATGCTCAATCACACAGAAAAAACATGGACTACTGGTATCTCAGACGACAGAGGAAATCAAGGAATGGAAGCTGAATGAACGGCAGCAATTGTTAGTTGATGTCAGTGGGCTTGGAAACCTCATACATGCGGCAGGTCTGGTTATCGACTGATTCTTGCTTCTGCAATTCTGTGAGACGTGGAGCAAAGAAACCAACACAGCACGGCTTCATGACTTTGAAATGGCTCCATCGCTAAGGGACACTGCCTACATATTGGGAATTCCGGTGTTGGGCCGTGTAGTGACAACAGGAACTGTGATCAACAAGTCAGCCAGAGATCTTTGCTTCGAATTCTTGGGTAGAACCCCTGATATCATGGACTGCAGGAGCGGTCGTGTGAAGCTCTCTTGGCTGCGCTCTGAGTTTAGCCAGCTCTCGGAGCATCCTACTGATGATGAAATAATGTATAGCACAAGAGCATATCTCTTGTGCCTGATCGGATCAACTTTGTTTCCAGAAAGAGAGAGGGACTATGTATCGCCAAAATACTTGCCGCTGTTGTCAGACTTTGAGAAGATAAGGGAATATGCGTGGGGTGCTGCCGCTCTTGCTCATCTATACAGGTCTCTCTCCCTTGTGGTGATGCCTTCCTCAACCAAAAAGCTATCTGGCAGCGCGGCTTTGCTCCTGGTATGTTATCATTATGTATTGACCAACATCACTTTCAGTTTCAAATAAAAATGTCCTTTCAGTTATATGGAACCCCCAAATCCTTTCCCTTTACTGAATGAGCTTTGTTACGGTGCTTGGTGGTTCCTTTCACCCTAAATATTGTCAACCGTTAGATCTTGATCAAAGCTGTTTTATGTAGAATGGACAATTTAGTCTTTTATTCTCTGCACACAAATCAGATCGCATCTTTTCCAAGAAAAAAAAAGATCGGCACTTCCTCCGTCCCCGGAACAAATCGCCATCGCCCCTTCCTCGTCCGCAGCCTGCTCCGCCGGTCCTCCCTTTCACGCCGCCGGCGGCGGTCCACTGATTCCTCCGCCTCCGCTCCTCGTCCTCGACCCAAAACAAATCGTCCCTTCCTCGTCGTCGACCTGCTCCGCCTCCAGTCCTCCCTTCAACGCCGGCGGCGGCGGGCCACCCATCGGAGAATCTCAGGCACTTCACCAACAATTACTCCTCAACCCCAATCGGAATCAGGCAGCACGAGATCGACATCCTAGGTCTCGCCGCGGCAGGTCCTCGGCCTGTGAGTTACCCCTCAACAGGCGTTCGTCGATCTGCAAGTCCACGGCATCGGCATCGGCATCGGCGTGCGGTCGCTCCGCCTAGGGTTTCAAGAGGCCTCGCTCCACCTAGGGGATCAGACGCCCTCCGCCTAAGGGTTTGCCTGTTGCACCCAAAAGGCCACCACGAAGTCCATACAACAGGTAAGGTGTGTTCAATGTCCTAGGCTAGATTGTGTGCTACTGTTGAATTTTTCTGAAAAAAATTGAGATAAAGGAAACTGTACGTAGGATAGAATTATGATGTTGTTATATGAAGTACCACATCTAGTAATGGAAAGGATAGGCTGGATTACTTATATTGCTTTGATTTGAAGTACCACATCCTATAATTGAAAGATTAATTTAATTGTCGATCCATTTTGACTGATGGTATGACATAATGTAGGAAAAGATGGTTGATTTAAGTATAGAGGCATTACTAGATTATCAAGACATCGTTAGCAAAACATTCAATAGTGAGAATGAAGGTTATGAATTCTACAACAATTATGCTCTGGAAAAGGGGTTCACAGTAAGGAAGTGCTATGTGGAAAGAGACAAAACCAGTAAGGAAATATGTTTAAGAAAGTTTGTTTGTGGCCGTCAAGGTTTCCGTGAAGATAAGCACATGAAAAGAGCACATAAGAGAAGGAAACCACGGGACATCAGTCGTTGTGGGTGTCTAGCAAAAATGGTAATTTCGTGCAACAAGGAAACAAGTAAATGGTATGTCAAGGATTTCATTAATGAGCACAACCATGCATTGGCACCACCAGATTTAGCTTGTCTCTTGCGTTCACATAGAAGGATCAGCAATGAACAGAGAGCAGAGATCCTTGAAATGGAAGTTGCAGGTGTACGTAAAAACCAAATCATGAATATACTAGAAATGCAATATGGTGGATATGACAAGGTTGGATTTATAGCAAGGGATGTATATAACTTTTGCTATAGGTATAAGATTGAAACAATAGGAAGAAGTGATGCTCAAACTGTGATACGTCACATGGAGGCATGGCAGGACAGGGATCCAGATTTTTTCTTCAAATATGTGACTGATGAGGAGGGCCATCTAAAGTATTTGTTCTGGTCTGATTCTCAGTCTCGTCTAGACTATGCAGCATTTGGTGATGTTGTAGTCTTTGGTAGCACATACCGGACGAACCGATACAATTTGCCATTTGTGCCTTTTGTTGGATTGAATCACCATCGAAGCACAATTGTATTTGGTTGTGGCGTCATTTGCAATGAAACATCTGAGGCATATGAGTGGTTGTTGCAAACATTCTTGACTGCGATGGCCCAGAAGCATCCGATTTTAGTGATAACTGATGGTGACCTTGCAATGCAGAAAGCTATTAGAACCATTATGCCTAATTGTAACCATAGGCTTTGCACCTGGCATATAGAGCAAAATATACTGCGTAATTTGGGCAATTCAAAAATTGCCGAAGAGTTCAGAGTGTTTATATATGATCGGTGTTCCATACCGGAGATTGAGATGAAATGGGATGAATTCCTGAAAAAAAATAAAATTTCAAGCAAGCACACATGGCTGTATCAAATGTACCAGCTGAGGAACCTATGGTGTGGATCATATCAACTGGGTCGATGTTTCTTAGGACTCAGGAGTAATCAACGCAGTGAGAGTCTAAACTCCAAACTTCATACCCATCTGGACAGAAAGATGACACTATTTGATATGCTGCAGCACTATGAGCGTTGTCTGTCTACCCTTCGCCGAAATGAGACTATGCTAGATGCTGCGGCATCACAATCTGTTCCATTTACAGAATTAGATGCTGTTAAATTTGAGAAAGATGTTGCCCAGGTATTTACACCTACAGTCTTTGGCTTAGTGAAGGAGAAAATAGGCTGTATAAGTAATTATGTTATTATTGAAATACTAGATGGAGGTGAAAGCACAACATATATCATGGCTGCGAAGAACAGAAGGGAGTGGAAGTTCAGTGTTGATTGTGAATTTACTGAATCGGTATTAATGAAGATTAGTTGCTCTTGTTGTAAGATGGAACGTGATGGCTTACCTTGTGGTCACATCATCTATGTCTTGAAACTATTAGATGTCGAAAAAATTCCCAAGTGTTGTGTTCGTAGAAGGTGGACAATGGCTGCAAAGTTTGTGTTTCCTCCAGCCAGGAAAAGTGGCATGTACGATTCATGCCAAACATTTGACAAGTATCATGAGTTGCGCAGTTTGAGTAATGAAGCATCTTTCAAAGCAGCACAATCTGATGAGTCATATGGATATCTGAAGCATGTTCTCAAAGAAATAGTTGGAAGCTCTGATCCTTTTAATGCCCAATTAAATCATGTGAGGTATGGACCAAGCTTAGCACAAACATTGCCCACAGAGTTACCTGCCGAGGTGCTAAATCCTGTGCCAGTGAAGCCAAGAGGCGCGCCAAAGAAAGACAAACGAATTAAGGCATTCCATGAAAAACCAAGACAAGTGACCTGTAGCCAATGTAAACAGAAAGGGCACAACAAGCGTACATGCCCTGACTTAACAGAACTGGTAAATCATGTTTATGATATTGATGCATTTATCTGCATGCTGGATTCTGAGCTTATGAGTTGAATACCAGGTTAACCTTTTTTTTATTCATTGATGTGTAGGAAAGCGAGGATGAGGTACTATAATAAGGTGATACAGAAGTTATGATAAGGTAAAAATTCTTGATACTATCCTCAATGGTCAGGACTTTTTAGTACTGCTAGGGTATTTCATTTGTTGACTCAATATCTTATAATCACGTTATAAGGTTTGATTGATCAACTAATATGATGCAAGTTTATCCTTCATGTTTCTTTACGCAGGCACAGGGTTATGGATCTCCATCTTTGATGGCCCTTCCAAAGTATTCAATTTTTTCATGGTGTTGCTGTTGTTGTCCCTTCCAAGAAAAAAGGTTATAAGAAGTGAGGGAAATCAGAGACTCTTGGCCAGAGACTCTCGGCAAGAAGACCTTGAATCTGTCATTTTCATGATGCTCTTAGTTGACTAGATGAGCTTTAAGAAATCTTTTGGCCTGTCCTCTGTAATCATTTAATAACTCTTTTGGATAATGGGGCATTTCTGAATATGGGAACCCATCTGCTCATTTTCTGTGTGCATGAAGAAAAACTGAATCGTGACCTTCCTGTAAAATGAAATGCACGACCTGATGATAGCTCTAATATTTTTGCCTGTCATCAGGCATATGAATTTTTCTTCCTTTTACTTTTTTTGTCCAGTTACAGATGATATTCTGATTGGGAGAACGAAAAACCTTAGGTTGGTCATTATTAAGAGACTAAGAGATATGTTTTAGCACTTTGCCATTGCAATTCAAAAGAAGGGTCCAACCTAGCGGTTGTTAAGCCTCTTCTGTGCATGTAGGCCATAAATGAATTTAATTTATCCTCGAGAACGTATTAACTTTTGCATTAAAATAGTAGTATACACAGCACCGGAGGCATGGATCGTATTATAGCACAGGGGTTCCTCTCACCTAGTTCGCTACGCGAGGTGGGACAATTTGTTGGCTGGCAGATGGCTTGCTGTCGCCACGCGAGGTGGGCTGCAAATGGGCTGCCAATATTAAGCGTTGATATACACTTCAGTCTAACTTACTCATCTTAAAGGTAAAACTCCCCCTCTTAAAGGTAACTCCTCTCACATCTCATGAAACTCCCCATCTTAAAGGTAACTCCTCTTCCATCTCATGAAACTCCTCCTCTTAAAGGCAACTTCTCTCACATCTCATGAAACTCCCCCTCTTAAAGGTAACTCATCTTCCATCTCATGAAACTCCCCCTCTTAAAGGTAACTCCTCTCGCATCTCATGAAACTCCCCCTCTTAAAGGTAAAACTCCCCCTCTTAAAGGCAACTCCTCTCACATCTCATGAAACTACCCCTCTTATAGGTAACTCCTCTATGAAAAGCTACTTTGTTGAAAAAGAATGCAATTATAGGTTTGTGCCCGCCTAACCAGTGTGCAAGTCCCACGCAAGGCCACATCTCATTACTAGAACAACGCCTTCCTCTATTCCTTGTATACTTGTTCAGTTGATAGCTAGTCTCTAAACGCTTCTATTAAATGCTACTTTCTTGAAAAAAAATACAATTCTAGGTTTGTACACGCATACCAATAAAGAGGTAAAATGACGCATGTAACCTATAGCAATAAGTGGGTCCCACGTGGGGTATCATGTGCGGGTAAAGGTGTCAGCAATGAAATTTTTGAAAGTGAAATTTTCCTTTATGTATTTTTTTTAGGGGAAAGAATACTTATGTACATGGGATTGGGAATTCCCCTTACACTTATTTTAGACGTTGAAGCCCACCTACTCATGAAAAGAAGCCCATCTAGCCCATCCTCGCTGACATGTGACATCATCGACGGTTCTTCCTCCTGACAATCCTGCATTTCGTCGTCCATAGTTGGCAAGCCCAGAGCATGCGCCCGTAATTTCTGTCGACCGAGCGTGCCGCGCGGGCAAAACATGGACAGCGACAAAATGCTCCTAGATTTGCTCCATCATTGGTGGTCTCCTTCCTCATGCAATTGCATTGCTGCGTTTCCAGACGACCCTCTCCAGGTGCCGCACGCCCGCACCTGCAACCTCGAGGAGGCTAACCAGACGCGGCTACCGGTATTCAAGTGTGATTGCGGCGTTTCCAGACGAGCCTATCCAGGTGCCGCACCTGCAGCCTCGAGGAGGCAATATGTGATATGTGCATCCATAGATCGTTTACAATTCTTCTTCTAGACAATATAAATCATCTGTATTTACAAAATTGTTGTTGCAGATTCCTGAGCAACTAGTGTGCGAAGAGCTATGTCCTCCAAAAGCAATTCAGGCCAACAGTTTGACAATGGTTATCACTGTACCCCGGATCAAAGGAAGACACAAGCAGATACAAAACGCCAGGTATGTCTTTTTTTATGTACATGTACCAGATTCACTTGACGTGAGAAGTCTAGAAATATGACTAAAATGAGTGTTTCTCACAGATCCTTGCTTTCAAATATAAAGACATGAAGGTCGTATGTTCACCTAGAAGGTATGCCAAAACCGTGCAAGACTTACCTAAGGCACACAAGGATGCCATTGCAAAAACTGGTTTCAGAGGTATGCTGCACATGAAACCAATAACACTAAGGCGCATAATGTTGGTGGAGATTGCCCATCGCTTTAATGTAGAAAAGGAAGTATTTGATCTATGTGGTGCTAAAATTCCTATGATTCCATCTGATGTATATCACATCATGGAAATTCCAGTAGATGGTGAAGAAATAGCTCTTGATAATCAAACAGAAATCAGCAATGATTTGTTCCTTTCATACAAAAGCCAAGCACCGGGAGACAACCATATTACGTTGAAATCTCTTGAGCAACGTATTATTAACTCAAAGGCTCCTGATGATCACTTTATTCGTCAATTTGTTTTGTATACAATTGGCCTCATATTAGCTCCGACAACAAAAGACTATGTTGATGCAAAATATTTGTCTATTGTTGAAAAAGTAAATGACATTGGTAAATATAATTGGGGGCAATTCACATTGAGGGACTTATTGAGTAGCATCCGTAGTTTCAAACTGGGGGAGCAAGTCAATCTCCAAGGCAATCTGGCCTTGCTACAAGTAAGTGCGACTTTACTGGTACCATTCATACAATGTGGTGCTTTATTCCATTATATCTATATTCTGATTCATTTCATTATATCTATATTCTTATTCATCACTAGTACTGGTACTGGGAGCATATTCATTCATATAGCAAGCATGTTGTGTCATACTCGCCTGTGCCACACCCACTGATGCAACGATGGGATGAGAAAAATGCTAAACTAAGATCAGATGCTTATGAACTAGACAACATAGACGGAGGAGTGGTATGTTCAAGGAGATGTTTTATGTTTTCATCTTTTATTTCTATGACTTACATTAGCTCACCTTTGCAAGGTTGTCATGATACTTTCTACTCCAAATGCTCCCAGCAACACTATGAAACATAAAACAACACAATCTTTCCCTGAAGGAAGTCATCCACATGGAAATAGTGTTCATCAAGAACATTCAGTTCAGTCATCTATGACTAACCAACAAGTAAGAAATGCTCACTTTACATATGTCAATCATGTTCGAAGTTCCATTAGATTATTGTTCAGTACACCATTTTGCTTCAAATGTATTTATTTATATGGCATCATTGCACTGCCCCCTAGGTGGATATGATACTTCAAGCCATCACAAAAAGTCGGCTAGCCATGGAGAGAACAGTGCTACAAGTGGAACACAGACTTTGTTCCAAAATTCTCACGTTAGAAGAACAATTGGCGGAGCACAGAATGGATCGTGGTGTACACACAAGGTTGTGTAGTTTAGAAGATGGGATTAAGGATATTAAGAGGGATATGAAGGTATGTGTTCTAACAAATGTTTACTTTTCGAAATCATTTGTCATAATTTATGTACAAAATCATTTTTTGAACAGGAAATTAGTTCTGCATTAGAAAGCAACAAAACATCACCACTGCAGGGGGATCAATTTGAGCAAGTGAGAATTATATCCTCCACTTACTTCAGCAAATGATTAAGTTATTGTCGCACCTTTATGACCATCTTGCGGCGTATTTATGTCTTTTAGGAAGAAGCTTATCCGGACAGGACCAATTCACCCAGCACATCTCCTACAACTCGAGCTGAAAGAAAATATCCCACATTAGGATTAGATTCCTCCAAAAACAACAAAACCCAATGCCAAACTAGAAAAGACCAAGATGGTACAGCTAAGAAGCCTACTTTCTCATCTCAACAATTAGGGGTTAACACAATCAGTCCTGAGCCTACGCATGTCCCAGAACAACTCAGCAATTTACAGGACAACAAAGAAGGGCTAGGCGGAGATATGTCATTGTTAGCTAGCAAACCACTTTTGCGCAAGACCGGTGGTCGTGATACATACAGCCAGCAGTCATTACAATACTTATACACCAATGACAAGCACATAAATATCTCAACAGAATACCTTGGTGAGTATGTAAAGGAAGAGTATTTTTCTGTACATATGAAATAGTGATGTTTTAGTAAATGTACAATTTAATTGAGTTTTGTCCATAGGTTTCGACAATGATTACACCCTGACTGACGAGGATAAAGAGACACTTCATTTTATCGAGCATAGCTATGAATTTGCTACAGTGGTTGACATAGCTGACATTACTCTTACAGTTGAATTCTTAAAACCACATGTCACAGATGGATGGTTATATGATTCTGTAAGCTATTTCAGTTGCCCATATATACATACTATTTCACATTGTGAGCGCTAATGTCACGCCACAACTTCTGCAGGTGATTGATGCATATGCATACATTGCTAACATGGAGAATTCTTTTACATCAGTCATTACAACTTTCCAGAGCAGGGAGTTAGCAGAGCAGCATGGAGAATTTGATCCTAAAAAGGAAGGGAAATGGATAGGTAGAATTGGTCAGCGATGTGCAAACCGACTAATGGTTTGTATCAATCCATGTTTTGTTTCAAGTCATTATTTTGTACTACAGACCACAACTCTAAGAACTGAACTATCATTTCAATCATAGCTTTTCGTCCCATTTAATGTGTGGGGATGCCACTGGTGCTTATTAGTGGTGAACAATCAAAGAAAGGAGATTCAGATTCTCAACTCCTTAGCCAATGTACCACAACTTCGTGATGAGAAGATGGAAACGGTTCTGGTAACTTGTCTATGTCAAAACTATATGTCTATGTACCACATGAGTGGTATTTAACACCCAACTTAATTATTGGCTGTTGACTAGGTGAAGAACCTGCAAGCATGTGTTAACTATGCAGCCGAGGAAGGCTTCATGCCACCTGTTGAAGATTTCGACCTTACTAAATGGAGTAAACAGTACTACACAAACATTCCCCAACAAAATGACTGGTACTCATAATGATATACATAATATTACCTTTCTCAGTCACACCTTATTTGTGATACATCGTCTATGCAATGCAGCAACTCTTGTGGTGTTTATGTGCTCAAATATATGTTGGAGTGGAACGGAGTTGAAATGCGTCATGATTTCGTACAGGTGTGTATGCTCAAGTATGTTTACATAGCAGTACTGAAGTTGATATCCATTTTTATTAACAAATGTCATGCATTATGCTGTAGGATCAAATGAAAATTTTCCGGAGGAAGATATGTTGTAGGGTGCTGCGATCAGAATCCAACAAAAGTCGAAGAACATCATACAAGGAGCCTCTCACAGTTAGTGCAATTGCCAGCTAATACTGCATTTATTTTTATTTAGTTTGTTTTCTGATGGATACTTTTGAACCATTTCCTTATTATTCTTCAGAAGCAACAGTTCTTGGCCGAAAACCCAGAATCTCGTCCAGATGGCCAAGGCGTTGGTTTGGATGATGATGTCTATATGTTTAGTCCAAAAAAAAACAAGATTGACAACATGTCAGCAAAGAACCTGACCACTGGTGGGTCTTTCGAAAAGGAGCAAGGAAGACAGCCTCAAGGCCAGAAGAAACGGGGACGGCCAAGGAAAGATGTAGAAACAACCAACGCAGCTGCCATGAAACAGGTCGCTCCAAAAAGATTGAAAACACCTACTAAACAAGAGCCTACTAAAAACCGACGTGTTCGCAATCCAAGCCAGTACCAGTTGAGCCCTTACAAGCAACTATAAATCACTTGCACCAAAGCTTGGTGAGATTCAGCTATTAGCACTGATATGGCTACTGTTAACTAGGCATAAGAAGTTTAAAGTCAGTCTCTGAGCTAATTTACAAACACATAACCTTCTGTCTTTATTCCTTTTCAGTTCTACCTGCATCTGACGAAATGGAGAGGTTTGCAGTTCAGACATCTACTTGCGGGGAGAAGGCCTCACAAATGCTTTTGTTTTAGTTTGTGGAGATCAAGACAATCCTACCCAAGCCATTATGTTTAGCCAAAATATGCAATATTAATGTTTTCTAGTGACGTTTATTCTCTCTTACAAGTGACGACTATTTACCATTATTTTCCTCGTCCTTATGTAACAGAAAATTTACATTGCATTGCCCTTTAGTAACTGCTCAGTGTTCTATATCGTAGCAATCAGTGCAGCGTTCAGTGCCCCCCAAGAACTGAAGTGCATTCACCAGCAAGATTTCTTATTTTCGATACATATTGACCACTCATCTTCACTAAAGCATGATGTGGATTTGAAAAACTCACCCAACTAATCAGTAGTGACACCATGGGCAACCGAAGCAGTCACAGGACCTCCACGATCTGCGTGACATTGCATTGCTCCAGACATCTGTAGCAAAAAAAAAAGAACAAGATAAGCGATAAGACCAACCTCACCAATTTGCGTTGCTGCAGACATATGTAGCAAAACAAAAAGAACAAGAAGAGCGGGCAAAATTAAGTAAATAAAACAAAAAAAAGATAATCATTTGCCTAACAGGCTACCTAGCATTGGTTAGCAATTGACAAAAATTAATCACAAAGAACAACAGCTCAATTGGAAAATAGAGAAGGACAGTAATCGATGAATCTTGACTTTTTAGGAAGGAACAGGAAGGTGAGTTGCTGACTGACCAGCCCGTGTCCGTTAGCCGGTGAGCCCTCCCACCCTGTCTGATGGCCTGCTGCATGCCGGCAAACTGGTGGCTACGGCTGACCTCCGGCTGCCCGCATCTCACCGTGGGGTCCTCCAACCGCGAGCGAACCCCGGCGTCCGCGAGCTCCAGCGGCCCACATCTCACCACAAGGTCCTCCAGCCACTAGCGTGAGCAAACCCCAGCATCCGCGAGCTCCGGTGGCCGGGTGCGTGAGCGAGCCGCAGCGCCGCGAGTCCCGGCGAGGCGGCGACCGCACGCGAGAGCTCAGCACATCACCCAATCACCGGTGGCTGACTCCCAATCGCCGGCGGCTGCACCCCGCATCGCGGCGCGAGCCCCTCCCCTCAACACCCCTTGCAGGCCAAGCTTCGCCGGCAGCAGCCCGCCGTAGAGGCCGAGGAAGCAGAGTACTGAAGGGAGAAGACGAAATGTCAATGAGCAGGAAGGCGAAACGTTATCGAGTTGAATTTTTTTTAAGAAAAAGTTGATTGAAAGTACTAATATACCCTTGTAGTTAATATCGAGAATTGTTCCTGGCCCACTTAATTTAGTTCCGGGCCCACAACTTTGGTTCCTTATAACAGGTTCCTTTTAACTCTTGACCATTAGATTTGAGAGAATGAACGGCTCTCATTATTTCCAAGCGCTGTAAAAACTCTCTTACTGAATATATTTGTAGGCCTCGGATTTGAAGAAGAATTGATAGCATTGCTAATTGCTATAGACCAAAAGGTTTAGATGCATGTACTGAAATTTGGTAATTCCCAAATTATTATTACTTTCCATGGCACTTTATTTTAAGAATTGTTTCACTGAAAACTTTTGTTAGAAAATGCCTAAAATTGCTGACATTGTTCAAGAAAAAAGTTTCTACAGGGAAATACAATCAATAGGATGGCATGGCTAGTGAATGAGTTCATTTTTCATTTTTTTTGTGTCCAGTTTTCTCAGTTCTTACTCTAATACTCCATCATAAATTGTTGTAATGCATTTTTGCTTCTGTGCGAAGGGTTGGATTTATGAGCATATTCCAGTGGCGCGTCCTGAAATGGAGGATGCTCCAGAACCTATCTTCCCACGAGTGCGCAGGTGGATTGGGAGTACGACAGCTAAACCGACAAAGGATGTTTCAAATATACGGAAAGTTTTCAGCTCACTTCAAGTTTCTGACGTGAGTGTACCTTCTGATTATTTATATTTCGTAGTTTACCTTTACATTGTCTGATTGTCATTTGATCATATGAAGCATGCATGGTATCATAACAGGTCAACTGGGAACCTTACAAGGACATGGACCCTGCATCCATTCCCAAGAACTGTATTGTACCAGATACCATTTGCCTCTCCAGGTCATGGCTAATCAGCTTTAACATAAGGGAAATATATGTCCCTGACCGGTATGCTCGCCAGTTCGGGCAAGAGCAGCTTCCACTCAAAGCTGTTCACGGGTTCCAACGCCATAATTGGAGTATATCAGTGGACTGGAGCCGCAAGTATGCTTCAGATATCAAAAAGTTTGAACTGGACAATGCTACTCATTGTGATCACACAACAGCTCCCTTGGTCACTGTGCAACCATCTCTTGGTTTCAGTGCGCTGACATTGGTAACCTTTAGTTCATAAATAGTAATGCACGAGATGCTCCGAGATTACAGGCCCTTGTAAATTGTCATTGCCATTCATTTGCAGGTGGAAGGCATCAAGAAGGAATTCTCTATCGTCGAAAGCTTTCTCATGCAACAGACACTCCCAGACGAGGTAGCTAAGGCCATCTCTCGGATCCATGAACTCGTCGAACCTTCCCGCCCAAAAGAAGTTGACAAGGCCGCCTTCAATGCACAAGGAGAAGGGTCTTCTGAACCTCATGAACTGGCTGCAATAGACCTTTCTGGCGAATGGGCACAAAAAGAAGCAACAAAAGAAGTGTCGCATGATCCAGACTCTGAAGAAGCTCCAGTTGAAGGACCCAATGCTGCGGCGCAGAACGATGACTTGTCCATGGCCAACTCTGAGGCAGATCGTGCTGATGACATGCATAGGGAGAAGGTGGCAGTGCGGGAAGGGAGCGTGGACAGCGAGGTGGAAGAGCACCAGGATGCCGACGAGAGAGGCAGCAATGGGCATAAGAGGAGGCTTGTGGTGGGAGGCAGGGAGTCGCTCCGGAGGAGCAACAGGCACTGCGTTCAGGTCAAGATGTTCAAGCACCCGCCCGGGAAGGGGTCAGACCCATCTGATCCAATCGAGCTGTGATCATCTTTCACCTTGCGTGAGCATGGTATGACTGTTTTCTGAACGTAATATGAAATGACTGTAACTTATGGTGGTGTGGTTTTAAGTTGCTACTGTACCTGTACTTGCCTGGAATTTAATCTGTTTGTAGTGGACAGCACTAGTACTCACAGGTCTGCAGCTGCATCATGCCAAGCTTTAGTTCTAGTTCCCATGTTCGATGTCTTAGAATATTTTCTCTCTTTACATAAGCGTTGCTTTGATTTGAAATTTCGTAATATGAGAGATTAGCGGAACATGACGATCTTTAAGAGGTGAAGTAATCTAAACTTAATCCTGATAAGTGAGACCAATTAAAATTTTGTTTTTTTATGCAAAGAGACCAAAATTTTGTTCATGGCTAAGTGGATTAACGGAACAGTTTAGCCAGAGTGACTTCTCTACGAGCAGGGCACACCAATCATGTGAAGTGTGGATCTTTTTTTATTAGATTAGATTAGCTGGGAACCTAACAAGTTAGAGTTTACAAGCATGTGTATGCCGCCCGGACAAGCACTGCGTTCAGAGCAACGGATTTAGGCATCGGAAGGAAAAAGGTCAAGAAAATCTGTCAGTATTGCTGTTAATATGTTGTGGTGTCTGTTAACCGTTTGCTGAGTTAGCTTTTACTTTGCCTGTGAATTCAATCCAAACAGATTTGCTTGCATTATTAACGGTATGTTTGTGCATCATCTTTCTGTTGTATACTCGCATGGTGGGTGATGTATCTCACGACCTTGATGCTCAAGGACTGTACTGTGTGTGCTATTTGCTCATCAAAACAACAACCTACCTAATGGTAGTTCACTCTTAACCGTTACACCAGCGGCAGAGTATTTGGGAACAGCAATCGCTATCAATCCGCAATAGCAAAGTTGTTGGCGGGAATAAACTGGCCAAAACTAATGCAAGCATTTTCCTTAAAAACGACGTCTGGTTTGAAGAATAATACCATGTTAGCAATGGCCAACGTACATTTTATTGCTCAAAGCTTAGGGTTGGATAATGCCTTTTTTCTGGATAATGGATACTCCATATATGTTCATATCAACTCATCTCCCAATATTTAGAAATTACAGACTTTAACAGGACATTTTTTTAAAACACAGTGGCAAAGAAACCACTCCTATTTTCTTTTTTTTTTTGAACAAACCGCTCCTATTTGCTGGATAAGACGGAGATGATAAATATAAATAATCAAGGACTCTTCCCTATCGTAAATCAGAATAAACATTATTGCAAAATAGTAAAGCTAAATACCGCAAAAGAGTGTACGAGAGTACTTTGTAACAAACAATGATGACATATAAAAAAGGAAGTTGTTTGCCAACATGTACTTTTTTTTACTATTTTTATAATAAACCAGGCGTCCCCTGAAACTCACATGCCCTTGACGAACCTTACTTATCTACGGGCGACAGGCCTGCAGCGGTGCATACGTAATTATACATAAAACCATTTATTAGGGGTTTAGTTTGGAGAAGCTAAAGAAATACTTACTTCGTTCCAAATTATTAGTCATCCTGGGTGCATTTTGACTGTCTAAGTTCATAACATCTTCTAAGAACCTAGATATATACTTGTCTAAATTCATAACATATTAAATGAATCTAGTAAAAAACCAGGATGACTAATAATTTATAATAGATGAAGAGAGTATATTTTAGCTCAATTTGTTGGAAATTGTGTTTTGTCACATGAGATAGATTTTTAATGGAAAAAAACAGTGCAAAATTGGAGAAATTTCACCCCTAGGTCCCACGCGAGTGTCTCGCCTCTCGCGTTTCTGACCTGCCTGCCCCACCTTTCAGCCCCATCGTCTGCAGCCAGCCCCTCCCCGACGAACAGACGCAAACCAGGCACCAACGCCAAATCTCACGACCTGTCGAAATGGGCGAAACCGGAGGCAGCGTGTAGCTCGAGACCAACGCCGACCCGAATCCAAACCCTAGCGCCAGCAGGAAGACGGCGAGCGAGCCCGGCAGCGGTCCACAGCCTCCAAGGCCCAGCCTGGCGGCCGCCGCGGCCGGATCTCGCGGGTGACAGGGATGTCGGACTCGGCGTCGATGGCGGCCGCCATCGAGGCGCGGTTCAGCAACCGCGACCTCATCGGCCGCGGCTCCTTCGGAGACGTCTACAAAGGGTACGGATGATGCTTCCCGCTCCTGCTTCCCGAGTTCCCCTTCCGGCTTCTTATTCCCTCGCGCGGATTTCCGGGCTGATGCGCGGCGGGCGGTGGCCGCGCTCGATTGAGCTGTTTGTTTTGCTTCCGGTCGACCGGCATTGCGGATTTGAGCGTTGTGGCTCGAGGCGGGGCTGCGTCCATCGGGGAATTCGTGCGTCGAGTTTTCAGAATTAGCTGATCGAGTCGCCAGCTGAGTGGCGTTTGTGATGTTATCCACCTGCTTGTTGGCCTTGGTTCGGAGGCATTGGTGGTTTCATGGGATCTGGGGTGAAATGGTGCGGTTGACTGCTGGGTGAGGGATTTTGGTGAACAGGCAATGCTAATCAGGTTGATATAGAGGCTAACTATGATGAGCTTGCATGGCATGACAGCTTTAGTTGTATGGTTCTAGTATCGGATGGCAGCTGTGCTTCTAAGAAGCTGATATGCATGTTCGGCAGGCTAGGCAGAAACAACTTTGGAGCTCTGCAGGAGCATGTTGTCTAGCGCCTAAGTGTCGTTCAGGGCGCTGCGTCACCGACCTTTGAAATATCGATCACATGTTATCTAATTTTTGCCAAATATTAATTAGTTGTCTTTTGGTGTGAAACGCCAATCTTGTGATGACGGTGGAATATGCTTCCTCACATGACTGAAGGTGTAATTGTTTGTCCTGTAGAAAATAATTGCTTTATGATGTGAGACCCTTAAGTGAGAGGTAGGTTGTAACTGTTTGCTTTTCCTCAAAACATCAAAGATGCACGGGCTTCACGTTTTCTCGAAAATAAAGGGTGTGCGTGGTACTAGGGGAAATTGTTTCAGAATTTTTCAATAACCCACTGCCTAGGTAACTTCCATATGCTGTTTCCTCTATAACTAGAGGCTTACATTTGGAGTGGGGAGTAGTTAGAATGTGAAATGAAAATTCTGCTATGTACTTGTATCGTTCCTCAATAAATTTATACCATTTGTTTCACATACAATGCACATTGAAGTTTGCATGCCTTGCATGAAGAATTATTCACCCTAAAATCTAATGAATATTATCTTTCATATCCATAGGTATTTGGTTCACTTAAATTTCTCCAATGAGTTGTACTTCCATTCTTTTTTTTTTTTTTGTCTTTCCTCATTTGTATGTTGAAGTTTGACTCTTACCCAATATTCTGTCGTGTCAACGTATTTTTCTTGTAGGTTTGACAAGGAATTGAATAAGGAGGTTGCTATAAAAGTCATTGATCTGGAAGAAGCGTGAGTCCCTATCATCAACTTTACCTTGTCTTCCCTTTCCAACATATTTGTTACTAGTTTCACTCCTGTATTATTTCCCTCTATTTTACACAACAATGCTTATTTGTTTTGGATAAAAAAGAATTATCGTAGTGGATATTGATGGCACTACACATTTTTTTAATGGGGAAGGTTTGCATTTCTGTGAAATGGATGCCCATGTCTAGCCTTATGATTGCAATATTGTATGCATTTCCACTCCCTCTAATTAATGTCAGAAACTGTCATGTAACTCTTCACTACATTTCTTGGAAAGAAACTCCTTATCATGAATGTGCAAATCTGTGTATGTAATGTAGAAAAATCTACCAGCTCATTTCACATTTGTAACTACATTTTCATTGGAAAATACTTAATTTTGGCATATCTTATCATTACATATTCTTTATTTTTTTCTTGTTTGTTTTCTTCCTTCAAGAATTTATTCCAATTTATTAATTTCTTCCCAATCAATTCGATGCAGTGAGGATGACATTGAAGATATCCAGAAGGTTGTAATTTCATCTTGTGCTCTATATTGGATACTAGGGTTATCATAGGTTCAACTTAACATGCTTTTGATGTGGAAAATTCTTTTTTTTTTCCCTAAAAGGCTTTATTTTCTGTTGCAGGAGATATCTGTTTTGTCACAGTGCCGGTGCCCTTATATAACTGATTATTATGGCTCTTATCTTCACCAGACCAAACTGTGGATAGTAATGGAATACATGGCTGGTGGTTCTGTGGCTGACCTTGTATGTTCTGTATACCCTTTCTCAATTGACCCAGCACAATGCTTAGTACAATGCAGATAGAAGTGAAGTTAGTGTGCCACTCCATTGTCATCTGTTAAGCATCATTATAAACTACTTGGTTGATAGTCTGATGTTGTTCTGACTTTCACTGTGACAGCTTCAAGCCGGCCCTCCTTTGGATGAAATGTCTATTGCATGCATTCTGAGGGACTTGTTACATGCAATTGAATATCTGCATTCTGAAGGAAAAATTCATCGTGATATTAAAGGTCTTAGTCCCTCCCCCCTCCCTTTCCTTACCTAGATGTTTCTCTTGAATACCAGCAACTATTTGGAACAACTACCAACCCAATAGCGACTAAACTCTCCAAGCCACATCAGCCTTATGAGGATGAGTCTTCCTTTAAGCTGTGTTCATTTTAGCTTGTAATAAAGGATAGTGTTTGCAGATCGATTTACCTCATTGCATAATGTATTTAGTATATCTTTGTTGGAGGAGATATTTTCAGTATTCCCACTCTAACCCTAGAAGGGTGAGATATATACAACACTACATGGGCCACTATATGGGCCAGGCCTTATGGGCCTCTATACACTCCAACAATCTTGATAGATCTTTTCCAGTTTGTCTTGGTAATCCCTATGCCAGTTATCTTGATGTATCGAGTTGGAGGACAGAAGCAGTGTATTACACCTTTAATGACTGACTATCTGAGCGCCTCTTAACCAGAAGAAACTAAAGAGAGGAGTTTTTATTTTTTATTTTTTTTATTTTATAAATAAGGATAGCGTTCCTATATTCTGTAATAACTTATAGTCTCATAAGAGATGCACATTGTCTTTCTTGTGGAATACGTTACCATGAAAAAGATCAAAGGCAGCTTGTTACAGAATGCCTGGTATCACACTTGCATTACAAATAATGTTGGAAACCTATCCACTTCATTCAAACTACCCTAACCAAGTAGACGTTCCATTCCCGCCCTGGGATGTGTAGAACATAACTATTAACTAATACTGCCTATAAAGTTAGTTGGCTATGATTTTATTGGTGCATTAAAGTTTTTTTTAGCAAGCACCGTGGGCAAAGCCTTTATTATTTTTTTTTCATTTAAATTTCTTGCCTGTATGAAAAACCTTGGATCTTATTTGTTACTGAATTCAAATTTGGTTGGGTTAAGATGCTGAAGGGTGGTTGAATAATTGTCACTGCTGTTGATGGTAGCATGAAGATGCATAAACTGGAAATCTTAGTGGTGCTGGTGGATGTAGAAGGAGAGCAACACCGATACCAAACCACCATATTTGCAAGTCTAAGACTCTAAGGGTACATGTTTAGTGCATAGTTGCTAATGTTCTCCACAGGTATTGTGACGTGGAGGATTATGGTCCAATTTATCTACCTTAAAGTTCTATGTGAAAGGATAAAGAAAAAAGGAGGGTTAGCATACAATTCTATAGTTGCCAATTCAAACCATTTACTCTGTGTGGCACGTAATGATTCATTATATCTGATACTGTTAAACATAGAACTGATTACACAAACACAGATGATCCTGTTGTTGTGCAAGGACTAGTTAATCAGGATATGTTGTTTGCATTGCTGTTTTTTCTTGTAATACCAAGTATGATGTAAATTGCATTGATAATTATTTGATATTTTGCAGCGGCAAATATCCTCCTCACTGAAAGTGGAGATGTGAAGGTATATGAATTTTGGAAGATTCTACATTTAGACATATTTTTTATTGTGATAGATATATTTTCTAGCCTATAATACATATTCTAATGTTACCATGTGTATTCCATAGGTTGCAGACTTTGGGGTTTCTGCACAGCTGACTAAAACAATGTCTAGGAGGAAGGTACCATCTTAACCATTCTTCTATTATGCCAAGTTGCTCAATGTTTCTCTGTATGCGTCATGAACCTTTTAAACCCTCAACTATTGCTCGACTTGACTGGTCTAGATGATCGATTTACATTTCAATGCATTAATAAAATCCTCAGAGTAAAAGTATGATAGAATCAATCAATCAAACCCCCTTGCTACTTATTAGCTATCATTTCCAGCTGACGAAACCGTCAGTCCCAATAGGAGTGGATGGTTCATGGATACTTGAAACTCAAAATCTGTAGTGCAGTTTTTTTAAAAACGAACAGGCTCTTGCTTGTATCAGCTGACCTGTGCTCTAGATTGAAGACCTTATCTATCACTTTGTTGATATTGTGTGGTTTTAACACTTACCTTAACAACAAGCCTGCAGCCATGTGTTAGAATTTACATGGATTGAGGTGTGAACCTTTGTACTTCTGCTAATAATTTGAACTGTTCAGACATTCGTTGGAACTCCCTTTTGGATGGCACCTGAGGTTATTCAAAATTCAGAAGGGTACAACGAGAAGGTAATTGTGCATTTATTTTGCATTTATTTAACAAATTTTCTTATTATGAGCTCTTTTTAGGCAAGGTTGTGTTTCAATGCAGGCAGATATCTGGTCTTTAGGTATTACTGCTATTGAAATGGCAAAAGGTGAACCACCTTTGGCAGATATTCATCCAATGAGAGTTCTTTTCATGATACCTCGTGAAAATCCTCCACAGGTTGTTTGATTAATTTTCAGCAATTGCTACCAAGTGTGTTATGATTTTCCAAAAGCATCACTATGCATTTCTATGCAAGAAGATAAATGATACTTATTATTATGCAGCTTGATGAGCATTTCTCTAAACCAATGAAAGAGTTTGTATCACTATGTTTAAGGAAGAATCCAGCAGAGGTAAAAAAAACCTTGTTCTGTGTCTCTACCTATGCCATGAGTCACTTCTCTGCATTATACGTACCTAATCTGCATATATGGTATGCCATTCTGTTTTCTGTACTATATTTTAGATAAAATTTCCTATGTAGGCTGAACAACATTGAAATTTTTTCATGCTTTCTCGCATGTTCTTGATGTTCTCATTGTCACTTTCTCGCAGAGGCCAAGTGCCAAGGAGCTTCTTAAGCATCGTTTCATAAAAAATGCTCGAAAGACTCCAAAGCTTCTGGAGAGAATAAGGTTAATGGCTACACTGTTTGAACTAACAATTGAATTGTATCAATGTTCGTCTCATTCATGTTGTGTGCTTCTATTGCTGGTATGGGCAGAGAGCGACCAAAATTTGCAGCTAAACACATGGATGCCACACAAAATGGCCAAACACATGTTGAAGAAGATGATGCTGGTACAGGTACTATCAAGGTTAATAGGACAAAAGATGCAGCTCCACCTTTGAGGTAGATTTAAGAAAACAGAAAGCAGACTTTGTTTCTGTATTTGCACACCTAATTCTTTTTTTCTACTGTAGTCAAGGAACAGTCAGGAAAGCTACAGGCTGGGATTCGCCTGACAGATCAGAGGGCACAGGAACTGTCCGAGTTGTTTCAAAACCCCCTCCGACTGCCTCAACCAAGGATAGTAGATTTGATACGCCTCAGAGCCCAAATACACCAGTACGTACAGCTGATCGAGAAAATCAGTGGAGAACATCATGGACTGGTTCTGAAGAATCTCTCTCTCAGAGAGATACACAGAATCAACGTGGGAGAGTAGCAAGCTCTACTGATGATGTGAGTTTGACTGTGATGCAACTTGGTTAACTTTTGATGATTTTGCTAACTGTAGTTCTTTGCCAGAATGACCAGTCTGTAAGTGGGTCAGGAACAGTCGTGCTACGGTCTCCAAGAGCATCTCAGGCAGCTAGCAACCACAGTTCCAAGGTAACTGAAAAATGTTATCATTATATTTTCCTTACTTTTTTTTAAAAAAATCAATAGCTTACTGTTCAGTGAGCAGTAGCAACTGATACACCTTATTTGTTAGCCTCCCAGCAGATTCTCCTCATATGAAGATATGTCTTTCAGTGGGACAGTTGTTCGGAATCAAAGTGAAGATCCAGAAACTCCAAAATCTTCACGGTCAAGGCTGGGGATCCAAGAAAAGGCATCAAGCTCTTCACTGGAGGATAGTGCTGTTAACCTTGCTGAGGTGAGACACATAACAAATTTGTTGCTTCTTTTCTGTTTGTGGTTTTCAGGAAATGCATAGCTATTAATGTTTTTCATGATACATACAGGCAAAGGCTGCTCTGCAGGCTGGGTTAAGAAAGGGACATGCTCGAGAAAGACCTGTTGTCAACAGGCATGAAAAGGATTCACCTGAGCATAGATCTCCTGGAGTAAATAGTCAGGTCCAAAGGTAACTTCCACTTTACTTTTATCCGTGTTTTAACTTCGAAGACAGAAACATTGTGCACTATTATTTAAGTGTTATTTGACAAAATTATGTTTGTTATACTAGTGAAAGTGTAGATATGCAAAAAGGTCGTAGATCAAGGCAGTTGCCTGATGGGCAATCAGCTTCTCGAGCTTCTAGTTCTATAACTTCACCAGCAATCTCTTCATTGATACTCCCTTCTTTGAAGGAGGTATAATATGTTCAAACGCCCTCTTTCTTTCTTATTTCTTTGTTAATTTATATTCTACTAATATTTTCATTGTACCTTTTAGATTGCACATTTATCAATTCATCCTCATGTTTGACATTCGTTTAGTAGTGCTATTGCATTTGCTATGGCAAGCCCTATCCTGATATCTTTCGATCCCTCTGTCCATCTATCCCAACTCTGAATATTTTTTTTTGTTGTTGTTGCAATTATGCTGCAGGCTACTGGCGACAAGTTTGAACGGCCTGCTGTTCATGCTTTCCTTGATTCCTTGATGGATCTAGAACATGAGATACCTGGATCATGCGAAGTACTGATTGGCAGATTGCTACATCGACTAGGGAGGTTGGGCCATCACACGTTCCAATACTGTCGCTTTGAGATTAGACCTTGCTCATTTTCGCATCTCATAATGGCTCATGGTATGCAGCTCAAAGGAGGCCTCGTTTCAAGGCCTTCAGGAGGTGGCAGTTTCAGTTTTTGCAAAGAAGCATGAACCTCCTGCTGAACAAGCAAGCAATAAGAAATTAGCTAATACACCACCATTGGCTGCTCCTACGGTAAGCCCGCTGGCGAGGTTCCTTCTCACAAGGTTGGTCTGCAGTTCCTGTGTTTTTCCCATGCTACTATACCCATAAACAAAAGAATGAGATTCTGCCGTTGTTGCAGGTGGCAAAACCAAGTTTCGCAAGATCTCAATTCCGTTTGATTCATGCGAATATGCGATACAGGAAAAGAAGATGATTCATCTTGGATTTTGTATAATTAATTTTGAGTGTACATAGTGCAATCTTTAGAACTTTTTCTGCTAGATTGTCCCGCAGCCATCCGTTGTTTCATTTGTTGTGTTCAAGGTGAATAGCATATTTCCTGATGTAATTGCCGCCTCCGGACTTGTATAACATATCAGCAACAACGCCGACATAACAAAAATTTACCAGTTGCCAATATCTCAAATATGGTGAATTTTCTTTTGCCAGAATTCCGTCGCTACACCAATGTCAAATATTTATCGTTGTTTACTTTTGATTAACATATTTCATAATAAAAAAATAAATAACATTTACTTTATTTATGATTTAATTTTTATGATCAAACGTATTGTAAGAAAAGGTGTGATAACTATTTCGATAATTTTACATTAGTTTTAAGGATTTGGCAAGGACATCTAGTAAAATAGCATGGCTCGGGAGAGGCTTGCACATTGTAATCACGCACCTAATCTTGTTGATTGCCACCTGCGCTACTAATCGCTCGCTGATCGTGGCAGACCGTTGCAATCCACGGACGGGAGCACATTCGGACTCCGTGCGTTGCGAAGTGCAGTGCGGTAGCAAGGTAAAAACTTAGTACGTTTATATGTTTGTTGTTGGATTGACATCCGTATCGACATAACTCAGTTCATCAATGGCTTTCATGGCAGATCGTTCGCTAGTGAACGGCGGGGTCGGTTCCAAGATCCAATAAAATCTCCGCGTCGATCGGGTTCTGGTGGATCACCGGAACGACCTCTTCTCCGCCGGCGCCGGGTCCCACGGTCCAGCGACTCGAACCGATTTCCACAACGACAGAGGCACACAGCTGGGCGCTGGTGATTTGACAACATTCTTTCCTTTTGCGGCCAGTTTCTAGGGACCGTGATCCGCCCGTTAATCTCCCGAGGCCCACCCGCAGCCTCACCCGGAAAATAGCCGTTGTGCTCCGGGCGCGTGCCACCCACCATGGCAATTTCCTTGCCCCCCTTTGGCCCTTTGGGCTTTGGCACAGTGTTCGAATCTCCCGACCGTTGGAGACCTCTGCCCCTATCCCCACCACCGCTCCAACGTTCTTCTCCCGTTGCCCCCGCTAACCCCAAGGCTCCGCCGCCGACGCTTCCCCTTCTTCTTCACCCGTATCCTTCGCTGCTTCAGGAGGCCACCGCGTAATCGGAGAGAGAGAGAGAGAGAGAGAGAGAGATCTAGCGTCTGATACCCAAACCCTAGGATTCCGCACCCACCCATGGCGCCGGACGCGGGCACGGCGGCGGCGGCGATCGACGAGGCATACGAGTTCTCCGCCCCCAGATTCTTCGACTTCATCAACGAGGAGACGGAGGAGGCCATCCGCGCCGCCGAGAGCTGGTTCGAGGCCGCCCTCAGCTACGCCCCCTCGCGTACGTACCTGCGCGCCGCCACGGCCTTCCTCGTCGATCGCCCTTCCTCCCTTCCAGTTTCTCCTTCACTTCAGCCCTAATTTCCCTCGCCGATTTCACCCCTGATTCCCCCCTGTTCCGGATTGCAGCGTTCCACCCGAGGATCAAGGAATCGAGGGCGGTGGCTAAGGTAGCGGTCCTCTGCGATTTCACGGAAGCCGAGGAGCCAGCTCTGGAGGTAAATAAACAGAAGGAACCAAGGAATCGGTTCCGTTGCACCCCGATTGTGGTTGATCAGACTTTCATCTCATCAGGCGGTGCATTTGTAATTGTGCAGGAGCAGGAGGAGCCCGTGGAGGGGGTAGCAAGAGGCGTTGCCATCGGCGCAGCAGATGCTGTTGATGGGTAAGTGCCGGATGGATTCCTTTCTGAAATTCATCTGTGGCATCGTTGTGGCAAGAGGCAAGTTAATTAATTACTCTTACTGAATGTTCCCCTCTTCTTATGTGTGTTCAGGAGTATGCAGGAGAAGAAGGACCCATCATTCGGATCAGTACGTGATTTGCTTCCTGATTCCCAGTGTTGTCTGCAGTTTTCTGTACTAGTTATTGTTCTCACATCTGAGGTTTTTTCTTCAGGTCTCCGGAGGGGATTCTGGTGGGACGTTTGCCAGTGCTGGGAGCCAGCTGGAGGAAAGGTAACCTCGTCTGACTAAGAATGTGTCTCCTACTTATTTCGGACTCCGCTATTGGCATATTGAACGAGTTGTGTCCTTGTTTTATTCAGTGCTGCATTAGCTGAGGCAATGTCAGAATCACCGCGGGCTGATGAAATGTCGGAATCACCACCGGCTCAAGAGGAGAAAGATGAATCTCCCAAATCTTTTGCGTTCCTTCCGTCCAGAGACCTATCGGAAAAATGTGGGTTGCTATTTTGCCAACTCTTTGTTCTTTATAAATGAGCTGTGGGAGGAATTGTGGTTTCTTAATCCTGACTGACATTCTGATGGCTTTAGCAGCAGATGGTGGTTCTGCCAGCACACCTAAGATACAAAGGCCGCCACCTCCTACTAACATCAAAGCTGCACCCGCTATTTCGACATGTTCAACATCCACAGTGAAGACTGTGGCGTGCACGCCGAAGACACAGGCGCTATGCAAAGCAGGTCCTATGGCTGGCTCGATGAGCGTCAAGAAGAGCGTGGTCAAGTAAGAATCAAACCCGCCTGTACATATTTTACAATTCTGAGATTGTTTTCCTTGTCTGAGTCGTTGGCCTTCAGGGGTGGTTTTGATTTGGTGACTGGAAAGTCAGCATCAGCTGGTGCTGCTGAAATTGTGCAAGAAAATCAGGCAGTAAAGAAGCAGAGGCTTGATGATGGAAGGGCTAGACAGGTAAAAGGGGATGAGATTAAAGATGAAACTTTTAAATCCATTTTTCCATTGCGGTGTTGTAATTCATTTGATGCTTGTGTCAGATATTAAATGTCAAGACTAGGGTGCTGCCTCACAAGGGGAGAGCCGATTTTGCTGGGAGTTCTGAAATGAGGAGGACCTATGAGGATGTGCACCCTGTGAAGGTATCTGCAAAATTCCTTCACTGCCATACTTGCTTTTAAAGTATGGTAGTGATTTGGTAGAGATAATATTGAAGCATGACATGTTTTCTTTTTGGTGGATATTTGACTTAAATTTAAGGAACCCGGGGGAATTTTGCAGGAAGTGACTCCATATGTATCTGCCGCAGAATTGGTCAAGAAGTTCGAATCAGGGACCAGAAAGATGAGCCTTACTAACAGATCACTTTCTCATGTAAGTATCCATTCCCATTTCTGTTGTAGATTTTTTCATGTTTTTTAAGGAAGTTGTAGATTTGTCACTGCTACATGCATTGCAACTCCATTTTACTGCATATATCATTACAACTGGAATAATGAATCAGGGCAACAGCATTGATTAGATATGGGAAGTGGCTTGACACTCAGATTGTTTATGCACTATGCAGGAGGATTCAGACTTACAGGGAAGACCTAAGCTTATGCTAACCAGACCCAAGGAGCCCGAGCTCCAGACTTCCCACAGAGTCCGAGCTGTCAGAGTGAAGAGCTCTGCAGAGTTAGAGGAGGAAATGCTGGCCAAGATCCCCAAGTTCAGGGCGAGGCCATTCAACAAAAAGGTGAGAATTTGCTTACATTTACCTTTCAAAAAGAATTTGCTTACAATTGAAAGGAGATTGTCTTTAAATATATTATGACAAGTTGAAAGGAGATTGTAACTGCATGCTGACTACTTGTTGCTTTCTGCTTTCAGATTGCTGAAGCTCCTAAGTTCCCTCCACTTCCAAGGAAACCTCCACAGGTCCCTGAGTTCAATGTGCGTATTCTATCATCATGGCAAATTCACCAATGAAAGACACTCTTCTCACTGATTATCATGTGTCTTTGCTTCGACTATATAGGAGTTCCATCTTAAAACAATGGAGAGAGCAACTCGATACATGGACACCTGCTCAGAAATTTCGTCTGCGGATACCGTCCGGGTATAGTTGCTACCTGCCTAGCTGGCATCTTAAGATACCAATTATTATTCTTTTTTACTAAGTTCAGTGCTTCAATCTTGCAGAGTCAAAGTAAGCCACTCAAATCGACACAACCAAAGCCACCACAGCTTCATACAGCAATGCGAGCTCGGCCTCCAAGGTTTGCTTTTGCCACATAGCAGTAAATAAATCACTTTTAACTAGACATCAGTCGTTTTTATAATGCTTACAGCAATGCACCATCTTTCAACAGTGTGAAAAGTTCTCAGGAACTTGAACTGGAGGAACTGGAGAAGGCCCCCAAATTCAGGGCCAAGCCACTGAACAAAAAGGTACGATCCCTATCCTTGAGGCATTTAGACTTTATTAGGTTATGAATTGGAGTTTCAGTTCTTGGCTTTATTTCATGCAGATTCTTGAGAGCAAGGGAGACATTGGTGTGTTTGCACATCCGAAGCCTCAAGTGACAGCTCCCAAGGAGTTCCGTTTTTCTACCGATGTTCGCTTGGGCCCTCCTTCAGTTGCTGATTTGTTTGATAAGGTTGTTATCTAAAGTCATATTGTGGTATAACTGTTCAACTGTTTTCTGATAAAGGCTTTTTCAGATCATATTAAGTTCTTTCCTGTTTTGCAGCTCTCTCTTCACTCAGATTGTTCTTCAACAAGCAACAGGCAAGATGTGCCCAGATTCACCAAACCAAACCCTTTCAATCTACATACGGAGGTTTGTGCATTGTGACCTTTCGAGGCACTCATGGCATTTCTCATCATGTTGCCACAAGAAAATAATATATGCATCCCTTGTTGCAGGAAAGAGGCCAATTAAAAGAGAGGCAGCTAGAAGCTCAGCTCTTACAGAAGAAAATGGAAGAGGAAAAGGCCAGGGTTCACAAAGCTAACCCATACCCATACACCACAGACTATCCTGTGGTATGTTTTGAAAATTTTACTTGAGCATTTTCAGTTGCAGTCATCTCTTAATTCATCCTGTCTAATAAAATCCCTGATCAGGTGCCGCCAAAACCAGAACCAAAGCCTTGTACGAGGCCTGAAGGCTTTCAGCTGGAGAGTTTAGTTCGGCATGAATTAGAGCAGCAGAGGCTGATGGAAGAGAGGGAGAGACTGGAGCGGGAAGAGGCTCAAAGGAGAATCGTCAAAGCTCAACCTATACTGAAAGAGTGAGTCGCACATAGATCCTATCCTGCTTCCTTTTATTGTGAGCGAGACACATAAATAGCCTTTGTTATCTTGTCACAGGGATCCTATCCCGCTTCCAGAGAAAGAGAGGAAGCCTCTCACCGAAGTTCAACAATTTGCACTGCATGTTGATGAGAGAGCAGTTCAGAGATCAGAATTCGATAACATGGTCAGTCGATGTTCCATATGGCACTTACTGGAGCATGCTATCTTTGTTGGCACCTGTGAAACAGCTCTTAAAATAAAAGCTTTACTTTTTTCTGAGCGATGCAGGTAAAAGAGAAAGAAAAGACTTACAAAAGGTTGAGAGAGGAGAACGAATTCGCACAGAAGGTACACATCTTTCTTGCTCCTCAGGTGGTTCATTCTTTGAACCTAACTTTAGCTGATCCAATCTATGTCTGAAGATTGAGGAAGAGAAGGCGTTGAAGCAGCTGAGGAGATCGATGGTGCCCCACGCGCGGCCTCTTCCGAAATTCGACAGGCCGTTCCGTCCGCAGAAGTGAGTACATTTATACTTTGTCATCCAGTGTATGTTCTGACTCCTGAACATATCTCACTACTGCTGCTGCTTTCACAGATCGACGAAGCAGGTGACCAGACCAAAGTCGCCGCAGCTTCAGGTGGATGAGCGAGGCGCGAGAAGGCACTTCATCAGATGATCACCATCATCCACTAAAGCTCTGTCCGTAGTTTACTGTGTTCCTATTTCCTTGACTGCCAAGATCATTCCCTATCTTGCCGTCGATCTGTTGTCCTGGCTACTACGATTCTTTCTCGGCGGAGTGCTGACCATGTGTTGGCGGCCGGTCCCTGATGACTGTAACATTGTCAGTCAAAACAGCTGACACGTTGTGTGCTCCTGTAGTCCTGTAGCCCTTGTAGGCAGGAGGGCAAGATAGGATCGGCGATTGCCGTTGGTGTTCTGTAGATATAGTGTGTATGTTTTGTGCGTCTGTGTGTTATAATCTCGATAATTACATTTAATTGATTGTTTCGTTGGCACCTTGTGATGATTTGCGGTCTTGTTAGTCGTTACGTTGGTGTATCTAGATTAGCAGCAGCAATTTTGCGTTCTCAAAGTAATCTGCATATTAGCAAAATCAAAATTTTGTGTTGTCACCAAAGATCAAGCCTTCAGCGGCAGACACAATTTGGATTCTGGACAGACTAGGCCGATTACATGAATGGTTCTCAACCAAGATCACGTGTGGATCATGTCAGCGCACTCAAAACAGGTAAGTAGCGCATTGTCATTGTCGCATACTCGCATGCATGCCTCCATTGTTTCCTTTCGTACAATCGTACCGCAGCCGGCAAGCGACTTTGACCATCCCAAAACCAATGGGGAGCTAGGCCAAACACACCGCCTACTTTTTGAAGCGTGCATGCACCCATCTCCGTCACTTTTGGCACCTGGAAAAAAAACGCGATGGACTTGAACAATTCTCTGCAGGTAGCGTGGGCGCACGAGTTTGTTTTCCCCCAAAGAACTTGACCAGGTCGTGTATGTATTTTTCGAATACAAAGATCGACTTATGATTCCAGGTCGCAGAGGATTCAGTTTCAGCATCTTCTTCTTTTTTCAGATGTGGGCTCTTGGCTAAGTAGACAAACTCTTCCCCACTGATGTTCACGATTTTGAGTCTGAACTGAACAGATAATTCTTATCACCATTCTTTAACGAAAGGCCATTCCTTCCTCTTTTTTTTTTTTTTTTTTTTGCTCATGAGTTGATTGTTAAAATGCATTTTCCGTACGACTTTTGGTTGCCTCGAGTTGATTAGCACCACGTGTTAAATCAGTATGCTTTCAGATAAAATATACTATCCCTTTTGTTCCAGTCATCAAAAGTGGAGATGTTCTGGACCGAGCCACAGTATTGAAGGATGCGAGAAGAATAATGACTGAAACGATTCATTTGGAGCTCTTTTACAGCGCACAATATCACCATAGTAGCGGTTAAAAAGGACTAGTATATAATGATCTGACGGTCAAGGTTAATTGTATACTATACAAAATGGTCCTAGTGATACAGTAGTATTTAAGGGTAGTATAATGGGCTAGGGGTAATTTAGGAAAGTAATTTAATGGCATTAGTATAATATATTAAAAAACAAAATAAAATTTCTATATTATGTTATTAATTAGTATTCTTTTATGTTTTCATTATTTTGAATTGATATGATTATATTACAGATTAGAGAGTGAGAATTGTTACCAATTAAAATTATTAAATGAATAGGTATATGGTAAATTACTAAATTATCCTTAACCAATACTATATACTACTGAACACTAGCATTATGCGCTGTAAAAGAGCTCATTTGGAAAAGGGGCTGCAAACTTTCTTTTTACAGAACTTGAATTCACCATGGTGGAAGGTTATTTAAACTAGCTCAAGTAGCTGATAAAAGATGAACATAACATGTTAGGGAAAAGAGAGATCCTACAATATCTGACGCCTCCTGAATGTGATGTACCCAATCGGCCAATCCTAATTGCACATTTGCAAGAAGAAATGTAACTCATTGAGATTTCTTACAGAGTTTTCTAGCAAGAATGTACCGTCATGCGTACCACTTTATATGTCACGACTAACGAGTTACGAGGGAGCACTGTCCTTTTCATGACCAAAGATAACCAATCAGCAACCAGGCAAACGATTTCGAGAGAGCAGTAGTCAAAGTTCGTATCTACATCATGACATAATTTAGCTAAATCCTAGCCGGCAATAAAACGGGCAACTCGATTGCTGAAGCTCTAGATTTCAGATGCCAGGGGGTGTTTAGTTATGGTTGGGAAAAAGCACTTTTTTTTCTGGGATGCGTGTTAGGTGAGAGGGATGAATAGTAGAGGGAAAAAAGAATTTTTAGAATGCGTGTTTTATGAGGGAGATAAATAAAAAATAAAAAATACTTTTGAAACTCGCCCAAATCAGACACTGCGTATTCCTGAGACCTGAAGTCCATCCTATTCGTGCTTTTCGCAGGCGATCCTGAATGTGAACCATGGCCGCAGAAACCAGTGCCTGTCCCCACTCCCCACTCGACATGTCCGTGTCCCAATCTCCCCTAACCTCAGGTCAACCGACGCAATCCAAGATCCAGCCCCCTCGGCCCTCCCCCTTCACACAGACCAAGCCCTCCCGCCCCCATCACCACCAACCCAGCTCCCTCAATTATATAGCTATAAAATATTATCATTGACTCCAAGTTGATCCAAGGAACGACCAGACGCATTATTTTTTGGTGGGAGGGATCGAAGGACAGAGTGATTCAAGGGGGACTGAAATTCCAAGAAACCCATTGCTTCTTCCGCTACCTCAGTGCAGGAGCTCTGAATCTCGGGGCTTTCAGTCAGGAGGCCAATGGCTGGCAAGGAAATCTACCACAAGGTGAAGGACAAGGTAATAAGAAATGAAAGAGGAGGAGGATTGATGCTTCCTTTCGGCTATGGCATCCCTTTTACCTGCTTGTTGATTGTCTCTTCGTTTTGCTGTATGGCCCATTAGGTCTACTATTGTTCTGTAAGTTTCGTTTTCTGCCCTTGCACCTAGATATTTGAGAGGATCACACGAGTATTTAGGTTGTCTTGAGAATTTTGAGAGGTGAATATGTGATGATCCAGTCGGGGATTCACTGGATTCCGGCTAATGAAAATCTTAGTAGCTGCGCCTTGGTTCAATATATACTTATCTTTAAGCTGCACTTAGGAATCTGGCGTTGTAGGGCATCTTACATCGGTGTCCTGCTGAATGGTTGGATGGACGATAACAACAATATAGTGGCAATATTCTGAAGTAAAAACAAGCATATTTCTATGTGCAGCAGCACCACCTAAAAGAATGAAATTGGCAATCTGCATGAAACTGGTTTGTTTGTGTTTGGAAAGGAAGTTTATTTTAATTGATGTGATTTTGAGGCCTGGTGCTCTTAAATAACTGCAATCAAAAGAACAGAAGGTTGGAAGCGGAAGGTCTATTTTTTTGTGGCAAAGCTAGAACATTATAACTTCTGTGAATTCAGAATTCTGGCTTGTGTTTATTGTTCTGTTAATTGATAAAGGTTTTTTTTTCCTTGTCCTGTTTATAGCCAAAAAAATAAAAATGAAAGCATAGAGAAACCAACCTTTTGTAGGACGGACAGCTGTTCGATCTGTTTGCCATGAGGGCCCTGATAGCAGAGCACAAACTAATGAATGATGAGTCCATAACTGGGTTAGGCTGATGTTTTTGAACTTATTGGAATAAATTAAATATGTATCTTTGCTTGTTTTTATGGATCTCTGACTTTGTTCGCAGCTAATGGATTTTTTTATTACCTACTATTTTAATTTGTAGAACATTTGTCAGTTGTCACATTCTTGTCCTGGTTATTTCAGAACTTTTTTAAGAATTAAAAGAGCTTGATAACTCTGGCTGATGGAGATATTTAAGTTGACATACTCGTGAGTCTGTCCTAGCATTTACTATATCTTTGGAGTTTAACTTTGTTCTATGGAATCTAGATGATATATCACGGCTATATATTCTTTTCACTTTGCTCGAACTAAGTGAATTCTATAGTTTACCAGAGACAAATAGGCCACGATTAGAATGGACTGAATTATGTGTGCAATCACTGCTGCTGACTATGTGTACTCTGCTAGTAGCATGCTAACGTGCATGGGCTGGATGTCTTGAACATGCTTGTTTATGTGCTCTGCTTAGTGTTTTGTCAATACAATACGATCAACATGGGAGTATGTGTTTTTTCCGACAGGTCAAAGACGCTTTTAGTTCATCAGGACCAGAAACAGGGAAAGGCAAGACAAAGTTATCAGGAAAGCGTGTCAAGCATGGTTACCATTTGGTGAAGGGGAAATCCAATCATCCAATGGAGGACTATCTAGTGGCAGAGTACCGGCAAGTTGGTGCGCATGATTTGGGTTTGTTTGCAATATTTGATGGTCACCTGGGCCACACTGTTCCAGACTTTCTGCGGTCCCATCTTTTTGATAACATCTTGAGTGAGGTAATGTTCCGCTTCAGTTACCTTATTTTTAATCTTTCTAGATTCTAATAATGTCAGGGATAGCTGCCTTTTGCTATATGTTCAAATGATGTTATTGTTTGTGCAATTGTGCATTTTGATACTAGTGTATATGGTACCTTCGTACTGATGGAGAGGGAATGAAGATAATGACTTGATGTAGAATAAGTATTTCCTGTAAGTGATTTGTCAAATGTGACTGTTTTCTATAAAAAGGGAAAAACAAAAAAAAACTTTTTTTTGTGCAAGTGTAAATGTGCACCAGCAATTTTTATACAACAGCCATATTAAGAGCAAGGAAGTGAATGACTTGACGTATAAATCATGTTCAAGGTGGTAGAGTATAGTTTAAGTCACACTTGGTGCTGATTATTTATTGAATCATGCCTCCTCAGCCAGAATTCTTAAGTGATCCACAAACTGCTATCCGGAAAGCATACCAGCTTACCGATCAGAAAATATTGGAGAAAGCATCAGAGTTGGGAAGAGGAGGCTCCACAGCTGTTACTGCTATCTTAATAGGCAGTGACAAGTCTGTGAAGCTAGTGGTTGCCAATGTTGGGGATTCACGGGCAGTTATTAGCAAAAACGGTGTGGCGGAGCAGCTTTCAGTTGATCATGAACCAAACATGGAGCGGCAATCGATCGAGAAAAAGGGTGGTTTTGTATCAAACCTACCAGGTAAATCAGTAAATGATATCTCTTGTCATTGTCTTCCATTGAGATGTATGTTTATGAAGAAATTTCTCAATGACTTGAGGTTCTGAATCAGATGTTTTCAGCTAATAACAATTTCTTTCATATTACAGTCACATGCATATGATCTTCATCTAATGAGTTGAACTGACCTGTGTTTCACTTGCAGGTGATGTACCGCGTGTTGACGGACAGCTGGCAGTTGCGAGGGCATTCGGAGACCGAAGCTTGAAGAAGCACCTGAGCTCTGAGCCATATGTAATTGAGGAAACTATCAACGAAAATTCCGATTTTCTAATTCTAGCGAGCGACGGCTTATGGAAGGTAACGAATATGATTCACAGCATGGTGTCTTCTATATCTCAGCTAACTCTCAATGTAATGCTGCACATATGCCTGATTTGATTCCGAATGCAACTTAACTGGGCTTTTGTATCAGCAACATTTTTCATTAAATTAAACCATTAGATTTGCTAATCATGTAGACAATTATTAATATATTCTTCAATAATATTTACATTTTGGTTATGAACTCCTTGTAGGAGTTGCAAAGTCAGCTTGAGTTTGTACTCACCATTTCCAGTGATGATCATAACACGAGAATCGCACATGTACAGGTTATGTCAAACCAGGAAGCGGTGGATGAGATCAGGGACTTCAAGGACGCGCAGGCAGCCGCGAAGCATCTGACGGAGCAGGCCGTGAACCGGAAGAGCAAGGACGATATTTCTGTCATCGTTGTCAAGTTCCTGTGCTAGCATATTGTCAGGCTGCTGGCCTCCCTGTTGTATGTCAAGTGTTAAACGGTCTTGTGTTTGTCGGGCTGCTGGCCTCCCAATTGCTGTCGGATAATGTGTTCAATCTTCCTTCGTTTTGGTGACACCCCACAAAAAGGGGACGAAAGCTTGTATAAATTGTAACATATCGTTGTTTGTTAAAGGCTCCGAATAAAGCATTCTACAGTCATTGTCATTTCACTTTGCCTTTGTTCATCTGGTTGAGTCGGAGGTCCGTTTTTTCTTTCCTTATAAAGAAAAAGTAACTTCCCCATCCAATATTCAGCTAATTTTCTATGTGATTAAAGCAAAAAAAAATCTAATAATGGAATCATATATTTTTAGTGTAATCACCTAAATTTCTAGCCAGGCTCAACGGAACTGGCCTATATTCTACTTCTCCCTTACATATTTTAGGTCATTCCATTTTTTTTTTGAAAATGAAACCATTTTAAGATTGAGCAAAATTAAGATTTATGACACCGAATAAATATACTATAAAAATATATTTAATGAAGAAACTAATTATACTTGTTTGCATCATGAATGTAAGTACGTTATTGTATATATATTTTTAAACTTTAAATCTTTTGACACTCTAAGAAAGTTTGAATAACCCGTAATTTGGAACTCTAAACCTTCATTTTCTTTCCGGTTCCCAGAGTCGCAAATATGTAATTTTCTCGAGAGTACCTTGCTAAAGAAAACCCACCCGTTTTTCTCTCCCGGGCTGAACAATCTCTCCTTGCTTCTCGCTCGGTCAGCCCGCTGCCCGCCCAAAGCCATGGGCCCCCAACGAGCCCGCCCTCGCTGGTCCCGCCCGCGCCGCGCAGCCTTGACGGCTCGGCGGCGCACGGGCTGTAAAACCCTAGAAAAACTCTAGCCCTCTCACTTTCCTCCTGCCCCAAGTTCCCCCCCGCGCCGGCGAGCAGAAACGCCGCGGAGGTGAAGGATGCCGCGGACCACCGTGGTGGAGAGCCCCGGCTGCCCGCCGCTTCGCGCCCTCACCACCGACATCCTCGGCCTCGTCAAAGGTACCCCGCGACGCTTCCCTCCCCTCCCCTCCCCTTCTCTGCGCGCTACTGCTACGTAGCACTGACCCAACCCGTCTCCTGTTGCAGTCGTCGAGGCCCGTGCGAAGCCAGCCGGCGCCGCTAAGGTCGTAGAGACGTGGGGCGCGCCGGACGCCGACCGCGCCATCGTCGCCGCCTCGCTCGCCGACCGCGCGACCGACCCGGTGAGCATCCCTTTCCGGCTTTCCCTGTTCCTATCCGAATGAAGCCTTATCATCAGGGCGTGACTCTAATTTGCGTTCGGTGTCGCTGTTCTGCAGGTCTTGGCTGTGGCGAGGAAGAAAGGCGTGGTGAGTAGCTGCTGCTCTTTGGAATTGTGGCGCTCACTGCTTGCAATGTCCCCATTTAGGCGTATGATTGTGCTGATTTTGTGTAGGTTGAGTTGTTGAATCCCCTGAATGGGGATGCTCTGGCTGCTGTCAAGACCGTGGGACCGGCAGCAAATGATGGTGGCGCTGAAGTTGATCCCCTTGTTGCGCTCCACCTATTCACAAGACAGGCTTCAGACTCAATGTAAGTTTCCTGATATTGTCCTACTAGTTTGTGCTGCTCTACTTGCATGATCACACATACTTTGTAAAATTCATGGGCCATTTGTGTGCGCTGACCAAGTTATTTGACCCAATTGTGCATAACAGGTTAGGCACATTTATTGCCTGCACGGACAAGGGGAAAGCTTCTATAAGGTCCATCACGAAAGAAAATGCATCTTCCGGCTCGGATGCTGGGCCATCAACCACATGGGATGTGTGCAGCGGGGGTAATGTGCAATTTTGCTCGGTGGATCATGGTGAAAGCTACGCAATATTTGGAGGGTGAGTTTAAATAGTCTGTAATGGGGCTGTCTACTTTAATTAAAAAAACCTGTGTTTGATCTGTAATGCTTTTTATTCAGTGTTTTTCTTATCTGTGACATGGAAGTCTGTAAGAGAACTTTAAGTTCCTTAAAATAATGGTCCTATTTTATTGTAGGAAAGGTATAGAAGTGAACTTGTGGGATATCACATCTTGTAGTAAGACATGGTCTGCTAAATCTGTAAGCACTCACTGACTTTGTTAATTTCTCTGGTACTGATGTAGCGAATCCTTGATGATTGTCTTTCTTTGTTTCGTCTGAAGCCCCGAGCTAATAGTCTTGGTATATTCACTCGGCCTTGGTTCACTGCTGCAACCTTCTTGTGCAAGGATGATCATCGCAAAATTTTAGCCTGCACCAATGATCATCAGGTAATGTAAGCTTGATGCCTGGATCTCTTGATGTGCCTATAAAAAATCCCACCAGATTGAACATGTTTTGATTGAATTGCAAGGATGTCCGTAAGCTTATAAGCTCATGCCATTTTTCCAATTTCTAATTTGCCAGACCCAAAACTTTCTCAATGCCAGTGCCATAATGGGATAGGCCTACAAACAGCTAGCATCTTGCTTACATTTTCATCCTTGCTCTGCATAAAATGGTTAACCTGGATGTTTGTGCCAAAAGGCATTATATGATAGTAGTACCCGCATCAAAGCTTCAATATGGTGGGACTATCCCACCATCACGAATTCATGACGCATTTGTCCGCTTGTTCACCTATTAACCTACTGGGGTATTATACTGTTGTTTCCTCATAGCTTATAGGCTAAAAGGAAATCTTGTGGCACTTGTCTCATTACAATCTTCTTGGCAGTAGATTTGCAAGTCATGTTCTCATAAAGACATTTGTATCTTTCCATATTTGGCTAATGCCAATGATGATGATACTTGACACTATTATGCAAATGTACCTTTTTTTCAGGTCCGCTTATATGATACTGCATTGCAAAGAAGACCTGCAATCTCTGTTGATTTTAGGGAGTCACCAATCAAGGCAGTTGCTGCTGATCCTAATGGACATGATGTCTATATCGGTACAGGAACAGGGGACCTTGCTTCCTTTGACATGAGAACAGGTATGATTAAGCTGCTATACGTTCTCTTCTGCTTATGCACACATTGAAAACTACTTTGTATTTTTGTAATGGTTTCGACTGAGATGGGCCTTCTGTCCCACTGGTCCTACTTAGGTTCTGGTCAACTTGCTTTTGTTTGCTTATCTCAGGAGCTAAGTGGTCTATTACAACTGAAACAATGATGACCTGCTTGTTTACTGAATACTGATACACATTGTGGACAGGTTGAACATTGACTAGTATGTGTCTAAAACTGTTTTTCAGATGGTAGTAGTATAGATAATCAGATATTATCAACGTTGGGTCATCAGTAGCAGGAAGGGAATTGCTCATTATGTATAATGACTAGCAGAGGTTTACAGCTGTCTTAATGTTATCTTGTTGAAAGAATAACATGTATTAGCTATGATGAGCTAATCTTATTATCACTATTATTTCCTTCTTTGTACTAAAAATGCAAAAAAAAAATGTTTCTCCTTTTCAGGAAAATTGCTGGGATGCTACATTGGGAAATGCAGTGGAAGTATCAGATCGATCGTTAGGCATCCAGAGCTACCTTTGATAGCATCTTGTGGTGAGTCTACCTCCAGAGAGGCAATTTTCATTCCATTGGTGGATACTTTAGTTCCATCTGGCATTCTGTTACAAATTAAAACATCAAGTTTCAGATTTCTTGATAACTCAGGATACTGTTCATCTTTGTAGGACTGGATAGCTACTTACGTATCTGGGATACAAACACAAGACAGCTGCTTTCTGCGGTAAGTCTAAGAACTGCTTTCATAACATTCAAGCACACCTTGGAGTTAATTTCTTTACTGCTCTGCAAGCTAATTTTGGGCCTCTTTTTATTTGACTAACAAAATGAAGTAACTATGTGGTCTTAAACAGTTGATATAGCTGTTTAATTTTTTTTGTTTAAATTACTTGTTCCTAGTGCATGTTGAGTTATTTCTATTGATAACTTATCTCGTTTTTCTTATGCAGGTCTTTCTGAAGCAGCATCTTACAACTGTGGTTATCGATTCACATTTTTCTGTTGAAGGTTATTGCCCATTCTCAACAGTTGTCACTGCTCACTAATTGTTTCATATTTGTAGTATTTCCAACTGCAATTTCCTAATTTTGATGAAGTCTAACAGCAGGCAATGTGAATCCTTGAGTATAGTGGTTTTTAGAGCAGCACTTTATTTTTTTTTATCATTAGAACCATAAAACCGATATACCTGACTTGGCATTACTCGTCAAATTGCATTTCTTCCAAGAACATCTTGGTGGTCATATGCTAAAACTGTTATTGCTCCAGAGCCTGAAGAGACAAAATTCAAGCAACTAGAGTCTTCGGTGGAGGCTGATGCTGAAGTTGGAAAAGAAAAGAAGAGTAAAATAATTGAAGAGGATGAGGCTGAGGCTGCAGTCCTGAAATTAAAGAAGAAAAAGAAGTGTAAAACAATTGATGAGGCTGAGACCGAGGCTGAAGTCCGTAAAGACAAGAAGAAAAAGAAGAGTAAAACAATTGAAGATGATGATCAAAGCGGAGTGGTCGATGGTAATGATAGTGATGGTGAAATGTATGCCAGGAAAGAAAAGAAAAAGAAGAGCAGAACAGTTGAAGAGGATGAGGAGCTAGACAGCGATGGTGAAGTGTGCACTACAAAGAGACGAAAATCTGGAGAAAGAAGCAAATGTGCAAAGAAGAGCAAGAAATAGCATCTCTCCTAGTATACAAGTATCGTGGATCTCATTACCTACCCTGCCCTACTTGATTTTGTAGAATTTTTCGTTTTGAGCTGAGTTTATTTGACTCAATTTAGTGATCTTGCTTGAAACTTTGTGCAAGGAAATTTCACCTTACATTCCTCTTCTTTTATTGATTAATATGAAAAAGGGGAATTGTTACATTTACGTCAACCTCAAGATTGCCACATGAAACTATCCCCTTGTTCACTTGTGTAATTTTCTGTTAGACTGTCCCCACGAAGCCAAAATTTACCTCCTATCATCCACCTCAATTGGTTCTCTATTTGAAACGTAAGCATTTATAACCCGAAGGTATTACCCCCGCGTGTTGCTACCATCATGCTCAACTGTCCCCACGTGTTCTCTTAACTCAAAGCTCCTTAATCCTTGTCTAGGCAACGAAAGTTTGGTTCGGTTTCAGGATTTGTGAAGTATGAATGATTAGGGAGTGGACAGCAAGATGCGGCTGGGAATGAGACACAACATTGGTCATATTTCTGTAGTATTCTGACAATGAGGATGTTTCGAACCTAACTGAAGATTTCGTTCACTACACGATCCAATCCTCTGCAGATAGCAACAGCCAGCAGAATAATCAAGTAGCAACACATGTTGGGAAGAAAAGCCAATTCCAAGGGACAGGGAGATCAGAGATAATATTCAATATTGGTTCCCTTAAGGCTTCACCACCAACTCTATAAACAGCTTTCCATATGAACATTTGCTCACCTATAGACTATTAACTTAACTCTATATGACACGTGGGGGAAGATCATGGCAATCTCATCGCAGCAATCATGCGGCGGAAGCCGAACAAAAGTAGTTTCGCTAATCCACTTGCAACGAGGATCATGTGACTGCTAAACAACCAATCTGCGCGGGATAGCTTGCTGGGTGGAGCAGCTTCAGATCTTCGTCCCAGGAGTCGGCTGAGGCCACGCCACCAGTCTCGGTTCCAGGTAGGAATTCGTCGAAATCGGCCAAGGATTTCAGTTGGCTGCTGAGTGAAGCTATTGTCTTCTGGCAGTCTTCTAGTTTCCCTGCAGCCTTAGCTAGCTCTTTCTCCTGCAAAACGGGTTTGAGTTTTCATGAGTAAACAATACTGCTGAAAGTTCTGAAACTACTGCATCCACTGCCATAAATATAAAAATAGTCTGTTGAAATGCCAATTGGTTTTGGTAGAATTTACCTTTCTTATCTGAAGATCTTTGACTGACGCAGATTTCACTGGTTGGCGACCCAGAGATCTGCTTGGCACTTGTTCTTCGATCTTCAGACATTTTTCTGCAAATTCCGAAGATTGTTTGTAAATCTGTTCCTCCAGCAAACTCATCTTCCTGAATAATTCCTCAGCTTCCTTCTCTTTGAGTTCAAACCGGGTAGCCAATTCCTTCTTCTCAGTTTCAGAAGCACCCAGGGCAGATATGTAAGCTGACGACAAGTTCTTCTGGCTCTCCAGCTTCGTTTCCAACAGGCTGACATTTTCCTTCAAACTCTCAATTTCAGCTTGTCTCGACTGAAGCTGAGACTCCAATTCCATTGTCGCCGGCCTCTGTTTCTCCATTGCATCCTCGAGCATCTTAATCTTATCATTCAGCTTAACAATCTCTGAATTTGCAGAGTCCAGCTGGTTTCTAAGTTCATCTCTGTGCTTACCCAACACCTCCAGTTCTTCGCACCGCGCTGCGAGTTCTGCAGACGACGCCTTCTCTTCCTGAACCTCCAGTTCCAGGCTACTCACTTTCTTGTGCAGTGATGCAATTTCCTCTCTTGCCGACTCCATCTCGAGCTCTACGCCCTTCTTCTTCGCTTCCAGAGCATCAATGCCATGGCACTTCGTGGCGAGACGGATCGACAAGGCCTTCTCCACCTCCAGCTTCCTCTCCAGCAGAGTGATCTTATCACTGAACCTCTTGGCTTCAGATCGTGCTGCCTCCAGCTGAGCGCTGAGCTCCCTCGTCTCCGCTCCCAGCGCCTCCATGTCCTGGTACTTGGCTGCGAGCTCCAGCGTCAGTGCCTTCTCGGACTCGAGCCGCTCCTCCAGGATGCGACCCTTGTCCAGCAAGCCTGCGATCTCAGCGCGAGCTAGCTCAAGCTTACCCTCAAGCTCGCTTCTCTTCGCCTCGGCAGCTTCCATCTCGGTCTCCATGGCATGCTTCTGGCCATTGGCAAGGTTCAGCTGCCGCTGAAGCTCCGCTGTTTTCTCCTCCGCCACCATCACACGATGGCGGGAAGTCCTCAGCTCGCGCTGAGCGTCGTGCAGCGCCTTCTCCCTCTCGGCCTTCTCGGCTGCCAGCTTCTTGACTTTCTCCTCGAGCTTCGCGAGCTGCCCGCTCGCGTCCTCGACGACGGCGTCGCCTTTCGATGAATCGTTCGCCGAGGCGAGCCGCTCCATCTCGAGGAAGTCGTCCATCACGCCGATGTCCGCCGCAGTCGCGAGGCTCGCCGTCCTCGTGCTCGCGCTGCTCTTGTCGTTCTTGAACTGATCGAGCTCGGCGATCATACCCGAGGCCCACGAGTCGGAGCAATCCGACTGGCAATCCGTCACGGACTCGGCGCAGGCCGAACTCGGAGATCGCCTGAGCTCGACGGCCATGGACGGTCGCCGTGCCGCGGCCTGCAGCTTCCTGCACTCGGCTTGGAGCTTGGCCACCTTCTTGATGCCCTCCAGCTGCTGCTTGCTCGCCGTCTCCGCGGCACGCCGGTTGAGCTCCTTCTCGATCGTCCTGAGCTCCAGCTCCTCCGTCTTGGCGACCAGCTGCGCCTTCAGAGACGAGTTCTCCTTCTCCATGGCCGCCAGCCTGCTGGAACCCGTGTTGCCATCGGTGGTGGCCACCGAGCGCTCGGACTTGGCCTCCAGCCTTGCCGTGAGCTCGACGATGCGTAGCTCGAGGTCCGCCTTGTGAGACTCCCATTGCCGTGCTTGCTGTGACAGAGCGTCCTGTACCGTTTGGTCCTGGTCTTCCTTGGCTCGCCGGAGTTGCCGGACGCATTCCTTGAGGGCGCCGTCGAGGTGGACGAGCCGGTCCTCCAGCGCAGAGTTCTTGGCCGTTGCAGCGTTCAGCTGCGTCTTCAGTGACGCGATCTCCTTCTCGGCCTTCTCCCATCCTAGTTCAAAGGAATACACAGTTAAGATTGGTCATGACTTCATGTTCAGAAACTGCAGATATCTGATTCGCTGCTGCGTGTGTCAGACCGTACCTAGAACAGCCTCCTCTGCAACTTTGGAATGCTGCTTCACGAGATCATCCTTCGCACGGATATCCTGAACCACAGATGACAGCCTCTCGCTTAACACCTTCACCTTTACATTGCTGTCGTCCTCCAATTCCTTCGACGAAATCTCCGGGGATTGAGTTGATTTCGGAGAGCTCTTGGGAGTATCCTGATCAAGAACCGAAACTATCAAACATCATTTTGCAGAAATTAGGGAAATGAATGCGATCAATCTCAAACTATCAAATTATCAAACGAATTTGTTTTAAGATTGTTTTAAGATTTGAACAAGTATTATTACGCTCCGAGCAGTATTACACAACAGGAGATGGTGAAGTGTCAGCAATGCAATAATAACAGTAATAACCCTGTACCTGATGCATCAGAAAGTTCTTGCCAGAATGGCTGTCAAGGCACCAAACACAAACAATGTCACATCGAAATGCACGGCGTGGTACTTGGCGAGCGACATGTTATCCTACCGCCTAAATGCTGTCAAGTCACAGCTTTTCAGCACAGCACTAGTGCACTAGCGCTCCATAAATCCGAATTTTAGGCCTTGTTTAGTTCCCAAAAGTACTTTTTACTTCCTATTCATCCCCCTCACAGAACACGCATCTCCAAAAATTCGTTTTTCTCCTTTCCTATTCATCCCCCTCACATAACACGCATCTCAGAAAAAAAGTACTTTTTCCCACCACAACTAAACACGGCCTCTAGGGAGTAACTTCTAAACGGCAGGACACGCAGTACCTGGCCAGAGTGTTGAAAGCAGCGACTACATTACCATGGAGAAAGAATGGAAGCTCCGGTCAAAGAAGATGGGCAATGGCGCCAAGTACATCAAGCACAGCCCAGCGCAGGACCAGAGCTGGAAGAAACAGAGGGCGGCATCTTGATTGCTCCGTGCCAGCACCCAGCAGCAACAGGATGAGCCAATCGGGTTGGGCCAAAGTCGGTGCCACACAGAGGCATGCAGTGAAGCACATGGAAGTGGAACGGCCAACCAACCAACCAGGGGATTGCCTCCTGCTAAGCCGGCCATGATGGTGTCAGAGGAAAAGAGAGTCCCAACCAACACCATCCTCATTGTCCATGGGCAGACAGGGCCTGCAGCGGCCAGGCCACCAGGTAGGCTTGCACTACCCTGGTTATGGCATGGAAACCACCAGGGACGTGCAGCCTCGGTCATGGTCACTACCCCCACAGTCCAATCAGTGGCCTACTACTGCATCTGCATGGATGGAATTCTCACATGATCGTGAACAGGGAGATCTGGTCAGCATCGTTTCTTTGCTTGCTAGCCCACCGCATAGCAATGCAGGAGGAAAGAATGGGGAACTGAATCTTGATGGCCCTCAGCGCCATGTGGGCGCATAGACGATGAGTACGGTCGGTGCGCTTTGCAAAAAAAACGATTGATCTGCTGTTTGGGAGTCTACGGCAACGCCGTATTTCACGCAATTATCCTGTTTTTGGGAGACAAGTAGTTATGCCCATACAGAATTGCCGAAACATCTGAAGGTACGAACCTACACAAAGGTCCCTATACGGTTATGGCTCACAGGTTCAGAGGTTATAGTCAGGAACAGCAAGGAATTTGTCTAGGATAACTGACCCGTAATCAGAAATCTCGGTCTAACGCTGGCACTGAGGGGTTTTGGAGAGTTTGTGATGCAACTTGGTGGTAGATTACCAGGCTTCGGAGGCCCTACAGATCTGCGTTCCTCACATGCATTGCACATGCTACATGACCTGTTAACTGAAGGATTGCAGGGCTCGGAAAGTCAAATGAACGCCCAGCAATGCTTGCTTGCGGTTCACTCCTAGACCGGGGATTATTATTCTTCAATGTGAAGACTGCCACTATTGTCGGATGGGTTACATCTTGCTGCTCCCTGAACTCATCTAGCATTGACCGAGTAAAATAAACAAGTTTCCCTATGTTTTCTTCTGAAATTGGGTATAGCATTGTAGGAATGCAGGGTTCAGAACATGATCAGCAGACGAATGGTAAACGATTTCTGCATAGTTCCTAATATTAATTGAATTCGTTATTAATCTTTTTGTCACATTAGTAAATAGCAACAGGGGCTTCATAGGGTGATACGAGAGGAGAGGAGGAACTGTGCACACCTGCTCGTCAGTGAGCCTCTCGGATGCTGAGGAGGCCGTGGTCTCTGTCTCGGCGGGGCTCTTGTCCACCGACTTGCGCCGCCACAGCCAGCTTCGGCGATCCATCCCCGGAGGCCTCTACGCGACCCAGCCCAATGCGGGTTCCTTCTACTCCTCCTTTCCTCCCTGTTTAACGACCTTCAGAAGAGTTGATGACCCCACTGGAAAAATCAAAAGGGACAAAAGTTCAGTCCACATGTTGAAGTAGAAGAAGCGGCAGGAACATGAAGAACACAAAGTTCACACCATCCAGTTCTAGTTTCCTATCAATTCGTCTTCAGATACCAATATCCAAATTCGATCGCACACCAATTCTTATGTTCCGTTCATCAGTTCATGCGTGTCAGACTGTCAGCGTGTGCACCCTACGCGCTAACCGCCAACAAATTTGGCACCCATCGATTGGAACCGAAATTGCTTGCATCGGCAGAAGAACCAGGATTACTTACACTTGGGTTCCCAAGAAACAAGCACAAATCACCAACAAACCCCACAATTCAGAACGTCCACCGCGCAAAAATCGCCGAGAAAAAAAAAGGATTTGAAGGAACAGAGCAAAATCTCCAAGAACAGACAGGCAAATCCAATCGGAGAAACTGAAGAGAGGAGAACGCCTCCACGAAACTGGGCAGGATCAGGAAGCTCACCTCCGCCTCGATCGAAGCCACTCAAGCCAGTCGCCAGCCAAGAAAACGCGAAGGCGATGCTGCCCCGCGCCCGCCCAACAAGACCCGGGAACCAGGCTGCCCCGCAAGACCCGCGCCTTCTGTTCTGTTTCGCTTTCGTCACCGCCTCCCCGCCGCTCCTCCACCTCCTTCTCGGTGCGGCACCCCAAGCGCGACGCCTACGCGATGGGGCATGTCTCCACTGCTGCGGTTGGGTTGCCTCCGAGTCGAGAGAGAGATTCTGTACGCCACACCGCCGCACGGGGCTCTTTTTAAAACTGCCCGTCTGGTCGTGCTCGGGACAGGCGGCCAGAGAGAGAGAGAGAGAGAGAGAGAGAGAGAGAGAGAGAGGAAGCCGTGGCCGTTTCAGGAATGGAGGCTTTCGCCGCGACGCCGGCCGTATCGGGAGTCGTGCAGGTGAGTGTGCTTGCTGTAACAATAAACTTTGCACGTATGTGTATGCACGGCTGGTCGAGTGGTCGTCCGGTCGTCCCTGTGTTTTTTTGTTGCTGGGATCGTGTTGTTTGCACGGTGGCCTTAACTTCTGTTGGCCTACAATATTTTTGGGGGAAAAACTAAAGGCGTTCGATACGGTGGGCAGTGGAGACGTTCATAAAGATGGTAAAGATATTTTGGAAAAATATAAATGAATCCAGAAGTGCTATTGATGCATTGGGTATACGTACTTGCTTTGACAGGATGGAGGCACATGACAGTTTTATGACAGTTATTGGGCCTGTTCAGCCAGCCGCGGCTCCAGAGCAGCCAGCCGAACAGGGCGATTGTGTTTTTCATCATTTTTTTAAGCGTATGGAGAAGAAAATAAGATTCAAGAGTGTGACGATGTTTTTTTTCTTTCCCAATATTTAGCCAACCCACTTTAATGACGCAAAATATGTCTTGTACCCATTCGTAGACGGACAGAGTTCCCGTGCAGTAACTGCAGGTGTAGTTGTGCTGCTGACACATGACTTCTACAGTCCACAGCATAGGTGCACGTGCAATACTTGTATTGGATTTGTGTGCTTCACATACATATATAAGATTTCTTATCTACTGCATTGTTCTTTCGGAGCCCGAGTGAAATTACTCTACTCCTTAATTTCTCATCGAATTGAAGTACTTCATGTATCCCATAGAAAAAACGCAATTCTAACCCTAAAAATATGACATGAAAGAGTTGTGCAATCCTAACTAAAATTATCACAACTATATACCTAATTAAGTTGTCAGGTCTGATCTAGACGCCAAAATTAACTCCCGCTCACTATTTTAGGAAGTCGGGTTGGTCGCATGGGTTCAACAAATAGGGGCATATGAGTCTTTTCACATCACTACTAATCTATCTGAATAAAAACTAAAATTACAGGTTTTAATGAGCCGTGTGTAGTAAGATATATATTAGTATAGTAGTATATGTATAATCGAATTCCATAAACAACATATAATATTTCCCTAGTTCCCCATGAACAACAATATTTCTTAAAAAAACCCCGTGAAATTATCTGTCGTGGTCCTTGAAAATAGGGGAGATTGGTGGCCTCTAACTGATTATAGTATGTCATTGCATAGTGTTATGTAAAGTCCCATCCAATGACACCTACTATTTCCTAGATTTGGTGACTTTCTCCTCACTTGTACCGCCAAACTGAAACATGTTATTTATTACTAGGTACAACAAATGCCATATGAGTACGTCTATTTAAACAATCAATTTTTATAATTTCAGCACTATTATGATTACAACCAATCGAGTCACTGGGGATGGCTACGTCAACGATGCGCAAGTGTGCCTGCTGTACAGCGAGGGCGACACGCCGGCTCGCGCGGCAGTACGGCAGGCAAATATTTGCAAGCCACCACGTGAGCAGCATTCCTCCCGTTGTCTTCTACAAGCAAGGTGATTGGTGTCGACGTGTGGTCACTGTCATGCTACCAATCTACTACTAGCAAATATTGCTTCTTCTTTTTTTTGAACGAGACACAGAAAAAAAGATGCTCCAGAAACTAATATGTATGGCTGATACATTTATAGTGAAACAATATATATTTATATGTGACAGAGAAAAGTGACGGACGATGACGTTGCAGTCATCAGGTTGACAGGTTGTCATCTTTTGAACCCGCAAAAAAAAAAAAAAGGGTTAGCATCTTTTGGGGCTCAGAAAGCGCCTTGTGGGAGGGGGGATTTACTTCTGGGAGGGAGAAATGATGCCAAAATTAAAAGTGTAAGGTCACAATCAAAATGTCCTTATCCTACTTATAAACTTTTCTTTTGTAATAAGTAAGGAGACAATCAGACATGTACTGATTAATCAACCCTTCTTTATTTCTGATCATCCTTCTAATCGTCCTAGCTAATCCATGACAGACTTCGGACATGTACTCGCTGCCAACCATCGATTAGCCTCTTCAGCAATCATGCATTTGTGTAGCCGTAGGAGGAATGGTTTGGAAGGCAGGCCCTGTGCATTCTAGATTATATGTCTTACATTGCTACCGAGGTTAATAAGATTACTTTGTGTCCTCTTTTCTGGATCTGTTTTTTTTTTCTTCTTTTGCCTTTCACAACCTCCATACAAATGGTCATTCTTACGGTTCAGTGGTTTACACTAGTTTGTTCATTCGTGTTTCTATCGAATTCCTGTATAATCGTGTTTTGCACTCTAAATGGTCTCAATACTCTATAGTAGATTGGAATGCCTTAAACATGTCTAATGTATTCAGCCAAATATAGGTTTCAAATTATTGAAATCCTATGGAAGTTTGCCTATAAAGCCACTTGGAAAAAAGTACAGGAATTTGCGCATGGAATTCATATAGAATGGTGGTGTTAGGAGGAATTTTAACCTCATTAGAATGTTCATTTGAGACCTCATCCAGTAACCATCTGACAATTCTCTATATTTGAAAAACAATTTACATTCGATTGGTTCATGTGTCCTCATATAATGTGCGTTTCCAGTTGTGTTCCAAATTGTTACTTAAGGTAGCAACCATGTCAATCTCATAAAAGTAATACTACGTCTAAGTAATCCGTCTATTTTATTTATTTCAATTGGCTGATCTTATTTAACTTCCATGGTAAGTTCAGACTTTCTATCATTCATTTTAAAAGGTTCTAAAAAGTTATAGAGTGACAACATGCAAAGAAAGATAGAACTAAAAGATCTCGAATGGGTTCTCCTGTTCCTTTGAGAAGCGGTTGAATTGAATGAAAAGAAAGTGGGGCAAGAGCACCTTAAAGGTCAATTAAACGGTGAAACTCTGCTGTCAAGTTAGGACAGGCCAACTCATGAGTTGCTGAGCGTATTTTATCTTTTGGACTTCTGATGCTACCTTTATCTAATAAACGCCTCTTGTGAATTCTGAAGTTTACCATATATCTCATTAATAAAATCTCTAGAATTTGTGTTAAAAATACACTAAGAATTTAATAGGCTACTTTTATCACCTTCCATGAGATATATGTCAGGAATCCTCCTACCCAAAGTTACTAGATATCATTAAACTGCATCTAGGGTGGTACCAATTTACCTCTGTGGCTCACAAGGACCATAAAAACTCAGAATTTATGTGTCATTAGTCTTGTCTTCTGCTGTTTTAGGCCCATCAAGCAATAACCATTGAATACATTAAGTAGATCATTCGGAAAAAACACTTTCTACGAAGTCCTAGTGTGTTTTTACTGGTTTGCCCTGAATTCGATACACATTGGGATGGCAACCATGGAGAGCAGATGTTGCATTTGTCCTACTATAGCCGAGACAGGACGAGAGCATGATCAACACTCATGAAGTAATTTTTCCAGATAAATCTGCTGACATGTACATGTACTTGTGCCAAAAGTCATGTTGCGTAAAATGGATAAGCCTATTTATCAATAATGTGGACACGGCATCACTTGCTTTTCTTTGTTTCTGAGGATAATCAAGCCATTCATCAACTAATGAAACCAACTAACACATCAAAATTCAAATGATTCTATAAATAACATATTTTGGCCGTGGTACAGATAAACTACCTACAAATCCATTCTATAAAGAAAATAGAATCCATTTTATAATAAAAAGAGAATCCATTTTATAAAGATTGTCAGATTCGAATTGCATAGTAGTTACATACATGCTCTACTGTATGTTCCACGTTCAGAAATGGGATTATCAGATTTGAATTGTGTAGTCGTTACGTGCTAATATGATTGAGTATGTTCCATGATAAAGAATTCCAGAAGATGGAATCTGTGATTCCAATTTCAACACATCAACCGACATGAAGTAAACAAATAGAGAAAATACACCTTAGATTACAGGTGCTGTTGTTCTAAAATGTTTATACTTTTAGGCTCATGTTAGCATGTTTGGTTCCTTTCTAATCTATCAATCATCACGAGGCTTGTTACGTTGCTTGAAAGGAATAGGTGGTTCCTTTGTCCCTAAATAATCTCAACCGTTGATTTTGAAAAAAGAGACATTATTGTAAAAAGGGCAATTTTGTCTTTTATTCCTCCCAAACTAATAAGATCAGGTCGGCTAAAAAACCAATCGCTCCCTCCTCAACCTGCTCCGCCTCCGGTCCTCGACGATTGGAATTGGCGATCAGCACGGCCCTGTTACTGCGGTTGTTGGTGCCCTAGGCCTCGCTCCACGGCCTGACACCCTCCGCCTTGGGGGTGATAAGATTTTCTGTTTTTTTTTTCTTCCTGTCTCCTCCCCCTATGATTGCAACGCTAGATACAATAGTGATAGCGGTTGGAGTAATTGAAGTGCGTCGTTGGCCTGCAACTTTTCTTATACCCAGGGAGCATGCCGTGTCTGTCTGCTTCCGCAGAAGCTTTTGTCGGGCAATTATATATTTCCGCAGCAGCCTGAGCGTTGCCTGCCGTCGTCGCTGCCGTGCCTGTGACGCCCGCAAGGCCGGCAAACAGCAGGAGCGTCGTCCGCCGCCGTTGCTGCCAGTGGCCCTCCGGCCATGGGCGCATGTTGCCTTGCCCATCCTCTTGGGGTTCACCGCATGGAGGGCGTGCCGATGGCTGGTGATCCTGGAGGATTCCTATGGGAGCCCAGCGACGGCCGCGCCGGCCACGTCGTCGGCACACAGGTTGTAACGCGAAGAAAGAGGAAACGGTAGCGGCTGCATCTAGAGTTAGATAAGTGAAAATACCAATGTACCCTTCGAATTAATTTTATAAATGGTTCTTGGCCTACTAAAATTGGTTCCTGGCCCACCACTTTGGTTCCTCATAATAGGTTCCTGCTAACTTTTAACCATTAGATCTAGGATAATGAACGGTTATTATTTTTTCCAGACGCTGTAAAAATCCTCATCACCAGAAGGACCAATCAATAAGCACTCCCATCTCCTTCCATACCAGGGGAGCAATTTCGCTGAAGGAATTATCATCAACAAAAAGAAAAGGAAGATACTTATTTTCCCACCACGTAAGACAAAAAAGGGGAAAAAAACACAGCCAGAGAAGGGGTATCGAGACGAGCGAGCAAATGCAAGAATAATTTTCTATCCACACTATTTTAGGACACACTCAAAACTTCATAAGTTACTCATATGTAAATATGAACCCTTTTCGAATGTACTTTTAAGAACTAGTCCTTTTGGTCATCTGGTTGCCAATTTGTCCTAGGTGGCATAACAAGACAATGCTATCCGAAAAAAATGTAAACATACTCCATCCGTTTCAAATTGTGTCGTTTTATCTTTTCTAGGTGCATAGGCATCTAAACATGCACTAGTATATCTATGTGCATACAAATATCTATAAACCTAAAAAAACCAAAACGAGCTACAATTTGGAATAGAATGAGTATCACATTTCATTTCTGAATTCTGATCACATCTACCTAGGTTATCACACCAATCTATTTGGCACGACTCAAACAGGAACTCTCAAACACGCGAGAAGCGTGACAAAAACCGTGAGTCAGTAAGTCATTTGCCACACCATGACCTCTGACATGACCAAAAGAATAGTTCATCCAAATACAATATACTAGGGTGTCAATATCTAAATATGAGAGAATACAAAAGCTAAAATTAAATAAAAGCCTAAACACCGAGTGTTTCTCTGTCTTAAATGTACCAAGGTGCTCCAGTACCAGTATATATCGATTCTTCATTACCCAAGTACTCTAATTCTTTAGCTTTGTACCTCTTATTCTTGTAATATCCATCCCAGGTTGAGAAAAAAAAAAAGAGAAACACTTTTACAAGAGAAGGCTCCATGTCCAGCCCTCTCGCACCAACCTCATGTTTTGAATAGTATCAAATCGGTCAATGATAAGTAGGTGCAAACCAATCATCAGGCAAACGAGCTTAGAGCACATGTAACATGTTACAGTATCAAGGTGAGATAGACATTGTATCTCGAGGACGATCTTTGTGGACAGCATCTTTCAAATTTGCATAGTGTCGCAAAATCCTTGAAGCCCCAATTCAATAATAAATCCACACAAGCAGCTCCTGGCGAACTTGTTTATTTCATCGAAAATGCATCAATTGTATAGTATATGTTTATTATATGCATGCTTGTACATTCTGCTATCGTTCTCCGACATTCAGACAAAACCTGCTGAGAAATTGGGGGGTTTTGTCATCCATTCTCACGGTTCTTGTCACCTTGGATTCTCTACTGATCTTTTTCCTGACTTTTTATGCTCTAGCTACTCTAGCCAAGTTATAGCCTTCAAGTTACGCTTTCCGTGTGATGGGGGCATCTTCTAGCATTATTGGCCAAACTTAAATATTGTATCAAAATATACATATAAAATCTGCAGATATATACGGATCGGACTAGAATTTCAGCCAGAGGGTAGCTAGAGACAAGAGGACGCGCTGATGGCGAACAGATTTTGTAGAGCTGGCATGCATTTCGCGACATGTCTGTCTCATAACAGTTTCTTATTGTCGACATTAAAAAAAGGACGCTTCAAGTATGGATTTTGAACTCAAACTGCTTGATTAGCAACTGTTGAAGGCGAACATCGCTTTCATAATCTCGTTTTAGGTGAGTGGATAATGTTTTTAACACGTAATCTCGCACAGCATATATAATCATATATGCTTCATGCATTGTTCATCCTAGCTAAGCTGGGTGCCTTATTTTACAAAAGAGGTTGCATTGGGATGTGCAGGTGCATAAGCAAGTAGAGTATGTAGAGAAAATATACTTTTGTGACAAGTGTTGAGGAATTCAGGAATGGAGGGAATAAAATAATATAGGACTAGAAAGAAGCTCGCAGCTCTTCGTTAAAAGAGAGAGAGAAAAAAAACTAGCAGTTGGACCGATACAAGATTCCTGGGCGCCTCGGTGAGGGCCCAACCCAGCCAGCCCATACCCCTAGCATGCGTGCGCCGCGCCCACGCGTGTGTGTATGCAGCGTACCAATACCAACCACGACCGGCGGCCGTGTCCTGCTGTCCGCCGCCTCTCGTGTCAGGCGAGCTAGCCGGCGCCAGGTCACCGACCCGGTGTCGTGTCAGGCGCCCCGCTACTGGCGAAGTATAGCGAGTGGTGACAAGAAGGCGCAGCGATCCTTGACTACGTGTTCAGTGTTCACGAGGAGTCGAGATGCAATGGGTGATGCGGGCGAGGGCGAATCAACAACACCAGCCGATCTTCCACCATGCATTTGCGAATTGCGACGGACTGTGACGATACTGTTGCCGCTCAAGGTAGATGTTTTTCACCCCAAGACCAACTGGATTGGGAGCTTTTCCACAGGGAAGCAGGCGGTGAATTGGCAGCAGCACACAGCTCTAGCTACTGTCATGACTGAGTATTGAGTATCGAGATCTGCGCACCAGCGGCGACGGTCGAGAGCGATTTGTCCACACGGATCACGCTTCACGATGGTTAGTTAGCGAGGTTATTTTGCTGGTGGACTCTGGGTATGGTCGCCCCCCAAAGGCCCAAAGCCCCAAACCGTGCCGTGATGGACGTGGGCAAGGCCCATGCTGTTGTAGTGCTGGCCCATCTTAGGCACGAGCATTTCAGGAGCAAATGGGCTGCACGCGGTCCGTGCGAAAGCCTCCTGTTAAATAGGCCCGCCACGCACTCCGCGAGGGGGATTTTCGCATCCGGAGTTCATGACTTCCCGAGCCGCGCCACAGCCACTCCGGCAGACGGCGCAGCGCGGCCCCAGCTCGGATCCACCGAAAGTCCGAAACCACTGGAAACAACACGCGGCGTTGCCGCGCTTTAACATTTTGATAGGCCAGTGTATCTAGTTTTAGGCGATTGATGTCGAGAAGCAGCTGATATACATTATGAAATATGTATATCATAACTTTTGTGTGAGCCAGTGTATATTTTGATGGTTGATGTTGCTTGCTTTTATAGTTTTTAGATGGCAATTTTGCTGGTATTGTAAGGGAGAGTATTAGAGTGTGTTAGTTTATTGGTAATAGCCCATGATCAAGGTGTATATCCATAGTAGGAGATGGGTTGAGCGTGTCGATAGTTTTTTTATTGTTACTATTGTGGTAGAATCATTTCGTACAAGTTATACAATTTGAATTATTTACTTTTTTTTTGAATAAAAATCATATGAGGTCATCTAATGATTTTGTGTCGTGTCATGTTGAACTAAACAAATTATATTTGTAAAAAACGTAGTTATGTCACTATTAGACAATTTGACATTTATTTATGAAAAATACAGAGGTTCATCTTGTTCAAACTTATAAATACGTTAGACAAGTTTTACTCAATTTATATTAAATTATTTTAGAACATTATTAAATGATAACACACGCTAAACAGAAATTTACGCAACAAGAATGCACTAAAACAGAGGTAAGATTTGAAAACATTGAGCTCCTAAAGGTAGCGGTTTACTTTTTTAAAATAAAAACGATGTGAGATCATCTAATGATTTTGTGTCATGTCGTGTTGAACTAAACAAATTATATTTGTAAAAGACGCAGTATGTTACTATTAGACAAATTGATATTTATTTATGAAATAATGAGGTTTATCCTGTTCTAACTTTAGCTATAAATGCGTTAGATGAGTTTTAGTCAATTTATATAAATTTATTTTTTGGAACATTACTAAATGATAACGCACACTAAACGGAAATTAACACAACAAGAATGAACTAAATCGGAGGCAAGACGTGAAAACTATGTGCTCCTAAAGGTTTTAGGGCTAAAACACAATAAATTATAGCTTTCAGGGGTTATAATAGAAAATTTGCAAGCAACAAAGGGTTATATTCGTGAATATGGCAAAACCAGGGCTCATATATGCATAAACGGTTCAGTTGGGCTCATTTGGAAGGGTGGGATTTTATAGAGGGGTGTTTCATAAATTACGCTAGGCATGGAGGACGGCGGGCATAATTTTGGCAAAACCGGAGGATTCTTATATAAACCTACCAGCCTGAGTGGGAGAGGGACGGCGGGTTGTATTTGAACAAAATATGAGGGCGTTTTTGCAAATTTGCCGACCCAGCCCGATCCTCGCCGTCGATCCGCACGATCCGGCGCCCGATATCAGCCGGTGACGTGGCTCGTTCACGTGCGCGAGCTTGGCTGCGCTTTCGTTTTTATAGATACGTGACATGCAGAAGAAGAAAAAGTTCCGTTTCTAGAAACATCACCATGCACCAACCACCAGGCCATCCTCAGAGGTCGTTTTTCTAGTGGGCGGTTCATCGGGCCCACGTGGCGACGGGGACATCGGACGGTGGGGGAAAAACCCGCCCTGGCAGGTGTCTCGCTGCTCGCGACCGCCGAGACCAGCGCTGGCGGACGGTGGGAGGCTCCACAAATCCACGGCTGTGTCTAGGTTTCATGAGATTTTTTTTTTCGAATCACACCACCGTACAGTACAGACGTAGACGCTCACATATACACACGCACACTTGCCCCTACAAACATACGCACGTAACCCTATCCCTATGAGCACCTCTGAAAGACTGAGCCGGCAAATCCTCCAAATTGATGAAGTCACCACAAGCGCCTCGCTATCGAGAGGCACGTCGCCTACCACTGAAAGAATATCGCCGGTTAAATCCTGGAATAAATCCATCAAATCCTCCAAATTGACGAAGTCACTACAGGCGCCTCGCTATCTATCGGTGTCTGATTTGGTCACACCGGCACAAACAAGTGATTGCGGTGCTAACCACTCGTTGCCCCGATGGCGGGTGGAGAGACTGGAGTTTTTATCCTGGTTCCGGCCACGGGGCCGTACGTCCAGCAATGGTGCGTAGCACCGATTTCGTGTTGCTCGTAGTAGGGGGTTACAAGCAAGATGGGGGAAGGAGATGAACTCCCAAGTCCCTGGGCCTTTTGATGGCTAATTGTTTTTGTGTGTTCCGTTCTGTCTTGACCTGCCCTTTGCATGGGCTTTCCTTCCCCTTTTATAGACCAAAGGAGTAGGGTGCGAGTACATGTGTTCGTGGGGCTGGCGCTACTAGGTGCACTGTGCTGCCCACGCCGCGCACGGTGCGAGCAGGAATCGCGCCTTCCAACTCCGGCTGACAACATGGAAGTGGTTGACGTGATGTTCTTCTCGTGACAACTCGGGACTTCGAGGGTAGCGACTTGAGCACGGCGTCCGGGCCGACCCTCCGTAGTTCCCTTCGAGGGTTGCCTTCGAGGGTAGCGAGCAAAGTCAAAGGAGTGGTTGGCACAGTATCACTGCCAGGACCGGCCTGTGCAGTGTCAGATCAGAATCCACCACGCCAGGTGGATTTGACCGATGTCTTCTCCGCAGCGTGGGCGGTGGCGTGGTGCAGTGAATCCTTCTTTTTGACCGCAGAGGAGTCATTTATGATCAGTGATGATTGTCGCAGAGTCTCGGGCGTTGTTCCCGGCGTGGCAGGCTCGAGCTTGGCCCGCAAGCTCGAGCTTGCTGAGCCTCGAACGTGACGGAAACACCCGCTCGAGGGTGAACGTCTCCCTCGAGCTTGGCTGCCTAGCCTCGATCGTCACGGACATCCCCGCTCGAGGGTCTTCAAGTGGGACGAACGCCGTGGTGGAGTTCGTCGTGATGGGCCTTTGCTGGGCTGCAGAGCCAGGCCGACGTCGTTGTGGGCCTTGTTGCCAAGTAGTTTAGGGCCCAAGTTAGGGTACCCCTACTATTGGTACCCACACTATCAGGGGCACGTCGCCTACCACTGAAAGAATAGCGCCGGTTAAATCCTGGAATAAATTCATGAAAATGCGAGCACCAGTGCCGAGTCGAGGACTCGAACCCTGGTGGGCTGGTTCCACCACAAGGAACCTTGCCAGCTGAGCTAGAGCTCAGTTCGCATGATAAATTTTTTTTATAAGCGTGTTATGTGAGGGGATGTATAAGAAAGTTGGAAAAAAATTTAGGAAACATGTTCCGTGAAGCGGAGAAATAAAAATACTTTTTGAAGCCCCGATCGCACGTCAGCCTCTCATAGTCGGAGAGAGGGCCCACCTGCAGCCACATCACCATAGTACTACTCCGTATTTATTTTTTTTAAAAAATTAAACTCCGTATTTAATTTTGCTGTTCGAAAAATAAAGAAACCTCTGCTGACCTGCCACTCGCCACGCCAAGGCGGAAGGAACCGAGTCGCCCCGGGCGTCGCGAGATCAACACCGACGGGCGGCAGCGGCGACGACTCCAACAACGACCCCACGCGCGCGGAGGCTGCGCTGCTCCAGAGCCATGTGAGAGCTCTCCTCTCGCTTCCCTCCGCCGACGAACGCGCGTTGTCTGGATGGCTGGGGCTCGCTCTGGGATTTCTCACCGCGGGGGTTTTTTTGATTCGGCGCGGGAGACGCCCCTCCGCGGTTGGTAGGTAGGACGGGTAGGGTAGTTGATTGATACGTGGGTGCGCATAGATTCGGGGAGAGAGAGGGGATTCAAGATGGTGGCGGCAGAGGCGTGACTCGTGAGCTATAATACTACTGTACCTTTGAGTAGCGAAGTGGCATCCTGCCTTTTTGCTGTCGGTCTTCTGATTTGCTTGTGCTGCAGAGGTGATGCATTTGACATTCCTTTGACAAAATAGTTCCTGGAATTGCTGTAGAAACTGGCAACACGACCGACTGCAATAGTATGCTGAGAGTGATTCGCCTGTGAACCGATACTCTTGATCTTCATGCCTGCTTCGTCAAACAATGCAATCCCTCTATTTTTGTTTTTCCTGATGTAGGATTGCAGCTACGATTCGTGTAGCACGCAGCTCTTGGTCCCAATTCATGGTTGGAACCTTTAACAGATTATTATGTTTTAGGAAGATTGTCACCGGTTACTGTTTTACTGGCATGAACATTTTGTGCAAGCAGGCTGAATAAATAATAGTGTATTTCCCTCGTGCAATCTTCTGGTTGTAATATCTCACTCTTCCTGTTGACAAGTCCAAGGTGGAGAATCCTGTTTGAACTTTTCAATACAAGGCAAAGAGAAATCTCACGTTTGCGAAATTCCCTTAATTGCTTCATCAGTGATGGACTGTGTTCTCGCAAAGCTCACTGAACTAATGGGGGAGAAGACCATCGATTTCATGGACTTATTGAGCGACACCGCCTTTCTCAGCGATGAGCTTTGTGCCGCAAATGCTCTTATTGAGAAGCTTGAGGATGGTGACGAGCCTGATCCGCAGTTGAAGAATTGGAGCAACCAAGTCAGGGAGTTGGGCTATGATATTGAGGACTGCATAGATGATTTCAAGCACCGCGTTGACTGCGCAGATGCCAGAGCCGGGTTTGCTGGGAGGATTTCTCACTTCATCAGCACTTTGAGAGCACATCTTGAGACTGCAAGGCAGATCAAGGAGCTCAAAACTCGCCTGCAGGAGATAAGCAAGCGGCGTAAGAGGTACAAGCTTGAACATCACACCCCTGGTTCTAGTTTTGCAGCCGTTGACCCTCGATTGCCGGCGCTCTACATGGAAGCAAAGAATCTTGTAGGTGTCGATGCTCCAAGGGATGATCTTGTCAAATGGGTATTGGGTGAAAACAAAGAACTGATAGGATTTACTATAGTTGGATTTGGAGGCTTAGGGAAGACAACACTAGCAAATGAGGTTTACCGTGTGGTCAAAGGACAATTTGACTGTCATGCGTTTGTTACAGTTTCCCAAAGACCTGATATAACAAGGTTTCTCAAGAGCATAAGATCAAAACTTGGTCGACAAGAGTCTTCTTACTCTTGCGAGGTGAAAGACCACATCGACGATGTTAGAGAATATCTACAACACAAGAGGTATTTATTTATTTTGATCTTGTGTGAATAACTCAGCTTTGACAATTTCCATAATAAAGTTTGGGATAATGGAACTAATTCATCTTAAACTCCCTGTAAAAGCATGCGAAAGAAATCTTATTTGTTCTTTCATCTTAAACTCTTAAATGCATGCGAAAAATATGTTATTGTTCTTTCTCAACTAGTATAAGAATTTTGCTGTTGTTCCTATTGACCGTCCCGTAAGCTTACATCCATTTCTTTCATAGAGTGGTCCTAGGGGTCCTAAAATAGCTCAGTAAATAATATTCATGAACTTCTGAATCTATTGAAGCATTGAGTTTGGTTTCATGTATATAATGGAAACTATCCTAATCAATGCATGATCCGATAAAATAACTTTACAGGTACTTGGTAGTAGTTGACGATTTGTGGGATATAACATCATGGAATATTATCAAATGTGCTTTTCCAGAAAATAATCTCAGAAGCAGATTTATTGTAACCACACGGATTGAGAGTGTTGCTAGGGCCTGTTGTACTCAGCAGGAACACATTTACAGATTGAAACCCCTCAATGACCAGGACTCAAGAAGATTACTATTTAGCAGAGCATTCAGCACCAATAGTGATTGTCCTTCACAAACCAGGGAGGTTTCAGCTAAAATTTTGAAGAAATGTGGTGGTCTGCCGCTTGCCATAATTACTGTTGCAAGCATATTAGCTAGTCAGCAAACAAGTAAAAAGGACGATTGGGAGAAGATACATAATTCATTAGACTCCAAGTTTGGGACACACCCCACATTGACAGGGATGAGACAAATTTTAAGGCTCAGCTACAGAAATCTTCCTCATAACATCAGGGCATGCTTCCTTTATCTAGGTATATACCCAGAGGATTACATAATTAGAAGGGTTGATTTGATTCGACAATGGGTCGCAGAAGGCCTTGTGAGTAATTCGGGCAGGCAAGATGCAGAGGATTTGGCCAAGAGCTACTTCAATGAGCTTGTGAACAGAGGTTTGGTTCAACCTGAAGAGACTGACTATAGTGGAGAGGTATTGTCCTGTCGAGTGCACGATATGATGCTCGATTTCATCCTTTGCAAATGTACAGAAGATAATTTTATCAGTGTGGTATACAATTATCAGGGCATGATGGAACTGCATAACAGCAAGGTTCGTCGGCTCTCCCTCAAACTGAATAGTGGAGAAGGTTCCGCAATTTCAGCTGTTCAGGCCATTGGCAGCCAATCACAAATTCGATCCCTTGCCTTGTTTGGTCACACAGCTTGTATGCCTGCATGTGCACATCTTTTGACAGAGTCGAAATTTCTACAAGTTCTTATCCTTGATCTTCGGGAGTTCAATGGCAAGAATGAGCATGAAGAGGAATGCATGAACTTGACGGGTATAACTCAGCTGGTTCTGTTGAGATATTTGAAGGTAGAGGCAAGGACTAAACGTGTCAAGCTACCTACAGAGATCCGAGGGCTGCGCCACCTAGAGACGCTGGAAATGCATTGCAGAATTATCGGTGGTATGCCGTCAGATATTTTTCACCTACCAAGCTTGCTGCATCTAATTGTTACATCAGCCAATAGTTTTCCTGAAGGGATTGGTATTGCGAAATCCCTCTGCACTCTGCAATACTTTGGTTTGCTGGAAAACTCGTTGGAGAACGTCCATGGCCTGGGTGAACTCACCAACCTGAGGGATTTGAAGATAAGATGTTTTAACCAATCCCAGCTGAACACGGATAGTATGAGGTCATGGATGGATGCATTGCGCTCGTCCCTTGAAAAGCTTGGTAGCAGGAACCTAAAATCTCTATCTGTGATGAGATATCCTGAAATATGTGGTGACACACTTAGCACACTTTCCCCTCCTCCCTGCCATCTGGAGACACTTGATCTGCTAGCATGGTCGTTTTCCAGTGTTCCCAGGTGGCTTGCTGAGCTCCATCACCTCTGCTCCTTGGATCTTTGTGTTAGGGAGGTGATGGAGAAGGATATTGGTATCCTTGGGAAGTTGCCCTCGCTCATGCACCTCCAATTTCAGATCCAACAAGTTCCAAAAGAAAAGATCATCATACATGGCGGCATGGGATTTTTTTTCCCATCCCTTGTTAATTTTCAGTTTAAGTGCCAGCAGAGAATGTCCCTGCAGGTCCTGATGTTTGAGGCAGGAGCCATGCCCAACCTGCAACGACTTGAGATAGAAACCAGCGTGGAATATCTTAACAAATGGGATGGTTGCATGTCTGCCAGAATGGAGCACCTTTCAGGCCTCAAAGAGATATGTGTATCCATGTGGCGCGGCCTACGCACAGAATCTGAAATAATAGCTGCAGAGTCCGCACTCAGAAATATCGCTCAAGCACACCCGAGCCGTCCGTCCATCACAATAATCTAAATGGAAAATGCAATCCCACTATGGCATATCCTTGAATGGTAATGGTATTATAATATGAGAAAGCGATGGAATGATGGATCAAAATGGTTAGTGTAGCTTTGAGAATTAAGAAGAACGCCATATATCATGGTTGCATTCTGGTGCACTTTGTTGAGCCCTTATTTAGCTTGAAATAGATAAATCTTCAGATATGTTTGCATGAGCAATCATTTGACACGCAATTTGTACCATGAACAATGGTTATTCCCAGATAGCTGCTTCTTGACTTGTAGCACACTTATGTGTATCATATGCAATGCAGCAATGGTACGCTAATAATAATAGACATTCCACTCTTTCTATCTGAAACATTCTTCATTCTCCCTCTCTTACACAAGAAGTTTGGCGAGTTTTGGAGATGGACGTGGGCTCAGCCCATTCGTTGGCCCATGCGTGTGTAAAAGCCCACAAAGGCTGCGCCACGCAGTCGCGCGACCAGATTCGCCGCATCCATACTCCGACTTCCTGAGCCGCGCCGCCGCCGCCGGCCGGCGGGAGGACGGCCGGCGCAGCGCGAGTGCGCGACCCAGAGCCCCCAACTCCGATCCGCCGAAGAAGAAGAAAAACGTTCCGTTTCAGATCAGGCCAATCCTCGCGGATCGCGGCCAGTCGTTTTCTCGTGGGCGGTTCGTCGGGCCCACGTGGGCGACGGGGACATCGGCCGGTGGGCGTTGAACCCCGCCCTGGCGCCCTGAGCAAGGTGTCTCGCTGCTCGCGACCGCCGGGACCGGCGTCGGCGGCGCTGGCGGACGCTGAGACGCTCCCAGAAATCCAGATCGCACGCCTGCCAGCCTATCATAATCGAAGGACAGCCACACCATAGTACTCCGTCGGAGTAGTTTAGGTCCCGAATAACTTCTCATCTTCACTATTAAGTGGGTGTTTAGTTGGTGGAGATACGTGGAGATTTACTGTAGCAGATATATACTGTAGCAATGAATAGTGAGAGAAGCGATGGGAAATGATATGATGAGAGGAATAGTAAATATCAAGAATCTAAACATGTCCTCATTGGATATTCACTGTTCCTCCATCTCACAAAACACGCTTTCTAACACAGTTGCTACAGTACTTTTCTCCACTTGTCCACCATCTAATCAACCCTGTATTTAATTTTGCCGTTCGAAAAATAAAGAAACCTCTGCTGACCTGCCAGGTCGTCACGCCACGTGAGTCACTGAGAGCCGCCTCTATACTACCGGCCCCGCCGGTCGGTCGGGCGGAAGGAACCGAGTCGCCCCGGGCGTCGCGAGGCGAGCGAGACAAACACCGACGGGCGGCAGCGGCGACCACTCCAACGACCCAGCGCGCGCGGCGGAGGCTGCGCTGCTCCAGAGCCAGGTGAGAGCTCTCTCTCGCTACGCTTCCCTCCGCCGACGAACGCGCGTTGCCTGGACGGCTGGGGCTCGCTCTGGGGTTTCTCCCCGTGCGGGGGTTTTTTGATTCGGCGCGGGAGGCGCCCCTCCGTGGTTGGTAGGTAGGACAGTTGATTGATGCACGGGTGTGCTGTCTTGGCCGTGCAGAGATTTGGGGAGGAGCCGAGGAGGATAGTAGAGGGCTAGAGGCAGAGGCGAGGAATCGTGACCTTTACTTAGCTTTGAGTAGCCAAATGGCATCCTACCTTTTTGCTATCGGTTTTCCAATTTGCTTGCACATCAGAGCTGAATAGCTGATGCATCTGACAAAATAGTTCCTGGAATTGATGTGGAAACTGGCAACACGACCTACTGCAATAGTATGCTGAGAGTGATTCGCCTGTGAACCAATACTCTTTGGATCTTCATGACTGTTTCGTCAAACAATGCAATCGCTCTGTTTATGTTTTTTCCTGATGTAGGATTGCAGCTACGATTCGTGTAGCACGAAGCTCTTGGTCCCAATTCATGGTTGGAACCTTTACCAGATTATTATGTTTTAGGATGATTATCACCGGTTACTGATCTAGTGGCATGAACATTTTGTGCAAGCATGCTGAATAAATAATAGTGTATTTTCTCCTGCAATCTTCCAGTTGTAGTATCTCACTCTGCTTGTTGACAAGTCCAGGGTAGAGAATCCTGTTTGAACTTTTCACTACAAGGAAAAAAATAATCTCACGTTTGCGGAATTCCTTTAATTGCTTCATCTGTATTTAGTGCTCAGGCCACTTTATTTATACAAAAATCTTGCTTGCTTCATTACCTTCCCATCCATAGTCATATATCCTACTTAGTTTGGGCGACTTTGGGAAATTCTGCTCTGTCAAATTGCTGCACAAGTTATGGGTGTTCAAACTTCAAAGCTGTCTATGTTGTTATATATCCTTGTACATGTATACATGAGTGAAAGTATATGGTTCTATAACCCTTTATGGAAGCTGAGGTTTTGGCCGAGTGGAATACTCTTAGTATTGTCTTTGTTGTCTTCTATCTTGTGCATATGTGAAAGGCTTATGCTGCTATAGTGATACCCAGTTCGCAAAAGCTGTCTAGAAAACTCCAGAGCTGTATAGTGTATAGTACTTCTCCTTTGAAAGCACAAAGTCTATTTTTCTCCTTAATATAATGATAGGCAGGTCTCCTGCGTGTTTGAGGAAAAAAACAGTCTATTTTGTTATATATCCTTGTACATACAGGAGGGAAGGTTGTCTGGTTCTATATCCCTTATCAGAACCTGAGGTTTCGGCCAAGCAGATTACTCAGTTTGTCCTTGGTGTCTTATGTTATGTGAAAGCCTTATGCTGGTATTGTGATATGCAGTTTACAAAAGTTATTTAGAAACACCAGAGGTGTATGGTACTTCTCATTTCATTCTGGAAATCATGTCTGATGAATGCAGCCCTTGTCCTAAACGGGATTTTTAAGTTACAACATCATGTAACAAAAATAAATGGTGTAGATAGGCCATGTGGCCGCAACTTCTTGTGGTGTGGCCTTTCCCACATAATTGATGTGTTATTTTCGACCAATGAAACAGTGTGCCTTAGTTACTTTCATTTCAGTTGGTGCTGGATAGAGGCATAGTGCTATTGGTTTTCTTTAAAAAAATAATTAGGTTACTTCAACTGAATATGTTCCCTAAGATAAGGAGCCTATTTAGTTCTTGATCCTTAGTTTCCTATAGCAAGCCTCCATTCAACTGTCCTCTTAGAAAATAGCCTTCCTACTGCACTCTGCAGTTAAGTTAACAAACTAATAGGACAGAAACTAATCCCTAAGATAAGGAGCATATGTAGTTCTTGATCCTTAGTTTCCTATAGCACGCCTCCGTTCAACCGTCCTCTTAGAAAATAGCCTTCTTACTTCACTCTGGAGTTAAGTTAACAAACTAGTAGGTCAGAAACTAATTTCAGATGGATACCACTGAACTACTTGAAATGTATGTAAAATACGACAGCGCATATTGTATGGCACTGGCTTTGTTCACAGCCATGCCCAGCATGCAGTTAATGTTGCTTCCAACAGTGGATCCGATTTTACATTCAGGTTTAGGGCATGGCTCGTAGGACCTTTCAACATAAGGTTTTAAACAATTTGCTAATTTGTAATTTCCCTACTGCTCCTGGTACTAGTGTTCATTCTGAAGAGAATTCAGACTATATTTCTTCTAAGGAATCCTGCTATTATTTATGAATATTAATCATCTTATGGAGGAAACACAAGATTAGGACACAGCTATAATAGTGAGACAATACCCTACATGTTCTAGAGTGAAGCTCTGATTATCTTTTTCCTTATAAATATTTATAGTTTTATGCATTGCCTATATGTCTCCTTGTTTAACTACCATGGGAGGAGTTCATCAATGTATCTCTAGATCTTTTTCTATTAGTTTAAAATCGATTCTACAGAATTGTAGTTCTGTGCTCGGTCTTCACTAGACAAATCTAGGTACAGAAAGTGGCTTACTTTAAATTTTGAAGCCAAAACCAAGGTCTAACTAAATTCAAATTGTGCCTGCCAGACATGTGTTTGATCATTACTCAGTTGAGTGTTTAGCCAGGCTCAGCTCTAGGTGACCTACACCCTGATAAAGATGTGTGGACTTCTGAACTTTGTGACAAATGTATCCTTCAATGAAGAACCTAAATTTCTTTATTTTTCAGGCACCATGTCACTCATGTCTCCGTTCCCGGGGATGGATCTAAGTAAAATGGATGCCCCAACTCTGACCCTCCTTGGGGCAGCTGGTTGTGTAATGCTGTCTATGCATTTCACTGTGCAATTGGTGTCACAGCATCTTTTCTACTGGAAAAATCCAAAGGAGCAGAAAGCTATACTTATCATTGTGCTAATGGCTCCATTATATGCCATTACTTCCTTTGTGGGTCTTCTTGATATCCAGGGAAGCAAGACATTTTTCACATTCTTGGAAGCTGTTAAGGAATGCTATGAGGCACTGGTGAGTCTTGTATAGGTCTCCAATATTCTTAGGCCTAAATGAAGGCATTTCACTAACACTTATTTATTCCTTTCAATTATGCAGGTCATTGCTAAGTTTATGGCGTTGATGTACAGCTACTTGAATATATCCATCAGCAAAAACATAGTCCCTGATGAAATCAAAGGGCGGGTTCTTCATCATTCCTTCCCTGTGTCTCTTTTCCTGGTACCTTTCTTATTCCTTGGTACTTTTTTTTTATAGGACTTTTATAGACTCTGCTTAAATTTTTGCAATTGTCCTGTGTTATGGTGAGTTTTAGTTGAAGGTTACAATACAAGATTGAACACATGGACAAAGAAGAAGGCTGAAGCTTAGATTTTTTCTTTGTCTTATAGTTTTTCTTTCTTGTATTTTCAGTGGAAAATAACTATTTTTAAATAATCGTGTCTAGAACCTTGCTTTGCATATTCTTAAATAGTTATATCTTGCACCTATAATCTACATCAGGATTTCAATTACTGTTGCCATCTCAGTTTCTTGAATGTACATGTTTCTTTATTTTTTGTTGATTGAATTTCTATCTTTGCTAAAAGGAACTAATAATTTGATGCATTCTACTATGGCAGCCCCGCAATGTGCGATTGGAACACAAGACACTGAAGCTTCTGAAGTACTGGACGTGGCAATTTGTTGTTATTAGACCAGTATGCTCCGTTTTGATTATTGCACTCCAGCTTCTTGGGATGTACCCAAGCTGGGTCAGCTGGACGTTTACAATTATACTGAACTTTTCGGTCTCCATGGCACTATATGCCTTGGTTCTTTTCTACCACTTGTTTGCGAAAGAGCTGGCACCTCATAAACCTCTTGCAAAGTTCTTGTGCATCAAAGGGATTGTCTTCTTCTCTTTCTGGCAGGTAATCATCTCGACCTGTATGGCAAGTAGTTTAGAATAATCGTTCATGGTTTTTTAATGCCCTTTTGCAAATTTGCATGGGTGATTATCTTGATGATTGCTTCTAAACAACTTACCAGATGATTTTTCTTTTTTTCTGAAAGTTTAAATGGATTAGCGGGGCACAGGTAGTTTTGGACAACTTTCTTTTCCTTTGGAGCAGTTTGGCATGCCTTCACCTTGAAAGTATAACCACATTGTCTACCTTCGTTCCATAATTGTCAATTTAGGAGCTCCATTTGCAGTCTTAGTTTCCATGGAGTCACATTTAAATATTCAGACTAAAATTTTCCGCTTATAAAACAGTATCACAGGCATGTGTTACTCTGTTAGTAGCAGAAAAGAAAGAGCTAGAGTTGAAAATTTTCTGAAACCTAGAATCAATATGAGGTGCAGTATTTCATCATTTTTGGAGGCAAGCTTGATTTGTAGTTTTATACTGCTGGAGGCCACATTCGTATTTCTTTTTAGTAGCAAGCCTCTTGTGGGTAACATCAGCCAACATTGGAATTCTGAAGGAACTATTCGAAGGAAGAGAGCTAATTTTGGCTACACTACCATTCTGCGCTCCCGTTTTACACCTTGACCGTAACAGCCATTGTCTATTTCTGTGGCATGCAGGGTATTGCACTCGACATTTTAACTCAAGTAGGCGTGATCCAGTCCCACCATTTCTGGCTGGACGTGGAGCACATCCAGGAGGCGATCCAGAACGTCCTGATCATCCTCGAGATGGTCGTGTTCTCCGTCATCCAGCAATACGCGTACCATGTTGCTCCCTACAGTGGCGCGGACAGGGCCAAGTTCGAGAAGAAGAACGAATGAGCGAAGGTCCCAAAAGAGTAAAAACCTAGCGTGCTGCTTCTGTTTTCTAGTAGCCTGTTGGATCGGAAGACAAGTATTTCGGTATTTCCCTGCGGTGAGACGGACAGACGTTCAGTGAGTCTCGTGAGCATATTTGATAGGAGTAGCTACTAGTGTCAGTCAGGATTATCAGACACCGACACGCTGTAAAATTGCACTACGCTTGTTCTGGTTGTACCAAAATACTTGATGATTCTGTCTGTCTCATTGAACATTATTTCTGAGGCCAGTAGCAAGGACTGTTCATCATTGTACGTAGAGAGAACCCTTTATCAATAAAGCTGTAGTCCTGCTGAGGCAATCCTGAACTGATTACGATGAGGTTGCCAATGACTGTTGGGAGCGGAGCATACTTCGCAATCTGCAGGTTATCTATCATGCTCACACACGCTCCCAATTATTGGAATCATGGAGTGTTCGACTCTTTTTTTTCGTATTGGTTTTTTTAATAAAAGGAGAAGCAGTGCCATATCATTTAAGAAGGAGAATAAAGCGGTCTTACATAAGCGATATTTTATAAAAGAAGGTTACTCACACAGACACACTCAACCATACGAATAAGAAAACTAGGAGCCACTATCATTAATCCAACATGAAAAGACTCATCATTTCTAACTGCTAGCATTCAAAAATTCATCTCCTCCTTGATCAAGGTAAGCACCCTTGTCGGCGGCGAATCACTCCTTCGAAAATCCTTCGATTTCGCTCCTTCCACATGTTCCACAGCGGTGTCTATTAGTAGGTCCTTTTTTTGCATTTTTCCTTCTTGGACAGACCATGTAATGCTGCATTCTGCCTTCTGATGCCTGTGTTTTGTGGATAAACAGTGTAATAATATATGTAAACAATCTGTGGTCTGAATGCCTGATTGGCGATTGTACATACCGTGCCACTATGATTCGTTTTTCCCTGAAATTGTTGTATGCTTCATTAGTAGCCAATCATCATGGCCTATGTGCGGTGCTGCTGCGACTGCGAGATGACTGGCGACGGCGATTGGTTACGATTCGCCCTGTCTTGTGTGTCAGCCTGTCAGGGAACGCAAAAGAAGGAGGAGGACTGCATGACAGCATGAGCTCGGAGCTACTCCTACAGCTATGACTAGGCCCGGCCCAGCGTCCTGGGAGAGGACGAGCCTGTGTGTGTGGCCTGTGGACAGTGGACCGCCCACAGACCACAGTGCCGAGGTGGGCGCGAACCAGGAACCCACGACTCAGCAGTCAGCACTGACTGCACTGCACTGCTGCTGCCTGTCTGTGATGGATGAGTGGTGGAGCCGTGGGGTGAGTTGGGAGTGACGGGAGTGTGGCCCTTGTAGCAACTCCTGTAGATTCCTAGTACGGCACCCTTCCTCGTGACTGCTGCCGCTGCTTTGAAGGCCGCCATCCAGCAACCTTTAACCAGGGCTAGTAACTTCTCCTCCTCCACTCAAGTCCTCCTCCTGACCTGTTCCAAGCTTGTGCTCCGTCAGTCGTCATGGCGCTTATTATTACAGCAGCGTAATGGTAGGGTAGAGCCGGGAAAAGGAGCCGGTCATCATGTGTTTTGGAGGAAGAAAGATCATGGAACAGCGTATCTCGAAGGAAATATGGCGATAACAAAGGCAAACGTTCCTTTGGAGGGTTTGGAGGGTGCCCTCCGATCCGCATCGATCCCTGAGGCTTGAGTGGAGACGGCAAGCGACATCACCACCGGTCAGTCTTTTGCCGCGCGCGCCGCGCCAAGCAACGCCCAACAGAGGGAAAGAGTTAAAGCCGCGCGGGGCGGCAGATCCGTACGGGGCATCGGCCCCGACGACGGCGACGAGGACGGCAACTGACTCGAAGCCTTGTCCTCGCGCGCGGTCACTGCTCGTCGTCGCTCTCGCCGGCCCCAAGTATGCATTGGTGATCGATCACTGATCAGAGGGGATCAGTACTCGGTGGCCGTGTATGTGAACGAGTGGTGGGGGCGTGGTGGAGACTTTTCTCTCCGTATTCTCTCAGTATCAGCATGCATCTCCTTGGCCCCGTCCGTCGTCGTCCTGGCTAGCCAGCAGTCGCCAGCGGCCGATAAAAGTCGCCTCGGATCACGTGCACCAATGGCACGAGCAGCGCCAGCCAGCAGCCAAAGCTACCCAAAATCCCTCCGCCTCCGGCCTTCTTCGCTCGGCTACGTGCTCGCGCGCTGGCCGCCAAGAGGGAAACTAACGGCAGAGGCCGCTGGGGAATGCCAGCCAGCGCGTAGCGCGCGCGCTAGCTCTTGGAGTGCCGACCTCATCTTCTTCGCGCCCGGTCGGCACCGTGGTTCCGCAGACCAGCAACAAGCGGGGCTGTGAGCTCACGTCAACCCTTAACGATGGTCAGTGTATAGTACTGCATATAGTTTGATAAATGGACATTGGGTGTGTGATTGGTTTTCCTTCATACCCGTTAAGATTAAATTGCACTCGATCAAGCCCCAATCCAAAAGGCTGGAATTTATTCTAAACTTTTACGCTGCACTTTCTAGCCATGCTAATCCCGAATTTTATTCCACATAGTACGACGTATATGGGCCACTGAGAACGATGGCCAGTGCCCAGTAGTGACACTTGAGAGGTTGCTCTCTACAAAAGAAAAGGAGAAGACATAACCAGCTGAAAGAGATGTCCAAATGGCTTACAACGACCAACCATAACATGTCTTAACAAAAATTGTACTCCTAGTTTAAAAAAAAACAACAGTAGATATATTGTAACTAATCAAAGGGTTGGTTTGCGTTGCACTTTTCAACTAGCTATCATCAAACCATCAAATTTCTTTACAGACGAATTCTTTCCATACGAATTATTATTTCATTGCAAACAAGCAAAATATTGGCTAGCGAAGTAGCGGATGTGGCCGCCTTGTCCACCCTAGTTTTCTTAGATGGCCAAATCTTCAACAAATATAATGGTGGTTGAAAATTTCTTGATGAACGTCAAAATTGGGCTTGACATGAACCAACAACCTCAATAGTCCAACGTTTGATTGGCCTAGCTGCTAGCTAGTAGGTTAGACGAAGCTGAGCTACTACCATGCATTTTCCAAGAATTTAATTAGGAACCCCAGTTAAGACCAATACTCCGTACGTGTGTGGTTTGCAAGGCCACACTAATCCACATCACACCTTTAGACTAGTATGATATAGAGAGCCAGTAAAAGTGATTGATATACCCATCTTGTCCAGTAAAAGTGATTGACATGCATCAGCGCGAAGGTTGATATATATACCGTGAAAAATTCGATATTGATGGCGCGGTGAAAGTGAAGCTCTCTGAAAGCAACAGGAACCCGAAATGGGTAAGAACGACACCTTTCTTACCGCACATAAGTAAACGATATTTGTTCTCCACAAAGAGGCGTGATTCCAACAACAATTAATTACCAAAAATGGGAAGGTGCGAGCAGTAGCTCAGGAATTTGCCAAGTCACTTATCATGGCATGAAGCAAATGTATAATCGCATGCACCTCTCTGTCCTAATGAAACTTCTCGATGTAAAAGTATGCGTATCCATTCCATAACTGACAACTTTTGGAGTGGGTGTACTAGGTAGTGCAGTTAAAAGGTGTCTTGTAGGTGGAAACATGTAATTTGTTTTTTTAAAAAGAATAGTCTCCGGTCTCGGGCTCCCGGCTCATAAGCTGATCGCAGACAATAAGGAAAATAGTACTAATAGGTTTTTTTTTTCATATAGAATCTTAACAGAGATATATTCTTTTTGAACTGTTAACAGAGATATATTGAAAGCGACAACCTTAAACGCCATGCACAGAGTACTTACCAAGTGGCCAGCCGCTTTATCGTCGCCTGGGACCAAATTCCCATCATGTAATTTGATTGTAAATATGAAAGTAACTTTGAGCTTCATGTGCCGTGTGTCCAACATACAGTACGTGGTTGCTGGGAGATGTTGATGTACACTCTCACAATCCATGTTCATTTTGCCATCTATCCACCGTCCCCCGATAGTTGCCTTCGGTCGCTACGCCACTGTTAACCACTGTTAACTTCCCCGGAAACTACCGCGCGGTAGGTCATTTTGCCGGGAAAAAAGACTCCTGCAAACCGCAGCCCGTACAGCACCGCCTCAGATGTGTGCCGCGTGGGATCGGACGGGGGACCTGCGTAGGCATCGCTCGGCTCGGTTGGCACCGTTTTCCTCGGCTCAGCTCCCTTTGACGTACGCTCGGCTCGGCAGGCCCCCGCTGCGTCCCCATTCAGCCGCCGCCGCCGGTCTACTGCATTGGCCCCGCTGGTTGGCGACGGCGGAGGAGACGCGGCGCAAATGCCCGGTGTGGCTCGACGCGCAACCGGAGCGCAACTTCATGCTCGTCAGCTTCGGAAGCAGGGACTCGCACTAGACGGAGCAATTTGAGATCGCCGTGGGCTTGGACAGGTCCCGACATCGGTTCCTCTGGTCATCCGCACGCCGGCGGAAGGAAGCGGTGACCAGGACCTCACGTCCTCATCGCACTGTGGAGCTCCCAGAATGGACCAAACCCCGTGGCCTCGTCGTGGCGTCATGGATGTCACTCGGCGCATAGAATTTTTTACAGGAGGTGGTGCTGCACGGACTAGAGTTTACAGGAGTCCTGCATAGAATTTTTTTCCAGCCGAGGTGCGGCGCACGCGGATCTGCCGCGAGACGAGGTCCCGTCCGCGGTCTCCACGCTCCAGGTCGCCCGGCCACTGTCCGTCCCCGTACGTGCCCCTCGTCGTCGCCTCGCCTCCCGGCTGCTCTGCAGTCTGCACTCCATGAATCGATCAGGGCCACCCCCGACCCCTGCACCACGGCGCCTGCCCGCCCGGACTCACCAAGTCGCCGGCCGGGCAGCAACATATCTGCTGCAAGCCTGCAAGGTACAATGGCGGGGGTCCGGCGCGCGCTCCTGGTCCTGGCCGGGCCGCGCGTGTCAGCTTGCATTGGGTGGTGGGCCTCACGGTACGGTACGATGGAGCCGCGCGCACCGAGCCGAGCCAGTCACCGGCGTCTAGGACACGTCGTCGTTCCCGTATACTTGCACCCAGCCACTCAGCAATGAATGCGACCCAGCCCGGCGGCCATGAGTGGTCGCAGCGCTCGCCCGTTGTCGTGTGGTGCTGAGTGCTCTCTCGAGTCCCGCCCGGCCGGTCTCGCACGGGACGCCGGTGGTTTGCTTTGCGTCACATAATTGCATTGGGGGTCGTCGTCTCTCAGCTACTCACTCCAATCTCTCGAAATCGTCTCCGCGCGACACGATCGACCGCTGGCGCCTAGCGGGAATGTTGCTTGTTTCGTTTTGCTAGCTACTACCACACGGCCGGCGAACCTCTCGTCCGTGGCATTCTTACGCGATGGAGGATTGGAGGGCGTGGACGGAGCGACGACGATGATCCTTTGTAGGAATTAGGAAACATGACGAGATGCGAAGCGATGTACATACATGCACAACAGCACTAGTGTATGAATACACATGTTGACATGTACGTACGTACACGAACCCACATGTGCGCCCTGCCTCCACAGTCCACACATACGGCACCCACCTATAACCCTTTCAGCCCCCCCCCCCCCCCCCGCGTCCCCCGCTCTACTTCGTCATCGTCTCCAACGCATGAGAGCTAAGCAAGCTACCAAGCGCCGCTCCAGAGCTCCACCTCCACCTCCACCTCGCCAGCTCTCCGGCAGCTCCTCGATCGCCTCCTCTCTCGCAGGCGCCGCCATGGACCGCAAGGGCCACTCGGCCTCGGCGGCAGTGCCCATGGACATGGCAGCGCTCGCCGCCGCGGCCGCAGCCGGCCAGTCGAGCTCCGGCCAGGCAACAGACGGATCGCTGCCGCCCCACGCCAACGGGGAGGAGGAAAATACGCCCGCTACGCTGGCTGCCGTGGGCTGTGTCGCCTCCACCGCCTCGTCGCCGGTGGTGGCGAGGAGGGGTGCGGCGGCGGGCGGCGGCCCGAGCTGCCAGGTGGAGCGGTGCGCCGCCGACCTGCAAGAGGCGAAGCGCTACCACCGGAGGCACAAGGTGTGCGAGCCGCACTCCAAGGCCCTCGTCGTGCTCGTCGCCGGCCTCCGCCAGCGCTTCTGTCAGCAATGCAGCCGGTAATAAACCCCGCCGCTCCAGCAGCTGGAAACCTCTCGCAGCACAGGGTGAAATTTTGCAATACGGCATGAATTGCCCTTGCTCGAAACCATAAGCACCTCGCTGGTCCACTTTCAGTTCGTACTGCTATATTAAATTAGATTAATTCGTTAAAAATAAAAACTAGTGCTTGTAGATGGAGTCATGGATCGCATGATGAACTAGCTAGCTATTGGATTCTCGGACTGGTTTTCAGCTCACAACATCTTGCAGTCGACCAGTCCTGTCTCTCTCATCCAAGTTCTTGGACCATGCTCTGTATGCTTGGTTCTGGCTTTGCAGCTAGTTAAAGTGCAAGCCCTTTACCTTATATATGCAAGCGTCACATAGCATCTGGATTAATTGGGTATAGCATCATGCTAAAAAAATTTAATTGTATATAGCAGTTCCTCTTTTGGTGCCAGCAGTGCAGGAGCCACTGGTTGGTCTGATTCATCCTGCATTCCTGTGAGCCTAGCTATAATATAACTGATAAGATGGTCCGTACTACGTCACACAGCCTGATGCACCAAAAAAAAAAACGGATCACTGGATGTTACTGCTCTAGGACACTGTCACAGCATGTGTAGTGTAGGTAGCAACTTTTAGTAACTAACCTTTGTGTGCATCTCATTTTTTTGCTTCCACGCGGATTAGTTCTGCTTTGCTGGTTCACAAAGCACCCTTCGTTTTCGTACATTCACCTGCTTGCTTTTGTCGGTGGGGCGAGATGGCGATAGCCTATAGAAAGAGGCAAAGAGCTAAAGCTTGACTGCCCGGCCGGCCAGCCTTTTGAAGTCTAGAACAACGGCCGGATCCAAGCCTAGATCTGGTTCTTACGGGCAGATTCGCCCTTCCAGCTGATTAACTGCAAGTCTGCACATCTTTTTTCCAAATCTGTGGGCTTTATTTGCTAATCAGTGTGGCAAGTGTGCTAATGTAGACATGTTGTCTTAGATGAGTCAAGTTGTGGATAGTCTCTGTCCTTGTCTCCCTAATGCTTCTTGGAGTGTACGATCTTGCTCTATGCCCCGGACCATAAACTGCAAGTGGCAAGCACTACTTGCAGGCCGTATGGATATCATGCTGGCGCTGGGATATCCTTAACCAGACCTGGGTCATTTCACTATTGAGACTTTTTAAGTCTCCATGTGCATCCCATGAGCAGGGCATGCAGCACAGTTGCCTTTGTAGCCTGATGTTACTGATGACCAGCTAGTTCTTGTTGGTCTCTGCCGGTAGTACTGTTCATCATGCTGCCCTAGTGCTGTTGAGGCTCTGATGAAGACATGCGCAGTATATGGCGTTTAATTTACACTATACACTAGTCGCTTCATACTAGCTCGGAATTTCAATAATTAAGTTGCAAAAAAAAAATTGTGGTCCTTGTATTTAGAGCTAGTACAACGTTTTAGCCAGGGGTCGATGCTCAGGTTGATTGGTCTGGTTATGCTCCTGATAGAGATAATCGATTAGCCTCGTCCGGTGTGGTAGTCCTTCGTTCAGCGCTTGGTACGAATAACTTTATGCTTTGTACATATTGAGGAGTTCCATCTCGGGGATCTCATAAAAGAAAATGTATGTACATTGATTCTACTCGTGAAGAAATTAAAAAAAATTGTGTGCGCCGATCCGTCTCTTGGTAACTCTGACGACGTTCTTGATGTCTCTGTTTTTCAGGTTCCATGAGCTGTTGGAGTTCGACGATGTCAAGCACAGCTGCCGCCGGCGCCTGGCGGGGCACAACGAGCGGCGCCGGAAGAGCTCGGTGGATAGGCACGGCAGCGGCGGCGACCAGGACGACCGGAGCCACCCAGGGAACCCGTCGCGAAATCATTTCCAGATCAGATAGATAGACCTGCCTAAGCATGCTCTCTCTCTTCTGTCATGCAGCTATAGCACTACCAATATGTACACCGGAGGTGTGTGCATATATACATGCATGCGTGCTATGTTGAACTGCCAAAAAATCTAGCTGATAAATTATGCTGATTATTGTAACCTAACCTGCTGGTAATTAAGCAGGGACTACTACAACCTAATTAATTGTGTGCGTCAGTAATCTATGGATGTATTATCGGATGTGTAATCTACTAATCTGGCGGTCTGTGCCGAACAGTAGTGATATGTGCTGGCTGTGTACTGAATATTGATTGTGCTAGCTCTGACACAATTTGTGGTAACATTTTCTGTTTACCGAAACGGTACATTGGCTGGTTCTCAATCTACGCATGCATGATTTTCTTTAATACGCACTAATAATTTGGTGTGGGTACCTAGTGCTCCAAAGTTTTTTTTTTTCATTATTGATGGTTAAAATTGGCACCGAGCAGATTTGGCGAAGCAAAGCAGCCTGACTTGTCGATGATTAAAATCGACACTGAGACAAATCGGCGTGAGGTATTGGTGGTCAAAATCAGCACCGAGCCTATCTGAGCTGGCATGTTTATGGAATTGATTTGGCCAATTTGGAAGGAGTTCAAGTAGATTTAGGAAATCTTTCTAGATTTCGACTTGCTAAACGGCAAAACTTCCCTACCCTATAAATAAAAATTTATGACCCAATAATGTAATATATCACACAATCGATGGGAAAGGCTCCAGATCGATCAATTATACAATTCACTTTTTATCTCCAAACTCTAATATTTTCCAATACTATTTTTTCTTTCTTCCTTCATTTATCCACAACAATTGAGGACGTTCTAAGCAGCATGCCGATATTAGAGCAACCCTAGCCATGTCATCCTTGCCGATCCCTCCTAGGGTGATGATTGTAGGTTTTCTGGCAAAGACCCGGCCGGTCTCCTTTCAAGTTTATTGCTGACGATAGCACGATCAAACGCTTTCGGTGCGCCGGCACTAAATTAAGTCAGCATCCATAATTCTAAGGCCCCGTTCAGATTGCTTCAACCTCACTATTCCTTAACACTTTCATTCGATTGAGAATCATGATCCCTCTCATAAACACTTATGCTCCAGTAAAGTTTTTCTATAGTGAAGTTTTGCAAACCTTAACCTTTGCTATAAACGGGCCCTAAATTGTCTAATTGCTGTCGAGATTTCAGATATGTATATTCGCCAAAAAAAAAATAGATTTCAGATATGTAACATTTGTTGATCATGATGGGGACAGCAGCATCAAGACTGGAGACTCTGCATGTGGTTGATAGATTCATCTGAATCTAACTTCACGTACGGCTTTTCAAAGATGCCTAATAAAAGAAGACGGTTCACCTAATTACATGCACAATCTCCAGCCTAGAAACATAACGTATTTCAAAAAATAAATAAATAAGAGCCATAATTGAAGAAAAAAAGTTACCACTAGCTTGAGTTCGTCTTTTTTCTTATATCAGCTTGAGTTCGTCTTGGAATCGTTCTTGCCCGTGGACGTGTTCGTCTTGTGAAATTTGTGTATGGTTCATCGGCAGAGCACATCGTCGTACTACTATCGTAGCCCGTCCGTCGTTTGCCTGCTGCGACTGAGTAGTGAGGACGTACGGGTCGATTGGCTGGATTCGCCCCGTCGCGTCAGCGACGCAAAAGCACTGAAGGCTCTGTGGCCTATGGGTATAGGCCTCGGTCCAGCGTCCTGCTGCCGGCTACGTACTCCTCCGAACGTAGAGAAAAAAGGCGGAGGCTCGAGGACCGCGCACAGTGCCGAGGTGGGCACGGATGAAGCCACCGGGCTCCACTCCACTGCTGCTGGGTGCGTACGTAGGGCCCTTGCTCAACTCCTGTAGATTCTTGGTACGGCACACGGCCTCCTTTTTTTTTTGAAAAATCCACACGGCGCACGGCCTCCTTGCCCTGGCAGGCTTCTCGTGACTCTGCACTAGCTCTCTCAGCTGCCTTTAACACAGGGGCAGAGACGTCTTCTCTACCCCCCCCCCCCCGGGGGGGGGGGGGGGCTGCTCGTGCTTCAGTAAGCCTGCGCCTGCGTACTTGTATGGGTCGTTTATGACGCTGATCACAGCAGCGTTTGTGTTGATCCTGAGGACTTGAGGTCTTGAGAACAGCAGATCTTGAAGGAAATCAAACATGGCTCAGCAGCACCACTGGTCTCGCTCGTCTTTGCCGCGCGCAATGACGGGCGAGAGGGAATCAGAGAAAGGCGAGGCGGCAGATCGTACGTGGGGCATCGGCCCGGCGAGGACGGCAGCTGACTCGAAGCCTTGTCCTCACGCCGGCCTGCGCGGTCGCCGCTTGCCCGTCGTCATGATCGTCGGCCCTCCCCTCCCTCCCTGCCCCAGCCAGTGATCAGAGATTCAGAGGAGAGTATGATGTGAGCAGTGAACGAGAGATACGATACGAGGGGCGTACGTGAAACGGCGTCAGCTTTTCCAGCCGCCGTCCGTCCGTCCGATAAAGCAAAGCCTTCTCGGATCACGTGCGCGCGCAGTGCCTGTCAGCGAATGCCAATCCCTCCGCCCTCCGGGCCTCTCGGGTCCGACCCGCCCGGCGCCCGGGACCTCGCTGCCCGCCGAGAGCAAAACGGCAAACGCGAGCCGGCGAGAGCAAGGCCAGGCCAGGCCCCCACGGAGGAGCCATTGGTGGTGTGCCGCCGTGCCTGCCCGACCCGACTGGACGATTCGTGGCGTGGTCCCTTGGGGGCGGGCGGCACGGCTCGTCGGATGACCGCTCCCTGCCCGTACTCCGTGTACTCGGCGTGCATGCGCTCGCGCGCCCGTACACGTACGAAAAGTCGGCGACTCGGCGTGGTGGTGTATCCACGCGTAGGCCCGTAGAGCGTAGCTTGGCTTTCCGCCCCGGTCCGTGCCAGGGCCGTAGCCGTCGGTCGCTTTTGAGGCTAGCTGCTACGGTACCTTGGCTTGGCAGCGCGCGCATTGGATTGGAAGCGTCCACTGACAAGTCTGCTGCGGCTAGCTAGCGATGTTTCTGCTAGGCCACCGCGTAGCTGTGCCGAGCACTCTAGCTAGCTGATCGATCCGATACCATCTGACGGGCGCGGTTTCTGTCCGCACGCACGTCGACCCAACCCAGCCTGTTCCGCTCCTGAGCTCCTGCCTCCGTTGCCACCATGCCAACAGGCTGTGACTGCTCACGTCAACTCGTGACGGTTAATTTGCCACATCTGCGGGGCGTGTTTTGCCAGTGCAGTAATTGGAGTGACACGACGTGTGTCGTTATACTATGCTAGCTAATCATCTCTAGCAAATTGGAAGGGTTTTATGTGGTATCAGCAGCACGGATACGTTGGTTTTCATGCCTACTCTATATGATGGGCATCACACTCTGAAAATGTAATTGTGATTTTTTTCCCCCTTTCAGACTTTAAATCGGACCTCTTCAAATCCAACTCTTAGGTATTTCGAATTATTGTTAGGTCATCTTACAGGTGTACATTGCCACAAAGCACGTTCCTAATGCAAGTACGTGCGTTCATCTTTCTCACCGTGGTTTTGCGTCCACATGCTAGTTCAGGCGCCATGTCTCCCCATCACTTGACTCTCGCTGTGTTCGTCGTCGGATGCCCAACGGTTGTTCTCACTTGGAAGATGCTTATCTTGGTTAGTGTCATACCCGGTTTAGAAAGAAAACCGAGTACATCTCATATGTGCACCAGGATCAAATTACACACATATGATAGACAGTGAGTGAATAACAGAAACAGTACTCAAACGAATATTTGATAAGTAAAGTATTTATGACACTCACGACTAAGGCACGAAGGCCAAATTAAACTGGTTCACACGATAACTAAAGACGATAACTCCAAAGCACTCCACAGGCATCTGACTGGTGGAACACACGCCTATAACTCATCAAGATCGCTGAGGTACTCCGCTCCATTATTACCTTCTGATCCAATATAAGCAAGGATGAATACACTTATGGTTGGTACTCAACAAGTGGGGGAAATATGCAAGCTATCAAGGAGAGGCTTGGTTTATAGCGGTCAGCATTTTAGTTGGTCAAGTTTTATTAACAAGCAGCTATTTACTAAAATATAAGTATATACCAACCCATATATTAGCATAAAGTAAACCACGAGCATAACCAATAACATATGCATGCAAAGATTTGATTTCATATTCCGATAGATTAATCACGTAAGGGTCCAGGCCGTTCATGACCGCGAACATGGCTGTTATAACAGTTTTACACTCTGCAGAGGTTGTACACTTTCACGACAATTCGCGTAAAAGCTCCGAAGAACTTTAGACCCAACCACGCTGTGCTGATTAGGCACGTACCACACTACCAAAGTGTGACTGCATAGGGATGCTACGAGGCCTTTACAAAGATTCCCTAGTTAGAAACAATCCGCTAAGGTTTCCGGATCGAAAGCAGGCATAACCCTCCCTAACGGGTATAGTGTCTTAGCTAAGCCCACTTCCCAAGAGAACCGGGCTATACACCGTCAACCGCCACCCCCATGCCCTTTCGGTAAGATCATTCCTAACCAAGGTTTCTAATTAATTAGCCAAGACCAGAGCCATGCAGCATTGTGGTTGTACGGTTAATCCTGGGTGGTTCTCCATGTTCCGATTAACAAGGTGATCTTGTATTAACATAACAAGATATAACAATAAGGATATTCATCAATGTTGGATGGAACCCATCATGAACCAAGGTTAAGCATCTAGCATAACTACCCAACATAAAAGTAAATCCGGTGTATCAAGGCTTAGGTGTAAAAGACTAGTCATCCTTACATAGGACCCATCAAATTAATGCATCACGAACATGAATATGAACTTTATTGTCATGCAATTTATATGGGTTCAAAAGAGTATGTGGAGGGGGAAATCCACTTGCCTTCCTCAAAGTACTGTGGTGGCTCCTCCTCGTAGACTTGATCTTGATCTCCCTCAAACGGACCGTTCTCTACACGATTCGCACAAGCATTCAATCAATAAAAACAAAACAATACACCACACAACTTTTAAAGACGCAAAGACGTGTCTAGAACTATTCTTGATGAAGAGACGATCGCGTGAGCGCAAAGATCACTCAAAACAGATTTAAAACGGTCAAGATATGGCTAAAACAAGGTTTAGGGGCTTCTTTGAACTAAATCTAACTTTCCAGGAACTTAAACAGAAGAAATCAGGGACCTAAAACATAATTTTATATAAAAACAGAAGGAATTTTGAGTAAACCTACACAACAGGATGGCGGGTTAGATTTTTAGAAAATCCAGGGGCTAAACTAGAAGAAACAGGAGCTAGATCTAATTATTTTTGAACTGGTTTGGACTGCGGATTAATTTCTAAGAAACAGAGGGGCTTTTCTGTAAAAGCGGCATGATTGACCGACGCTGACCGGTATGGGATTAGATTGGATCTAATCTCGACCGTCGGATCTTGATCCAAGGGCTAGAATCAAAAGGGGCAGCTCCGGCGACTGAAGGCGACGGCACGCGGCGGCGCTCGGCGGAAGTTCGCCGGAGTTGGGCGAAACTCGAGCTAGGAAGCTCGGTTTTCCACGATTCAAGCGAGAGTTGAGCAACACAGGGAGCTCACGACGGCGAGCGGCGGCTCGGTTGCGACGGCGAGCTCGCGCAAGCGCAAGAGAGCGAGAGAGAGGGGAAACGGGCTCGACGTGTTCCTCACCTTTACGCGAACCTCGAAGGCGAACTCGAAGCGACGGAAGCGGCCTTGAGAGCTCGGATTGCGGCGGCGGCGCAAAACTAGGGTTTGCGGCGGCGCTGCGATGGATGGCGGCGGAAGCTAGGGTTGAGGGTCAAGGGGCTCGAGGCGGCGCCTTATAAAGGGCCGAGGAACCTCCGACTTATACGCCAAGAAGCGACGCGGCGGCGTATGGCGCTCGGACTCGACGGAGTCCTGCTCGCATACGGCGCGAGCTTGAAAACGGCGCTGACAGACCGGGCCCACGCGAAAGAGAGAGGAAGGGAGAAGGAAAGGGAAAGGGAAAAATGGGCTGGGCCGATGGCTGCGCGAGCGAGTTGGGCCGGGAGAGGAAATTGGGCCGGCTGCTCGTGGGTTGGGCTAGGAAAAAGGAGTTGGGCTGGACTAGAAAAGAGAGAGAAGAAAAGAGAGAGAAGAGAAGGTTTGAAATTTAATTTAAACTTTTGCAAACTCTTTCAAATTCAAAACATCATTCAAAATATATGCAATCAGTATGAATGCAACAAAAACTTTATTGGCTCTAATTTAAATGTTGTTTAAATATTTATAGGCCAAGATTAAATTTTAATTTAATATTTCCTAAAACAACAAAAGCTTAAGAAAAAAATTGATTGCCTAAATAAATTTTATTGTGATAACAAAATTAGGGTGTTACAGTTAGTTAAAAGCAATTGCCTTTTGTCAGCGATTGGTTATTTGTTTGGCTGCCAGTAAGCTATAGTATCTAAAAATGGAAATTATTGTGTCAATCTAGATTTTTCCTATGTAAATTTTTATCTCTGATTGAATACGAGTATTTAAGAGTTTATATAGCTTAGCATGAAAGATCAGCATTAAAACCTTTCTCGCTGAAAATAATATTTTTATAGGTATGTTTGCTAGTCAAGTTTTATACTAAGATCAGACGAACTAGTAATATACTCATATAAGTATGTTTACTATACATCATAGATTAAAGGACACCGAGAGTACGATTGGTTGCACTTGAAGTTGATACCCGTTAAAAAAGTTTAGTCCCAACCGAAAAGCCTGCAGGAATTTATTCTGACCTTTTACATACTCCATTTTTTTTTCTAGCCATGATAATAACCAAATTTATTCCACATAGTACGCATGGACCAATGAGAGCGATGGCCTGTAGTGACACTACGAGAGGTTGCTCTCTACAAAAGGAAAGGGGAGACATAACAGGGTGATAGAGATGTCCAAATGCCATACCTGTTCACAGATTATAGTGGCCTTATTACCATGAGCAATTGTGACATGTCTTTTCAGTTAAGAAAAACTGCAAAGCATCGAGTAGCAGTAAATCCTAAATCAGTATATATCTGGCTAACTGATTGTATGCATTAAACCATTTATTAAATTCTTATTGCTCTAACCATAGGTGTTAAACATGGGATGGGCATCGTGGAATTCTTGGTTTGCGAACAGATTATGGCTGTAACGTCAAAATTTTGGCTTGACATCGACCAAAGAAGCTCCTCTAGGGTTTGTTCGGCCTGGCTGGGCCACGCATGAAGAAAATTCAAAGACTTATCTTGTGAAGCTGAGCTCCTTTGCATTTTGCTAGAATTTAGAAGCCCCAATTAGGATCAGCAAAGTGTGTGGTTCTCATACAACACTATTCCACATCACAGCTTTTAGCTAGACTGTTTGGTCCAAAGTCAGTAGCAGTGATTGATACTTGATAGTACCCATCCTGTTGTCCTGTAAAGAATATATCTACACAACCAAACGTGCGGCAAAGTGATGATGGCACTGTGAAAAATGCTTGATCATGGTGCGGTGAAATCACGAAAGCAACAGCTTACACAAAAGCAGCGGGAATCCTGGGAAAGGTAAAAATTCCTACAGCGGGTAAGTAAACAATTGTTCTCCATCGAACATTTAATTACCAAAAATGGGAAGACGTTGGCAGTTGGCACACTAAGCTCACGAGTGCGCGAAAGTCACACTCGTTAAGGCATGAGGCAAATATGAAATGAGACGCAACTTACTTCTGGATATAATCCAGCACTAATCCAAATATTCCGTTGCTGTCAATTTTTACAATAGGTGTACTGGTGTAGTCAATCGGTGACTTTGACGGTGAAGTACGCAAAGTACATTTGGAAGCATGTAATTTTGATCGTATATATGAAAGTGACTGTCGCTAATACGTGGCCTATAACTTTTTATTAGACAAGGCCTCTAGGGGATAGTCTGCGTACCCCGATCTTTAGACCGTAAGTTGCATGAGGATAGATGCTTATACCTCCTACTAGCACACATGCCCGTGCGTTGCTACGGGCGAATGGCACATAAATAGTCCCCCTGTTCCAAAATAGATGGCGTTTTGACTTTCAAACATCATATTTAATTATCCGTCTTTTAAATTTTTTGGATAAGTACTCGTTATTGACATTTTATCACAACCTTGACTATTCATCGCATTCAAAAAGTTATTACATATAAAAGATAGCTCATGTTTAAAATACCTTTGATAATAGATAATAGGTGCATATAAATAAGCTATAAATGAAACAAATAATAGTTGCATATAAATAAGATGAATGGTCAAATGCAAAAGTCAATGGTGATAAATATTTTTGGATACAGAAATATGTTTATGTGTGTTTTTGTTTAGTCCAGCCTAGACTGGATCATACATTATAGGCTATTCGACTCGATGAATCCTAATTTAATACATAAAAAACGGGATATGTTTAGCCTAACCACGCAGGGTCGGGCTATTCACACTCGTGGTACTTTATTTTCATCTAAAAAGAAATATTCTTCTTTAGTCATCGAGATTTTGTATTTTATTATCCCAACTTCTCTAGCACCCATCAAACTATATATCACATGCTCTATACCAATCAACTTTATTTTATTCAATCATTGCACATCACTCTCCTTACCTTTTCTTTTACTTAATATCCTTTTCTTTTACTTACTATCTTCTCTCATTCTTTTTTTCCTTTTCTTTTTAATCTTTTTTTCGTTTTCCTTGTTATTTTCTTTTTTCTTTTTTTCCTCTCTATTTTTCCCACCGTGCGCCTCCCTGGATATTTCTGGAGGCCTCTCTGCCTCTCTCCATCTCTATCTGGATCTCTCCGCCATCCCCATTCCCCAACCTCCTGCTTCTCTCGATCTCCGTCAGCGTTCCTCCTCGCGCTGCGCGGTCAACTCGTCGAGCTCCCTGCTCCCCCTGCTCTTGCACCCTCTCACGAGCTCTCCCTAGTCCCTCTCCCGAGCCCTTCCGTACGGTCTGGATCGAGCCATCGGGGGCCATCAGTATAGGGGCCTACCTCCACGGCAGGGTGGAGATGGCGCCCTCGCCCATGCCGCCCGTGCCCGTGTAGACGAAGACGGCCAGGCGAGAGGTCCTCTCGGCCGGCAAGTCCAAGGAGAGGTGCTGCATTGCGGCGTCGATTTGTGCTCGATTTATGATAATTTTTTGCTTCGATTTCGCATCGATTTGTGTCGATTTCACTTCTATTTGTGTTTCGATTCGATTTGTGCCTCTCCTCCTCTTTGGGCGCGCCACCTCCTCTGCCCGGGGCTTGCGGAGCTCCTCGGCTACTCCGTCCTCAGCCTGACCCATACTCATCCGTCTGATATGTGGGCCTCACCTGTCAGGACGGACGAAAAAATTGACAGAAACCTTACATGCTTTAGAAATAGGTAAAGATATAATTGTACGGCTTTAATGTGACAGGTTTTTGTATATACGACAAAGCGGCAAGCCAATCCAACCAATCATTTCTCCGGAAATTACCGCGGTCATTATTTGGCATCGGAGTGAGTACGTACCCGGCGCGCGGGAGACGATGCCCGTGTCCGCTCCGGTCGTCCGTCCGTCCGGCCGGGTCCCCAGTGCCCCTCGTCGTCGCCTCCCCGCTGCACTCCATCGATCAGGGCCACTCCACACGGTACGGCGCCCACTCGCTCCCAGTTGCCGGACGGCAACATGGCGGGGCCCGGCCAGCCGCGGGGCGTCAGCTTCGGTGGCGCGTCCGGCCGGCCTCGTGTGGTACGACGGAGCCGAGCCAGCCAGTCACCGGCGTACGACGCGCTCGTCGTCGTCGTTCCCGTACCAGTCAGCGATGAATGCGCCCGAGCCCGGCGAGCCCCACGCATGAAAGCGTCGTACTACGCTTCGATGCCCGATCAGCCCCGGGCCCCGTCCATCCATCGCTCGCTTGCCCATGCCGTGCGGTGCTCTGCGCGCCCGGTCTCGCACGGGAACCCGGTCGGGTACTCGGGGGAGTGCGCTTCCCTTCAGTTCATCAGATGATTGGGGTGGCGGGGTCGTCTCGTCTCGTCTCCGGCTCGCGTAAAGACTACTGGTGGGACGACCGTGGATTTAGGCCTGTGCATGGGTCAGCCGACCCACCAATCCATCCATCCACGATCCCATCCAAACCGTGAGAAAAAATAAAACATGGATTGGGTGGATATGGTTCCAACCCATCTCACCCATGGGTCGTGCACGGAAGCGAATTCATTCCCGAAATCGATTCAATCCCGAACGCGAATTCATCGAAGGAGTTCGTCAGAAACTAGATTTCCTTGCTTTGATTTGGAAACAAAACAACCAGAAACTGAATCACATAGCAGGCAAGGCAGGAAGAGGATCAAGGGTGAATCGGGGAAGGCACCTATCGTCCCTGACGCCGAGGAGCACGGCCTCCACGGCCTCGTGCGCAGCGGCGCAAAGCATGGAGACGAGCAACTCGGCCGCGGCGCCGGCCGCGGCCAGCTTGCGACGATGCCTGGTGGAGGAACTGGTGAGCTGGCGCACCCCGCAGTGCTGCTGCCTCGGACGCGACCGGTGTTGCCCGTGGGCCGCGGCGACAGAGCCCGCAGCGACGGGGAGCTAGCGACGGCGGAGCCCACGGCGGCCGGGAGCTCGCACACTGGATCGCCATTGCTACGCATCGATCTCGTTGGATCCATGAAACCCACCCAGTCCAACCCTATCCAATCCAGTTAAAGTAATTTATAAATGGGTGGATTAAAATACTGCCCAAATCCATGAAAACCCACCCATGCGCAGCCGTACGTGGATTGGAATTCATTCCTACGCGAGATGACCGAGGCCTGGCCGGCCGGTCGCGGCTGGCCATGCCAAGGCGATCGAGGAACACCGAACACATGAGGATAGGATGTGCGACGCAACGCAATTATGCAAGTTTCAGTGGTGGTGTACTGTCCTAGCTGCTAGCTACTACTACGTACCTCTCTAGACGACTAGAGTGCTGGTTCCGTGCTTCGATGACAAAACCAAGAGAACTTCGTAATTATGATTCCGTCAAGTTTTTTTAGGTACTGTATAAATGATTCCGTCAAGTTGAAGATGGACAAACAAGAGTAGGCATGTACCCATGCAGAAACTAGTCTGGTTAGCGCAATGGAGCTTGTGGCCAAAGTAACAAAGTTACAGCACCTAGCATGCCCAAATTCGAGTCCTTGCATCACCGAAATTTATGAGGCTAGTTTTAAGAAAAAAAAAACTCCGACAACCAGGTTAAGAGGTTTTGTTAACCAGTGATTCAGATTTCAGACTGCCTTAGCTTCTAACCTATTCGCACGTTCTTTCTATTCCTTTGTTAAGAATCGGAGAGACCTGATTGCAACTAGTTCTAGGCTTATATCAGGCTGTATATTGGTGGTTGCACTATATATATATATATATCCTTGTACCGCCGTACCGTAACATTATTATCACAGCTCCACTGACCTTTTGCTTCTTTGACAACGACTCACTCTAGTAAGAACGATGACCATGTATATACATACGCACGCCGGCATGCTGGCTAGCCATGTACATGCGCAAGTGTACGCGTACATGTAGGTACACGTACCTGCTGTTGCACGGGGCCCACATGCGCGCCCTGCCTCCACACACACGGCACCCGCCTTTATATCCCTCTCAACCTTTTTCCCACTTCTTCTTCGTCTTCCACTCATGAGTGCCTAGCTAGCGCAGCTCCAGAGCTCCACCTCGCCAGTCTCCCGGGCAGCTCCTCGATCGCCCTCCTCCCTCGCCACCGGCGCCGCCATGGACCGCAAGGACAAGTCCCGCAGGGGCAGGGTCTCCTCGAGCTCGGCGGCGGCGTCCATGGCCGCGCTCGCCGCCGCCGCGGCGGCCGGCGGCGATGGCTCGAGCTCCGGGTCGCCCGAGGGTTCGTCGTTGCCGCCGCACGGGGAGGAGGACCAGAAGCCAGCAAAGCTGGCGGCGGTGGGCGGGGCCACCAGCGCCTCCCCGGTGCCGGCGAGGAGGGGCGCCTCGGCGGCGGCGGGCGCCGGCGGCGGGCCGAGGTGCCAGGCGGAGCGGTGCAACGCCAGCCTGAACGACGCCGGGAATTACTACCGGAGGCACAAGGTCTGCGAGACCCACTCCAAGGCCGCCGTCGTGCTCGTCGCCGGCCTCCGCCAGCGCTTCTGCCAGCAATGCAGCCGGTAAGCCCCCGCTCCCGTGCGCAAACCCTCTCCGGTCTCAATTTCTCCACATGGCTGCCCGCCCATCCATGCTCGACTTGCTCTAGAGCACTGGTCACTTTTTTTTTTGGCAATCCGTACGGTTTAATTAAACGAGCTTAATTCGTCAAGGAAAAAAGAAATCACCGCCTGAGGTGTGCATGATTCTCCTAAGCTTGTAGCTTTTTCTTGGATCATGGACTGCATGATGAGCAACCTAGCTGTATTTCGTCCTGATCGATGATGGTCTCAGCTGTAAGATCTTGCGATCGTTTCTCTCATCATGCAAGCTCTTGCTCTTGGACCATGCTCATTTTGCTTCTTGAGTACTTCTTGGCTATCCACCAACAACTGCAAAATAAACCCTCACAACCTCAACCGTCATATAGCACTAACTGTTTCGTTAAAAAAAAAATATAGCATTAACTGTAGCAGGAGGATTTGGATATAGTAGTTCCTATTTTGGTGATGTTTGCAGCCACTGGTTTAGCCAGATTCTATCTGTGACTGTGATTGTAAGCCAAACGATAAGTTGCTCCGTTCATCGCACACCCTGACGACGCACTGAAAAAAATGGATCAGTGGAGCTTGCTGTTTATAGGACGCTGTGCATTTGGAGTAACTAGCCGTAGTAATTTTTTTTCTTTTTTGGAGAGAGTAACTAGTGGCAGTAGCTCAGCCATGTGTATGCTTCAATTCCCCCAGCAGTGTAGTAATTTTAAAAGGATGGAATGTGGGTAAGGAGGCGGACTAGGTTTTCATGCTTTCACCTCAGGGGATTCTTGCTTTGCTGCTGCACCAGAGCATCGCCGTTCCTAGCTTTTTTTCGTTCGTCTTCGTCCACATGAGAGAGGTTGAGCGAGCGTTTACACGCTGGACATAACATTGTCCTTTCCCCTTGCTTGCTTCGAAAGGCTTGTGTGTGGTGCTCTACGTTGGGTCCCTGGCGTTAGCTTTTTGTCGGTGGAGTGCGAGCATGGCTAGCGACGGAAAGAGTTGAGCTTGACCAGCCAAAGGAGGAGGATCAGAGTAGCCGGCCGGCCAGGCTTTAGCTAACACACACAACGGCCGGACCCAACCGCTCTGGTTCTTCCGGCATTCAGGCAGTGAGGCAGATTCGGCCTTCCCAATTCAGCCAAATCTGATGAGTTCTTTAATCAGTGGCATGTTGTGTGCTAATGATGTGGAGCATAGAGCCAAGTTGCGGACAACCAATAGTACCCGTCTCTGTCCCTGATGATGCTTTCTTTACATGTGCTTCTCTCTGTTGGGCCATCTTGTTCTGTGTTTCAGAATTCAGAGCATAAAAACTAGTACAAGTGGCAAGCACTTGCAGTTGCATCATATAGATGTCATGCTGGAATGGTTTTTCCAGATCGGATTAAGTCAATTCACTGTTGATCATGTTCTTCTGCGTTCTTGAGACTTTTCCAAGCCTCCTTGTGCACCACCACCACCACTTGTGCAGGACCTCTGCAACTTGGTGGTCGCTATGCAGTGGCCTGATGTCAATGTGCACAGTTCTTGTTGGTCCCTGGTTGTATTGTACTAGTACTGTTCATGCTGTCCTAGCGCTGTTGAGGCTCTCAACGATAGAGACATGCCTGTGTATGGCGTTTACACTACACTAGTTGCTTCACATTGCTAGCTCACTAGTAGTGAGGGGGTTAAGTGGAGCAAACAAAGTACTCGTGGAGTTGTGGTCCTTTGGATTTAAAGCTAGTGTGTACGTCGTGTCATAGACAGGTCCGATGTTCGGAGTTCTTTTCAGTGTCCATGATGCTCCTAATGAACCTAAGTAATCAGCTGCCTTTGACAGTAGACTGAAAGTTTAGGTAGCCTGCCCTCATCCTCATGCATCACTGAGTAAAGTTTCACAACCTTTCCCCCTGTTGGAAACGAGAATGGGAAGCAGACAAGATCACAAGACAACACTTGCTCTGATCTTCTTCAGGTGTTGCTATCCGAATTAAGGTCCTGAGCGGCTAAACAAGTTCACCGCTGAGATTTGAAGATTCAGCGCCTCCCTTTGATCTTTCTGCTGAAGTGGACAGGCCAGCCCTTGGTTGGGATCGATCGATGGTAGGAGAGGACAGGACCGATACGCTTTTGTTGTGTCGCTGCTTTTGTGCGCACGCGCATGTGGGCGCGCACGCACGGGCACCAAATTCCGGCCAGCGAATTGAAGCCCTCTCTGCACTGGATGCCATGGCCGGCACGCAGATAACTTTCGGCGATTCGTTTTGAATGCTCGCCGGTGCACTTCGTACCTCGCCGTACCTACGCAGTCCCCTCGCCGTCTCCGGTGTCCCTCCGATGAGATTTGACGCCAGTACGCGTGCAATTTGCATTGGATATATATGATCGACGTTTCATTTTTGTTTGTTCAGATGATAATGCCCGTGTTTTTTTCGTCTGCTCGTATGGTAATATAATCTTTGACACTCTTGATCGGTTTCCGTTTTTGTCTGCAGGTTCCATGAACTGGCGGAGTTCGACGAGACGAGGCGGAGCTGCCGCCGGCGCCTGGCGGGGCACAACGAGCGTCGCCGGAAGAGCTCGGCCGACACGCACACCGGCGGTGGCGGCGGCGGAGATGGGTGCCGCCACGCCGATCAGGACGGCCGGGGCCACCAGGGGAACCCGCCGCCGAACCACTTCCAGATCAGATAAACCTATACCTAAGCGTGCTCTCTCTCTTCTGTCATGCAGCTAGCACGTATCCATGTACTACGTCTACCGTACGTCCGTACCCCCTGTGTCGCCGTCGTGTACAACTCTAGTATCTACGTGCTGACTTGGCAGCGCACATCACCTCCTGCAATAACGTGACGTGCTCGTGCGTGCACCGGCCGGAGGTGTACGTGCTCGTGTTGGTCGATCTGCCACGAAACCTTAGTACTGGATTATCCTGATTGTGTTGTAACCTAAACCTGCTGGCAAATTAAGCAGGGACTGCTAGAGTAATTGTGTGTGTGAGTATGACCGGATCGATTAGAGGTTCCGGATGGCCTGTCCTAGACAGTAATCTGTGCAGGCTGTGTATTGATGTTGTTATGCTCTGATAACCGTGGTAATATATGCTATCTGTTCCAGTGGTATTTTGACTGGTACTGCTCCAAAGTTTTTGCATTTTTTTGACATCTCTATTGATCTAGAAGCTGTCTAGATGTCAGATACATGGCATTTTGTTTACCTGTTCGATGTGGTTAAAGGGTATGCAACAGAAGAAGACCCTAACAGAGTTGTCGAGTCATGAAAGTAACTTGACGGTTCTGAAAGGTGTCTATTTACTTGTCACTCCGTACTTTACTGACAGCATCGAGTCCTTCAGTCGATCCATCGACAAACGTCTTCCATCATGACATCTTATGTTTGGATCACAATTAAAAGGGCGTCATGATCCTCATTGGTGACCAACGATGGCATGAAGTAGATTACCATGATGCTCGTTGCTAGCGTAGGATTTACAACACTATGGGTGCGGATCGGAGTTACTCGTTGAAAGAGATTAATTCTACTCTGCTGGTGTTATTATAGTCACCGTAATAGGGCACACTCAGGTTCCTAACAACTACGGAGTACTCTCTGTTTTTTCTTTTGCGTGTGAAACTATTGTGTTACGGGAGATGCAGCCGATGAATAAGTTCCCCAACTACTCAACCACAACCACCCTGCCATTTGAATTTCCATGTACCAAGCAGGCAAGCACACCGTGATATACCAAGCAATTTTTGTTTTCGAGGGAGTGATATACCAAGCAATTACACTATTTTTTTTTAGGGAAAAGCAATTACACTATTACACGGGCGCGTCGTAACAAAGAGAGCGAGAAGCCCACTCGCTTAAGCTCAGCCAGGCCCCAAATAACTGTTTGAGGGGAAAACTGAAGCCCAAAGAAGGTCCATATGGGCCACCTTTCTCCCATAAAGGCCCTTTTCATTCGATTTGGATATTCCAATTCAGGCTTTTCTACCAGTGTCCTTCTGTGTGCTGCAGCATTTTGGATGAGCAAATTTTAAGAAAAGCATATAGTATTAATTGCACATCTTGATCTAAAAAAAATGCACATTTTGCTACACCAATATGGATTTTTCACGTATACACATGACCTCAAAAGTGCGCCTCCATGAATCTACTTAATAAATTAAACTATTTGTCTTAAAATTTGGATTCTACAACTTCCCATATGTTTGCCTAAATGTTTCTTTAACTTTATTATTCTAATTCTGAGTCACTAACTTTATTATTCTATCATGTCGGACCTTTAGCCTAAGTTTTGGGCGGCCCTCCACCCCTCCTGGTCGTCCCCTAAATCAAGTCTTTCTCTCTCGTAAAGTTAGCCATCGCCATCATTTAGTTTTGAGTTTTGCTTAGATTATTCTGTCAAGACGATTTCCATCGTTCATTGGTTTGTGAGACATCAACCCGTGAGTTTAATCATACATCTGCAAATTGGTTGTATCCTTTATTGTTCTTGCTTGGGTTCTTCTATTTGCAGGCAGGAATTAGCCTTCTTGGCGAGATCGACTGTGCATCACTAGTCAATAAAGCTGAGGAGATATAGTGTTACAGTTGCGGGGTTCGGAACGTATTGTTCGGAAGCCGCATTGAGTTGTGTCACGACTTCACCAAATCGAGAGTTATCAGAACCTTTTAATATTAGGAACCCTAGTTCACATCATCGCCGGAGCCAGACGGTGGTGGAGGTGGCTGTGGTCGAGCATCTCGTTTTGGCGGAACTGTGGAAGCTCGAGAGTCGCGAGAAAGACGGGTGGGGGATGAGGACGAAGGAGAGGAGAGAGAGATGGATCTGACCCGGAGATAATGGGTGTAATTCATGACTGATGGATAACTTATTTTATAACTAATTAATGTGGAGATAAACCTAAAGAAAAAGAAACGAGGATAATCAAACAATGCCCAATAAAATGTTTAGAATGCTACTATTCAATCGATGATCTATGCCAGCATTTAAAGAGCAGGGGATGCTGAAGGTCCTGTATAATGCCTGCTTGCATACATTTACCGGGTGACATAACACATGAGAATATCGTCATCATTTGATGACGAACAGATAGAGATGACATGTTTTATGGTAATGCGGCCATCCTCCCGTCACGTGTTCACACCGATAACCGATTGCGCTAACTAACTACTCGAGTACTTGTCCGCTGTCACTGCGCAAAACAGGAACCACAAACAATTTCAAACGTCTTCGATTATTAGCACGGCTAACACGCCATTACATCGAACACAGCCGGCGTACCATTTCCGACCAAAACACGGCAAGCCTCCCCCCGCCGTCACGGCGACAGTGGTGCCCCGCCGCCGGACGGGGAGATCTCGCTTACGAGCCTCCGAAGCGCGATGTACGACGACCCGCCCTCCGCCACGGCCTCCCTGCACGCGGCCTTCATCTCCGCTGCCTTCTCCCTCGCCTTCCTCCCCTCCTCCGTCCCACCCATCACCCCCCTCACCGCCCGCTCCAGCTCCGCCGCCTCCACGAAGGGCTCCGCTTTGCCCCCGTCCATGTCGTCCTTGAGCTGCACGGCGACGCCCATGACCCTCACGATCTCGAACGCGTTCAGGTGCTGCTCGCCGTAGAGCGGCCACGTCACCATCGGCACGCCGAACCACAGGCTCTCCAGCGTCGAGTTCCACCCGCAGTGCGTCACGAAGCCGCCCACGGCACGGTGCGCCAGCACCTCCTTCTGCGGCGCCCACGCCGGCCACACGAGCCCGCGACCCCGCGTCCTCGCCACGAACCCGCCGGGGAGCATCGCGTCCACGTCGGCGTCCGTCGGGAGGCTTGACCCGGCGACCGGCGGGCCTCTCAGCACCCAAAGGAAGCGGTGGCCGCTCCGCTCCAGCCCAGCGGCCACCTCCGCGACCTGCGCCGTGTCCACGAACCCTTTGCTCCCGAAGCAGAGGAACACCACCGAGCCCGGCGGCTGCGTGTCCAGCCACTGCACGCACACGTGCGGCTGTGGTTGCTCACGTGCGGCGGCGAACCAGAGCACCGGGCCGATGGAGTGGATCGTCGGAGCCGGGCGCCCCGGCACGCAGCGGCCGTCCGTGATCGCGGCGAGCACCTCGCCCTCGAGCTCGACGGAGGAGTTGATGATGATGCCGTCGCTGGCGTCCATGAAGCGCCGCCCGTAGTGTTCGAACCACTCGTAGTTGCCGATCTTACTCCCCGTCAGGCACTTCGGCATGTTGGACATCGGCACCGGCGGCAAGCCCGGAATGTCCACCGTGCCTCCCGTCTTCTCGTTGGCGGTGAGGTGCTCGCGGAGCACCGGCAGGCGCAGCATGAGCGCGAGGAACGCGGCCGTGGAGGCGAAGTAGACGTACCGTGGCACGGCGAGCTCGCCGGCGACGTCGAGGAGGGTCGTGCAGAAGAGGTCCACGACGACCGCGGCCACAGGGGACGCCAGCCCGGCGATGGCCTCCTCGACGTGGGGCGCGTGGCGTTGGATGTACCTGAAGTTGAACTCCTCGGAGGCGGCGTAGTCGGTCGGAGGCTCGACGGCGGGGAGGTTGAGGAAGCTGATGGCGAGGCCGGATGCCGCCTCACGGCGGACGTGGCCGTCGACCTCGGACGCCTTGGCAGCCGTGGGCGCCCGCATGACCAGCACGGTCAAGGAGAGGGCGCCGTCGCTGGCGTCGAGCATGCGCGTGCCGGCGGTGACCATGGACATGAAGTGGCCGGATTCCCAGCACGGGACGAAGACGATGGTGGCGGAAGCCATGGATCGATCGATCATGGAGTATGGGTTTCTTTTTCTTCTGTCGCCTAACGTGACAATGCTCTTTAATGGACTGAAGTGGTTGCGTCACAGAAGTAACGGAGAATCGGTGGCGTTGCTTTGTTTTTATGCGAACGGACAAGAGACGTAATTCGATTCTACAAGACTACAAGATCCTAGTGAGTGTTGTTCTAGTCGATGACACCAGATTGGCGTCAAGCGCAACGATACCGGTAGAGGGTGGCCGTTAAGTCTTATTTTGTGGTGTACTTTTTATCTGCCTTTAGGACTCCTGAATCATAACGAAGAGCAATTTCTATAGTTCAAACAGTCTCCAGACACCCGTAAAAAAATGTGTTCCATGTGAAAGCCTGCATTGTGTCTCCAAAAATGTCGAACCGTGTGCCCCTTTTGTGAGCAGTGTTGGACGAATTCAGTCAGTACCGTACTTGCAGAGGTGAGGTTGTCGTGCTTGCCTTTGGCCTTTGCCTTGCAGAGAGAGAGAGAGAGAGAGAGAGAGAGAGAGAGAGAGAGAGAGAGAGAGAGAGAGAGCAAATGTACAATGCGGCAATGCCAGCTGAGATATTCTGTCCTTTCTTGTAGGATGCAAATTAGAAGCTACCGAATCTTATCAAAATCTTTATCCTTGCCTATCATTATACAAAGAAATCGATTTTCTCATTCCTATAGTAAAACCTCAAATTTACAGTTTCAATTGTTATAATTTTATATCATCCGTGAACCTACCCAATTCAATGTAGTAGGAGTACCTACTAACGTGAAACCTTTGTTATGGTAAGAGAAACTTTTATAACAATAAGTGCTTTGCCTGATGTTAATACATAAGACTGAGAAAAAAGAAAGAACACAATGCAACTGAGTCTAAGGCCAAAAAACATCATTCCCTCCATACCAGAACATAGGTAATTAACCCCACCTCCAACCATGCGGGGTGGAACACATCACCCCCTAACCTATAAAACTGGCTGCTTTATCCCTGAACTTTCTAAACCCGGACAAATCACCCCCTCAAATGGTTTTAGACGGTGGTTTTGTTTTTTTTCTCCTTTTTGTTTCTTTTGCTGAACCATTGAAAAATCATATTAAATCATAAAATATAAAATCAAATTTTGTTGTATTCCACATGAGTAGATATATTAGGGAACATATAATATGGTATGATTTAGTATATTTTTTTACAGCTATAAATTAATTACAGAACAACATAGATCTAAAGCTACATAAAAAATGTTATAAAGCATATCACATTATATGTTCACTGTGTATATATACTTATGTGGAGTCCAATAAAATTAGATTTTATATTCTATGTTTTTTTGTGATTTATTATGATTTTTTAAAGATACAACTGAAAAAACAAAAAAGGAAAAAAAGCAAAACCACTGTTATTGTAGCAAAACGTCGTCTAAAACCACTTGAGGGGGTGATTTTCCTGGTTTTGAAAAGTTCAGGGAGGTAAAAGAGCCAGTTTCATAGGTTGGGGGTGATGTGTTCCGACCCCCATAGCAGACTTTTTCCTGTACATTTAGGTTTTCCAAAGTAAACATTCAAAGTTTGACTATGAATAACAACAACAATATAAAGATTAGCAATGTACTAACTATGTATGACATCTACAAAAAAAACTTAACTTGTATTCTGGAAGGGGGCGGGGGGGGGGGGGAGTTCAAGACATCACAGTATCAGTGTATCACATAGTCAATTAGTCACTGTCTGGTTTTAAAGGCAGACGGGGTTGTTGAGTGATCGATTCATGGACGATGAAAGCCACTTATAGAGGTACATGTTGGAATGCCCTTGGGTTTCTCTGTTTACAAATGTCCTACCAGAAGTATACTGTCATTCCATAAAACAAAACGATTTTGTTTGTACTATTTTCATCTATTTCTGCTCCACCTTGTGTTCATGAATACATGGAGCCCATTAAGACCAACTTTAGCAAGTCAGTCTGTTGTACCCTTCTATACTATAGATGACGAGGGTCGACAAGACCTGATCGGTGAAGTCACAATTCTTTCCTAAGTATTCAGGGGTTTAGGCTCAGTTTGAGATAAGACAAATTCAAGCTGTAAAATGTTTCTCTCAGCACATTTCCCCCCTCATAAAACTTGAACCATAGTTGGGGCCCATGTTGAAATACACATCTGCTTTTGTGCAAATAAATCCTAACATAATTTGGAACAAAATTGTTTTCAACATTTATTTGGTGCCTCCACCAGTAGAAAAGGGGCAAAGCATTCATTGTTCTTGCTGTGAAATTTTGTCCGCTCACTTGTGGTTCTAAGGACTTCCGTGGCGAATTGTCCGAAACACACATCGTTTTCTATGAAAAACAACCTCTAGTTTTTGCCTAGACGCTGCTCCCTCTTTCGCCGTTGGGTCCATCCGATGCAACTATGCAAGTGTTGTTATCCTCTTTGTCCTGTAGCTCAGACAGCTGAATTGAAGCCTAGGCACACAGTAGCGTGTCGGCGTGTCGGCAGGTCTTTGGATCATATCAAAAGCTTGACCTAGGTGTGTGTAACGTGTATCGTTGTCACAATGTGGCTTTGAGGTGTTCAAAAACCTCGGTTTTATTTCGCCTTGTAAAATCTACTTTGGAACAAGAAATTTTACACTGGACAGAACACACGGAGTCACGGACTACACCATCCTCGGATGGTTGACGCTTTTGTGAGAGAAATGCACAGAAGTCACCGAGCTCTGTCGGCATCCATCGATTACTGCTTTCTCGGCAGCACCGCGCCATCCAACATCGCCTCACAGAGCCTCTGCAGCGCCAAGTTGGACGACCCACCCTCCTCCACGGCCTTCCGGCAGGCGGCCTTCATCTCCACAGCCCTCTCCCTCACCTTCCCGGCGTGCTCGCCACCGTCGTCCATGAGCGCCTTGACCGCTCGCTCCAGCTCGGCCGCCTCCACGGAGTTGCCCCTCTTCCTGTCCACCTCCAACGGCACGGCGACGCCCATGGCGGCCACCAGCGTGAACGCGTTGTAGTGCTGCTCGGCGCCGAGCGGCCACGGGACCATCGGCACGCCGTGCCAGAGGCTCTCGAGCACCGAGTTCCACCCGGCGTGCGTCACGAATCCCCCCACGGCGGCGTGCGCCAGGATCTCCTTCTGCGGCGCCCTCGATGGCCACACCATCCCTCTCCCCTTCGTCTTCTCCAAGAAACCCACGGGGAGGAGCTCATCGAGGTTCCCGTCCCTGGGGAGCTTCGTGCCAGGCTCCGGCTTCCCGCGCAGCACCCACAGGAATCGATGCCCGCTTCGCTCCAAGCCGTGTGCTATCTCGTGCGCCTGGGGCGCGGCGAAGGAGCCTTGCCCACCGAAGCAGAGAAACACCACTGAGCCCCGAGGCTGCGTGTCGAGCCAGCGCACGCACTCGTGTGCCTTCTCGCCGTCGCCGGACGGGGTAATAAAGGGGATCACGGGCCCGATCGTGTACACCGGTGGGGCGCGCGTCCCGCGGGTGCACCGCCCGTCGGCGATGGCGGCGAGCACGCGCGGCTCGAGCTCGGCGACGGTGTTGAGGATGACGCCTCTGGCTTCCGTGTAGCGCCTGCCGTTGTAGACGAACCACTTGTACGTCGGGATCTTCCTGTTCTCCAGTCCGGTTGGCAGGCAGGACGCCGGCACCGGTGGCAGCCCGGGCACGTCCACATCCTCCTCGAACTCGAACTCGACGGGTACCTCCGCGTCGAGGGATGGCGAGCGAAGCAGGAGTGCGCACATGGCGGCGCTGGTGATTAGGTACACGTAGGCCGGGACGCCGAGCTCGTGCGCCGCCGCGTCGAACAGCGTCGTGCAGAAGATGTCGACCACGACGCCGGCGACCGGGCACGTCAGGCCGGCGATGGCAGACCTGACGTGGGGTGCGTACCTCTGCACGTAGCGGGAGATGAACTCCTCGATGCCCGTGTGGTCGGTCGGGGGATCGACGGCGGGGAGGTGGAGGAAGCGGATGGCGGCGAGGCCGGAGGCTTCCTCCTGGCGGATGTGGTCGGCGATCTCGGACGCCCGCTTTGCCTCAGCTGGCTCGGGCATCACGAGCACGGTGATCGTGAGGGGCCGGGGGCTGCGTGCCAGCATCCGCTTGCCGGCCTCGAGCATGGGCACGAAGTGGCCGATGCCCCAGACGGGGACAAGGACGATGGTCGGAGTAGCCATTAGTGCTCGATCGGAGTAAGGTCGCCGGCTCGCCCCTGACCTGACCTTATATCGACGAACTGTTGTTGTGTTTCTTTCTTTTTTAAAAAAAAAGAAAATTAAAAATAGAGGGGCAAACAAAACACAATCAAGTCTATAGTGATACTGATACAAGAGCTACTGCTAGTGTTCGGTTGGTGGGATCAACGATGTAGAATTGTAGATAGCGCTGCAGAGGAGATGGACGGTGACGATCACGGCAGTTCTAATGTCTCTGTCCGGTCACGGGACCGGTGTTCAACCAAGTTTTCTTAATTTTAGTAAGAAAAAAAAGGGACAAACCCCTTTAAAATGAAAGGAAGAATGCAAACTGCTGCTAGTAGCTACTGTAATCTCACTGCTGCAAATCTTGGAACTATTGTGCATTGTGCTTGTGGGCATCTCTGTCGTAAATTTTTTTCATTTTGGCCCTTTTCTAAGATTTTTACATATGGACCCCTGGGCGAAAGATTTTGAAAAATGGACCCGAAGTTAGGCGCCAGGTCCCTTAGCGCCCAGGTTGCACGGGTGGGCGCCAGGGGACACCTGGCGCCCACCCTTGCCACGTGGGTTCCAGCGTGGCTGTAACCCTAGATCGGGCGCGGGAGCTGGGCGCCAGGTCCCCTGGCGCCCACCCGTGCAACCTGGGCGCTAAGGGACCTGACGCCCAGCTTCGACAACTTAAACGCACCCGTGGGCGGCCGCGCCAGCCGCCCTCTTCTTCTTCCGCTGTTCAAACAGAACAGAGGGGCGTCCAACGCCTCCTCCTCTCGCCCCTCTCCAAATCCCCCACTCTGGGAGGTCCACTCGTCGCTGTTGGCCGCCACCACGACGTTGGGGAAGGTAAGGTCACTCTCCTCCCTCCAAATCCCCCAGTTTTTTGAAAATAGCATAGTGTATGTGGTTTTAGGAGAAGTGAAGAGTCTAGAATGTCAACGTATGTGGTGGCAAATATGTATGTGCCTACTTGTGCTACATTGCTAGGTACAAAAGTGATAGGTATAGTTCTGAAAAATGAGAGCCTAATATGGTAAGTTCACTCTCCTCCCTTCATTTTGGTTTAGTTTTTTTGCTTGTCAATTGAAAAGCATTTTAGTTTTGTTGAAAATAGCATAGTGTATGTGGTTTTAGGAGAAGTGAAGAGTCTAGAATGTCAACGTATGTGGTGGCAAATATGTATGTGCCTACTTGTGATACATTGCTAGGTACAAAAGTGATAGGTATAGTTGTGAAAAATGAGAGCCTAATATGTTTTTTTGTTTTTATAACCATTAGTTATGGATGACTTGTGGCGTCAGAAGAAGTGGAAGGATCGTGCTCAAAAGAACTATCCCGATGTGTTTTCCAAGGATGCCCCAGTCCCTCCCGCTCTCTCTAGTCCGCAATGTGAGTGTGGTAAGCCCGCGCGGGTGACTCAATCGATGCATCCCGACACTGCTGCTCGAGCGTACTACAAGTACGGTGATCATCGTGTAAGTAGTTGTCATCCTAGATTCGTACTTGTGGATACAATATTCTCAACACATTCGGTAACTTTTTTACGTTTGATGCAGGACTGGGAGCAATGCAACTTCTTTTAGTGGATCGATGGTCCTGAGAAGGTGGATGAACGCATCCTTCTCTTTCGGCCATCTTCGTTGAAGAATTACGAGTCTTTTCAGCGATGGCTCCCTCCTCCTCCTAACCCACCACCTATGACTAATGAGGAGAAGAAAGAAGCCCGTGCGAGACATCTGGAAACACCACCATTATGCCATTGTGGTGATCCTGCTCAGATTCATCGCACCGTGAAGAATTGTTCTTTCACCCCAACGTTTGAGTGTCGCAACAGAACAGAAGTGAGTTAACTTAAACTTTGGTTACGACGCCTTGATAGATTGGCATGGATGTTTCTTCATTTGTTTATATTTCTCAAAGCAGGGTGGATAACCGTTATGTTCTTTTTCTGAGTATGATTATGGCCCGAAGTCATATTGGCCTGTGGATGAGGAAGGTAGCAAGAAAAAGGAGAAAGAGAGGTGCATCGCACCGGATAGACTATGTTATTGTGGGATCAAAGCTAACTATGGTGTACTACCATAAGAGCTTAGAATTGGTGATTATTGCGGTCACATGGTTGGGGATGATTTGGTGAGTTTTGTGTTCTATTTTTTATGTTTCATATACTCCTTCATTTCTTTGACACGTCTAAGGTATAAACTTTATGTTTTTGCTTGTAGCGAACTCGAAAGTGTCAGTTTGAATTTTATGATGAGAAGCCAACAGTGGACACTCAGATTTGGTTGAAAAAGAACAAGGGAATCCATTTTGAGGTGTTAAACAGCTATGTCAGGCATCGTAAAAAAGATACAATTGAGGAAGCGAGAAGAAGGGGACTATGGCCTAGATCTAATGATAGAAAGGATAGCACTGGCCAGAACAATGTTAGGAGGAGGTCAAATAAAAATATTCTTAGGAGTTTGGATCCACATAACAGGGAGGTTGAGAACAACAAGAAGAGAAGGGAAGATGCATAACACAAAAGTTTCAAGAAGAGTTAATGAAGTCACTTGTTGCTAACCTACCTAGGCCTGATGAAGAATGAATGTTGCACTATGTGTGAGGTCTCGCATATATGTGTCAGCTATATATTTAAACTTTGTATTCGGATTATGTGTGAGCTACGTGTGAACTATGTTTTTGAACTATGTTTGTGAGTTGTGTAACTTTGTATTCGGATTATGCGAGCTATGTTTGAACTATGTGTGAACAAGTTATGTACCTCTATGCTCTGTATTTGCAGTGGTTAACAAATGTGTCAGAAATGTGGGTTACCATTCCAATTTGTTGTGATAAGGGTTTCAATTTGCCTAGGGTACTAGGGTGGGCGCCAATTAAGTTTGCGCCTACTCCAGATATGTGGGCGCCATGTTGCTTGTTTGAAAATTATACCTCCAACCATCATCATGTGCCCTAGACCATTTCTCCACGTCAGTCAGCAATCCTCGTAGCCAATCTCTGCTTTCTGCGTTCATTTTTGGTTTCAAATCCTCTAGTTTCTTTTCAAATGACTTAATACTCAGTTGCCTTCCAATATCTTCAAACAATTCAAAGTTCTCTTTTACATGATCCTTCTTCACCAAATTGTCAGCAAGATGCCGACTACACCAACGACGCACAACCTATGAATGCCCTGGAATTGATTCAATCACGGCGTTCAAGATACCGGCGTGTCTATCTGACAGCACACAAACAGGCCTCCCAGGACCTACAACATGGATCCGAACCAAACGTAGAAACCATGACCAACTACCCTTATTCTCCTTCTCAACCAGACCAAAGGCCAAAGGAAGGAGATGATTGTCTCCATCAATCGGGATAGCGACAAGGAGTGTCCCCGTATACTTGCCTGTTAAAAATGTGCCGTCAATAGAAAAAATAGGCCTGAAGTGCCTAAATGCCTTCACACACTGACCAAAACACCAGAATACACGCTGAAAGATCTGTCGGCCATTTTTCATGACATTTGGAATGGGGTCATACTCATAGTGCATACCGGGATTGGCAGCTTTCATTGCATTCAGCATCACAGGCAATCGCTCATAGGCCTCCTCCCAAGAACTATATATCATTCTCAAAGCCCTTTGATGAGCCCTCCAGGCGTTGCTGTATTTGATTCTGTATTTCCACTTCAAATTGACAATCACAATCACCGCATTAATGGGAAACTGAGGTTGAAGCTTAACAACAGGTAACAGGCGATTGCCAATGAACTTTGAAGTCAATTGACGATGCTTCTGATTTATCTCCGTCGAACCACAAGTGTGAGGTCCAACAATAGTAGTGATCTTGAATTGTGGAGAGTCTTTAATCTTTCTAGCACACACTTTCCATGCACAATTACTATCCTCGCACATAAGGGTGTACCGACGATCGGCTTAAGAGTTCTTCACACGGTGTGGCCTGTTATGCACGATTGCGTACTCCTTCAACCACATCTTAAGTGCATCAATATTCGGAAACACATGCCCCTTCCGAATCATTGTGGTAGACTTCGGCATCGGAATGACAGATTCAACTACCCCTCCATCAGCTACAGCTCTGTGTGAATCTCTGAGGTCACAGAAATCAGGAACAAGAGGGTCACGGTCACGAAGGAATTGTCTCACTATTTGAGCAGTTCGTGGTGACACAGGATGCACCACACGGTCATCATCAGAATCAAGGGCACGTGCGGTCTCATAAGTCTCGTCATCGCCAGTCACTGGGATATTGCCACGATTCAAAGGGCTACCATTATCTGGAATTATCAAAGATGGAGCCACAGGCACGTCTGTTGGCAATGCTAATTGGATAGGTCTTCAGCATCTCCTGCTCCATCAGAGCCACCTCTCCTTTCATCTAAACCGTCTTCCCTTTTATAATCCGTACAACCACCGCCTCTGAGCTAATCCGCAATGTCACCTACCACATCATCAGCAAAGCCACCTCCCATATCATCAGCAAAATCACCTGCCATATCATGATCACAACCACCACCTCCCATATCATGATCACAACCACCACCTCCCACATCATCTTCTTCTGGTACTTGCGTCACTGCAACCTGACAACGACCTAGATCAGCCACCAAGCCTCGAGATAATTGTCTCACCACCTTCCCCACAATCAAATCCAACGCTCTAACTTCACTATTCATCACAAGAGTTACATAATTTTTCCAATCCACTTCACCAGCAATTGGGATCAGTCGTTGTTATTTCTCCCATTCAACCCGACATCAATGACTCCTTGAACCTCAACATCAACACCAGACTCTGACCATAGCAAACTATCCTTTATTCGTCGCACAAGCACACCATACGACGGTCTAGCATTGAAAAACAATGAAACCACTTCCATCTTCTCAAATTTAAAATCCCCATACGATTTGTCCTCACGTTACCACCATAACGCAATGTGACTAATTTATCCATCTATTGCAACAAAGACAACAAAGACAATTTAATTGCATCATGAATATTGCATGAACCTCAAATCAAACTTTCAATTTGAAATTCCTATATATTTCCAATAAACATAGGGGATTTCATATTTATTTTGCTAAACAACTTAACAAATATCATAGAAATTGATAAAATTGCTAGCAAACGGTCACACACATCCACATTGACCATCTATACAGCTAATTCAACTTAATCCCCGCAATAATCAAAGATTCAACTCATCATATATTAAAAACCTAGGGTTTCATTTTCAACTACAAATACAACAAGAACTTGATGAAAAAATAAGAGGAGAGGGAGGCTACCTTGCTCCTTGACGAGGGTGGCGGCGGAGGAGGCCGGCGGCGGCGCTGGGGGCGCCGGCGGCGGCCCTGGGCGAGTCTGGTGAGGAAAGAAAGAGAGGAGAGGAAGAAAGAAAGGGGCGGCCGCGGTTCTTATGTCTCGAAGCTGGGCGCCAGGTCCCTTAGCGTCCAGGTTGCACGGGTGGGTGCTAGGGAACCTGGCGCCCAGCTCCCGTACCCGATCTAGGGTTTCAGCCACCCTGGAACCCACGTGGCAACGGTGGGCGCCAGGCCCCCTGGCGCCCACCCGGTGAACCTGGGCGCTAAGTGATCTGGCGCCTAGCTTCGGGTCCATTTTTCAAAATCTTTCGCCCAGGAGTCCATATGTAAAAATCTTACGAGAAAAGGGCCAAGATGAAAAAAATTTACCATCTCTGTCTATACTGGTGGGGATAGTGCCCAACGACCAACCAAGAAGTGTGCTAGTGGGCATTGATTTGATTTAATGCATCATAAGTAAATAATTCTAAAAAGATAAAATAGCAAAATAAGAAAAACGTCCATTTTACAACCTTTAACAATAGCGTTCGTCTGATTTTCAAGCGCAATATACAAAACCAGAAATCTTTTTACCTCAAAGTATCAACACTGTTTGTTTTACACCCTTCTCCGGTTTACATGGCGGTTTTTGCTGACGTGGCGCCTGCTTACCATTCCGTGGCGTGCTGACTGGAACCACACCATCTTCTTCGCCTGGAACCTCGACTTCTCCGTCGAGCTCATGCGCCTCCCCACTGGCAAAGGGGCCGCACGAGCTCATCAGAACGGAGCGCCGCTGCTTGGAGCCAACGAAGAAGTGGCACACGTCGAGCTCCAATTGGCTGCGTGCGAAGCTTGTCGCCGGGAACTTGCCCCACTGGGTGCTTTGTGACAACGAGACGAAGCCGATGCACCTGACCTCGTCATCCATACGTCGCCGGAGACGTGCGCCGCGCGAAGAACCGAGCCAGCCACCATCGTCGCCGCCTGACCGTAAATACCGTCGAATTTCTTCACGCCCGCGTTTGGTAAACAAACCATTGGCAATTTTGGCCTCCAGGAAGCACATGCAATTAGCTTTGGTGGTCCGATTTGAAGCAATGGAGCATCGTCTGCCCAAATCAGCATCACTAAGAGCTCAGCTTCATCCTTTCTGCCGCTCATAGTCGCCATCCCATCACTGGAGAAGCTCCACCGCGAGAGGATAGAAGCCGCCACCGCCGCCGGTCCAAACTCGGCCGATTTAAGGTGTCTCCACCGCCGGTGAGCAACCCTGCGTGCTTCACTGGCTCTCCTTGCTCGTTTGCCCTAGTCACCCGAACTCCCCTGCCACTAGAATACCGGCGAGGACCACGTGCAGATCCCCCATCCGCCATGGCTAGGGAAGAAACAAGCTTTTACGTTGAAGACCCCGAGAAAGCAGCTAATAGTCTGCATGTTCGTTGTGTCTTGCAATCTTTCCCAAAAGCCCCCTGCAACTTATTACATCTTGGTAATGGGTCGGGTGACATGGTGTGGCCTGAGTAAGCAAGCGAGGTGGCGGTGACTAAGCGCCACATCAGCAAAACCACCTTATAAACCGGACAAGGGTGTAAAACAAACGGTTTTGATATTTTGAAGTTAAAAAATTTCTGATTTTGTACATTGAGGTTGAAAATCAGACGAACACAATAGTTGAAGGTTGTGAAAAGAACTTTTTATCAAATCTAACGATGTTTATTAGCCAGAGCTAGGTTTGTTTCGCATGAGAGGCTGCAAGAGCTCTTCTATTCCACTAGGTAAATTTAGATAGCATCAACCCCTTGTAACAATAGAAAACCAACTATTTCCATGGGGTGATCCAAGAGAGTAGCTAAAATTTGTGGGTATATTCAAAACTAATTACATGTCACCCACCCCGCACGCCGACATTTTTTTCCGATCCCGCACGCACGAAACTCGACGTTGTACCGCCGCCGCCGTGTCGAGGTGCACCTGACGCCGCTCGATCTGTACATCACGAAAAGAGGCGCTACGCTATCACGAGAAGAGCCGCCAGGTACTGGACGATCGTGCATGTCACGTTGAGGTATGAGGTATCGATCACCCATTGCGTTTTCATCTGCCACTGCATGAATGGTTGGGCCAAATAGTGCGGAAGGCTTGGAGCGGGATGAGTAGCGGCACACCCGCCAAATAGCGCGAGGACGGGAAAACTGGGTGGCTTAGGCTATTTGATTTCTGTAATGTACTTTTGCTCCCAATTACAATGAAAAGCAGTGACCTGCCATTATGCTTAAAAAAAAAAGAGAAAACTAGGCGCCAATCAAGTCCACTGCGCGAGATCACGGGGAAATCGTGCGTGCTGGCGAAGATGACGAGTGTGCGGGGCTAAGGAAATATGCCTATCGGAGCCAGGAGGAAAGCGAGCCTGCAAAGATGCCTATCGGTTTACATGGATTGAGTTTTTTCCTTCTTTTTTTATTTTTTATGGATACAAAACAAGATACAAGAGCTCTTGGAGATGCTCTAGTTTTCATCAAATAAAGATGGTAACAGAAAGAAATACAGCACCCAAGATTCCATAATTATCCAAGCATAAAAGAAGAACGCACGATGTAGGTAGAGCTGCCAGCTGCCCTCTCATCGTCAATTGCTCGTGTCGAGCACTGCACCTTTGCAAAGCTCCTCTGATAGTCTCTGCAGCGCAGAGTAGGACGATCCACCCTCCTCCACGGCGTTCCTGCACGCGGCCTTCATCTCCACGGCCTTCTCCCTCGCCTTCCTCCCCTCCTCGCCGCCGCCCATCAGCTCCTTCACCGCTCGCTCAAGCTCCGCCGCCTCCACGAAGTTGCCACGCTTCCTGTCCACCTCCATCGCCACGGCGACGCCCATGGCCTCCACCAGCATGAACGCGTTCAGGTGCTGCTCGGCGTACAGCGGCCACGGCGCCATGGGCACGCCGTGCCACAGGCTCTCGAGCACCGAGTTCCACCCGCAGTGCGTCACGAAACCGCCCACGGCGGCGTGCGCCAGCATCTCCTTCTGCGGCGCCCACGTCGGCCACACGAGGCCTCTGTCTTTTGTCCTCTCGAGAAAACCATCGGGGAGCAGCTCGCTCAGGTTCGCGTCCGTGGGCTGCAGCGAGCCGGGCGCCGGCGGGCCACGCAGCACCCAGAGGAAGCGGTGGCCACTGCGCTCCAGACCATGGGCGACCTCGTGTGCCTGCGGCGCGGGGAAGAAGCCTCCGCTTCCAAAGCAGAGGAGCACCACGGATGCCGGTGGCTGTGCGTCGAGCCACCGCACGCACTCGGACGTCTGTTTCTTCTCGGAGGGTGACGGGAACGAGATGACCGGGCCAATTGGATAGATCACCGGAGCACGGACGCCACGGGTGCACCGTCCGTCGGCGATGGCCGCGAGCGCGCTCGGCTCGAGCTCGGCGGCCGTGTTGACCATGATGCCATCGGTCTCGGCGAAGCGCCTGCCGTGGTACACGAACCACGTGTAGTTGGGGTTCTTCTTGTCCATCACCGGCGTCGGGAGCGAGGTCGGCGGCACCGGCGGGAGCCCGGGCACGTCGACGCCGCCCTCCATCTCCTCGAACTCAACCGTGACCTCCTCGTGGAGCGCCGGGAGTCGCAGCATGAGCGCGAGCATGGCGGCGTCGGAGGTGAAGTAGACGTAGCCCGGCACGGCGAGGTCGCGGGACACGTCGAGCAGCGTGGTGCAGAAGAAGTCGAGGACGAGCGCCGCCACGGGGCGGTCCAGCGCGGCGACGGCGTCCCTGACGTGTGGCGCGTGCGCCTGCACGAACCGGGAGACGAACTCCTCGATCCCGACGGTGTCCGTCGGGGGCTCCACGGCCGGGAGGTGCACGAAGCGGACGTCGAGGCCGGATGCCTCCTCACGGCGGATGAGGCCGGCGACCTCGGCGGCGAGCTGCTCGAAGTCCGAGGGCAGCCGCATGACGAGGACGGTGAGCGAGAGCGCGCCGCCGGCGCGGGCGAGGAGGCGCTTGCCGGCCTCGAGCAGGGACATGAGGTGCCCCGCGCCCCATGTGGGCACCAGGACGACGGTCGGGGTCGCCATGGATGGACAAGGATTCGATGATTTGGACCTCCGGCGTCTAGAATTCTCGGAACTGGATGGTCGCAGTTTAGAAACACTAGAAAAAAAATGCTCTGAAACTGTAGGATGTTGATTTTCCCAGCTCGGCGGGTGGCAACGAGCCAACGACGTATCGCTTTGCTGTGGGAAATTATTCAGCTAGCTGCGTTGGAGGCACGAGGCCACGATCTGAATTTAAAATTGTTCTTCGGTGAGGCGAGTGGGGCCGTGCCACGTGCGGGAACCATCATCCAACGTCAGTGCTGATGCCGTCGCAACGTCGTCGCCGGAAGAGGGCTTGTTTGGTTCCTCGATATCAATCTGCAAATGTTAGATATAAGAAAAAAAATTAGAGATCGGAATTTATTCCATGTTCGGTTCTATCCGATTCCATGTGGTTGAGGACCAACCAGGCACCGCTTCAATGGCTCCGCGCGCAAATGTGCCGAGGGCCCTTGGTATAACCAGACGACGACGAGCCGGATTGAGCGGTCGGAATCGGAAAGCTGTGGAATGCTTTTAGGTAAAATGTCGGCCTCATTGGGAGGTCGGAAGGTGCAACAGTTTGATTTGCGCTTGTGTACTGACGACCGTGTGCGAAATGCGATGCGGAGTTTACTTGTGGCGCAGTAGCAGTAGAAATGTTGACCTGAACAGGAAAGCACGGCAGGTTTCGTGTGTTCCAGGCTGCGAACATTTGTTTGTTTGGATTCCGACGCCCCCGAATCAAGAGCTGCATGCGAGTAGCTCTGAATCCGGAATGGCTGGGCCTCGTCGGACTCCATCAAAGGGATTTTTCGTGTGGAGTAGCTTTTTTTTTTCTCTCGAATGGTGACCTCCGGGGCGACAACACGCTTTGCCAAGCCCAGCCCATTTGGCGATATAATACCACGTTGCTGTGAGTGGGATGCCTCTCTGGGCCCAGAGCTCTCTGTCCTCGACACAAAGTCCGCATAATAAGTTGTTTATTCCAAAAAAAATAATATGTTGATGCGGATAACACATACAAACAACAATCGGTGTTTATTGCAGACTGATGAACTCTGAACTGCTTGGAAACCATATCAAAAGGTTTTAGCCGCAGCCCGCAGCTATACTATAATGGCATCTAACTTCGACACCAACTGATAAAACTGTGAACACAAACACACCAAGTTCTGCTATCCATCGACTCGACACGCCATGATCAAGCTAGTATCGAGTATCAACGCTCCCAGGTTTTCACTTCTTCGGGATCGACGCGCCGCTGTGGAGCGCCTCGGCGAGCCTCTTCAGCGCGGCGTGCGACGTCCCGCCCTCCGCCACGGCCTCCCGGCACACTGCCTTCATCTCCGCAGCCTTCTCCCTCGCCCTCCTCCCCTCCTCCTCGCCGCCGCCGCCCATCAGTGACCGCACCGCGCGCTCCAGCTCGGCGGCCTCCACGAAGTTGTCCCGCTTCCTGTCCACCCTCAGCGGCACGGCCACGCCCACGTCCGCCACGAGCTCGAACGCGTTCAGGTGCTGCTCCGCGTACAGCGGCCACGGCGCCATCGGCACGCCGTGCCACAGGCTCTCCAGCACCGAGTTCCAGCCGCCGTGCGTCACGAACCCGCCCACGGCCGGGTGCGCCAGGATGTCCTTCTGCGGCGCCCACCTCGGCCACACCATGCCCCTGCCTTTGGTCCTCTCCAAGAACCCTTCCGGGAGGAGCTCGTCGAGGTCCGCGTCCGTCGGGTGCCTCGACACGGGCGACGGTGGGCCACGCAGGACCCACAGGAAGCGGTGGCCGCACCGCTCCAGCGCGGCCGTGATCTCCACCACCTGCGTCGGCTCGAACCAGCCCATGCTCCCGAAGCAGAGGAACACCACCGACGCCGGCGGCTGCGCGTCCAGCCACGCGACGCACTCGTGCGACGGCGCCAGCGAGCGGTCGCGGTCGCCGAGCGACAGCACGGGGCCGATCGGGTACACCGGTGGAGCGGTGCGCCCGGGCACGCAACGGCCCTCGGCGATGGCCGCGAGGGGCCCCGGCTCGAGGCTGTCGGTGGTGTTGGCGATGATGCCCGTGGCGTCCATGAAGCGGTCGCCGAGGCGCACGAACCACGTGTAGTTGGGGCTCTTCTTGTCCACCACGGGGCACGGCATGGACGCCGGCGGCAGCGGTGCGAGGCCCGGGATCTCCAGGTCCCCGTCCACCTCCTCGAACTCCACGGCGACCTTCTCGTGGAGGACCGGCAGGTGCAGCATGAGCGCGAGCATGGCGCCCGTGGACGACATGAACACGTAGGACGGCACGCCGAGGTCACGCGCCACGTCGACCAGCGGCGAGGCGAACATGTCGAGCACGAGCGCGGCGACGGGGCAGTCCATGGCCGCGACGGCGTCCCTCACGTGCGGCGCGTGGAGGGCGATGTACCGCGCGATGAACTCCTCGACGCCCACGGCGTCGGATGGGGGATCGGCGGCGGGGAGGCGGTGGAAGCGAATGTCGAGACCCGACGCGGCCTCGCGGCGCACGTGCGACTCCACCTCGGAGGTGGCCTCGGCGGTGGGCGGGCGCATGACGAGGAGGGTTATGGAGAAGGCCTCGCCGTCGCCGCTGAGGAGCACGCGCTTGCAGGACTCGAGCATGGACATGAGATGGCCGGAGCCCCACTCCGGGAGGAGCACTAGAGCCGGCTTCGCCATTGCCGCACCTGTCGCCGCCCGCGGAAAGAGACGAAACTAAATGTGACTGCTTTGCTCCGGGAAAATTGGCACGGACTGATGAGAAGCCAATCGATATTTTGATAGCGACTGGCACTGATTCGGAAGTGGAAGGTGAGGAACGCTGTCGATCCTCCAAAGAATAAAACAGCGTCGATGGCGAGCACCAAACGTGAGAGCGTACTTTATTGCTGCAGATTCGTTAGACCTTTCTTAAACAATATCTTCTGAAGTATGAATACTGATCCATAGGGCGGCAGTTTCCTCCCTTCTTTTCGCATATACTTGGCATGATTAGGCCTCCTGCAATAATTATCTCTCAGCTAGCTTATAAACGAGTGGACCAGATTGCACACACCATTTTTGGTCTGTTTCTCAATTGGCGCTGGACTAAATCTTCCTGGCGACTACATGCGAGTAGGTCAATGTGGTTGGCAGTCACGGCTTGGCTTGGGTACTTTTCTACTATAACAATGCAACACACATTATCTTGAGCTATTCGTTAAAAAGAATTCTTAGCCGAGGCCAAGATCAAATTCAGTTGGAACTGCTATAGCAATCGCAAGCACCAAACTGCTTCATATTTTTTCTAATGGACATAATACAATGATGTAACAGTTCTGCACAGTGCAACACATCGCTCACTCCTCCTGATGCTACCTGCTTAACTGCACTGGATCCTGATTCCTGAAGCAGAATCTAGCGCCCTAGCTCATTCTCCAGTCCTCTTTCCGATCACGGCAAGCGAGCGAACTTTTAGCAGGTGAGCTTGGCACCACGCATGTTTGCCTGCTAGAGCACAAACAGAAGCCGGCGGCGGCTAAACACCGCCGCCTGCGTTACACGATTGAGTTCCCACCATTTCCTCCGATCCAGCCGCCTGCCACCGGCACCACACGACATGACAGGAATGGGGAAGAACTGAGCATGGACTGAAATGCCACTGACTCTGTCGTCGGTCGAAAAACCATCGGAGGCTTCCGTCACTGTTCAGCCCGCACATTGTTCATGCATGCTGAGAGATGACACTATGTTCCAAATTTTTTCTCGAGAAATTTCCTGAAATGCGACACCTCGTGTCATGCATGATTCAACGTTTACCGTGATACTCCGTTTGATCGATCTTTCTGCTAGCTTCGTCACGTTGCTACACATGACACCGGGACGCGTGGCGCAGGAATGCAGGATCACGTACTCTCTCTCACGGCCCGGGCTCACCCCACGTTGGTTGGTTTCAATTCCAAACGATGCGCGGAGGGCAGAGATGGAGATCAGCAGCAGGAGGCATCCATGCATAGATAATTAGACATGACATGGACGGTATGGTTGGTGTGCTTAATTTGGTGGTGGAGCCTTCCTTCCTGGGTCTTATACGGTACTCCAGATTATCTCTTGGAGATAAGACTTCAAATAAATCGAAACCATTAGTTTTTAATATAATAGATAATTAAAGGCACTTCAGTTGTTTGGTTGTTTTTTTGTCCTTAGCTATGATGAGACCTTCACCGGTTTTTGACAGCTGGCTTCAGTGGGATGAGACAAGAATAGCATGAATCGGAATTAGAATTCGTGGAGATGGGTTTACACTTTCTTCGAGTCGTTTGGCTCCATTTTAGATAGTTGTAGCGGCCGACGCACCCCTAAATTGTTTGTCGTTGTTGATTTTTCACTTTTACTTTTTTTTTCAATATAAATTCGGTAATCCCTTGCCGTCCGTTAAAAAAAAGCTTGCAATTCGGTTTCACGGGTCAGATTTTATGCCTCCCACTTGGATCCCTTTGGAGCTGAGGGTTTACAGTGTTTACTGTCCCATTTGCTGAGTGCTCCCTCGCCGTGACCATTAAAGCGCGACGTGTAGCTAGAACAGTACTCTATCACATTGCCTCAGCGCCAGCTCATATAGTTAACTAGCGCAGCAGCTCACACTTGTGGTTAAAATATCATATGTGTAACAGAATACAGATGTACATGTGCACACGATATGATTGATGCTTTGGCACAAGATGCTGCTTGGACCTCTGGCGGCGTCCATCGACATCGGAGACAGTACAAGTTACGCGGAGATTTGATAGGGCACCAAAATTAGCCGTGCGAGTGCAGTGTTTCGGCGTAGCTGTGAGGGCACGCGAATTGTCGTTGTGATTTAGGAGCTGCTTCATGTTATTTTTCCTTTAGGACTAACCCAGCCAAAATTCTCGTCAAAATTGTGCAGCTGAAGTCGTGTAAATGTTTGCCTCGCTAGCTCACTACCTCAGTCCTCTCCCATCACGTTAAGCGAGCGAACTTTTAGCACGTGCGCTTTGCCACTGCATTAGAGGCGTAGATGCTCCTTCACCTCCCTCTTGGATTCCTTCTGGACACTGTTTGCTGTCCCAGCTGCTCAGTGCTCCCTCGCAGATTATTATTAGCGCGACGTGTAGCTAGAACAATACTCTATCAATTGCTACATCGCGAGCTCGTATAGTTAACTAGCGCAGCAGCTCACACTTGTGTTTAGAATATCAGATGTGTAACGGATGTACATGTACAAAAGATATGATTGATGCGTTGGCACTGTCGGTTAGTTGATTAGTTTGTGTAACTAACATAGCCACATAGGTTTAATCCACTCGACAAGAGGTTTTTCTCGCCATATTTAGCGCGAAAAATCGACCCCACAACTGGTTGTTGCCCTACATCTTTTCTCCTGCCGTCCATGCTGCTTTATTATTCGTGCTTCAGTCGCCGCTGTGCCGCGCCTCCCGCCCAGGCGCTGTGCTCGTTTTTGCCTCACGACCTAGGCAAGTTTGAATAGGGCCCCACTCAAATGTTACTCTGCTATTCATCCCATTCTGTACTCTTGTTTCTTTGTTTATTCTGTATCGCCATTTTTGCTTCCATGAGCTCCGCTCCTAGGCTGCAGGCTGCTGCTCCTGATTTTAAGCTCAAGCGCCCTCAAGCGTGTTCCCGACGAGCTCCGCCCGGACGCAATCCTGCTCTTTTTTGAGCAATCGCACTACTGCTTTGGATGCGACTCGAGGCTGCTGCGTGCTCGCAGCTAACTACAGCACCTGCAGCAACGGCAGTGGCGCGCTCGGCGGCGGAGGCAAGAGACGAGCGATGGCAGCGGCGCAGGAAAGAGATGGGGGCGTTGGCGCGGGAGCGCCTTAGGGTTCCGGGGCTGCTGCTCGCCGGCAAACCTATAAGAGGGCTCGGGGCGGCGGCCGGCCCGGTGGAGGTGATGGTCTCTGGGCGGAGGAGGAGGCGGCCGGGAGGCCGCCGGAGCGGGTGGCAGAGGACGGCCGGTGGGCAGGGCTGGCGGTGGGGGGCAAGGAACGCCTGAAGGCGAGCGGTTGGTGGGCGGATGGCGGAGGCGCCGGGACGGCGCCGGAGCAGGGGAAGGCGGCGGTGGGGACAAGGGCGTGGGGGTGCCCGACGGTTTGACGTGGTCTATGGTGTCTTGATTTCCATCCATGGAAAAAATACAGCGCTTCAAAAGCAGCAGTGGCGGAGGAGATAGAGCTTGAAGACGACGGGATAGGGGCAGGTTGCAAGCAGGTGGGAGATTGATAAAAATAATGGGGCAGCTGGGCGCCGCTAGGGACACAAGCGCCAGGCCAGGCAAGGGTGATGCAGATGCAGATTTGACTTGCACGAATCACGAAGTAAGGAACACCGCACGATAATGCAACATATAGAAACTGCTTTGTATTTAACGTGAGAAAGCCAGCCCAGAAGAGGCACGACGGTGTTCCAGCATTCCATAGCTCCGATCTGTTGACTGTTTGTTTCCAAGGCCATGGCGAGCCTCAACGTCCTGCTCCTCCCTGAGCCCGGCTCAGGCCACCTCATGTCGCTCATCGAAGCCGGGAAGCGCCTGCTGGCTGGCCACGGCCAAGAGTTCACGGTGACCGTCCTCGTCGTGCGGCCGCCGACGCCGGAGTCCGCGTCCGAGGTGGACGCGCACGTCCGTCGCGTCGCGGCGTCCGGCGTCGGGGTCAGGTTCCACCACCTCCCACCCATGGATCCCCCCACCGAGTGCGCCGGCAACCTGCAGGAGTTCAAGTCCCGCTACCTGGAGCTCCACAAGCCGCACGTCGAGGCCGCCGCGCGGGAGCTCCAGGCCGCGGCGCTCGTGGTGGACTTCTTCGCCACCACCGTGCTCGACGTGGCGCGCGCGCTCGGCGTCCCGGCGTACGTCTACTTCACCTCCACTGCTGCCCTGCTCGCGCTCACGCTGAGGCTGCCGGCACTTGACCAGGCCGTCGACGTCGACTTTGAGGCGTTCGAGGGCACGGTGGACGTCCCGGGCCTGCCGCCCGTGCCCGCGAGGTCCATCCCGGGGTTCCTAGGCCGCAAGAACAGCCCCAACTTCAGGTGGTTCGTGTACCACGGCAGACGGTTCATGGACTTCGACGGAATCATCATCAACACGGTGACCGAGATCGAGCCGGGGCTTCTCGCCGGGATAGCCGACGGCCGGTGCGTGCCGGGGCGACCGGCGCCGGCACTGTACCCGATCGGCCCGGTGCTCGACCTCGGTGCAGTGAAAGGCGACGCGTCCAGCAACAACGAGCCATGCGTCCGGTGGCTCGACGCGCAGCCTCGGGCGTCGGTGGTGTTCCTGTGCTTCGGGAGCCTGGGCTGGTCCGACGCCGCGAAGGCGCGCGAGGTCGCCACGGGGCTGGAGCGGAGCGGGCACCGGTTCCTGTGGGCGCTGCGTGGGCCTCCCGTGGCAGGGTCACGGCACCCAACGGACGCCGACCTAGACGAGCTCCTCCCGGAAGGGTTCCTGGAACGGACCAAGGGGAGGGGCATGGTGTGGCCGACGTGGGCGCCGCAGAAGGCGGTGCTGGCCCACCCGGCGGTGGGCGGCTTCGTGACGCACTGCGGGTGGAACTCGACGCTGGAGAGCCTGTGGCACGGCGTGCCGCTGGCGCCGTGGCCGCTCTACGCGGAGCAGCACCTGAACGCGTTCGAGCTCGTGTCGGCCGTGGGCGTGGCCGTCGCCATGGAGGTGGACAGGGAGCGTAACAACTTCGTCGAGGCCGCCGAGCTGGAGCGGGCGGTGAGGTCCCTGATGGGCGGCTGCGAGGAAGGGAGCAGGGCGAGGGAGAAGGCTGCGGAGATGAAGGCCGCGTGCCGGAAGGCCGTGGAGGAGGGCGGGTCGTCGCGCGTGGCGCTCGAGACGCTGCGCGACGCGATCCGCGAGGATGCGAGCGCGACGAAGACGACGACCGCATAGCCTGGACGTGGGGCTCGTTTCCTCCGGACGTTTCGCACGTCCATCGGCGGCGTCCGCATTCATGAGGCGGACGTCCGTTGTCCGCTGCAGCTCACTGTGGGGTCTTGGTGTGTTGTATTGTCTGATAGTTTTGTAATCTTGTATGCTGCTCGAGCTCGATAGTATCATTGTTTAGTGCTTCCGTCGTCGCTATCTGTACTTTGCTTCACCATCTCACTGCATGATTGCATTCTTCCTAAAGCAACTACAGCAATGGAGTACTGTATATCTTGCTATAGTCACTGCCTCACTGGAGGAAGTCGATCTGCACACGACGACGACGAGTGATCTGGAATTCGTCGTCTGAACAGAAACGACTATTCCGGGAGGCCAGGTTATCGCCTTATCCCAGCAGACGGCGGACACGTACGCAAGTACGTACAAATGAAAATGCAAGCGTGTTCTGGCTTGGACACTGGCGTACGTCCGCTTGTAGCTCCGGACGCCGGGCGACGTGAGTCACGTACGATCGGGTCGGCATCAAACTTCGGTCAGGATAACCCCTAGCATGTTCTTCTTGAAAAGGAAATTCCGGCGGGGCTCCAAAGCCCACTGCACTCATAGTTTTCGCTCTCCCAATGAAGTTTAATAAGCTGGCTCAAACCATCAGGGGTTCATTACCGACCAAGCAACCTTCACACGCATCCTAGTTGCACCAACAGTAATTTCAGCTTCATCTTCACCATTGGTCCTTGGAGTAAATACCAATTCAGATTTACTGTCACCACTCTGGGCAACAATTACCAGAATATCCTTCACAGAGACAGATACAATGGGTCGCATAAGATGGATAGCCCCACAATCATCACCAGTCATTGCACAAGCCACTTCGCTATCATAAAGCACAAGTCTGTCCTTGATGCTGGTGGTGTAGGCAGTGATTGCTCCATAAAAATCTCCCTGCAGAAATTCAACTGCAATAGTTGCCTCCACTGCATGTATCACAACTGCACAAATCACGTCCACAGTACTGAGCCTTGTAGCAAGAGATTTGATTTCGACCACGCATTTCTCCAATGATCGACCTGCTATTCCCCTGATAGTTACCGTTCCTTTACTGAGTTATCTGTCCTGTCCTAGATGATCCTTGATCTTCAGATCAATCTCAACATAATTATCATCTAACAACACAAGTCCACGTTTTGGCCCAGTCAAGATCAATGATTCATTCTGCGGTAAGGTTTACATGATTAGTTAGAGGCATATTTCTACAAACATATAGTGCTTCAGTGAAAGTTAACAAAATTTTACATCTGCAGTATATGGAAGCAAACTATTAACAATCTCAATCTAGGGCAATTAGGGATCATCTAGCAGAGCACCGGTAGTCCAGTACTACCATGTACATACAAAAAATACAGAACCACCACTGTCTGCAAAAAGCACTCAACAAACGAATGCACAAGCATATGCGTCATTCTGAAAATCTGAAGTTTAGTAACACTATGGTACAATTATCAGATATTGGTTAATTAAACAGTGGTGTGTAAAATCTTGAGTATTGAGCTATCATTTGAATATTTTTCAAAACAGAGAGAAACTGGGCAAGCACATCATATCAACAAGTGGTGGTTACATTGTCTACAAACATAGAAATTCATTGCAGCTAAGTATATAAACTTGGAAAAAGTCCAAATTACTCCCATCAACTATAAGCAAAGTCCACATAACCCCCTAAACTATCTTTTTGTTTATTTTACCCCCTAAACTATGTTATTTGGCCTATTCTACCCCCTAATACAATTTCTCTTTTTTATTTTTCCATGTACAAGTGTCATATTGCGTTCAAATTTTGGGAGATGATAGTAGACATCATAATGCATGATAGAAAAATATAAAATCATTTTTTGTCATTATTTTGATGGGGTAAGATATTTAATAATTAATTAATCCTTAGGACACGATATTATACAAAAACTAGTGACAAAAAAATCATAATATATTTTTTTGATATACATTGGGATGTTCACTACAATCATGCAAAATTTTAAATTAAAATTCAACTTGTGTATGGAGTTATATTAGGGGGTAGAATACACCAAGTAACATAATTTAGGAGGTAAAATGAACCAAAAATAGTTTAGGGGGTTATGTGGACTTTGCTCGTAGTTGAGGGAAGTAATATGGACTTTTTCCTAAAAACTTTATGGTTTCTCTAAAAAAAAGAGGGGTGTCGCGGTATGAGGTTAACACATAATGCAAACCAGTGGTTCTTGTTTTTTTTTTCTTTACAAAAAGTTGTACCTCAGAGTTGATGAGTTGGCAATGGTCCCTATCACGACGGAAGAGATAAATGCACTTTTCATCGATGCAGTCTCTGGCAATGACAGTGCCATACACATGATGGACTGGGAGGCCAATTATGTGTTCAGATTGGAACAAGTAGGAAGTAGTTTTAGATGAATAGTGCACTAGGAAGTGTGTTCTGTGGGTGGGGTGAATAGAAAAAAACTTGTCGGAGAAGTATTTTTTCATGAATCTGAACACAGCCCAACATCCGAACAGGCTATCTTGACTAACAAGATGTTGATAGCCTCAGAAAGATTGTACTCCCTCTCGTTTCTGTACGTATACATTGGACCAAGAGGTGCTGCCGTGTGGGAAAACAAAAGAAATAAGGAATATCAGTTTCACGCTTACAAAATACAAATGAAGATGACGTATATGCAGAGGCAGCTTAATCCTCTTAACCATAGAGGAGCCAAAATGTAGCTTCAGTTCATCCAATTCCAAAAACCGAAAATAAAAAAGTAAAATAACTTTAGCATCTGTCACATTACTTAGTTTGTCATGGATTGAGGTGGCAGAAGATGCAGCAGACTCTTTTGTACACTCACATGTGCAGCAGCAAAGTGGGAGGGCTTGACAAGGGACTTTGGAAAGCTTAGATTCCACTCAAAATCAAAGTGTTTATGTGGTTAGTCAAGCAAAAAGCTATACTAACTAAAGACAACTTGACAATAAAGAGATGACAGTGGGGACATTAGGTGTATGTTCTGCCCAGTTAAGGAAAACGTTGATCACTTAATCTCTGTACGTCCATTGGAAGTATTCTTGGAGCCTGGTGGCGGTGGTCATTGGAGCCCCCGTGTCGGCCAAACTCTTTTGTCCAGTAGTACTGGGAATGGGCAACACGGTTTCTGAAATCTGAACAAGGGGGAAAAAAATCATGTGGTGGGGCCATTGTTGAGCTATCTGGACATCCAGAAATAAAATTTGCTGTGATAAAAAAACGTGCACGGCGAGCTCATACCTTACTTATTAGTTATGAGGATTTTTAGGGAAATATTAAGTGACCGTTCATGGTCCTGGATCTAATGGTTGAAAATTAAAAGGAATATATTACGAGAAACCAAAGTGGTGGGCCAGAAACCAAATTTAGTGGCCCAAGAACCATTTATAACATCAATTAGAAGGGTATAATAGTATTTTCACTAAACTCTACATCGGGCGCTCCTTGCTGCCGGCCTCGGTGCCAGCGTCGTCGAGGTGCTCGTCATCATCGCTCCCTTTGATGCTCCCCCGGCTCAAGATCAGCGCTAGAACCTTCATCTCTGTCGACCGTAGCATCTCAAGGCTCCAACGTCTGCACCACGCAACGGCGTCAATTTCGCCGTCCCCGTGCGGTTCTTCCTCGCCAGCGACGACAACCAACGGTGATGACTGAAGAGCAAGCCCCGCAGAGGAGGGGTGAGGCAGCAAGCACCCTTGGCCAGGGAGGCTGTTGGCAGCGACGGCGGCAGGCAACGCTCCTTCAGAGTGCGGACCTTGCGTGCGTGGCAGGATAAGGTCAGGCTAACAACTAATCTAGCCGCTGGAGGTTGGGGACCAAATCGACACAGATGAAGGAATCAAGCAGGCCGGCAGCAGCAAGCCCCTGCAGGCTGCAGATGCACGGCAGAGGAGGGATTCCTTGGATCCGGCCACGAATAAATAAAGAGATTAATTAACATGGAAACGAGAATTACTAAACTGCCCTTAGTTATGATTAATCCCCTCCTTTTAAGATCAATGGTTGAGAATAATTATGAAGGAAAACTATGAAGGAAGGAACCTCAGGTTCCTCACGAGCAAACCTCATTAGTTATTGGGCAAAGCCGAATGAGGGCGACAGGGAACTGAGGGAAGCACAATCACTCGAGGACGGTGTGGCGGCTCTCAAGGAAACAGCGCTCCAGTTCCACCCAACATCAAGCCCCAGAGGACTCTGGGATGGTACTGTTGCAGTAATGCTGTGGACGAAAGACGGACGTGTTGGGAAGCTGCCTTTCCGCAGTTGGATCCTCTAGTCAGATGTTGGGTTACCTTTGCTTGTATCCTGTGTTTCTGTCTGTATGGTGGGTGTTCGCTTTTGAGGCGTGGTTAGCAGTTGTGGTCTGTAAAAAGGTTGGTCGCCGTTAACTGTTTCCCGCTGCTGGTTTTGCTGGGCATCCCTAGGCGATGCTGTGTTAGCTTTGGTAGTTGTGGTACTGGTACTAGGAAGGCTACAGTCCTTAAACCCCGTACGTTTAACTGTTCTGAGACTTTGTAATTTCGTTCCTGTTTGGCAATGAAATTCGGGGTTACCCCATTGTGAAAACAAAAAAGAAGATGCAGAGCAGACTAGCAATAGATTGCAGGATCGAAGTGAAGGGTGACTTACACAACTCGTCGAGGTCCGTTAGGTCCGTGAGGATGAAAGAGCATCTGTTGTAGTAGACGCGCCGCTGCTTGGGATCGAAGTCGAGGATGCGAGCCAAGGCCTCGCGCCTCTGACGTCTGACCCAAGGGGTGGCCCTCCATCTGAAGGCGGCGCGCCTCCTGCAGCGCTTGCTGCCTACGCCTCTCCGCCTCCGCCGCTCTCTCGGTCTCGGTCATGCCCGAGTAATCCGGATCCTTCCTCACAGAAGCGAGCCGGGCAAACTCATGGATCAAGGCCAGGCGCTCTTCCTTCATCTCGGCTTGCTTTGCCGCTCGCTCGGCCTCGTTCATGCCCGAGAAATCCGCATTCTTCGCCGCAGCTAAGAGTTGACGGATCTTGTCCTGGATCATGGACAGGCGCGCCTCCATCGCCTCCGCCTCCACCCAGGAGGGAAGCTTTCCATCCGCATCTGCCATGAAGAAGAACACGCCCAGGAGGGTTCGCGGTCGCATCTTCATGGTGGTGACTTTTTGTGGAGAGCCCAGGGTGGTCTGAATCACCTCGGCCCAGTCAATCAAGCCCAACCGTTTCCAGCCTATCCAGATCCAGATCCAAGCCGCTCTTCCTTGTTGCTTGTTGGGCTGGGACCTGCTGGGACGTGGTGCGTGTGGTGGGAGAAGCTGTTGGACCGTGAAGAGTAGCAATTTTTTTTCAGAAAAGGATTAACCCTGCGTCCCTGCCTATGAAGTGTTTGATACCTTGAAGACTAGCAATTGTAGCTGGTGTTGGTGTTTTCTTCTTTTTTATTTTTTTCTCAGATCAACGGGCTGGGACGTGGGCTCAAATCTAGGCCCATGCTTATCCGAAAATTTGGACTTGATTAAAAAGAAAAGTCCTTTACAACCTTCAACTATTACGCTCATTAGATTTTCGATCTTAATGTACAAAACCAAAAACTTTTAACCTTAAAATATCAAAACCGTTTGCTTCTCAATCTTCTCATGTTTCAAAAGCAGATTATGCAAAAAAAAAATCTATTTTACACCTTTTGAACTATGATGCTCGTCTAATTTTCAACCTCAGTCACAGCTCTACGCATCCTTTTTACCTGCGGACAGCACATCCGCGGCGGCCTCCCACGCCCATGCCTCATTGTGGATCCCTACTGCCTCGGTCTCTATCATCGGTGTCTGAGGGATGGCTGTAGCTCCCTAGCGGCATCGTCCAAGAAGGGAGTGTTGTCAGCGGCGAGGCCGAGGCGAGAGAAGCTGAGCGTCAAGTAAGGGCATTCGACGGTGCGCACGAGGCTTTGATGCTAGCCTATCAGCATGGGCGCAATGACGATGATGGCCATGGCGAGATTCATGAACACGAACAACACTCCATACGTGAGCCACCGGTTTCGCCACAAGGTCTAGTCAGCACCCTCTTCTTTTACCCAGCCACCGATACAAATTAACTTTCACCTAGGAGGAGCCGACGCTCACGCTTGTTGTTGTCGTCACGGTCAGGGCAAGGAAGGTTGAAAATCGAACAAACGCAATTGTTCAATGGTGTAAAATGGATTTTTTTTCCTGCAACACCATCACAAACAGCCTTCGAAATAGGAGAAGGGTGAAAAACAAACGGTTTGATATTTTGGGATTGAAAGATTCCTAATTTTGCCCATCAAGGTTGAAAATCAGACTAGTAAAAATATTTTTTGCGATTAAAACCAATTAGTCAATGCCCACCCAATGCTTGCTAGGAAACGTGAATACTATATTAATTTATTCATTTAATTAATATATTTTTAAATAACAGAATAATATAATAAAAGATAAAAATACATACTGTATTTGTCAAGGCCCGTAGGCATATTTGCTTGTTTAACTAAAAGTATCACCACAGGTACACGCACAATTAAAATTTGAAATGACACTGGAGCTCCAAATAGTTGACTTCGCATCCTTCGCAGATCAGGCACTGGACCAGAGTGTACGGGTCACGGACAGTAGTGGATCGGAGAAGATAATGAGACAGGATGGAGCCTGTAGTGCCTGGTAGCCGTGGAGAGGCACCACCGCACCAACCACGCTGGCAGCTGCGGCACATGAGGCGGAGCATGTAGGAATAATCCAGATTTTATATCAGTGACAAAGGAGGAATATCTCAGTTCACATAATAGGATTTCCAAATCAAATACGTACTGAGTAGCAACAAAATTCTGCCCCGGTAGAAAGAAGGGCTCATTTATTTCCGCCTTTAGTCCACCTCCATGCGCACAACTCAGTCCTCCCATTTCCACACCGCTCCGCGCGGGCGCCTCAGGCAACGAGACGCCGCGGCCACTCCACGCCGAGATCGACGCAGCGCGCACCATATAAACGCCACCGCGCCACGCTTCTTGACCGCTCGCCGGCCAGCAGCAGCGGGGAGGAGGAGACCACCCGGCCGTCGACTGCTCGCCGCGAGCTCCGGCAGTGCTCCGCAGCCGGGCGGGCGGCCGTTCGACGGCGGCGACAGCAGCATGTCTTCGTCCTCTTCGGACCCGCTGCTCGGCGGCGCCGCCGCCAGGGGCGAGGGCGGCGAGCCCGGCGCGCGGCCGTCGTCGGCGTCGTGGGTGGGGCGCGTGGTGGACACGGAGGAGGCGCGCGCGCAGCTGGGGTTCGCGGTGCCGATGGTGCTGACGAGCATGGCCTACTACGCCATCCCGGTGGTGTCGGTGATGTTCTCGGGCCAGCTCGGCGACGTCCACCTCGCCGGCGCCACGCTTGGCAACTCCTGGGCCACCGTCACCGGCTACGCCTTCGTGGTACGTACATACATGCGCCCATCACACGATCTCCGTTCTGCATCTCTCCCAGCAACGCATGCATGATATCGCTCCGATCCGTTCCCACCCCCGCCGGGGGCTCCGGCGCTGTCGACGCCGCGCGCGCGGTCGCATGTGCCGTGCGCGATAGATCGATGCTCCGGAACGCATACGCACACCGCATAGCATAGCGTGCGGACTAGCTCTACCTTCTCCTTCGCCTCTTGCGCTCGCTAAGCTAACGTACACGCGTCGCTAGATCGCGTCAAAGCAGCAGCGTGTCCTATTATTAGCAGCCATTCAGAGTTCAGAGCTCCATTTGGTTTTCCTTCAGTTATGTAGTTTTGTTTGATTATATATTTATATATATGCATACATATATATGCTGAATTGCGGGCTTTTGTCTTCTGGGTAGTAGGCGGCAGCATCATGACCGGGGCATGGGCTCCCGGCCGGGGAGGAAGAATATCTCTGTGGATACTACTACCGCTATATTCAACGCCCGTGCTCGATCGCTGCCTTGTTTGACATCAGGGATACGGTAATACGTTTAGGCCATTTTTATATTAGTAGCATACACTTTATTAGCAGGCCGAATGACAGCTGGAACATTCTGAACGTAGCAAGTTGTAGTTCGCGATCTAGCCACGTCGTATACCACCAATATTCAAAGAGAGTGCTACAGTACTACATCGTGTACTCCTGCGATGAGTAGTTGGTAAGTAATATTGAGGGAGAAGACAACAAATCGGTTACGAATTACTCCTAGGAAATGGAGAAGGCGGGGCGAGGCCGCGCGCGTGCCGTACGTCACGCCATTGATTTTATTGGACCTCTCACCACGCACCCCGTCCACAAGAAACAGATTATGCATGACAGGCCGAGAGAGGAGCAAGGAAGCTCCCCCACTCCGCTCCCCCTGCCCGCCCGCCGCACAAGCTAGCGAGCTAACGCCTGTGGGCTCTGGCTTGTTTCTCAGCCGCAGGTTTATTTGATGCTCTGCATGCTATCGCTTCTCGTGCCAACCAGAGAAAACAACTCTAGACGAAAGGTGCGTGGCGGCGCCGGCGCACGCCGCTTCCACGAGTCGGTCGCGGTTCCGATGCGTGGCCTCAGTGCGAGAAGAGTCGTCCACCGCTTCCTTCCCTTCCCTTCCCGGCTTGCGGAATGAAGAAGCCTCTCTCGTGGACCGATCGCAGTCATCGTCGGTTCTGCCCTCGGGTGGCGTGATCGGAGCCGTGGGCCTTTTAATGAAAAAGTTGATGGTAAATTGGTTACAAGTTAACGTCTTTTAGTGAGAGAGGCACAGTTGTTAGCGTGACCAGTTGATGAAAAATTACATCAAAGGCTACGTTTTCGGACATGCACGCGTCGGGTTTCGGAAACCATACACCTAGGGTGATTGAATCGGTCAGGCTCTCTCGTACCGGTCTCACCTTCCTCAGGGCAGGCTGATCGGTGATCATTCACAAGATAAGAGCCCTGCATGTAGAGCACGTCATCAGTAGCCCGACAGCCGGGAGCGTATATATGCGCCGTCACTATCAGTACTGCTGCAAGTATCCTGGACTTAACTACATGAAAGTAGAAAACCACGAGTGTCATTGTGTACGTATATATCCTGGACTATACTGTTCTACATTTCTACTCCGTACTTACGTGAGTAGTACTAGAACTGTGTGCGACTGCAGGGCTGCAGCGTTGTCCGTAGCACCGGTGGGCAGTGGCTGATCAGATCAGTGATCAATCAATGTCGCCGGCATGAATTCATGGTGGCTGCCCCCTGCCCGTGCCCGGCTGGTTGGCCGATGGCACACATGGTAGCAGCCAGGCGACCAGGCACGTGCGTGTCCTCGTCGGGTGTAGACAGTGCGCCTCGCGCGTGCGTAGAAACAGCCGGTTGATCGATTGTTGCAGTCTTCAGACGGTACAAAAAGCTTGAAGCTACCGTGCACTGAAACCTTTCTCCTTTATTTGTGGGCACTGCGCCGCAAATTTAAATAAAGCATGGATCATGACGCCGCGGTGGCTCTCTAATCTTCTGCATAAACAAAAGGGGTATCCCTTTCCATGATCAATCTCCCGCGGTCTGGCCAATACACGAAATTTCAAACATTGCTGTTTCTGTTTGGGGGGAGCCGTGGTCGAGCAAGGTGACGGCTTTGCACGTTTGTTTACGTGGTCGTGCAAACGCTAACGAATCAAAGACGAACAGACGGCTTGCTTGTTGTATATATGCCGATGATCGCTACGCTATATATATCCTTTGGGGAACCATACGGGAGTACATACACGCTAGAGAACGCCAATGGTTAATTCCAAAGAAAAATAATAAACAGATTATATCGAGGTTGAACTGTTCTCTGATCAATTCAGCACGCTTGGTTCATGAAGTCATATATATCAAGCGCTCTGACAGTTTATTATTGGAACAGCCATCATATCGGACAACTATACAGACAATTTGGTTTAAACTTTACAGCAGCGGACCAGTTGATTGGTTTTACCCCTAACTTAATTTGGTGTGTAAAGCGTAAACTTGACAGTAGCACATCAGTTGATTAGTTTTACGTAAACTTTGGATTAAAATATCAGAATCGACTAGTAACGACCATGCATGCTTATTGGACTATATCTTGTTGTTGGTAGTAGGTAAATCTGTAAATGAGGCGGCTGCATTCTTCTTAGTGGTGCCTAGATTTTGATACGAGCCTTGACTCGGTTACATAAATATCCTGCTTAGGTTGCAGCTAAAACAGTTGTGATCTTTGATGTAGTTGTGCCAGTCTTTGAAATGAAGCTGTCTAGAGACAGTTGTGTGGTTTTTGGGCCAGGTTCCCACTCATAAATTAGACAGGCTACATTTCTGATTTGCTGAACACGCAAGAAACTGCCATTTCGTGTCTAGAGTTGTGATGCTGTCAACACTGAATTAAACTACTACTTCAAAGGATGTTCATTTGAATCCTCGCTGGCTCACTTTTGTTCTAGAAATTTGAAAATGACCATGCATGGTTCTCTCTCTGTTCCCCCCCCCCCCCCAGACCGGGCTGAGCGGCGCCCTGGAGACGCTGTGCGGGCAGGCGTACGGCGCGCGTCTGTACCGTATGCTAGGCCTATACCTGCAGTCGTCGCTCGTCATGTCGGCCGCCGTCTCCGTGCTCGTCTCCTTCCTGTGGTGGTACACGGAGCCCGTCCTGGTGTTCCTGCGCCAGGACCCGGAGGTGTCCCGCGCCGCCGCGGCGTTCGTCCGGTGCCAGATCCCGGGCCTCTTCGCCTTCTCCTCCCTGCAGTGCCTCCTCCGCTACCTGCAGACGCAGTCCGTGGTGGTGCCCCTCGTCGTCTGCTCCGTGGCGCCCTTCGCGCTCCACGTCGCGCTCGCGCACCTCCTCGTGAACGTGCTCGGCCTCGGGCTCCCGGGCGCCGCCGCCGCCGTGTCCGCCACGTTCTGGGTCTCCTGCCTCATGCTGCTCGCCTACGTGACGCGGTCACGGGAGTTCAGCGAGACGTGGAAGGGGTTCTCGGCCGAGGCGTTCAAGTACGTGCTGCCTACTGTGAAGCTCGCCACGCCGTCCGCCGTCATGGTCTGGTGAGTGTCAGTCATCGTTTTCTACGTGACTCTGTTTCTCTCTCTCTGTGTGTGTAACGCGGTGTTTTCTCATTTTGACGGCAGCTTGGAGTACTGGGCGTTCGAGCTCCTGGTCCTGATCGCCGGCTTGCTCCCCGATTCCACCGTGAGCACGTCGCTGATCGCCATGTGGTATGTCTGACGCCTCTATACTGAAGCTTCATTTCTTGCCTGAATTGTCGTTCAATCTGTCATATTCAGATCTACTAGCTATGAATGTGCATGGTTCATCTTGAAACAAACTGATCACCTGATCGACGAAATGCAGCGTTAACACGGAGGCGATCGCGTACATGATCACGTTCGGGTTCAGCGCCGCCGTGAGGTTCGTGCCTTACTCATCACCACCCGTGCTGCTTCACTGCGATACATGGAATTCCCTGAAAAATTAAAATAACAACAATGCGTCGCGATCGTAATAATGCAGCACTCGGGTGTCGAACGAGATCGGCGCCGGGAACGTGGACCGGGCGAAGAACGCGGTGTCGGTGACGCTGAAGCTGTCCGTGTTCCTGGCCATCTCCTTCGTGCTGCTGCTGGCGTTCGGCCACGGCCTCTGGGCGCGTCTCTTCAGCGGGAGCCCGGCCATCGCGTCGGGGTTCGCGGCCATCACGCCGCTGATGGCGGTGTCCATCGTGCTGGACGGGGCACAGGGGGTGCTCTCGGGCGTCGCCAGGGGGTGCGGCTGGCAGCACCTCGCCGCGGCCACCAACCTGGTGGCGTTCTACCTCGTGGGCATGCCGCTCGCCGTGCTCTTCGCCTTCGGGCTCGACCTCCGCGCCAGGGGACTCTGGGCGGGGCTCATCTGCGGGCTCACCTGCCAGGCATGCACCTTGCTGGTCATCACCGTACGCACCAGGTGGTCCGAGCTCGCCGAGGCCATGCGGGAGGAGAAAGCCAACTACGTCGCGTAGTGATTAGTGAACACGGTGTTATTGCTGGCTTGTACAAATCAGTCGCGACCGGGCCAGGCTTAGATGGCCGTTCGCAACTAATTTGGAAAATATGAAAGTGTGCTTGGTAGCAATCAAATCTGAAAATCTGACCCATTGTCCGGTTGCCGAGTTGTAGCTTTACCGAACATTCTGGCCACACGTTCGTGGGAGCGGGACTACCAGGAACTTCTCGTTGTCTACCGTACCAGAGGTCCACGAGAATGACGACGTCGTTAGGGATTACTGGGGACTGGGATTGGATTCTGTCGTCATTCAACAGAAATTGCCCCACGAACAATCTACGACTACGATGTTCGGATGTTGTTTATCTTTTTCCGTTGTTAACGACCGTGAAAAAAAACTAACCTAGATGAATATCCGATGAGGTCATTATGGGGAAAAAAGCCCTCCGAACTCGGAAGCAGTCTCTTTGTCAGCAGCCCAGATAGGGAACTGATCCACAACGAGCCATGATCAATAGCAAAATGCAAAATCTACTATCAATAATTGGTGTTTACAATGTAACATTTTCTTTAAGGACTCAGCTCCACAATGGCATAAAAAAAATGGCGGTTTCCAGCTCCAAAGTGCATAAGAAGATAGCAATGTCTGAGGAGATATTTCTCCATCTATCTACTCTGTTCATACTAAAAACTCAAACCAATGCCAATGGTACAGCTAATCCTTTTTGTTCTGCAGAAGAATAAACTGCTCCCTCAAGTTAAAATTCATTTGAACTAATTGAACTAATGTTGTATATTTGCTAAGCAGGGATGCAAGTGTGCGCTACTCAATAGCGTTTTTTCTCAAATGGAAGATTATGATGACATTCCACTCTAATTCATTTCTCTACTAAATTAAAGTTTTTAGGTTAACATAATAATCCAATATATTTATAACTTGCATATCTATTGCTAACTATAGAATTTACGACCAAAGCTTCAGCATATTCAGGAAAATATCGAAATAATAAATTCCAATCCAATGCAATCCGGCAAAGTTGGAAACTATATGTGGATTGAAAATGAAGAAAAAAAAAGGAAATTCATACTAAGAGATAAATGGTGTTCATTTGAATATATGTAACAGGAAAGGGCAAATGCTGATGTTTTATTGGACACTTTGACTGGATTACACACGTGTTTCCTATCCTAACCTTAAAATTACAGGACAGACAAGTTCCCTAAAATTGCCTAGACTTCATATGGTTTATTTGGAGCTATAAACTTTTGCAGACACAGTTTAATTTTAATTTTCAAAACGATGTCAGATGCGTTCCAAATGGACCTAAGAAATTTACAAAATCTCCGCATTCTCTGCTTTTCAAACGGGGTTGGTCTGTCTCACAGACAACATACTCCTTTTTTTTTTATCACCACAGATAACAGAATCAGTCCAACAAAGACGCGTAAAGCTCGTCATTTCTCGGGTGCTAGAACTTTCGAATGTCTATGATCAATAATAAAGTGCGCACGAGCCTGGCGCCCCCACTGACAAGCGGCCCCGCGCTACACACACGCTCGCGGACATGCGGGCCCGAGCTGCTCCCACTCCAGCCTCATTTCCGCCCCGCCGCCCCGAGACCCAACCACCCCCCACCGCACGGCAGGCGGAAGCGGAAATCCCCCACGCGCAGCCTCCTTGCGTTTGCTTGGCGTCCGTCCGCCGAAACCAAAGTCGCCGTCCCCCCCTTCCCTGCCGTCCGCCGTCACCTCCCCCGCACCTTCTCCACCCGCCAGTTTGACCCCCACCCCCCCCCCCTCTCCCCGGCTCGCTTTCCCCTCCCCCATCCTCCGCCTGCTCGTCCGCTGCCGCCGTCCTAGGTTTAGCGCTCCCCAAGAGCCCAACCGCGCCGCCCGGAGAGCAGTTGCCCGGCCCGCCCGCCCGCACCGCCGCGGGTCCGCATGGTGCCCTCCGCGTCGGTTTGAGGTGCTGCGCGCGCTTGTGGTGTGTATTGGGTCATAGAGAGATAGGATGAGGCCCTCCGCCGCTGCGGCCGGCAGCGGCGCCGTGATGAGGGCCGCCGTGGTGGGTCTCGTGCTGGCCGGCATCGCGCTGGCCCCGCCTCTGGCCGCGGCGCTAAGGCCGCTCCGGGAGCGCGTCGCGTCCGCCGGAGCCGCCGGCTCGTGGGGCGATGAGGTGAGTTTGCTGCTGCTGTGATTGGATTGGTAGTGTTGGAAGTCATTCCCCCCCCCCCCCCCCATTTTTAGTACCAGGGAACGGGGTTTGGTGAATTGGCAGCTTAGGGTTGAGCAATCAGAGCGGATGAGATGACACAGATGTTGGGTTTGGACTTAATTTGGCGGTGCCAGGTGCCATTTGGTGGACTTACACAAGAGACGAGACTATTTCCCTGGCATCCGGTTAGATGGCTACAAGTAGGAATTGGCTGGGAATCATCTTAGGGTTATCCAACAACAATAGTCGCTCGAACTGGATATGCTATGTGTTCAATCGTATGTAAAATTTGACCCGGGCGATCGTAAGAGTAGGTAGCGAGTCGGGAGATCCCAAGTGTGCATTTCATTCTTCTCTTAATGATGGATAGAAGTTAGTTGAATGCCAGCTTTGATTGGTAGTCTTCTATTATTGTGGTAGGGCATCCGCTGATAATAGCCCTGAGGTTACTAGTATCTTTCTGTTACTACTGGTATTCTTGCGGCTTAGCTTGTTTCTTGTGATGTGTGTTTGCGCAGCATGCCTTCTTCAAAAGGGACGACAATGATGTAGGCCCCTATTCATGGAATATTACAGGAACGTATAAAGGTAACTTCTGTTATGTACAAACTTCCATGAAATAGTGTACTAGATCGTGTTTCCCTTTTTCTTAAAATTGTATCACTATTCAATATGAATGACCTTGTATTTTCATTGCATAATTAGGATGATTTGATTACATGTCTTCAGGTTTCATAAATTAGCTATGCCGTCTTGTGCACAAATTCAACAGCAGCAGCAACAATGTTGCTTTTTAATCGCGAGTAAGTAGGATAGTGATGAAACTCAATGAGGGCCACAAAAAGAATTGGGTGGTAGACAAATAGTATAGAAAGCATAGGAGTATATGTCCTGATTCCTCTAGTTCATTATCCTTCCCCCCCCCACCCCCCCACCACACACACACACACCCACACGCTAAGAAACCAAAGTCTATTAATTTTCTCGGCTATTTCATGCAATCAAGTGCAGTTAAATTTTATTCTAGTAGCATTACCATGCATTTCCAAGGTATTTTTTTTTTCTCTTTACAATTCAATGTATTTCGTTGTGCCTAATTCTCATGTTTGCATATAAATCGCTGCTTTTGGAAACCACCCCAAAACCAAATGAAGCCATGGCCACATGCTTTTCACTCCGAGCAAAAGTAGTCTTGTGAACCTTTATGAATCAGATGCATATATTATGTGGGCCAATGTTAAGTGTAATGTCTTGTTTACATGGTTTTGTAATAACCAAATAACCTTAATAAAATGCGCGCATGCGAATGTGCCCTGTTTTTGTTTTGCTACAGGTTGATTACTACCGCTTACTTGTCAGAATTACTGCAATTTGTATAATAACATCACCATTTTATGGTTCAGGGAGCTGGGCCTTTGCTGGTGCCACAAATGGCTCGTCTAGATTTCTTGAGTTTGTTAAATCTCAAGGTGATTCAGTTCTGGAATTGTTGAGCACTCCAACAAAGATAAGTGGGGTGCATTATGTTCAGGTATATTGATCTCCTTCCTTATATATTACCTTTGAGAAAAGATCAGAAGAATCACTATCACACGAGCCAATTGCTGTGTTTCGTTATACCTACCATTCTTTTGTCATTCTAGTCAAGACCACTGTAAAGAAATCAGGTGTTTGCTTCATGTCCGACCTGAGTTAACTATAATCAATAATGCTATTGGAAGCCTAGTCTTCTGTACGAAAGGTTGCTCCTGTTTAGGTTAGAGTAATAAAATGGTACTTATTCTCAGTGACCAGCCTTGGGTTAATTTTAATCATGGATGTTATTGCATACCTTGTCCTTTTTATCTTCATGCTCAATGGGTTGCTTTCCTTACCATGGGATTGACAGGGATCAATTACATTCCATGATGTCGTTGACAATGCCCATGATCATGGAGTGGCTCAAATAAGGTTGGAAGGAGTGTACATTTGGCCTTTTAGACAACTTCGGATGGTAGCAAACAGGTAGCTGTCTTATTTCCCTCTGTAACTTGAGGTCTATTAGCATTTCATTCTTCCATGGAAAGATGTTAAATGTAAGTATTTTGGACAAGCTGCTTTTGTTATATGACCTAGTGTAACTGTATTTGTCCTTTTCAGTGGTGCTGATGGAGAACCACTTCAAGAAGAGGATTACTTTTTGTCAAACCCATACCACTTGGTACGTTGATGTAGCATTTTGTTGTTGATTGGTACATGATTATTATTTCATCATGTATAATACATATTTGTCTCTTGTTTCCTGAACTTTTACAAATATCTTGGATCCATCATATGTAATGTGTGTGCGTTTATCTATGTACCAAGAAGCCAGATGATCTTACAATTAGCGATCATGCTTATGAAATATACTTTTATCTGGTTGATTTGTAACAGCTGCGGATTTTCTCATCTCAAGTGTTCCAAGAATCTTCTGAAGAGAAGAACCGAAGGAAGAATTGTAAGATTCAAATTGTGTACTATATACTGCATACCATTTTACTTCAGTTTTTTTTATGTATGTTATTCCTTCCTTATCAGCTCTCACATATGACATGGAGAAACACTGTAACACAGAAATAGCTGCTAAGGTGGTTCATGTGTCATCTAACCCAAATGGTACACCGTTTCTTTACATTATTATTGAATTTATTCTTGCACTGTCAATTTACTGTGGTTGATCATGATTAACATAATTTCTTCACTCCCGTTATAGCTAAAGTAGTGACTGCTTTTGCAAAAACCTTTTGTTTAACTAGATGGAGAGCATGAGAAGTACCGTTTGGAGGGTTTGATGGAGAGTCCAGCAGTTGATGATGATGGGGAATGCTTCTCACCTATTTTGCTAAATGCAACTTCTTTGAATGTTGAAGTTTATTACAACAAAGCAGTCAACTACACACTGATGGTCACTTTTGTATCCTCTGTGGCTGTTTCTTTCTCTTTTTTGTTGATTTTATCTATATTGATTTGTCCAGCCTGTGAATTCCTTAACTAGTGTATTGCTAGATCTCTTTCCTTCAAGTTCTGTTGCTGATTAGACAAATGGAACATAGCAACACTCAATCCGTAAGCATTCCTTTCCCCTTTGAGAAGCAATTAGTAAAACAATACCGCTTCATTTGTTCAAAGTGCTTATGCCTTGGCTACAGGGAGCTGCTAAGGTTTCAATTTTAATGATTGGCCAACAAGCTATCATGGATGCATATCTCTGTCTACTTCACCTAACTGCTGGGATTTTGGTTGGTGAGTCTTATGACTTGATAATTCGCTTGCTGTTTTTTTCTGGCTGTCGCATTCTGAAATCCTCTAATGCCTCCGTTTCTCTTTCGATTGTAAACTAAAATGTAACCTTGTAGGATTTCATTTATTGTTGTTCAAAATAGAAGAACTGGATTTGGTTATATATTATTATATTTTGTAATATTCACAATTCAGTACCCTTTTGGTCATTATATGACCAATCAGTTGAATTGTGCAATTTTAAGAGAAATCTGAGCCAAAGACAATGCTGTGTATATTGTAGTTAATGCCACATGCTTGGTAGGGATAATAATGGCTTGCTGAATCATATCCAACAGCAGCAGCTATGTGCCTATGTAGATATTTACCGTGAGATGAATTTTTTTTCTTCAAATCAACCTCCGTTACAATTAACTGTTGGTTTGTTTAACTTGTACCACCACTACTTCTTGGGATTATAACAGTCTTATAACACCTTTTTGCTTTCTAATTTCTTTCAATGTAATTCCTGTGAAATCCTTAATTTTATTTTAGCTTGCAGTCTTCTTACATGTTTAACGTTTCTACAGAGTCGCTCTTTAACGCCTTCGCAACGGCTGCATTCTTCAAATTTGTTGTATTTTCTATTTTTGAAATGAGGTATCTTCTCGCTATATGGAAAGCAAGTAGGCCTTTAAACAGTGGAGAAGGTTGGGAGATAATGAGGCGAGAGCTGTCTGTTCTTTACAGCCGTTTTTGTAAGTACTTACTACACTAGTTATATTTCTTCACACTAAGAATCATGGCAGTAGGTCTATAATTTCCAATCAACATTGTTTGCATACAGTGGAGTAGCATGCTTCTTTATATATATTTGTTGCTATAAGAACTTACGTGTGCAATCAAACCTGGGCTTTGAGAAGTATATGCCATAAAAAATACTTGGACCAACACTAACCCTTCAACTGTTTATTGCTACAAGATACCTTTGCTGTCCCATTTACCTGCTGCATGTAAATGTCAAGTGGTATGCTAGCCATGTGTAAGTCGGTTGGCAAATTACCTGATGCTTGCTATCAATGGAAGCCCGGATATTCTGTGAGAGCCATTAGAGTGATCATTTCCTTTGCTAACTTGAAACTGCATATATTCTACAGTATTGTCACTATTCAGTATATGTCAACGTAGTTTGCCTTTTCCACATACTTGTACAAGTGTCTACCTTTTCTTGAAACAACTTTAAGATATTATTGTTTTAGGGACTTTAAGATATTCATTAATTTGCTTGTGTTGTGCAGATGGCATTCTTTTGGGAGGAATCCTTCTAATGTATGAGCTGCACAATTTCTTACGCCCGCTTCTTCTCCTGATGTACTCCTTTTGGGTGCCTCAGATTGTCACAAATGTCATCAAGGATACAAGAAAACCGCTGCACCCACAGTATATTTTAGGGATGACAGTTACCCGCCTTGCTATTCCACTGTATATATTTGGTTGCCCTAGTAACTTCATGCGCATTGAGCCTGACAAGAAATGGTGCATAGCTGTTACTGTGTTCATGGGTATCCAAGCAGCAGTGCTTTTGCTTCAGCACTATCTGGGTTCTCGCTGCTTTATTCCTCGTCAGGTAATAACTACGCCATGTTACCGTGGCACATGTATCCTGTTCTGTTTCATCCTATATGTATTTTATTTGGCATTCTGTAGATTTTCCATTCTTTTAGAAGATGTTTTAGTTGCCACTCTTTACTTGTTTCACTGTTCAGCTCATCCTTATTATGATACTCATAGCGTCTTTTATGGGTATCAGTTATTAATGGTTATCATGTTGTTTCCACTTTCTACTATTTTTCAGATCCTGCCTGAGAAATACTGCTACCACAGGAAGGTCGAGGATAGCTCAAATCAGCCCATAGATTGTGTTATTTGCATGACCACAATTGATCTTACACAAAGAACAAGTGAATACATGGTAATTGTGAAATATTTTCGGCATTTGACTTTGCAGACAGTTATTACTGGACACTCACTGTACTCCCGTCTGCAGGTGGCACCTTGTGAGCATATATTCCACTCAGGCTGTTTACAACGGTGGATGGACATCAAGATGGAGTGCCCAACTTGCAGGCGCGCCCTACCTCCAGCTTAGATGAGAGGCTTTGTACCATATAGTTAACAAGTAGGAAGCTCAGCTTATACAAGGTATTATTACATCCTGTACCTTTTCCCCAAAATCTTGTTTTTGTGTCAATTTTAATATAATATGTTTACGTTTTTAGGTGGAAACTGAGGTACAATAAGGTGAGGCTGCAACTATGCGAAGGCTATCGACATAACTGTAGAGAAGTTTTATGTTATTGATTTCAAGTGGTCTTGTGTTGTGCAAACTATTGTATCAAGCGTCCCACGTAGAAATCGTCCTGTGCTGCCCATGCGGTTTTCACTGTTGCATGCCTGTGCCTGCTACCAGTATTTCAGTCCTCTTCGTTTTGGTCTGAGCATTGTACAAAGGGTGTTTACACTGAAAGAGTTCCAGATGTGATGCGTTCTTCGCTGTGCCTTGCTGGATGTGGTGGACGTGCTCCGCGTTATGAGCAAGTCCATTTTTCATGGATGGAGTTGCCTTTCTGATCCGGCGGAGGCAGATCTTGTACGTCAGACCCTGACGTTTTCAGGCTCACTATGCAAAGTGCGGGGCATTTCACCAGTGGGTGGGTTCAAATGATAATAGGGTGTTTAGCCCCATGGCCATATGGGATGGCTTAACATCTGTGCAAACGGGGGATTCGTGGTTAGCGCCACTGGGTAGCTCGTTACTTGGGGGCGAACATGGCTTCACCGGCTCCCAACTCAAGTGTAAAGGAGCTGGTGAATGAGGAAATAGTGGCTTTCTGTTCATTTCGAGGTCAACTAAAGGCGCCCTTAATTCTACTTTACGCCAACTCCTGGCAGTGGGGTTGAATGTGAAGTTTAGATGAACGAGTGTTCTTGTACGATCCTTGTGTTTGCTCATCTGTTCGTTCTGAATCTTGTGATGTGTACTAATCGCGTAGGTGCTCATTTCGATGCCACAAAGTGGAGAGCACACGAGACGAGGTTCAACTTCCACCGGAGTCCGACTGGCGCCACCCAACCATTTCGGCGACTTTGTCCTTCGTGGAGTAGTGAGGCGCACGACACTGCACGACCCGGCATCTGATCCGGGCGCGCATCACTCGCCGCAACTGCCGGCTGTTGGGGCCGCGCCGCGCACATGCCGGTGCGGACGGCGCCACTGGCGGCCAGGCACAGCCAGGCCAACCACCCGCGACGTTGTTCGGCGGTGTGGTCCTTGATCACGTAGCCGCAAACGTGAGCGAGGCGACGCGGTTCTTCTTCGGGCCTGAGTGCTGCCTGCTGGGTAGGGGTGGGCTTTCGGTACTAACCAAACCGAACCGAGAGTATCAAAGGAATTCGGTTCCTAAGAAATAGGTACCGAGTACCGATTGAATTTGGTTCATAAGAAACATGTACCGATCGGTTCTTTGTAGAATCAAGTACTGAGGAATTTCGGTTTAGGTTAGTCCGGTTCGGTTCCGGTACTAACCGAACATACCGACGTACACTCAAATCACGGAAACACCAACAAGAAATGATCACAAATCTTTCAAATCAGCCAGAAATCATCACAAACAGAGTAGATCGAGGATGAAGAAAGCTTGCAGGGAGGAGGGAAGGCACCGCCACCAATGGATTTCTGGACGCCGTGCCACCGCCAATGGATTTCTAGACGTCGCGGCCGCGCCACCTCTGCTGGCTCAACCGGCGACGGGGAAGCGCCGCTGCTACCGCTAGCTCCCGCGGCGGGCGAACTGGCGAAGGGGAAGAGCTGTCGCTGGGCACTGGCTCCCGCGGTGGGCCACACCGCGTAGGGGAGACGCCGTGGCCGACCGCTCCAGGGAGAAGAGGAGGGGTGTTGCTGCCGGTGAGAAGGGGAGGTACACGACTCGTCTGCTGGCTGCGCAGGGAAGAAGGCAAGGTGCGCCTAAAGCCTGCGCAGGAGAGACGGGGACGCGCGGCGCGGCGCGGCTGCTGTCGGCCACCGGCCGCCGGGAGAGATGCGGGTGGGGGAGGAGCCAGGTGGGACTGGGAGGGGATAGGATTATGGTTTTTTTGCCTGTTTGTATATCTATGTTGCTTATTGGGCCGGTTAATGTTGGGCTGTTGATGGGCCTCTTTGGTCTTCTCGGTTCCTCTCGGTTAACCGGGAACCGAGCTGAACCGAACCGAGAAGTTCGGTTCCTATAAAATAGGTACCGAGAGCCGAACTAAAATGCTCGGTTCTGGTTTAGTTCGATATCTGTTCTGATTCTTTCGGTTCGGTTCTTGGATCTAGGCCTAGCCCTACTGCTGGGGACCCTGGGGGCGTACTGGCGTCACCCAAGCCCATCGCCCTCGCACGCGTACGTGACCTGAGCCGAGCCGCGCTCCCGCTGCCGATCCGTCAGCTCCCTTGCCCGGCTGTCCCCCTCGCCTGTTCGCACGTGACCCACCAAACCAGCTTTGGCAGCTTCCGAGTCCTGCTAAATTTGCCCATTTCTTTTAAGTAAAGAATGACAAAACTACCGTAAAAGATGGCCAACAATTCCGATCAAACTCCGATGAGAAAATATTTTGGGTTCAGCTCCTGCGCCACGTCCTCGCAATTCCGTGTCATTGACTCCGTGTCCGTATCCGTGACATCTTGCCCATTCTTATTTTAAAAATCTGCTAGACATTCATTCTCATACCCAGGAGAATCCGTGCAATTCTTTTCAAACCCTCGGGGTGGTGTCTCGTGAGTCCTCATCAGGATCCAAGAACAACGTGATCCGCTCCACTCCAGTCCACTCGACCCTATGCGCCCCAAATTAAAATAAAAGAAAAATCCAGCGACGGCATCAACTCTACTGTCTCCATTACTTCTGCCATAAATGCAACCATACTTAGCGCCGTCTAACCGCCGTTACTCTCTCCACTCATTCCTGCTTTCAAATCCATACAGCTCATTTCGGTTCTTTTCCGGGGGAGAGAAAATGAGGAGCTAGGAGGGCTTGAGGGGGTTTCAGCAAACGGGAATTTCTCTGCCATTTGTACGGGGATGGAAGTTCTTCCGTAAGTTCATGCAAATTTGAGGGTCTCTAAAGAAGCAAAACCATCTGCTCCAAAGGCAAAGGAAAAGGCTCGTACTTTGATCAGAGTGAGTGTGTGAGGGAAGGGGAGGGGGACGGAGGCGCAATGCGGCAGAGATCTCCTGCGGTGCTGCGGCAGCTGCGGTTGTGGCTGCTCGCCGTCTCCGCTTCGCCAGCTTTTCTTGGTGTTCTTGCTGCTGACCTTAGCAAAGGTGAGCTTTCTTGTTCCTAGCTTCATATTTGCGCCCCCCCCCTCCCCCCCCCCCCCCCCCCCCGCTGAAACTTAAATGCGGCGTATTGGCTGCCTGGCTGCCGAAGTTCGTGCATTTGTTATGATGCTATTGCATCCGTAGCAAAATCTAGAACTTGCCAGCTAATTTTTGTGTTTATGTCGCTGTTTTCGTTCTTTTTTCTTCGTCAGTTGAACCCCACTACCCCAGTAGTGCTAGGTCCCTCCAATTCCTCGCGCCCACACGCACGCACAAGAAAAGAAAAGTTCCCCCAATTCTTGGAGATTCGGCCCTTGGTGTTGCATTCAGTATCAAGTCAGTTGTTGCTTGGTCCCAGCCCTGAAACTTTCCTAGAATATCCATCTATGTTTAACTCTAGGTACTTTTGGGTGCCGTTGACGAAGAACCAAGCCTTACCCAGCTTGAGACTAAGGGGGAATGTGTAAGTAGCCGTGGAGAAAAGCATACTTGCCTCTTTCTATATATGCCAGGTTTTCCTGATTCAAATGAGTGCTTGCTCTGTCTGTCTCTGTCTAACTCACATGTTACATTGATTTACAGTAGTTGCTTGGTTAAATCTGTCCTATGGTTCTAAATGCATGTTTAATTTCAGAACCATTTACCATCCGTATAAGCTGTGGAAGTTTTGATGATGTCCGCACAGCGCCTACAAACACATTGTGGTACAGAGATTTTGGTTATACTGGAGGCAGGTTCGCAAATGCCACTCGCCCGAGCTTTATCATCCCTCCTCTGAAAACACTTCGTTATTTCCCGCTATCTGATGGCCCTGAGAATTGCTACAACATCAACAACGTTCCCAATGGGCATTATCAAGTCAGGCTTTTCTTTGCCTTACTGGACAATCCTAATCTTGACAGTGAACCAATTTTTGATGTTTCTGTTGAGGGTACCCTATTCAGTTCTTTGCTTTTGGGCTGGAGCAGTGATGATGAGAAGACATTTGCAGAAGCTTTGGTTTTTGTTCAGGATTCTAGCTTATCAGTTTGCTTCCATAGCACAGGTCATGGTGATCCATCTATTCTTTCTATTGAAGTTCTCCAGATTGATGACAATGCCTATAACTTCGGCCCTTCATTGGGAAAGGGGGCAGTATTTAGAACGGCCAAAAGGTTGAAATGTGGCGCTGGAAAGCCTGCTTTTGATGAAGATCTGAATGGTCTTCCCTGGGGTGGGGACAGATTCTGGTTGGGATTACAAACTTTATCATCCAGTTCTGATGATCAGTCTATATCAACTGAGAATGTTATAGCAGAGACATTGCTTGCTCCGAATTTCTACCCTCAAAGCATATATCAATCAGCTATTGTGGGCACTGATAGGCAACCTAGCTTGTCCTTCGAAATGGATGTTACTCCAAACAAGAACTATTCAGTATGGCTTCACTTTGCAGAGATTGATAATGGGGTAACTGCAGAAGAGCAAAGAGTATTTGATGTACTCATCAATGGAGACACTGCATTTAAGGGTATTGATATAATCCGCATGACAGGAGAGCGTTTTACTGCACTTGTTCTGAATAAAACTGTAGCCGTCAGTGGGACAACACTAAAAATCATCTTGCAACCTGTGGAAGGAACCCGTGCAATTATTAATGCCATTGAAGTGTTTGAGATAATCCCAGCTGAAAACAAGACTTTGCCTCAAGAAGGTTGTTGTTTAATACCCTCCAAACTCAATTTCCTGTTGTTTCTAGCAATACAAAACTTAATAGTAATTGTTTCTAGTATTTTATTTGGGAACTTGTAGAGGATTTGTAGCATTGAAAATGGATAAAGCATTGAGTGATGCATAGCTTTTATTTAATCTAATGAGTAGCCTGTTGTTAAAATGATTATCACATATCAATCTTCTTGTTTTCGATCACCTGCAGTGAGTGCATTGCGGACATTGAAGGGTTCACTTGGTCTTCCTCTTCGATTTGGCTGGAATGGTGACCCTTGTGTTCCTCAGCAGCATCCATGGAGTGGAGTTGATTGCCAGTTTGACAACACCATAGGGAACTGGGTTATTGATGGATTGTACGTTCTCTAAATCACGCTGGTCCTCGTCACAAATATTGACATGATTACCTTGTTAGAAATCTCGTAACCAATTCTTTTTTTTTTAATCATTTCAAACTGGGTAAACCTATGCAGTATTCACTACTTTTTTCATATAACATCAACCGAACCAATAATACTGTTATAAAGATTCTATCTGCTTATTTGTTTGAAGCAGAAATTTTAAACGTGGTAGATGCATTGTAGTAACTTCAAGTTACCACAAAGGTGTGTGCGAGATTAAACTGATTCCCAAACCTGATTGCTAAGCCTAACAAACAGAAAAAGGTCAGCGCTTAAGAATAGATTGCAAAAATTAGTAAATAAGCATACTAGTCTTTAACTGAATTCCCTATTGTTCCTTGAGCTGACATTGAGACAACATTGTCTCCTAAGGTACTTTTGAGTAGAATTTGAAGTCTTTATGCAAAAAAGTATAACTTGAAGTAAGAATTCAAGTGACTCTAGGCATTAAAAAAAGTAAAAAACTGGTGCCTTCTTGTTGCATTATACAGCCAAAATTTTGCCTTTATCATTTTCGATGTCATCCCATGTGACGTTACGTAGGACTGGACGGAGATCCACTTGGTGAACTATTGATTTGAACAATTTAAATCGATGTAAAGGATTTTATTAACAGTTCAAATTTTCAAGGTTTTTTCTTAGTTGTTGAATTTTCATATTTAGGGGCTTGACTATAACATTTTTTTATTTTTTTCTATATGCATTTTCATCAGCAACGATTGATACTTTTTGCCGCAAGTATTTAACTTGCTGCTTGAATTGCAGAGGTCTTGATAACCAAGGTTTAAGAGGGGTTATACCTGGTGACATATCTAAGCTGCAACATCTGCAAAGCATGTGAGTTTTTATTTTAAAACCGACACGAACTGATCCCTTCAAACCATTCTTTAAAGCAACAATTTTCATTGTTTTTTAAAGTATATTTTCTGCCTTCCATCAACAGACGTTTTTGGTAAATTGGTTGCTGGATGAAACACTGGCATTGGACCCAAAGGTCATGGGTTAGGTTTAGGAAAAAAATAGTTGGGTTGCACTGCATGTCTGTGTTGTGGTCCCAGAGTTATACATTTCTCAACTACTCTACTCTTATATCAACTGGTTGGATGAAGGTCTACCATTTTGTATTTGCTCCTGGCATCTGAAAGTAGATTTGAAAGGCCATACAGAATATCCGAGTGACTGATTATGTTTCAACGTACATGCATGGAAATTAATTAATTTTGTTGAGCCATTTAACATACTTAAGATAATTTTAACTATATGGCTGATTCTTGTTTCATATTCAATAATAAAAAAACTGCAAACTCTTAACATCATCCAAAGTTTAAATTTTCAAAATATCAAAAACGGTTGGATTATGATCCATGAAATATGGTTGAATGCAAACAATCCAGTGTTATTTAAGAATTTGAATGGTCCATAGTGGCATGCTTGGTTTGTGGTCTATGTTAGCAAGGAGCCCAGATAATGTGATGCGTAGCATTTTGTCCAAATCTGAATGGAGTTACCATGTTCCTAACTTTCATAATAATGTACTAGCATTTAATCTGACAACAGAAGTAACTGCTTATCTTTGTTAACAGAAACTTAAGCGGCAATAGCATAAAGGGGAACATCCCGACCTCTTTGGGTACCATCTCTGCGCTTCAAGTACTGTAAGTACACTTTAGTGCTGTGTAGTTCAGTGTCTATGTGATATTTATGTTCTTTCAAGGGCAGCCTAAGCCATAATGAAGGGTATGAATTTTCGTAAATGCTACCTCCATATTCATTATATTTCTAGATGTTTGATGTATGACGCTAATTGATCTTGAATATGTGGTTGTACTTGTAGAGAAACTGACTTTTGTAAATATCTTCACAGGGATCTGTCATACAATGAGCTTAATGGATCTATTCCAGAGAGCCTTGGCCAGCTGGCATCGCTACAGATACTGTGAGTGAATTAGTTAGCATGTTACTCTGTTCTGGATTGGCATTTCAAAATTTGTGGTTTTCTTCCTCGAAGCCTAAAATAATTGTTATGCAGGGATCTGAATGGCAACCATCTGTCAGGAAGGGTTCCAGCCAGTTTAGGAGGAAGGCCTCTTCACAGAGCTAGGTTTAAGTAAGAAACCATTCAAATTGAAGAAAAAAAACCACCCCTTTGCACTTTCTCACTGTATACACTTGTGTACAAGTTGCCAAATTTTCCTCGTGCATAAGCATAACATGATTTGCACCAATATGTACACATGGCTGAGTTATCATTTACTTAAATACTAACTTGAATGGTAAATGTAACTTGATAGTTCTGTGATAAAATTGCAGCTTCACCGACAACGCTGGACTGTGTGGAATTCCTGGGTTACGTGAATGTGGCCCTCATCTATCCGTTGCTGCTAAAATCGGCATGGCTTTTGGGGTGCTTTTAGCTATTCTATTTCTAGTTGTGTTTGCAGCATGCTGGTGGAAAAGACGGCAGAACATTCTCCGTGCCCAAAAATTAGCTGCAGGTAAGAAAAGCAAACAGTGATCTGACCTGAAAGCATGATCTACAAAAATTTGGGCTGTAATAAACCGACTTTATTGATCTTCATTTCATTGCAGCGAGGGAAGCTCCTTATGCAAAATCAAGGACCCAGTTCACCCGGGATGTGCAAATGGCGAAGCATCAGCGCCCACCTGAAAGTTCTCGAAGCAGCAACAACGAAAGCTCGCCACATTTGCTTTCCTAGCTAGGTGACAGACAGCAAGAGTGACCTGATGTCTCTCCATTCTTCTGTTCTTAAGCTCCACGCAGGTTTGAAATACAAAATTGTACATACTAGCTATGTCATGGATGGTGTATATACTAGTATCCTTATGCGTTCCAAAACTTAGACCAGGAGAGGTATCAAATGAGAGAAATTGGCCAGTTCATTTTGCTGTTACGACTACAGCCGTTGAATCTCCTTCATTGTTCAAGCATGATTATTGTCAGTTATGTACTGATTGATTTATCCGAAGTTCTGCAAACTGCTTTTTTTAAAGAAATTCTGCAAAGCTGCTTTTATCCGGAGCAGGAGTGCTACTGTTGGCGAAACCTGAGTTTTCAGTTTTTAAGCAAATATATTTTCTGGCTGCTTACTGATAAACATAATTATGTCAGTATGAGTAATAAGGAACATCACTGCAGTAGGACGTTGTCAGGCCTTCACAAGATATATCTTTGTGGATCGAGAAACGGCAGAAATTATGCAGAACCAAAACTGAAAACAGAGCATTATTGCTCCCAGTAGCATAAGCCTTCTGAATACCTTACAAATTAAACACCCCTGATCTCCTCAGGATGTTTGCTTATTTTGGGTACCTCATAAACGGAGCCACATTTACATTACATAACTTCTTCATCATCATCATATATATAAAACCAGATGGGTTGGCGTCGCCGCCCTGCGCCACCGCCGCCGTCAGGCCGAGGGGATTCACCGCGCGACGCCGGGGATGTTTACCCAGTGGAGGTGCAGGACGAGCTCGCCGGTCTCGGTGTTCCTGAGCCTGAGCACGATGTCCTGGGAGACCTTGCCGTCCTTCCACGTGATGTGGCTCTCGGTGGCGAAGCAGTTGCCCTTCTCCGGGTGGATCGTCTTCATCACCGTGCCGTCGGGGACGTCGCTCAGGTCCCGCTTGGCGATCTCCACGAAGTCCAGGATGCAGAACTCGGCGTCGCCCATGCCGTCGTCCTTGGTGAACGTGTCGTGGTCGAAGAGTTCCTGATTGTGTGAATCAAAGCGCCGAAGAAGATTTGCCTTTCATCAGGATGCCGGTCGAGTTACTAGATCGAAACGATCATGAAGATCATACATGGTGATGGACTTACAATCTTGACCGGGTGCATCATGTTTGTGATGGATAAGGTGAGCTCCTCGTTCCATTCTGGGTTGATTGTTTTGTATTTGATACTTGACTTCACTTTCTGCACAATATATGAGTACAAATGCCCACATAACATGTTAAAGGAGGACTAAATCCAAAAGGTGGAAATGCAAGAGACCCCTAGGAATAGAGAAATGCACACATGAACTTCATATTAGCGAATTCTAAAGAACGGTACAGTTAAAAAATTTGAAAACAAAAAGGGAAACAGATAGGTACTAACTTTAATTCCAATATAAACTATTTGCAACTAAGGCATGTAAAAAGATTCAGGTATTCGTAGATACGTTGCCAATTTTCTTTGCCTAATATACTCACAATCTTAAAAGGACAAGTATTGGCACAAGACATCAAAATTTAAATATTGGGGGTCAAGATGATATCGCGTTTTTCCTGCATTTTTGTTTATAAAGGGGATGGTGTTGATCTGAATGATGATTTTTTTTAAAAAAAAAGGAAGACAGAAAATTTAGGAACAAAAATAACTTATAATTTTAATCCCCCATTTGCCTTTACCACGTAGTTTTTGACATATAATCCACTACAGTTGTTTAATAGAAATAGGAGTGAGAAGCCCTAAAATCCATTCGAAATAGAGAAACCTAATTGCTTTAAATTCTCATTGAAATAGGAACAAAATTCAACAAAAAATGCGTCATGGCACAAGGGCACTAAATTTTATTGTCAGACGATTGAAATACACAATCTTATACCTGGCTGCTTAGATTACTATATCCATAGTATGGCACTACTATCCATAGTGGCTTTGGAGTGCCCTTGCTACCTGCCCCGGCCTCCTGCTCAAAACCATTTCAAGCATGAAGCCCTAGACCTAAGTTGGCCTTGCTACCTAGCTCTGCTGCCTGTCTTGTGGAAGTTGTGTTATCCTAAATGCTAGTAATTTATATCTCGCTTAGCAAATATTTATTTTAAATGAACCCCAAACCTTAAACTTTGATGAAGAAGCCTCTCGTTTAGCAAATATTTGAATTAGCAATTCAGATGTCACGATATCTAAGGAGGCATTACTGTACCGGTTCACACAAAAAAAACCAATGTCGATAACATTATTAGCAATAACGTTTCCTGATAACTATAAACTCAGTAATCTAGCGTGGTTGACATTGCTTGGTTGTAGGCTAGCAAATATCAGTTAAACAGGGAGAGGCACAAGTGATCGGCGATGACCGACGGACACACAGCATGTCAGGGGACCGGAGTTGGAGCAGGAGCGGCGACAGCATACCTGGTGGCCAAGGCGGAGGACGACGTAGGGGTCACTGCTGTGGGTGAGAGGGTCGCAGATGGCTAGGTTCACCCCTCGAACCACCTTCACCTTGAGCAGCCCCAGCAGGCACTCCATGTCTCCCTCCCTCGCTCTGCCTTTGCTCTGTCCGACCACGCACGTCCACCCAGCGCCCAGAGATCGAGCAAATGGCACAGGAGAGAACGAAGAAACAGCCTGATCGTCAACGGACGGAGGAAGACGACGACAAGCGCGGCGGCAACAGCGGACAGGGAAGGTCAAGCAGGCTCGGTTTGGCCAAACAGGAGCGAGCTGAGGAGAGTCTCTCCTCCGATCCTTCTTGGGAAAGGGCAAAAGGCTGGGCTATGCCAGGGGCTGGACCGACGACAAGGGCGGGGAGAGCGGCCGGCTTCCTAGGCAGGCGCGCGCATGCGTACATGTAGGGCCTCCCAACTGTCTCGACTGCAAGCTCCAACTGTGTTCTGCTTCGACCTGGTCCATCCGTTTCCAATGGCAAAATCTTTCCTGGCAGTAGTGGTATGGTATCTGGAGGAGGCGCGCGCGACATCTGCACTTCGCCGTCACGAGTTGACTGACAGGACGATGAACTGATTGCCAGAAAAAAAAAGGAAAATAATGGAGATCGTGTTGTGTTGCTGCTGAAAATTATCCTCTTGTTAGCTGACACGTACTGGTTCAAGATAAGATATTATGATCGGAGTTGCGTGCGCATTCAGGCTCAATGGCAAATTCTTAATAATTTTTTTTTTTGCGAATAAATTCTTAATAATTTTAGTTGTAGTCATTCAATGAACTCATACATGATACATACAATTTGACAAATCAACATGACACGAGCTGCAAGATTGAATAATCACAAGTAGTCACAATTTCACATGCAGTTTATCGCCATGAGTCCATGACCATGAGCACTACAGACGACTCTTGGCGACAGTGATTCCTAGAGCTAGCTGCAGCTGCTGGAGCAAATGGGCCCATTTGGATCATCCCAGTAGAATTTCCTCGCCCCCCCCTCCTGGACATTCAACTATAAACATTCCATGCCATCAACCCTGCTGCTGGGCTGTCGCGGACTTTCTTATCTGGCCCATCACCAAAGGCGCCCACGCACAACTTCTTGTTCGTACCCTCCCACGCATTAACGCATTAAAAATGCTCCGTGCCTCCGTCTTGCCGTCGGTGATCAGCGATGACGGTGCCCGCCCGTTGATGAACTCGGCGATCCATGAGCTCCACGGCCCTTGCGCACTCCGGCCGGTAGAGGTGGAACCCATGGCCCTTTCCCTTCGACACCACGAGAGCGTCACCTCCCGGCGATGCATTGCCGCTCGCCGGCGAGCCGCAGCAACTGCCATGTCGTGCGCGATGTTGGCGCCGGCGTTGTCACCGGCGAGGAACAAGCGCGTGGGGTCGACGTGGTAGCCTTCCTGTTCCTGGTAGGCGAGCCAAGGGTGGTTGCCCACCGGAGCGCCCACCAGCCATGAATCCTCGTAGGCAGCCGGAATGGGATGCTCCGGCGCGAGGCGGTACTCCACGGAGACGACGAGCGCCGAGAGGGAGGCGGCGTAGCTGTGGAACGGCTCGGAGAAGGCGCTCCCGGTGCAGAAGGCGCCGCCATGGAAGTAGACGACGAGCGGGAGCCTCGTGCCCGTGGCTACCGCGCCGACGTTGAGGAAGAGGCGCGCCGACACGCCGGCGGCAGGGTCGCCGATGACGACGTCCCTGGTCGATACGCCGGTTGCCGCTGGATCCTAGGAAACCGGCACGAAAGCGTCTGGAACGGGTGCCACACTTGTACGTGTGCAGGAACGGGTGCCATCACATGGCGCGGCCACACTTGTATATATGTGACTATGTGCGCAGGAACGGGTGCATGTCCATATTTATAGATGAACCCCTACAATTTACAATAAACCCCTCTAAATCGGATCGCTATCCAAATATTTATAGATGAACCCCCCATAATTTACAATAAGCCCCGCTAAACCGGATCGCGAGTAGACCCTTAAATGTTTTTGAGCTAATCCATTACTCCTATATTAAAAAAGGAGAGAGAGAGACTGTGCCTCTACAGGCAGCTCTTAGCCACAGTTCTTTCCACAGCTGCAGGAGCAGATGGGGCCGTGCAGGCCAGGCTATTAGTTGAACTTGAACCAGCTCGGCCCGGCTCCGGTCTAAATTTTTCTCCCGGTGGGTTTGCTGTCTCATCAACAACAGATGAATCTCTGCAAATCTTGTTCGTGCCCTGCTGCATCGTGGGGTCCTTGTGTAGGAGCTTCGTTTGGGTGTCGTCCGTGCTCACCAACGTATCGCTGCCGTGGAGGAACCTGACGACGCGGTCCATGAGCACCACGGCGCTGGCCCGTGCCGCCGTCCGGCCGAGGTGGAACGCGTGGTCCTCGCCCTCGGACACCACCAGCGCCACCTCGCGGCACCACGCGCCGCCTCCACACAGCCACGCCGCGTACCGGCGCCCCCGGCCCCGCAGCACGTCCCTCGACGCGACGGCGACCAGCGCGCGCCGGCACCGCAGGGACGCCACCTCCTCCGCCGGAGGGTTCAGCCGCGGGTCTTCGTTGCCCTCCACCGCGCCGCCCGTCACGAACGGCCACAGCTTGTCCATCCTCTCCGGCGCGAACACGCGGCGACCCTCGTGGCGCCCCGGCCTCTCGCATGGCAGCCTCTCAGGACCCCAGAAGAAAGGCTGCAAGAGTACGATGCCCTCGATGCCAATCATGTCCATGTCTTCGCAGTCCTGCTGAGCTGTGACGCGCACGGCCAAGTTGTGCACGATGTTGGCGCCGGCGCTGTCGCCGACGAGGAACGTGCGGCGGCGATCGGCGTAGCTCGCGAGCCAAGGGTGGGACTGGGACGACGACGACGTTGCCCACCGGAGCGCGGCCCATCCGTCGTCGTAGGCAGCGGGGATGGGGTGCTCGGGAGCCAGGCGGTAGTCGACGGAGACGACGAGCGCACCGGCGCGCGCGGAGATGGTGGTGGCCTGGCGGTGGGACGCCTCGGAGAAAGCGCTCCCGGCGATGAAGGCGCTGCCGTGGAAGTAGACGACAAGCGGGAGCCTCCTTTCCGTCGCCGCCGCAGCAGAAGCACTGAGGAAGAGACGCGCGGACACGCCGGTGGCGTGGTCGATGACGACGTCACGCGTCGCTACGCCGCCGCACGCCCCGGGTTCCTCGGATGGAGGCACGAAGGTGTTGGGGACGAGACGCTGGATGCGCCCGTCCTTGTACCTGCGCAGGAATGGATACATGTCGTCGGTGACTATCTCGCTGTCGTTTTTCTTGTCTACACGCATGGCCATGATGATGAGCAGTCTAAGGCTCTCAGCAGTGTGTGCGTTGTATCTACCATCAGCTACTTGTTTCTGTACTCTACAGCAAGCTAGCTGCAGGCCGGCTTTCTTATATAGACGCAAGACGCTGGTTAACTGGTCCCATCCAATTTACCAAGTATGCCAAACCATCACTGCTTGGCGCAAGCTAGTCCAGCTGGTGAACCAAGCCAACCGAGGGCACAATGCAATAGAGAATATTTTCGTGGGACATATTGGCTAATAGCATAAAGTTATCTTGATCAAAAGCTGGAGAATACTCCCTTTGTCCATAAATATAAGCATTTCTAGAGTTTTTGAAGATATAGACATATGTCCAAATTAAAAGTCGTGTTGACCATTAATTGTTTCACAGGAAAAAAAACCTTGGGTCGCCTTTGAGGAAATAAAAGATTGGATGACCCCAAAAGTGCTTATATTTATGAAAAAAATGAAAATCCCTAGAAGTGTGCTTATTTGTGGATGGAGAGATTATTTCTTTTTAGCAATTACTCCCTCCGTCCCAAACTGTAAGTCATTCCAAGATTCTTGGAGAGTCAAACTCTTTTTATGTTTGACCAAAATTATAGAGTGAATCACAAAAATTTATGGAACCAAATAGATATAATCTAAAAATATACTTAATAAAGAAACTAATGATATTTATTTGGTGTCATAAATCCTACTACTTTGTTATATAAATTTGGTCAAACTTGAGATAGTTTGACTCTCTAAAAATCTTGGAATGACTTACAATTTGGGACGGAGGGAGTACGTAGGAAGCAGGTCAAAATTACGTAGTTATAAAGAACAAATGGTAAGAAAAGGGACAAAAGAAAAAGGCTAATTATACAAAGGACTAATCTCTAAACGGTGAGTGCGCCATTTTTTCTGCGGCAATGTCTTCCTTGATGAGGTGTAAAGTCTATTTGTTGAGATCGCCTTGTTGTCACCTAAGGTCCTCTAGCCTAGTGGTTAGGGACCGGTGGTACGGTCACACCAACCCAGGTTCAATTCCTCACGGAAGCGGATTTATGGGTTGGTTCTAAAAAAAAATCCGGGGTTCGGAGGTTTTTCTAGACTCGGAGAAGGTCTCCCTTCTTAATAAAAAATCCTGGGGTTCTTATCCCCGCCGGGTCATATACACGGCGACATCTTTCCTTCCATATGTGCCAATCTGTGTTGCCTGGTTGCGTGCCTATTTAAGTGCTCGAGTGTTTCTGCTCACTAGTCCATTCACTACTCCATTAACTCTCTAGTCCATTAGCATTGCTCGCTAGCGCTCAATGTTGCTGGTCGCATGGCTGATTTTTTAGCAGCCTTCAATCTCAACGATGCTATTCTAGAAGATGACCTGGAAGATGACAACGACAATGGTTTGTCTTTTTTAGTTTCCTTCAATAGCACTCTGATGGCCAAGAGTACTAGTTTCCTTTCTCATGACATTGTTTTCTTTCCATGCAGGATTTGATTTGAACATGCCATTGGAAGATGAAGAGGAACATCAGATAGGAGGCGGGTTGCCGTTGGAAGATGAAGAGGAACATCAGATAGGAGGCGGGTTGCCATTGGAAGATGAAGAGAGACATCAGATAGCAGATTTACCGCAGGAAAATGGCAATGGTACGTAATGTGTCGTGTGCTGTTTGTGTCATTTGCCGCTGGAGTATTCATTTTTCAATCTTCCTTTTGATAGGATTTGATTTGTACTAGACGAGTTTGGTGCTATTGATTTCGATTTCATCCAAAACAACATCAGTAAATCTCCCACTCGTTTTTTAGTTGCAAGTAATATAAAATGTGCCCTTTTGGATTGAATGTTACAAACGGGCTGATTTTTTTTTTGTTTTAATTGAACATGCCGTGGAACCTCCTGTTGAAGTAAACAACCGAAAAAAGCAAATGCCAAATACCCTTAGAAAACAAGTTTATCAAGTTTTGTTAGCTAGAAGCGAGAATGGGAAACTAGGCAAGAAAGATACAAGGATTGTTGCAGATCATTTTGGATTAAACGTCCATGCAGTTCAACGTTTGTGGAAGAGAGGTAAAATACAACTTGAAAATTTTATTCCTGTTGTGGTTGATAGTCTGAAGAAGGGTAGGTGTGGTCGTAAGTCAATCCCGGTTAATTTGGATGCATTACGCACCATTCCTCTCAAGGAAATAACGACCATAGAAGATGTGTGTAACAAACTTAACATGAACAAATGGAAGATTCAAAGGTTACTGAAAAAAAGGTTTTCTTAGGCGTCACTCTAGTAGCATCAAACCATACCTCACTGATGCTAACAAAAAGACTCGGTTGAAGTGGTGTGTTGATATGATTGACAAGGACTTCCTTGGCGTGTTGGACATTGTGTTTATTGATGAAAAATGGTTTTACCTCACTCAAAAATCAGAAAATTATTACTTGCTACCCGAAGAAGATAATCCCAATCGCACTTGTAAGAACAAGAACTACATCCCTAGGCTCATGTTCTTGTGTGTTTGTGCTCGGCCAAGATTTAGGGATGGAGAGTGTATTTTTGATGGAAAATTGGTTGTTTTCCACTTGTCACTTATGAACCGGCTCAAAGAGGCAATGTGGTCGTGTACGTGGAGACTTGATGGTAAAGCCTATAACTTCGATCACAAGAGATGTGATTAGGGATTTCATGGCCAACAAAGTGTTGCCAACAATTCGAGCCAAATGGCCAAGAGAGGATGTGGGAACACCAATTTACATACAACAAGATAATGCACCTTCCCATTTAAAATTGGATGATCCAATTTTTTGTGAGGCTGCTAAGCAACATAGATTTGACATTCACCTAATATGTCAACCACCCAATTCTCCGGATTTTAACATTCTTGATTTGGGGTTTTTCCGAGCTATTCAAGCCATTCAATATAAGAAAAATGCAAAAACAGTTGAAGCTCTAATTCCAGTGGTAAAGCAGGTTAATTGATCAATTCGCCAGATTTTAACATTCTCTAATTGTGATTTTTACTCACTGATGTATTTTTTTTATGGTACGGAGGCAGACATTTTAAAACAACCGCCCGATAACTAACCTCATATAAAATCCTAACCCTACCCCTCCTCCTCTATCTCTCTCTTTTCTCTCTCTTTCTCTCACTTTCTCTCCATCCGCTCCTCCCGCCGCCAGCCCCTCTTGGCGCCTCCACGTTTCCACGCCAGCGCGCCTCCACTCGTCCAACCCTCTCCTATAGACCCGACGCAAGGACCGCGAGGATGGCAGCAGCGCATGCAGGCCGCGAGAGCGGGCGGCGGCCGCGACGGCGAGATTGAGGCGTGTGTAGGCGGCGGTTCCTTTTTTCGCCGAGGTGCTGGCGGAGGTCCAAGCGCCTGCTCGGAGCTGTCGGCAGCGACACGCATCCAGGCGCTGATGCGGAGGTGCGGGCGGCGGCGGCGCCTCCCTCTCCGGCGCAGAGTTGCTGGCGGCGGCGCGTGTCCAGCAGCCTCCCTAACGTGGTAGCGCGACACGACACGGATCCACGAGCTCCGGAGACGGAGGCGCCTGGCGACGACACGACGACGACATAGGACCAAGCGGCCGCGCGTGGAGACCCAGAGAAGCGGCGGGCGGCGGCTGGCACGACCGGTAGCGGCGCGTGTGCCTTGGCTGGGCTCGGCGGGCCCAGATGGGCTCCGTAGGCCCATCTAGGGTTTGGGTTTTTTAGTTTTCTAAACCGATTAACAGAGGTGGACAGGTAACCGCCTCCGATAATCGTTGATTAACAGAAGCCCCACGTCGGAGGCGGACACGAAAACCGTCTCCAAAAATGCTTTTTGACCGTCTCCAAAAATCTATTCTGTAGTAGTGGACCAGACTCAATATGGGCCGGGAATGAATAGATGTAATAAGAAAATCTATGATGATGTAATAAGAAAATCTATGATGAGTATAATAAGATATCCGGATTCATTTCGGGCCCTAAACTAATTTACTCATGATAGATGCATCAAGAGACCTGGATTGACTCCACACCTCTTGACTAATGGATTGATTCTAGTTCTTTTGGTGCACCTATCATGAGTAATTTTGTTTCTAACTGGAATGAATTCGGGTCTCTTATTATACTCATCTTAGATTTTTTTTGTTACATTTATCATTCGCGGCCCGGATTGAATCTGGTCCTAACCGAATAAGGCCTTTTCACATGGCAAAAGTTTGAGATCTCTATACAAGTATGATATGATGGTCTGAATTCCGATGTTACAATATAAATAAGTGGGCAAATTAGAGTTCCATGTAAAATTATTTTGTGAAGATTGTTAAACTAAAGTTGCGGTCTAGCAGGTTTATTGCTCTAGCAATTAGGTCGGAATGATAAACCTGAACTCCAAAATTCTTCATTAAATACCCATAAACTCTCAAAAGCAGTAAACCGTACTTTGCTACAAAACCCGTCATTACCAATTTGCATATTCCAGGGCCGTCTAAATCATTATACATAGAACATGAATGAAACACAACATAACAAAGTGTTTTATTTCAGTTTGTAGTGCTAAATCAAGAAAAAAAAGCTGCGAAGCAACAAAATCGATTCAATGCCAAACCCCATTGATATCCAGCCATTTTGATTGACTGGCTGATGCGTTAGATGTCTTTTAAGCAACAGTTAACTTTGGAAAATGCATGTGCCATGGAGCACGCAGTCCGTGCTTCAGTTAAGTGGATCTAACAAGTATATACTTGTTCAATAAGACATACTGTTTTAAAGTCCATTTCCATATAGTTATTGACAAAATCTAATATTTTTATAAGTGAAGGCTACTATTGGCTTTTGATCATGCCATCCAGATTAAGAAAAATATCATGACTGATAGCAGATTCTGACTAGACAATATATTATGTCACTCTACCTTAAAATCAACGAGGAACACCACTATGTGGTGAATGGAGACAAAGTACGAAGCACATAGAAAGATACCAATGCAGTATGGAAGAATATGTTGATCTGGTACAGTCAAAAAGAAATGAGCTGATCAAAACATCACACGTAGAATGGAGTATTCAAATGTCAACTAGTATTTCGTTTAATTCATGTTGGCTTTATTAATCCATATGCTAAAAGTAAACTTAGAGAAAAAGCTTAATTAATTTGACGTACTTGATGGAGACTAGAAAATACGTATGAGATGCACGGTATATAGTGCTAGGGCTGAGACCTCACTAATAATCAACATGAGAATACCACATTATGATATAAGACACTCATGGATCGATACGAACGTAAGTGGGAGAACGAGTCTTCTCAACTGAGATAGAGTAGCGCAAGCAGCTTAAGCTTGCTCAATGGAAGTACTTCTCATACCCTTGTCAACAAGTATAATATATTCTTGTTTTTTTATCATTGAATCGACTTCAGCTTCTATATGGTAAAAATAATATTTTAGATTAAGGATATTCACAAGCGAATGTCTACGACCAAGAAGAAATAAATCCAGCCATATAGCCAGAAAATACAAGAGTACTTATACTCTATGCATATATATGGTAAAAATAATAAGAAATAAATCCAGCCTATATCTGGTAAAAATAATAAGAGGTCTCTTTTCTTGTGAATCAATAAAACTTTGTACACTTATGCACACAGAAAGTAAGCTTAGTCAGATTAATTAGCCTTGTAAACTTTATAGGCAGAATTTAACTTAACGCACTTTTGTAAGCCATAAATTTTCTCCTGTACAAATAAAGCCAAACCTATTGAGTCAAATTCAAACCTGATTGCCGTTTATTGGAATTTCAGTGAAATGCATGCTTTATTTGCTTGAAATCGATTAATCAGGCAACAAAATGCACCACTATCCCAAATATTGCATGGCTTTAAGATACAAACAAATGTTGAGGTGGTAAAACTAACATGCTTACACATAAATACATTTATGTTGAAATCAAGAGTGACAAAGTATAGATCTCTTATATTTTGCATTTAGCAGGATGAACCAGTTTGGCACAAAATAGAAATGTACTAGTTGGCAACTGGTACATTTTGTTATTTATGCCAACTTAGTTAATCCATGCTAAATGTAAAATACTAACAATTTATTCATCCATGTAATAGTGACTTATATTCACTGATTTACCAAAAGTCAGCGGTATTACATGTAATAAGGATTTTTTTAGTCTACATTAAGAGCCGCAATAAGATATATGATGTTTCTTTCAAAGCTTACTTTTAGCTTGGAAAATTGAAGACATCATGAATCAAACAAAACACTAGCTAGTTGAAATTTGTATAGCCAATGTGATGTTTCAGCCAGCACATTTTTATTAAGTGCAGATCGACAAACTGCATTCTGCATTGTATCCGGCTTCTTGATTCTTTGTTTCCGTTCGTTTCCTCACCAAATGTTTCTCTTGATTCAGATAAAAAATATTGTTGCCATTTGCTATTTCTTACTATTACAATAATGCTCAACCAGGCAAGTAGCCTTCATCACTTAATAGAGGTAAACATGCATTTATATATATATCCTGTCAACAATCATAAAGAATGGCGTCAGTTCTTAAACCATATGATTACCAAAAAAACGATATTTGATCCCACACATTTGTACAGGCCAAATAAAGATCCTGTATTAGTATCGACTCTAAGAAACAATGCATTGGGGGAACTTAAGAAAGGTTTCCTCAAAATAATGTTTCTCACCGATGCTAGTTCATTTCAGAGAGATTCTAAATTTGAAAGCATTGGTAGATACAAATAGTCTCAACTCTGTTTTCACAGAGAAATATTTCAATTGAGAATATGGTTATTAAATGTTTATGAGATTCTAGAATATGTATTCCTACGGTCCTAACAAATGGGCCCTATATGACTAACTAGAGAGCTTTGATCCTCAAACATGGCTATACATTGTTCAGTTATTGAAATGTATTTACTGGCTATTTTTGTTTGGGCAGGGCATATTCCATCCTACAACTGTGTCATCTATCCTTGTTCGCCCCTTTGTCTTCATTTGTGATGGTTTCCTTTTGTAGTTCGTCATCGTAAAAGGTATATGTTGCCTTTTTCTTTGATTTGAATGACAGAAGCAAGCAATAAGTAGATTTTGTTAACATGTACATTTTTATGAGCTTCAACTAGTATATATAATAAAAGCTTGAATCGACCTTACCTAGGTTATTTGGCTAATAGATTGACAACCAAATGTATAATATAGTGTTCTTTATTCAAATGGCAATGTTTTGTATTTATTTAACTATATTTAATTCCCTAGAGTAAGTACTAATAATAGCACCAAGCATATGCCATGCTTAAGTTTTGCAACGGTTGTAAGGAATTCAACACCAATACAGTGTCACCAATAACGTGTGTACGAAATAGGTATACAGAAAATGTCTTGTTTGTGTGAGGCTCTGATCAACCTACTGCTATTTTGTGTGCAGGATTCTATTAGCCGGTCATGAACACTAATTCAGTAGCCTAGATTTCATGACGTCACGCAAAGCCAATAGACAGACCACCCCTATTCTCTCTGGCCAAAACAATGATACTCAACTCTTTACAACTTGTAATTGATGAATTAGTTGCCTTTTTGTCTAACAACACAATATAATGGGTTAGGTGTCTTGTTTGCGTGAGCAACCTACGTACTCCAATTTTTTGTGTTAAACATCAACTAGATGTTTGAAACCTTTAGATCACTGTCCTGTAGCTGGTAAACTCAAGTACTCAACTAAGAAATAATAAGGCCCTCTTGAGGACAGCAGCAATGCAACCTAGGAAAACAAATAGCATGCACATGTAGTAGACACCTAGAGCTTGATCAGCCATCTATATATAGCACCCACCATACATACCAAACGAAACATGAACTAGGCATCTCCAACATTTTTGCTTGATTGCCTAGCGCCCCTCAACAAACTTCTGTGCGGCCAGCATGGGAAGCGCTCCGGCCACCGTCCATGAGATCCGCCGTACCCTACGGGCAGATGGCCCAGCAACCGTGCTCGCCATTGGCACGGCGAACCCTACCACCTGCATACCTCAGGATGAGTACACTGACTATTACTTCCGTGTGACCAAGAGCGAGCACCTCACCGAGCTCAAAGACAAGCTCAGAAGAATATGTAAGCGGATCATCAAATAAAGCCTATATATGCCAAAATTCCTTTCACTGATTGATTTGCTCCTCACTTCATAAGGTTGCACAGAATATGCACATATATAATATGTTTGTTTCAGAATATAACTACATTTAATTTTTTATAAGTCAAACATTTTTCACTTTGACCAATAAGATTTCTAAAAAATAAATTATTTCATGTAAAAAGTCACATGTTATAATATAATTGGTTTCATTACGAATCTATAGACATAATTCTTATATTGTTAATCTTTATTTTTTATAATTTCTAGTCAACGTTAACAATGATTTACTTTGAAAAAACCATAAAAGTAGCTATATTATATTCTAGAACGGACCTAGTACATTTGAGACACCTAACGTTAATTCCTAGCTTGAACGCGTAAAATAATAATGTCCCAGGCAAGAGATCAGGCATGGAGAAGCGCTTCTTCCACCACGACGAGGCACTCATCAGCGCAAACCCCGAGTTCGCCGACCGCACGCTGCCATCCCTCGACGCCCGCGTCGAGATCGCCTCCAAGGCCGTCCCGGAGCTCGCCGCGGCCGCCGCGGCCAAGGCCATCGCCGAGTGGGGTCGCCCCGCCACCGACATCACCCACCTCGTCTTCTCCACCTACTCCGGCGCCCGCGCCCCGAGCGCCGACCTCCGCCTCGCCTCCCTCCTCGGCCTCCGCGCCTCCGTCTCCCGCACCATCCTCAGCCTCCACGGCTGCTACGGCAGCGCCAGGTCGCTCCAGCTCGCCAAGGAGCTCGCCGAGAACAACCGCGGCGCGCGCGTCCTCGTGGCGTGCTCCGACCTCACGCTCATCGGCTTCTACGGCCCCGAGGCTGGCTGCTTCGACACCATCGTCGGCCAGGGCCTCTTCGGCGACGGCGCCGGCGCCGTCATCGTCGGCGCTGACCCTGTGGGTCCCACCGAACGCGCCATCTTCGAGATGGTGCACGCCACGCAGGCAACCGTACCTGGAACAGAGGACGCGATCACGATGCAGCTCATGAAAGGTGGCCTGGACTTCCACATTTCCGACCAGGTGCCCAAGTTGCTCGGGGCCAACGTCGAGCGCTGCCTGCTCGACGCGTTCGAGTCGCTTGGCATGAGTGGCGTCAAGTGGAACGACCTTTTCTGGGCGCTGCACCCGGGTGGCCGTGCAATCTTGGACCGTATCGAGGGTGTTCTTGGGCTGGAAGACGGGAAGCTCGCGGCGAGCCGGCAGGTTCTGAGAGATTATGGGAACATGAGCGGCGTGACCGTGATCTTCGTGCTCGACGAGGTGCGTAAGCGCAGGGTGGCTAAGGAAGGGGGCGGGCCTGAGTGGGGTGTGATGATGGCGTTCGGACCAGGAGTGACGATCGAGACGATGGTGCTGCACGCTGCAAAGCAATGACAACCTGACTACTGTTTCATACGTCTAGCTTCGTTCTGCACGTGGTGACGGAATGGATGTGATGTTCTTGTATTTCTCATATGCTTTATTTATGTTTCTGAATTTTCCTTTTGGCATGGTTGAAGTTAAGGGCGGGCTACCAGGGAGAAAACCGGAAGTATCTCCCAGCTGTTGTGGCCACAAAACCGTGGGTGTTCATGTGCAATAATTGAAGGATGTATGTGGTGGATCCAAAAAAGTTACCAGCAAAATGATTGTTTCCTGTATTTCCAGAGCTCCCTTTCGATCGTGTCATAATGTTATGCTTCCGCATTAGCAATAATTAATTGTTCATATGTACGCCCATGCACATCAATTCGCTAGTACGTCGATCAATTCTAGACGATGGACGCTCTTCATCTTTTGCTTGTTTTGTTTAATTAATTACCATAAAGAAGGAGTGCAACCAAGCCACATTGATATGTTTGTTGGCATAATGAAATAACAAACAGCATCCCTTTTTTTCATCTCAAATTTAGTTCATTCAACATACGTCCACATGATGAATAAAGAAAGTGTCCAATTCTTCAATTTGAAGAGCGGGACCCTTATATATATCACCTTTCATAAGATATTCCCGGGCCTTGCTGATACTTCCTCCATCCTCTTTTGATAGTCCTATTTCAAAAACTCAACTTTTCACAAATGATAGTCCTATTTGCTATTGGTATGGGACATGGCAATAAATAGCACCAGTAAGGAGGAGTTCTCAGTTAAAACATTGGATGACCAACTAAAAAATTTATATTACATTAATAAGATGATAAGCAAAGTTGTTCTCCTTGGTCTTCGTGTTAAGGTGAAATAGGACTATCAAAAGAGGATGGAGGGAGTACATTGCACTAATGTTGTAATAACCAACCACCACACGACATTCGAGGCTTTCCAAAATAGTATATAAAAATTTCACAACCATGGAGGTCTAGGCTTCAATGACTTTGCATATTTTGTGAAGGATCAAAATACTCCAATGATCCTCAATTATATTTGTCCAGTAGTGCTATCTAATAAGAGCCATGAATTTTTTGGAATGCACGTATAATCCACAGACATTAAATGCACATGAAGTTCCAATCTCTAATTACCACATAGTACTTTGCCTAGGTTCATCCTTGTCTGGCAATCTTGATGAGGCTTGACACAAAGGTAGGTTGTACTTTTCTACTATCGCAAATGTAATTAGTCCATAAGAATATTGACATAGTATTTTTCATGCTATTTCAACTAACGATATTTATAATAAAATATTTCAGCAAAGCTATATATGAAATTAAAATATAATAATGTTAATTTTGTGTTGTCAACCTCTTTAAAGTATTAGATATTATAGTCAAAGGTAAAAAAAAATAGACTTAAGGAAAACCTGGATGGTCTTATATTTTAGATTAGTGAAAGTGTGTATTAGGAAGATTTAGTTGTAAATCGGCAGAACAAGTTTAAGGCACGTTAGTGTATATTTATATCTTACTGTCTCAAGATTTAGTTGTATATTTATATCTTAGTGAAAGTGTGTATTAGGAAGATTTAGTTGACTTTTGACTTGTCATTGATTTTTAAAATTGAGCAAGAGCTGAAGTGACGGTTATTAATTTATTCCTATTTATTAGGGCCGGCTCATACATGTAAAATCTGTAAATGGTCTCCAGGCCAGTACGCATAAAGTCAACTTTATTAGTATACCTCATAAGCTCAGAAATGCCAATGTTATATGCCTATATCATTTTGTTATGCAGTATTATTTAGACATGGATTGATCAAAGTCGCGTCATGAATAAAATCAAAGTACTAGTCGGCAATTAGATGATAAGTCGTCTGAGGTTATTTATGGATATAAACGCCATTAAATCAGGTAGTAGTCATGATCTTTGAGATATCAGATATGCATACACTCAAAATAGCTAATCAAAGTACTAGTCGGCAATTAGATGATAAGTCGTCTGAGGTTATTTATGGATATAAACGCCATTAAATGAGGTAGTGGTCATGATCTTTGAGATATCAGATAATGCATAAACTCAAAATAATACTTGTTAACATTGTGCTTTAATTACTAGGTGACAAGTTACGATGGATGTTAAATAATGCCAAGTAGTGTCTTCGATCATAGGTTCTCAAAGTCACGTAATATTACTAATCATATAAAGATTCTTGGCTTCACCATGAAGGACAACAGCTTATATGTTGAAGTTTTAGTGTTGATGAAACAGCATGAAATTCAAATTGAAAATTAACAACCATTTTTTAATTTCATATTTACTCTTGACTATATCTTAACATGACATACTCCATTTATTTTCATCAATTTATCACTCTGTGTGTCAGTTTCAGAAAAAAAAACCTAGTTACTTCGTTTGTGTTTAATTGTGGCCCTTTTGTTGATCAAAGGCTAGCAAGCTATAATTTATTAATCAAAGGCTAGCAAGATATATAAATTATCGATCTCAACAAAGAAAAGCAACAGAAAAAACATGGACACACGACAAAACTAGAAGAGAAAAGATACATACTGAATAATTAAGCAAGGGTACGCAAAGCACATAAGGTCAGTCTCAGTGGGGTTTCATGGACACAAGGGTTTTATGGTGATGAAACTCCCCCTCTTGATTACCCTGCCATGTCAGCAAAACTGCTGATGTGGCAGTATATTTAATACCCATGAAATTTCTATGAAACCTCCCACTGAGATTGGCCTAAGAAACCATGCAAGATAAGTTTGATCCTTTCAAAGGCTGACATATTATGCCAGAATTCAGGAGAGGGAATGACGCTATAAAAAATTAAGATAAAACGACCCCAGATGTGGGGTGGCAGGATGCTAACGCCTACGCTTCTACAGTAGCCTGCTGCAAAGCGTGACCGCTGACCCTCAACGACGGCAAACTGCATTTATGTTATGTTACTATTATACATTGACCGCGTCAGATACTCAGATCCCTTCGCCACCGCATCCGCAAATGGACCCGGTCTAGGGGAGCTCTGGCTCTCTGCTGCGTACCATATAAACCAACGACGCCCGTGCCTTTCATCACCAAGCCAACTACGACAGCAGCATCGTCTCCGTGTCCGTGATCGCTGGTGGTAGCACTTGCAAGTAGCAGTAGCACACACGGCAGCAGCTGAAGCAGCCATGGGAAGCGCTCCGGCCAACGTCCGCCAGTTCTGGCGAACGCAGCGCGCCGACGGCCCCGCGGCCATGCTCGCCATCGGCACGGCCAACCCGGGCAACTGCGTGCTCCAGGACGAGTTCCCGGACCTCTACTTCCGTGCCACCAAGAGCGAGCACCTCGTCGGCCTCAAGGAGAAGTTCAAGAGAATTTGTAAGCATGCAACATGCTTTATCATTTACTGTGTTCGTCTTCTGTCTCGTGGCAAAACCTAAACGTAGCACGCTGTGTCGATCACAGGCCAGAAGCTGGGCGTGGAGAAGCGTTACCTGCACCACACGGAGGAGCTGCTTGGCGCGCACCCGGAGTTCCTCGACCACAACTCGCCGTCGCTGGACGCGCGGCTGGACATCGTCAAGACCGCCGTGCCGGAGCTCGCCGCGGAGGCCTCGAGGAAGGCAATCGCCGAGTGGGGCCGTCCGGCCACCGACATCACCCACCTCGTCGTCACCACCAACTCCGGCGCGCACATCCCGGGCGTCGACTTCCAGCTGGTCCCTCTCCTCGGCCTCCGCCCCACCGTGCGCCGCACCATGCTCTACCTCAACGGCTGCTTCGCCGGCGCCGCCGCGCTGCGCGTCGCCAAGGACCTCGCCGAGAACAACCGCGGCGCGCGCGTGCTCGTCGTCTGCGCCGAGCTCACCGTCCTCCTCTTCGCCAGGCCCGAGGAAGGGTGCTTCCAGACGCTCATCAACCAGGGCCTCTTCGGCGACGGCGCCGGAGCCGTCATCGTCGGCGCCGCCGCCGACGACGACCCCGCCATGACCGCCGGCGAGCGCCCTCTGTTCGAGATCGTGTCCACCGCGCAGGCCATCGTACCGGAGTCCGAGGGCGTCATCGAGATGCGCCTCACGAGAGGCGGCTACGACGGCAACATCTCCGTCAGGGAGGTCCCCGTGCTCATCGGCGACAACATCGAGCGCTGCCTCGTGGACGCGTTCGAGCCGCTCGGCGACATCGTCGGCGCCGGATGGGAATGGAACGACATGTTCTGGGGCGTGCACCCGGGCTCGTCGGCGATCCTGGACAAGGTCGACGACGTGCTCCAGCTCAAGCCGGAGAAGCTGGCGTCGAGTCGACGCGTCCTGAGCGAGTACGGGAACATGTTCGGCGTCACGGTGATCTTCGTGCTCGACGAGCTACGGCGGAGGATGGAGAAGGGGGAGGAGGTGGGGGAGCCTGAGTGGGGGGTCATGGTGGCGTTCGGGCCCGGGCTCACCGTTGAGACCATGGTGCTGCGCCGGTGCGTGGAGCAGGGCACAGGTGGTGCCTCGGAAGAGGAGGAGAAACTGACTGGGGCTTGAGGGGGAGGATGCGTGGCTGCAACAAGTTCGTGTTGGATTTGGATCACGCTTCCATGCATGTTGGTATTGCTTGGTCAACAATTTGGTTCGGCGGCTATGCCTGTAAAATATTGTGCAAATACGACTTTGCTTTTTATTGACTGCTTGCTGTGTAATAAATTCAGAGTTGGATAACGTATTGCGATTGTCTTTTTTGTTGACTTTGGTATTGTCTGTGCCCACCTACATTCACAAAGCAACAACTAAACTATAGATGTCCCAGGAGCAGGAGGCTCCGGCCGCCTGGACGCCAGCTCGCCTAGAAAACTATGCTATCAGCATGTATCACTGCGCGAAGGAATGCCCAGCGAAACGAAAGGAGCGGCACGAGGGCGGCAGGCCGCAGGCGCGAGGGGCATCGTCGTGAACAGACTTGCATTGCATGTGTTGCCTTCTACCGATATGCTGGGTGTCCACCGAGGGCATGCCAAGAGACGTCGTCGTGGGCCGCTGGGCAGGGGCATGCGCGTGCAATCCGTGGTAGTGACTAGTGAGGTTGAAGATAAACATGATTGCTGAGTTGATGGGCTTGCTGGGCCTTTTCAGGCAGTGCGCCAATTGTTGTAGGTGGGATTTTCAAGGTGTTGTGTGTAAAATTTACAAGACACATGAATTAGGTTTTTTTTTTGTTTTTTATAAACTTAATATCAAATTAAAAATAGATCGGGTTCTTCCTTGTCGGTTGCAAGTTAGGGCTTGTTTAGTTCAAAAAGTTGGTGCCAAGTTCGTGAAAGTTGGTGTTTTCTGTGAGAGAAGCACGGTTGTCAGTATGCCAAGTTGGTGGAAAGTTGAGGAACCTTGTGCTCTGGCGAGCAGAGAGCCAAGGACTTCTGTGAGAGCAGAGAATGAAAAGAGAAGGCTGCGGGGCGGGGGGTTCCATTTGTGGGTCATTGGATGCTAACCAGCTAGGTGATGACTGATGGGTGGATGCCCGCGGCGGACATGGTTGCGTTGGGCGTTGGGGGTGCCTGATCTCTCCAAACGGTGGCTCGGACATGTTTAGCGGGCGCTGTTCGTACGATGCACTATCTCTACTTCCCCTAGCTTTCTTGGGAGCAATTGAAGCCTCCGTCTTGAACAGGGCATAGCGGGATCTGTCCTCCACAGTAGATAGAGAGAGAGACATGCCAAATTCTGCGGTTGTTATGATCCCATTTTAGATTACTACTGTAGCTACATTGATGATCGATAATTCAACGTATTATTGAAATGGACAGGCACATGTCCCCCCATTCTATTGTTATTGTTGCTTGGTGGTTGATTGTACGTCGAGACGTCGACGATACGTCATAATTTTGTCACCCACAAGTTCATAACCACAGTTTATATAAAGAAAAGCAGCTAAGCACGTTTATAAGCACCTTTTGCATGGTGGATTTGCTTTTAACAGAGGATGTATGTGACTGTATACCCTACTGTACCGACCCCACTGTGGTCGCCTGAACACACAGAGACACTCGGAAACTGGATTATTCCACCTCTTGTGCGTGCTGGAGGCCTGGAGATGGGTCACACACGTACATGATGACTTGATGACCACACAGATGAAAAAGCGGGCACATCTCACGGATGCCAGATTGCTTGTGTGATTGTGTCCGATGAAAGCGCAGCAATTCGATCGATCAGCACTCAAAAGCCCCAATGGTGAACAAGCAGGCCTGTCGATTTTTCATATCACCATGCCGAGGGTTATATGCTCTTCAAGTTCACAACCAACAAACCATGCCGCATGCCTGTGCATCACAGGTTCAGCTGGCGTGGCCAATTAGCCATCCGCATCTGCTCAGCAGCTCAACTTGCGCTGGTCGCGGCCTGGACGGAATTCGGATCGGCAGGTCGATCGATCGCTGGACGTACCATCCCCCTTGATAAGCGCATGTACAACTATTATATTTTGTTCGGTTTCCGAAGCTGCGTGCACATCCGTGCAGTCGTAGTTTTACCCCACTTGTCCCTTCGGTGAGTGAATTGAGCGAAATACAGGCGTAGTAATTGTTTGTACCTCCGTGAGTGAATTACGTCACGTCCGGAACAGAGAATCCTAGGACGGATCGATGGCGACGCTCGACCGACGGACCGAGCGATGGAAGTGACGGACCGTGACACCCGGCAGCAGGAAGCATTTTGTCCAGAGCGCAAAGAGCCCCGTCACCAGTCTACCCGGGTCATGTCTTGTCGGGGCTGAGGAGCACTCCGTCCTTGCCTCCTTGGCGCCGAGGATCACTCCTCGCCGGGCACCGGTGAGGAGCGCAGGGGTGGTGATCGTGCTCCGTGCGCCTCCGCAGATCATCTGCGCAAATTGGCATGGTAAATTTTTTATCATGTCAAACACAAGATATGCCTAGCAGACAGCACCATGGTAAGTCATTTACCTTCTAAGCAATCCTTTTGTTTATCTTTTTGTGAGAGATAGTGTTACAAGAAAATATTGTTCCACTAACCTTTTAGATGAGCATTTTTTTTATTTCAACTTGCAAAGGTTTATACATTAGAGTTGGTGAGGTTGACACCGTGCTCTCCGTGACGGTTAATTTCATGAAATATGCTTTTTTGAATTAAATGTCAGCTTACGTCGGTATTCAATTCCAGTATTATTATCTTGAATATGTTTTCATACGGAGCTGACAGGTGAGCTAGTATTTTTTTTTATTGTTTTTCTTATTAATTAACATGAATATGTTTTTCTTATTAGGGTAGTGGTCGTCGCCCCCGTCGTCCTGCTGCTGCCCACGTCCGAGTCCTCCTACCCGCCCCGTCCCGCCCCTACGTCTTCCGAGTCCTGCCCTCCCACGTCCGAGTCCTCCTACCCGCCCCGTCCCGCCCCTACGTCTTCCGAGTCCCGCCCTCCCACGTCTTCAGGGTCATCTTGCGCTCCTGCCCTTGTAGCACGTGCACGGCTGCGTGTACTAGTGGTCGCTTGTGTGGAGAAGAACAACAAGTACATCGTGCGGCCAGACCGACGAGTAGCTCAAGACTGAGCTATCAATGGCTGCTAGCCTGCTAGCCATGGGCGAGGTGGAGCGTCCGATTCGACATGGACGACGACGAGCGGGTCGTCGCCGATGGCGTCGACCGAGGCGGACGGGACGTATGGGAGGCGGCCGCGGACTGCTGCTTGCCATGGGCGTGAGATGGGGACGCGCGGAGCCGAGGCCGAGGATATTTGGGTAAAATTAATTATATTTTTATCGTTTAGAGCCGAGATTTCAACAGCAGGATCGCCTTGTTCTCATTCTGATATATCGAAAAATAGTTCAATTTTCTGATCTTCATAGTAGGCACTTGGACTGATTTTTTTTTCCATTTTGGTACTGTTGCAAAAAATAAAATTGACGTTTGGACCTTTGGGCGACATAAACTCATCTTTGGACCCTATGGGTCAATGCTGAGGTAACACGGCTCGGCGTTGTGAGTCATGGTGCCGAACTACCGACCTTCAGAGCCCAAAGATGAGTTTAAGTCGCCTAGGGGGTTTGAGTGTGTATATTTTGTGAAAAGGGAAAATTACAAAAAAAAAAGGGCACTTGGACGTAGACGAAGACATACTCCAACTAACTTTTTATGTCCGCACATTGTGCATACTCCAAGTATTAAAATATTTGTTGGTGTTGTCTTTTTATCATGACTTTCGACTGCTCATCTTATTCAAAAAATTATGTAGATATCATAATTTTGTTTGTAACTTACGTTATTATCAACAATATTTTAAGCATGGCTTATCTTTTTGTATACATGCAATAACTTTTTCGATACGGAGGGAGTATATCTCAAAATGTTTGATCTGCGTGTTTAACCTGGCCGTGTTTTCAAAAAATCATACGCCTACGAGAGTCAAAACTAGGAAAGTCAATATTTCCAATGCTCAAATAAACAAACATCCCCACTGGATTTTTCGTCGCCGAATCAAGTGAATTTTGATGGCTCAACATCCTCCATTCCTGCATAAGATGTTCAATAAATACTTTTAGGTCACTTGGTTAATTTATTTTCAATCTAACTTTTGAAAAGGAATACTCTCTCCGTTCCAAATTATAATTTGTTTCACGTTTTTACCCTAATAAGTTTGGCCGCTCGTCTCATTCAAAACATTTATGCAAACATAGTTAGTTTTTTTTGTATTTTGAATAACTTTTATTAATAAAGCAAGTCATAATAAAAAAACATGATATTTTGCACATGTTTTTGAATAAGACGAGTGGTCAAACTTAGGGTGAAAAGTTCAAAAGATTTATAATTTGAAATGGATGGAGTATGAATTAGTTCCTTTGGATGTATTACAGGTAAGATAGATTAGTTGCATCTGTTGCTATATATAGCTGGCATAGTGTTTTGGGTCCATGATTCATAACATTTTCCAGCATCTTACTTAGGGTTGAACCGCAACACTCGCGACTTGGCTTATAATTTTGATTGATTTATTATAATTTAGTCACACATAAAATGATTTGATCTATAAAAAAGTTAGAATAACTAATAATTTGGAACATATGGAGATAAACTATCATCGTAGCACGGGTCTATGTTGTGCTTATAAAACTTTTGCTTTTTTGCTGAAGTCTAAGTAAGCGTGTATATGGGTAACCGAAATAGTCATTGCAGAGGTAATGTTGCTCTCCGTAAAATATTAGATAGTAGAATACGTTCATGGGCACGTGAAAAGTTATATTAAAAGCCATAATCAGTGGTTGAGATCATTCATCCTCATCTCAAAGGTTAATTCCCACACCCTCCCCATGATAATAGATCGGTGGGATTTCGACCTCTAAACTCCATTTTTCCGTCCCTTCAAAATTTTCATCCTATGAAACAACCAAAATAATTTTGAACTCTTACCTCTCAACTCGTGCTCCCCTGTGCATCAATTATTATCCGTAGCCAAACACAACATAGTGTAGGGTTATTATTTGATGGGTATTATATTCCAGTTCATCCATGGTTGATCATATTAACATTTTGCATATATTTCACAAAGATTGATGACGGTACTGAATTCACCATAAAACCAAACGCTTCATATTAAAAATAATTTATTTGTATAGATATCACGTGGTCTAAATGTCGTAGGGATACGGAATGTCAATATCCAATGGTTTTTTAATAAATGTAAGCAACTCACTTTGGTATCATCGAAGAAACGCGGGTCTTTTTTTTGTGCTTCTACCGCCCGTGCAGGCGTGCCCCCCCCCCCTTGTCAACTCCTTTGGATACATGGTTTCGTTCACCTGTTCAAGCCATTCTCCAACAGCAAAGGTAGCAAGTGGCATCCGTGGTATAAGATTAGTACGTCCGTGGTATAAGATTAGTAGGCAGTTAGACACTAGACCAGCCGAACGCACGTCGCGGTCAACGGAGAGTTACTTTCTGTTGGCATATTACTTTCTATTGGCACATCAGGCTCATAGTGTTATACTGTTATTAGCCGTTGTCGAAGCTATAGCTTTTTTTTTTTGGCCCATGTCGAAGTTATAGTTGGGAATATGTTCCGCTGCCAGCATCAAGCCATCAACACATGTCACAGTGCAACCCTCGATTGTTTCCTGTCGGTGCAAGTTGGGATAGGATCTAAAGCACAGAACAAGCCATGTTGAAAAAAATAGACCGCATCCCCGCAATTGGTGGACCGAATAATTTTGGAAAAAAGGCCATGAAGGAGAACAAACGTGACTATATGTTAACTAGAAAAAGTCTATAAAAATACATCTCAAATATACCATGTTATTAATAAAAATACATCTCAAATATGATTAATTGGTAAGCAAAATAATTAGATAAGACACATGTCAAATATTATCAAGAAATGCCAAAGTAAAAAAAATATAAATAGTTTTAAAAGAAGCCACCATATTTATCGAGAGGGTTCATAAAAGAGAAAAAACTTAGATTGTTTGATCTAGCGGTCTAGATAATTCAAAAAATACATATCAATTATAAATCATAAATAACTAATCTATCTATTATATTATTACTTGAAGAAAAAGGAGCCACCACGTTCGCCGAGAGGGCCAAGAAATTCCCACGTTAATCGGAAAAAAGAGAAGGATTTGGGCCATTGGATTTTATGAAGATCTAACGGTCTAGACTAATTAACTCAAAGAGTCCATATGAAATCTAAGTACATAAATTTGGAAATAAAAAATAAAAGATATGATAATTGGATTTTGGTCGAACTTGAGTCCATATACGTACATGCAAAAGTTGAATGCCTAACCAATGTTTGAATCGAACTCTTATCGTTTTGGTCTTTAAGACTTTAAGCTTGATGTATTACTACAACACATAAGCTTGATCTAACTCAAAGAGTCCATCTGAAATACGATATGTAAGTACATAAATTTGGAATTATTATATAAAAAAATAAAATATATAATCAATGGATTTTGGCCCAACGTGTCATTGAGTCCATATACGTACATGAGATGTGGAAAAGTTGGAATTAAATAAATGACTAACCAATGTATGTTTCGCTCCCAACCAACAACTAATATTTAGATAGGTGGTAGCATAGTAAGAGGAGACTAGCTAAACCTACATGGATAGGTAAAAAAAACAAAAGAGAAAAAAAAAATCAACATCCAACAGAGTAGCTATATATCGTCGTCGTCTCGCTATCTCGATAGCAATACCGGCCCCGTCGCTCGCTTTCTTTGCCTATCGGCTCCGACTCGGCATCTGGCTTTCCGCGCACGATCCTACTCTCCCGGCTCCCGTCCACGCGCTCCCACGGGCCACGGCCTCGGCCTCGCTGTCCCGCCGTTGCTTTTCCGGCTCCTGCCCACGCGCCCTCCTGCCCACGCACTCCCAATCTCCCATGGCCTCGGCCTCACCGTCCCGCAGAGCGGAGCACACAACGCCGCCTGCCAACAGCCGCACGAAGCGGCGCTGGATGCTTGCCGGTGGCCACCAAGCCGCTGCCGGTGCTGAGCAGGTAGCCTCCGTAACACCTTGCTTCCTAATCAAGGCCAGCCAATCTCAAGCTCACGGCCAGGCAAGATGGCAGAACATGCAGATCAGGAAACGGCCGGAGTCAAAAGCGATCACGAGCTGGCGGCGTCGATGCGATCGGCAGCGGCGGCGTGGATGCGATCACGAGCGGCGGCGTCAACGTGTTCATGACCGGCGGCGTGGACGCGATTGCCGCGACGCCTAGCGGCAGCCCGTCCGATCTATCTCGGGGAGAAAAAGGATAGGTGAGAGACTGACGAGAAGTCTGTTTAATTTGAATTATGGATATCGAGATTAACAACAGCTGTTGGCTTCCTAACTATTTTTTTTATCTGTTTTCTACATTATATAGAATGATAAGAGCCTATATTTACCTAATAGAATAGCTACTCTTTTGGAGATCCTCTAAGACTCCAGCTGAAGTTTTAGCTGGGATCAAAACAAGTCATCGGCAAAAAATTTAGCAGCCAAAGTTTAGTTGGGTGGATCCAAACAGAACCTGCCTGAGAGAGCATATGAGCATAGTGATGAATGCTTTATATTGCCGGTTATTTATTAACCACACGCACATCATACTAGGAAGAAGTACAATAGCTGTAACTGAATACAATATGGGAGCATATATGCATGGAGCTATAGCAACGGAAGTTTAAGATAAAGAAAAGGGATTATTACCTCTGGTGGTACGCATTAAACCATTCATCTGGATTTTTTAACTTAATTAGTTTCATGATTATATTACTTTTATAAAAAAACAAGATATATGTTTGCGTAAAAGGTATTCACTTTTCCCATGAATTCAAATTCCAAAAAAATAAACTATAGATTATGACATGAAAAAAATATTATAGACGATGTTTTGGTCTAGGTCATAATAACAAACAATTAAAATTGGATGACAGAAAAAATATTTGTGTCTATCTATTAAATTATTACAATAAAGTTAAAAATAAGCAACCACATAATTACCCAGAAAACAATAAATAATATACACTATCTATTACATTAGTATAAAACAGCTAAACAAGTCATCTCAAATATGACTAATAAATAAATATATAATATATATATAATATTTGTATATCTATCCATAAAAGAACGAGTAGAATTGAAAACGTTTCTCACCCAATTTGGGTCCACCCTACCCCTCACGCTGGACCCACATGTAAGGGTCAACGGAGGTGCGAAAGGGGTCAACCCCACCAAAACTGATATTTAGAAAATGTTTCTGCCAAAAATATAATTATTTTCGCACCTAGATCGTCTTTACCCGCCTGATAACCCCACCTGTCAATCTGCCTCTTGTCTCCCCGTAATTTCGATCGAGCTCTTGTTCAATGGAAATAAAATTGATCTATTACGGCCCAACAGCCAGGGTGGCCCATCTCCTCCGATTCAGAACAGAGCCCACCACGTTGCTTGCAGCAGGCCACTAGACCAGCAGCACCAAACAACGCAGCCACACCAAGGAACCTCCGTGCACACGGACGCGGCAACGGATTGCCGCCGCCGTAGCGAAGTAGCGATCTTGCAAGGAGTGCCTCTGGCACTTCCGCCGATGACTACAATTCACTGGTGACGACGTTCGGCAGTCTGGGGCTCGTAGCGATGTCGTGGTTACCCGGCCGGCGCTAGTAAGCGTGACCACTCGTCACGAGCGAAGGCCTCAATATATATTTGCCACAAAGGAGGCCGCGAAGGTACGAGAAAGAGTATGTTGTTGGTTGATAGCAATGCATGGGTGTCAGTCATGCTAAATCCATTTGTAACCACCAATTGAGAGAGAGATGCATGGGTGTCAGTCATGCTAAATCCATTTGTAACCACCAATTGAGAGAGAAGGCATACCGTATACCCATCAAAATTGTGAGTTGTTGCCAGTTATACCCTTTTATATTACGTGCATTACGTGTGTGTCGCACGTGCGTCTTTGCTAGTAATATGTATATGGATCAGGAAGCAATGCATAAATTACAGTCTGGAGTAACTTAAAGAGTACATATTGAATATGAATATAAAAAAAAAGAGTTGTAAGGAAAAAATTGTTCTCTTTTATATAAAAATACATTTGAGCTCAATATGAATTGAAACCAAACAATTGTTCTCTTTTTACATGAAAATACATCTTTCTATGTACCATACGTGATGTTAACTGTTGCCAAATAAGATGAACAAGCATGATGCGTTGATGCCCCTTGACGAGCGAACAAATAATGAAGGTGAATTAGCATATTTATACCAGGAAGAAAATAGTCGTCTTTAATCAATATGATGTGGGAATTGCTTGCATAAAAACCATGGTGTGCGAAGCTAAAGGACTCCGAGCCAAGATTGTCAGCTATTAATATGTGTTGTACGTTGGACAATTGGTCAACCTTTGGTTAGACGAAAAAGGCTAAGGGCAATATTTAGTTAATAAACAACTTATGATACATCCTTCAAATTATCACGCAAATTTGAAAATATAAAGTAATATGCAAAACATACCTTTGTGATAATCAAAAGGTATAGATTAATCCAAACAGTAGCGAGCACAACTGATAAAAAAGTTTAATTTTAAATTAATATAATATTTTAGTAATAATATTATTAAAATTAGATGAAAAAAACCTAAATGTTGTTATAAAAAAACTAGCTATCCGCGCTATTTGCGAGGGCCATCCTGCTAGTTGTATATACTATAAATCAACATCAACAACAAGTTTGCAATAAGTTACCAACTCTAAATTTATTACACAAAACAGTCAAACAACAAGCAAAGTCTTATTCAAACAGGCATGGAAGAACACAAATGTTGACCACGCGAAGTGCATGGACGCCAGATCAAAATGTAACACAAACTGGTCGTAGCAACGCATCCTCAAGCCCCAGTCAGCTTCTCCTCTGCCATGGCACCTGTGCCCTGCGCCACGCACCGGCGCAGCACCATCGTCTCGACGGTGAGCCCAGGACCGAACGCCACCATGACCCCCCACTCAGGCGCCCCGTCCTCATCCCCCTTTTCCATCCGTCGCCGTAGCTCGTCGAGCACGAAGATCACCGTTACGCCCATCATGTTCCCGTACTCGCTCAGGACGCGTCTACTCGCCGCCAGCTTCTCGTGCTTGAGCTGGAGCACGGCCTCGACCTTGTCCAGGATCGCCAACGATCCCGGGTGCACGTCCCAGAACAGGTCGTTCCATTCGGCGGCGCCACCGATGATATCGCCGAGCGGCTCCACCGCGTCCAACAGGCAGCGCTCGATGTTGTCGCCGATGAGCACGGGGATCTGCCTGACGGAGATGTTGCCACCATAGCCGCTTTTCGTGAGGTGCATGGTGATGAAGTCCTCGGACTCCGGTATGATGGCCTGCGCGGTGGACACGATCTCCAACAGAGGGCGCTCTGCGGCGGTCTTGGTCGTCGTCGGGTCGGCGCCGACGATGACGGCTCCCGCGCCGTCGCCGAAGAGGCCCTGTTTGACGAGCATCTGGAAGCACTCCTCCTCGGGCCTGGTGACGAGCAGGACGTTGATCTCGGCGCACACGACGAGCACGCGAGCGCCGCGGTTGTTCTCGGCGAGGTCCTTGGCGAGACGAAGCGCGCCGGCGCCGGCGAAGCAGCCGTTGAGGTAGAGCATGGTGCGGCGCACGGTGGGGCGGAGGCCGAGGAGAGGGACGAGCTGGAAGTCGACGCCCGGGATGTGCGCGCCGGAGTTGGTGGTGACGACGAGGTGGGTGATGTCGGTGGCCGGGCGGCCCCACTCGGCGATAGCCCTCCTCGAGGCGTCCGCGGCGAGCTCCGGCACGGCGGTCTTGACGATGTCCAGCCGCGCGTCCAGCGACGGCGAGTGGGGGTCGAGGAACTCCGGGTGCGCGCTCAGCAGCTCCTCCGTGTAGTGCAGGTGGCGCTTCGTCACGCCCAATCTCTGACCTGTGATCGATGCGTGCTACGGTCAGAACAAGTATCCAAATTATCCACTTTTATTATTATAAAAAATAATTTAAAATAATCATATGATCTTCATACAATTTATCGACCTATGCCATTATAAAAGCAATATCAAATAACCTCTATATGTACATATAAGTTATCAAATTATGGCATTATTAAAAGTTAAAATAACCAACAATATCAAATAACCTCTATATTTACATATAAATTATAAAATTATGGCAATATTAAAAGTTAAAATAACCATTATATCTGAATCTCAATTATATAACTACAACAAAATCTTAAAGTGCACCAATATAAAATATAAAATTTGAAATTGTTATTTTATGATTATTAATATATTACTTTTGTAATGTTTATATAAAAGTACTACCCATAATATGTGTCATCATGCATCCATGTTTGAGTGAAGATAAAATATAAAAAATACTAATTTTATGTTTACATAGTGCAAACAATGGCTCCATCAATACATATCAAACACCTATGGAGGTGTGATGCAAAATGAAAAAATGGTAACTAAATCTAATACAATCATATAATGATAATAAATATGTATTTTTGAAGTATTGTTTTAGAACATATAAGAGATGAATGATAAACTTATATAAATAATTGTAATCATTAGCTATTTCTAATTGGCAGAAGCACAAGTTGATAGGCCGTACAAACTCTCTTGAACTTCTCTTTGAGGCTGACGAGATGCTCGCACTTGGTGGTGCGGAAGAAGAGGTCCGGGAACTCGTCCTGGAGCACGCAGTTGACCGGGTTGGCCGTGCCGATGGCGAGCACGGCCGCGGGGCCGTCGGCGCGCTGCGTGCGCCAGATCTCGCGGATAACGTTGGCCGGAGCGCTTCCCATGGCCGCTGCCTCGTGAGCAAGCTACTACCACTACTACTTTGGGCCTTAGGCTACTTGCTAGTGCTAACACCAGCAGTCACGGAGATTATGCTGCTGTCGCTGGTGGCTTAGTGATGAAAGGCACGGGCAGGGTGTCGTTGATTTATAGGACTAGGAGTATGGTACGCAGCAGAGATTAGAGATGCAGGGGCAGCACGGCGGCCAGGAACTCCCCTGGACCCGATCCATTTTTTTCCGGATGGGCGGCGAAGGAATCTGGCGCCTTTGATGTATAATAACATAACAAAAAATCATAGAGTGGTCATAAAAAGCTATAAAATACTTATAAAAATTAATGATACTTATTTGATATTATAAATATTAGTACTTTATTATACAAAGGGGCTTGCTAAAAGTAATTATGAATCATCGATCTAGGTGGTTATAACAAAGTATTACCTTCTAGGAGTTAATAGAATGATTGTATTATGTAAGTAGTCAGCTCTGTATGCCTGCGATGCCACGCGTTGGCTACGATACCCATACTGACGACCAGATGAACCATCATGTTGCGTTCACGTCCGGCATCGACGCCCTCGCTGTCATCTTCTTCGATCCCCACGTGACCCGTCGCTTCGCGCCCGTGTCGCCCGCGTATGGCCGTGAGCACCGAAGCCGGTCATCTCCCTCAAATCCCCCGCATCCAATTCCTCCTCACCCTCAACTTGCCCCTCGACCCACCCCTGTCGAACTCCGGAGAATTGATAGGTGCACCCTGCTCAGGGAGATCGGTGAGCGCCTGAGCGGGTGAAGAGACCGGCGACTGCCTAGGCGGGGGAACAGAAGGATGAGCGCCGGTGGGGGACAGATCATGCGCCTAACACATATGGACAGTTTTGAGAATACGAGACTTTTATTTTTTAAAAAAAGAGAATACATATATTTTTCTATTTTACTTATTCTTTTTAATTAATAATTATATTAAAATCAGCGGTTGTGGTTTATCCGAACTCTTACCTTCTAGGAGGTAAGATGGAAAGATCCTGATATAAATTTGGTCAAACAAAAGTTGAGAATAAAGTTTATTTTTTTAAAAATCTTAGGATGACTTACCATTTGAAATGTAGGAAGTAATACGTAGCAACTGAGACATGAAGGGCGCAGCACGGCGGCCAGAAACTCCCCTCGACCGGCTGATGCATTTTTTACGGATGCGGCGGCGAAGGGATCTGAATATCTGATGCGGCGGCGAAGGGACATAACATAAATGCAGCTTTTTTTTTTTACTGAGGGTCAACGCTCACGTTTTGCCTTGTTTTGTGGGCGACCTCCTGGCCTTCTTTCTGAGCTGACGTGTACGAGCACGTGTACCTATCCCTCAAAGTCCAAAAGCTAAATGCTGGCGCTCGAGTCTTTTGCCATGGGGCATCTGCATGCATGAGCGCGAGTTCCGTGCTATTATTCATCGCAAGGGATTGCCTGCGCACGTGGCCGCCAGCCAGGCGCTGGACTACCTAAGCTCAATCCACGACTCCACGTCCACGTACGAGTTCGGAGCAGCTCGGGACTAAAGCCCCCAGAGCCGCTTGATCATGCACCCTCAGCTCGGTGATCAAGCTTCACCTCATTGGCCCTGCAAGCATCGGAGCCCCTTCCAAGCTTGGGCAGGATTACAACTTACTACAACCTTGTCCAACGGCGACAATGGCAAGTTGGCAACGGCGGCGGCCGGTTGTTGGAGCAGCACGATGGCAACGGCACCTTGGTTGCGCCACGACCACGCTTAGCGTCGGAGAGACGGAGACGCAGCTACTGTCCCCTGTGAAGTAGGCCTAGAGCTCGGCGTCGTACACACAGGGACTCACCCCACTCGGATTTTTGCACACGAGGCGGCTCGGGGCAAACAGATGCTGGTGCATGCATGGCCTGGTTGTTATCCGTTTCCTACTCAATGACCATACCCTCTAAGTTGTAGTAAGGAGCCGGTTATCTTATCCCCATGGTGCTTCGGGTCGCCGCCACTCCATGGTCATTGTTCGGTCGTCATGATGGCAACTCCTTTCTGTTGTGCTGCAGATGTCCTTCATAGTGTCACCTTGGGTTCTCGCTGCAATCCCATCGCTTTGTCTATCGACCTGGCCTCGGCGGTATGATGGGAGAAGTTGTGTTTGGTGGGCCTTTGGCGAAAGCCTAGCCGGGAATTCGCCGCGGCCGACAACGTCTGCGTCTTTGGGTGTAGCTCACCTCGTTCGAGGCATTATTGTGGCCACAAAATCTGCTGCCTTGAGAATTGACCGATGATGGCAGCATTAGCGTCACATCCTCCCTGGAGGCAGCGTCTTGCAAGACCTTCTCGCTTTACCTCTGTTGGCTTCTAGTTGTTAGACAAGCGGTGACATGCGGGTGTTCTCGGTGCCTTTATATCTTGCAGATGTTCGTTGTCTTAGGTCGTGTACGATGTGTTGGTTTGTAGTCTCTTTTATGTTGTTATTATGTTTTGATGATTGCCGCGTCTCATATAACTCTGCACTTTGGAGTCTCTCCTAGAGTTGCTTCATCATAACTCTCATTTTCTCTCATTTTCTAATAGAAAACGTGCTACGTCTTAAGAAACTATGCTTGATCTAGGTTTGAATGAAATGTATATACCAAAGTCAACGTCAACTACAAGTTTGCAATTAGTTATTATCCGACATTACAACTCTGAATTTATTACACAAGTAGTCAAACAAAAAGCAAAGTCGTTTTTAAATAAACAGGCTTGGGACGAACAAAAATGTTGACCAAGCAACATGCATGGAAGGCAGATCTCAACACAAGGGGAAAGCTATAGCTCACCTGGGTGAAATTAGGCATCTCCTCACCCAAATTCTCTCTTCACCTTATCTTCTTCTTTCCTTATCTTCTCCAACTCCGGCGAGATTCCGGCGAACTACCGGCGAGGTTAGGGTCCCGGGGTTAGGGTTCCGGGGTTGCTGGGGTCCATCCTCAACCCCGGGCTTAGAGGAGGGCCTGGGGGCGGTCGGCAAGCCCGGCGGTGGCCGGCGGCGGAGACGGTGGCGAGGCCGGTGGCGGCGGCGCCGCCGGACCGGGCGGCGATGGATGACGGTCGGGCCAGGGTGGTGGCAAGGGCGCACGACGGCGATGGCGGCTGGCGGCGGCGGCGGGCGTGGTGGCGTGGTGGCGGGGGTGTTGGCGCGGCGGCCGGCGCCGGCGGGCTAGGGCCACGCCGGAGCTCCGCGCCGGCATGGCCGGCACGGAGCTCCGGCGTGGCCCTAGCCCACCGGCGCCGGAAGGGAGCGGCTGGCGGGGCGGCGGCAGGGCAGCATGGCGGCGGCGGCGGTTGGAGTGGGGAGGAGAGAGAGGGGGGAGGAAGAAGAGGATTAGGGTTGGGTTTTTCTAGATCCAATCTGAGCCATCCATCCTTTTGATCCAATGGCTCAAGATTTAGATGAGGAAGTGGTCCCTTTCACCTGGGTGATAGGTAGACAGTCCCCAACACAAACTTGTCACGTGGAGCCACGCATCCTCAAACCCCAGTCAGTTTCTCCACGCACCAGCGCAGCACCATAGTCTCGACGGTGAGCCCGGGTCCGCACGCCACCATGACCCCCCACTCAGGCGCCCCGTCCTCCTCCCCTTTCTCCATCCGGCGCCGTACCTCGTCGAGCACGAACATCACCGTGACGCCCAACATGTTCCCGTACTCGCTCAGGACGCGTCTACTCGCCGCCAGCTTCTCGGGCTCGAGCTGGAGCACGGCGCTGACCTGGTTCATGATCGCCGACGTGCCCGGGTGCATAACCCAGAACAGGTCGTTCCACGTGGCGCCGCCGATGCCGAGCGGCTCCACCGCGTCCAAGAGGCAGCGCTCGATGTTGTCGCCGATGAGCACGTGGATCTGGCCGGTGGAGATGTCGCCGCCGTAGCCGCTTTTGGTGATCTGCATCGTGATGATGTCCTCGGACTCCGGTATGATGGCCTGCGCGGCGGACACGATCTCGAACAGCGGGCGCTCGCCGGCGGTCATGGCGGGGTCGTCGGCGGCGCCGACGATGACGGCTCCCGCGCCGTCGCCGAAGACGCCCTGGTGCACGAGCGAATGGAAGGACCCCTCCTCGGGCTTGGTGACGAGCAGGACGTTGATCTCGGCGCAGACGACGAGCACGCGCGCGCCGCGGTTGTTCTCGGCGAGGTCCTTGGCGACACGCAGCGCGGCGGCGCCGGCGAAGCAGCCGTTGAGGTAGAGCATGGTGCGGCGCACGGTGGGGCGGAGGCCGAGGAGAGGGACCAGCTGGAAGTCGACGCCCGGGATGTGCGCGCCGGAGTTGGTGGTGACGACGAGGTGGGTGATGTCGGTGGCCGGACGGCCCCACTCAGCGATGGCCATCCTGGAGGCCTCCGCGGAGAGCTCTGGCACTGCGGTCTTGACGATGTCCAGCCTGGCGTCCAGCGACGGCGAGTGGGGGTCGATGAACTCCGGGTGCGCGCGAAGCAGCTCCTCCGTGCAGTGCAGGTAGCGCTTCGACACGCCCATTTTCTGGCCTGTGATCGAGACTCGTGCTAAGTTTATGTTTTGGCACGAAACAGGATTGGTAAAATGATACCAAAGCATGGTGTTTTCTTACAAACTATCTTAAACTTCTCCTTGAGGTCGACGAGGTGCTCGCTCTTGGTGATGCAGAAGTGGAGGTCCGGGAACTCGTCCTGGAGCACGCAGTTCGCCGGGTTGGCGGTGCCGATGGCGAGCACGGCCGCGGGGCCGTCGGCGCGGGGTGTGCGCCAGAACTCGCGGACGTTGGCCGGAGCGCTTCCCATGGCTGCTGCCTTGTGAGCTACTACTACTTTGGCTACTTGCTATGCTACCACCAGCGGTCACGGAGACAATGCTGCTGTCGAAGCCTCGAAGGTGGCTGGCTTTATGGAGGAAGGACTATCTAGCAGCTGAGAGATGAAGGGCAGCACGACGGCCAGGAATTCTCCTGGACCGGATCCATTTTTTACTATACCGATGCGGCGGCGAAGGGATCTGATGGCGGCGAAGGGTTCTGATGCGTTCGATGAAACTTTGTTATTATGGCCTGTCAACGGTCACGTTTTGCAGCAGTATACTGTTGCGCGCGTAAGCGTTTGCATCCCTGCAGGTGCACCCCACATCTCTTTTTGGCCTGATTCCCTCTCCTGAGTCATGCCATTATTAGGCAAGCTTTGAAAGGATCAAACTTTGTACTATCTTGCATTGTTATACATCCCACATACGGCTTGCTCTTCTTGTTCTCGCAGGCCACGCGCACTGGTCATTCTGATTGGCCGAGCGCTCGTTTTACCCACTCGCTTGTGTTCGCTCCCTCCACCGCCAGTGCGGCGTAAGGGTTCACATTATCAATGGGTACCGATAAATTTAAATTTATCACCGATAAATTTTGTAATTTTGAAATCTGGTCTGATTTTGAAAATTGTTTCACCTAAGAACTTAACATGGAATGATATAGTTTTATGGTGTCAAATCCAATGTGATACCTGGAATTTGTGTTATGAAAGGGTGATATTTTCTTATTTTCTACATGATTACATAAGAAAAAAGAAACTTTTTGTCTAAATTTTGCCCGAAAAAATTTGTTTATTACTGAAAATATTCTGATATATCTGATATTTCCATTTGTCGCGAACCGCCGATAAATATTTTTTATCGATAATGTAACCATGTGCGGCGTCACCGGCGGTGGTGGGTGGGTGGCAAGGCAATGCAGCGGTAGCCGCCGCCGGTGGTCTAGCCCCGGTGGGCGGTGTCGGGGCAGGGGGGGAGGGCGCTGCTGGTGGATTAGGAAGAATAGGGAAGAAGGTGGGAGTGGGTGGTGGGCGACGGCAAGGCGGCGCTAGCGCAGCCGACCATGGGCAGCAGGAGGATGGGGTGGGGTGGGGTGGGGTGGTTAGTGGTGTCTTTCTATCCGACCAGGCATACTCGATCACCCCCTCCCTCCACTGCCTGAGCACCGGTCGTGGCAGTGCCACACCTGCTTCCATATCGTACTGCGGCCGGCTCAAGCTGTAGCCCATAGCCCCGCAAACAACTGGCGTGTTGCCACTATCGTGGCCGCTAACGCTGTAGCCGACGCCATCGCCGTCATTGGAAAAGCCGAGTCACACTCGAGTAACTATTAGGACATGTTTGGATCCATGGTTTTAAAGTTTAACACCCAACTTTTAGAAACTTTTGGTACACAAAAGATCCAAACACCCCTGCTGAAGGGGTGTGTTAAACTTTTGAACAAATTCTATGTGTGTCGTTGAAAATGTAATCCCATACATGCCCCTCAATGCCATTGTTCTAAATTTTTCATCCCCTATGTGCCATTGCTGTCAAATAACACTAACGGCGAATGACATTGGGAATGGAAAATTAAAACTAATATAATGGCATTTAGGGGGTGGAAAAATTGCCACCCGTTGGTGTTTTTTTTTATGTCAATGACATAGAGGGTATGTGCTAATTTTCAATAGCACATAAGAGATGAGTTACATTTTCCTATGGCATACAAGAAATTTGCTCTAAACTTAAACAACCTTGAAATCTCCAGCTGGTTATAAGGTGCTAAAACTTGATTTAATTTGCTAAAAGGTAGCTGGAATGAGGAAAAGATCTTAGTACCCCTTATTATTGCTAAAAGGTTGGGTGGGAAAGGGAAAGTGAAATTAACGAGGGGCAAGGAAGTCTTTTTTTTTCTAAGTAGGGTGTTAAACTTTATTATGGATCCAAACAAGTGGTTGTTAAACTTTAACAGCTTGCTAAAGTTTAACAGAAGGGATCCAAACATGACCTAAACCGTATACCACTGACCAAACTTATTGCTAAAGCCATGTACCAATGACTTAAAAGAAAATATGTCACCCTGAACTATAAACCGTATACCAATGGAAAAAGTCCTTTTCACCTCCCTCGACAATGGGCTGAGTTTAAATTTTCTCCCCAGACCACAAAACCGTCTAACCAGCCTCCTTAAACTTTTGAAACCGTATATTTCACCTCCCTGAACTGGACATAAGCGGTTTTCTATTTTTCTTTTTTTATTTATTTTGGCTGAAACTTTGAAAAATCATAATAAATCACAGAAAATTATAAAATCGAAAATTCAATTTTGTTGGACTCCATATAAGTATATAAACATATAAAATATATAATATAATATACTTAGTATAAAATTTTTTATTATAGATTTAGATCTATTTTTTACTATAGTTAAATATAATAGTTCATAAATGCATTTTTTATGGTCCAATCATGGTAAAATATTTATGGTGAGATAAATATTGTATACTTCAATAGTATTAAAAATTTATACTCATTAGATCATGTATAACTTATTTAAAGATTTATTTAGGGAAAAGTATACACTAAATAAATCTAAAACTAAGTTATAAATGATCCAGTGAGTATAAAATTTTTTACTATAGTTGAAGCATAAAATAACTAGGCTGCCATAAAAATTTCATCATTATTGGACCATAGAAAATGCAATTATGAATTATTCTATTTAATTATAAAAAAAATAGATATAAATCTATAATAAAAACTTTGTACTGAAGCATATCATATTATATATTTTCTTTGTTAATATACTTATGTGGAGTCCAACAAAATTAGATTTTTTATTTTATGATTTTTCTTTGATTTACTATGATTTTTTAAAGTTTCAGCCGAAATAAAAAAAAGTGAAAAAATCAAAACCGCCTTCAAAACCACTTATAGCCAGTTCAGGGAGGTAAAACGTACGGTTTTCAAAGTTAAGGGAGGTTGGTTACTCGGTTTTGTGGTCTAGGGAGACAAATTAAATTCGACCTATTGTCCAGAGAGGTCGAAAGGACTTTTTCCTATACCAATTACCAAACTTATTGTTAAAGCAGGTTAGTTTTCCTCCCATTCTTACCATGGTTTGAGTTGACCACATACATAATTTCTTTCTCTAAAACTTTTTCTATAACTTCTTCAACCTCTCTCATCCCTACAGTGATCTGCTATCTCCCCACACGCTCAACACCGGCGACCCCAACCTCGTCCCACGTTAGTAGACCAGTGTTCGTACCTCAAGTTGACTGCCCGAATAAAGCTCCACTCAGTGTTGACGCCCCTGCCTCGCCTCTGACTGGCCGCTCTCAGCCCTCCGTCTAGCCAGCGCGGTGGCTTCATGGTTGGAGCTCCACATGAGCGCAACGCCCTTTGCCCTGCCTTACAACGCGTAGGCGGCCTGCGGACGCACTCTCCTGCTTGGCCGCTACTCCTACTCGACATATCAAACGGTGAAGCCGTGAAGGCCTCGCTCGTGACTGCTGCCAGAGCTGTTCCTTCTACGGTTCTACCCCACTGTCTCGTGGTAGGAGAAGCTTGGCTCGGTCTCCTCCTCGCAGCTCAGCGGCGGCGGTCATGCACCGTCCCACCTCGCCTGTGATCGACGGCACCTCTATGCAGGGGCGGAGCTAGCGGAAACTTGAAGGGGGTGCGACACTTCATCTCAATTAAAAGTGTTCAAGCAATCATCTTAAAAAAAATTAAAACAACATAATATAAAATATTGGTTCAATACGAAAGTACTCAAGTAGTGGTAATAGTATTTATGATTTACCAAAATAAGCCAAGTGTAGCGAGTGATGTCATGCCCATGCCACAGTCACATACAAAATATATGAACCTCAAGATCCTCTGTTCCTCTCTGCTTCCATAAAGGAGAAGAAACATGTCAATTTCAATCAAAGAAATTATAGAATAGATAAATGCAAAAATGAAACAGATTTATACCTGTTAGAAATTATAGAATAGATAAATGCACCTTCAAACTTTCTTTCCTATGATAACCATTCCAGCCATCAATAACAAAAAGCTTCGTATCCAGCATCCTTCTTTTCCATGAATAAGAAACAGAAAAAACAATATGCCCTGTCTTTTGATTCGCTATACTCAAGCCAATCTCCAAACTCATCAAACCATTCTAGTTGAAACCCTCTTAGGTTTTCTGTTTCTCCAATCTGTGAACAAGGGAAAATGCATGTACGAGGTTGGCAAGGTCCATTCTCTAAGTATTTTCTTCTCACTTTCTCTCTTGATTAGGGTGATAAGAATCAATTGGTTTCCTCAAACCTGGATCATATTTTATCTCTTCTTCCCAATTAATCTCGGGTAATGGTGGACTCATTAAAGGGTTGACACAATCTTGGTCTAGTGCTTGTCTTTTAAAAAACCTTTCCATGTCCTATTGTTGTACCTATCAATATTCAGATTTCACATTTCAGTGTCCATCCAGTCACAATAGCAGGAGAAAGAAAACCCTAATTACAATTAAAAATCTAACCAAACAACCCTAGAATCTGTACAACAACAAAACAACTGAAATAAAATTAGATGCTCGACTTGATGGGAACTGAAATAAGTAACAACATTTTTTAGAGGCTTTACCCTTTTGATCCACACGAATTGCGGAATTGGAGTTTGGAGGGCAGGTGCCCTTGGCGTGCAACTCAAATCTCTGGACTGGACGAGGGGTCTTAGGCTCTGGCCGTTGGCGCCTGGCCGCCCAGGCAGCAGCCAGCGCCCAGCGAGAGCCTCCTCTGGTGCCCTCCCGCGAGCTTCGATTCTGCTATATCATTTTCGCCATGGGAGATTGGAAAAAGGAGAGAAGCCGAGAGGGCGGGAGAGAGAAGAGAGGAGGCGGGCGGAAGGCGAAACACAGAAACGAATAGTCGCGAGTCCTAGTGAGTGGCCGATGGGATCTGTGTGCCATGCGTGTGTTAGTCCAGGGGCAGGTGAAAAGCTAAAAGGGCCTGCGTGACTGATTTTGGGTTGGAATAGATGGGTGAGTTGGGCTGTTTTGACTTGGGCTGTGGGTGCAGCATGTTAGGCCAGGGGGTTGCTAAAAGGGTGAAATTTTGACAGCTATAACTACATTTTGGTTTGGGCCTGGGTGCAGCCGCACCCACACCTGCCTACATGGATCCGCCCCTGCCTCTATGGACTCGACCTTCTCACCCAACTACCCAAGCGGTAAGCATCACGCAAAAGCCCAGCCACATAACCATACAAGCTATATGTCCGTCCGTAGCAATCTTAGCTCAAATTCACACGGTAATTAAAAACCAACTTGGGAGGAAATATAACTGGTTTTAAAAAGGTCAGGGACCAAAACCAAACTTTGTGATAGTTGAGGAAGCAAGATATATTTTTTCGGAATCACTATGGTTCCTTCTTGGGCCTGATGGGCTCCTCAACTATCACTAACATAACTGAATCTTAGTGTATGTCTTGCCATGGTCTCCCCATGAGCTACAATGCCACGAGAACCAATAGCTACCACTATTGCCTAAATCAGCACGTACACATCCAAAGTATGTTTTCTTTTTTGAAAAAAAAAAGCAGTCGTGAAATAATTTAAAAATATTACCTATTGAAAAGTTTCCTTGATATTTTCAGCAAAACGTTTCTTCAAAAGTTAAGAGAGAAGTTTTATAGAAATGATTACAATAAAGATTTGTTGAAAAGTTTTTGTATAGTCCTTTATTTCAAATTTGTATTTTTTTCTTTTTTGCTAAACTCTAAGTAAGTGTGTGTGTGTATACAGAGAGCCGAAATAATCATTGCAGAGGAATGTTGTTCACCTTAAAATATTATAAACCAAAATACGTCCAGAGAATGGATAACTCACAAAAATTAGAATTATTTGAGCAAGAATCAAAAGTAGGAGGAGATCCACTAAATTTTTTTTTGAACCTTACCATTGTCAATCTTCGAATTGCAATTTGTTTTTGAGATTATTGTGTTTTTACCCTTACTGTGAAGTGCAATTGTGATTTTTCCTTTTTTGAACTTTGTGAATGTGTCCCTATTATTCACAAGTTGTTGTGAATATGTCCCTGATCATTGTGAATTTGCCTTGTTTTGACCGTTGACTGAGGGCAAAATCACACTGATTTGTAACAAATAAGGGCAATTTCACAAAGTTAAAAAATAAGGGCAAAATCACAATTACAAATCAAAAGTAGGGATAAAAACGCAAAAGCCCCTTCCTTGTAGGGTGGGCTTGGCAACGGATAGAAAGGGGTTTAATTTATGAATTAACGGTGGGAGTCGATGAAATTAAGAAACTTATTTGAAATTTTGATATTTTTGGTCTCAATCCCATGTTTTTCTGTGAAGTGAATTGAGAGGGCAAGTTTAAGGGGAATTCATATCCTTTGTTTGGTGTGTAGGTTTGAACGTGAAAATTTTATTAGAAATCATAATGAAATTAATTCTCACTCCTCCCCATGGTTAGAGATTGCCAGGACTTGGACCTCTAAACTCCATTTTTTTTCGTGCCATGAGAACTTCCATTCCTGTGAAGCAACCAAGAGATTTCTAGACTCTTATCTCTCAACTCCCATTATTCCCTAACATCAAATGCCCCTAATAAAAAACACACTGTAGCGTAGGGTTATCATTTAATGATTATTCCAGACATCCATTATTGATCATAATATCCCTTTGCATATATTTAATAAAGATTGAATAGTAAAAAAATTCACTGTAAAACCAACTATCACAATATCTAACTCTTCATATTAAAAGAATTATTTTATAGATATTGCTGAATGTCAAGTATCCAATGGTTTTTTTTTCAGTGAACAACTAGCGATTATTAACTTTGGAATCATCGAAGCACGGGACGCGGGACTTGTTTGTGCAAGGGTTCGCCGGTTCAAGTCATTTCCCAACAGCATCGGTGGCAAGTGGCGTGTCCATGGTATAAGATCAGTAGGCAGTTTGGCACTATCCAAGCCAAACGAACGTCGCAGTCAACGAAATGCTCCCAGTATAAATTGAGCACGCCTCCACCTTCTCCAGACCACCAAAACGCAAGCATCTCTCGCATACATCCATCTTACTAGCTAGCCCTAAACAAGCACCAAGCAGCCCAGGAGCTCGCAGGTTAACTGCCCCTTTGGCCCTTTAGCGCCGTCGATCGAGCACGTCCATGGGCAGCGCTCCGGCCACCGTCGGCGAGATCAGGCGCGCACAGCGCGCGGATGGGCCGGCCGCCGTCCTCGGCATCGGCACAGCCAACCCGCCTACGTGCATCGCCCAGGACGACTACCCCGACTACTACTTCCGCGTCACCAACGGCGAGCACCTCACCGACCTCAAGGCCAAACTCACCAGGATCTGTAAGGATATCCATGCCATGGAGCTCCCTTGTTTTTCCCTTCCATTTTGTCCCATATTTTCTCAGGTTATAATGAGGAGCTACGTACCATTTCAGGCAAGAAGTCTGGCATCAGGCAGCGGTACATGCACCTCAACGAGGAGCTCCTCGCCGCCCACCCGGACTTTACCGACCGCAAGTCACCATCCCTCGACGCCCGCGTTGACATCGCCTCCGCCGCCGTCCCGGAGCTCGCCGCGTCGGCCGCAGCCAAGGCCATCGCCGATTGGGGCCGCCCGGCCTCCGAAATAACCCACCTCATCTTCAGCACCTACTCCGGCGCACGCGCTCCGAGCGGTGATCGCCGCCTCGCGTCGCTCTTGGGCCTCAGCCCCACGGTGTCCCGCACCATGCTCAACCTCCACGGCTGCTACGGCGGCGGCAGGTCGCTCCAGCTCGCCAAGGAGCTCGCCGAGAACAACCGCGGCGCGCGCGTCCTCGTGGCGTGCTCCGAGATCACTCTCATAGCCTTCTACGGGCCGGAAGGAGGCTGCCCGGACAACATCCTTGGCCAGGCTCTCTTCGGCGATGGCTCCGGCGCAGTCATCATCGGCGCCGACCCCGTCACCAACGTGGAGCGCCCACTGTTCGAGATGGCCTTCGCCTCGCAGACCACGATACCGGGAACCGAGGATGACATCTCCATGGAGATCAACAAAGGTGGTATGGAATACCACATCTCCAACAAGGTGCCAAGGCTGCTGGGGGGCACCGTTGAACGCTGCCTGATCGACGCGTTCGATGCGCTTGGTGTCAGGACCAAATGGAATGAGCTTTTCTGGGCCATCCACCCCGGCGGCCGTGCGATCTTGGACCACATCGAAGAAGTGCTCGGGCTGGACGACGGGAAGCTGGCGGCGAGCCGGCACGTGCTGAGCGAGTTTGGCAACATGAGCGGCACGACGGTGATCTTCGTGCTCGATGAGCTGCGCCGCCGTCGGGCAGTCAAGAAGGAAGGGGAGGCACTACCGGAATGGGGAGTGATGATGGCGTTCGGGCCAGGAATCACAATCGAGACCATGGTGCTGCATGCTCCCGACAGCCTGGACGGAAATTAGCAATGCAAACATCAAGAGAAGTGCAGCTTATATGGAATATAGCCCAATAAAAACATTAGCTGAAGTCTTATGTTGGTCTAGCAAGAAACCATCCCTAAGAATATAATGTTATCTATGTTAAATTTATAATAAGTCCACATATGGATTGAATGCTAATTTAATACCCTATGTTTATTTTATTAGTTCCTTTTGTGTTTCATGGTCAATATTAAGGTACATCATGGCCTCATGGGTGCATAAATGTCGTGTATGACTGTATATCATCCTTAGTCGCATAGAAACTGAAGTGAAAGATCTTAAAAGATTAATTTGTACTCCCTCCATTTCGTTTTGACATATTTAAATATATATAGTTTTTAGTATGTTTGTGGCGTATATCTAAGTACAAACTAAAGAACTACATATCTAAATATGCCATAAAGGAGTTATAGTTTGGAATGGATGGAAACAAGGCTGCTTTCTATTCTATGGAATTTGATATTTTTTTTCAATGGAGAAGACTTAAAAGCTGTGCCAAATGGGTCTTAGTTAAGGTGCATTGGGTTCTTCTATAAGATTGAGTTAGTTCTTATGTGTATTCAGATAATGAAATGTTCTGTTTGTTTGATCACTTGTCTCAGTTTTTTTTTTTGTCAAGATTATACAATGGTTAATTTAGAATGAACCAACCAAATATGAAAAACAATAAATATTTCTAGCACAGATAGTAGATGCACAAAGTCTAACAAAGGGCCAGGATGATCAAGACCAGAACATACACATACTACACTCATAATATGTACAGCATGTACATAAGGTTTTTTTTTGCAGGTGATATACATAAGGTATTTGAAGATACAGCTCAAGGATATGCACAAAATATGAGCGGTAGGGTATATGTGATCTGCAGCTTCAGGTCAGAGAGATTTGTACTTTTCAATGAGATGTGATGCGTGTAAGCGTGAGGTTGGAGTGATGGTGCACCCCAGGTTACGGAGGTAGGATATCTGCAGTTGGCCACACAGGGACCAATGTCACTTTTATTTTGATAATAGAGAGACAGATTGAAAAAGAACAAGCAGAATCATGAATAGCCAAGACGAATGGAAGCACGATTCCAACAACTAACAATTGAAGCATCTGATAACCAAAAATTGAGAACACGATGGCAACAACATTGAACAAAATTCTGAGAAAGCTAACCTGCTTGGCTGTGGGTTCTGACGAACCCATGGAATTCTCTATCCTCTGTTTTTGGAAATGTTCCTGAAATAAAAACCCATAAAAGTCACGAAAAGGCCACCCAAAGGACAGATATAAACCACTCCACTTGCGTAATAATGTTAAGGATGCAAGATATGATATTGCGATGGCTTAGAATCTTGCCTGTCTTTCTCTCGTTAAATGATTCCTCTTCTCAACAGGAATCTGTTCCCACTTGATAACCTGAATTTCCCATTATTGCGTTATTTATTTATTTACTAATGAAAACACCAAGTTGTAATACCAAAAATATAAAACTCACATGTTGCGCATAACCAAATGCTTCATCGCCACTTAGGAATGTCTTCAGCTTTCGCAAGACATCCTGGATAAGAACTTGACATCAGTGTTTTCCCTGGTTAAGCTCTCCAATACAAGAGAGAACTTTTGTGTAAACAAAATGTACACATTGATTAACTACACAAACCTTTACTATTACTGAAGATGACAAAAAAAGTGCCAGCAAGAAAACAACAATGACAAGAACTAGAACAGATTCACTGATAGGAGAATCAATAAGTCAGGTGATATCTCAAGACGGGAAAGAGGATGAGAGGTGACCTTGCGCTTGTATCCTTTACCCCGTAGGCGTTCATCAATCACAAAGCTAATCTGAAAAGTCAAGCATACATCCAACATGAAATAGCCACACAGGGACACTGGCAATGGCAAAGCTTCAGAGTTTCAATGCCACAAGCTTGGAACCGACCAAAAGAGAATTTGCGATCGCAAAACTGCAATAATGGAAGGCATCACAGAATTCTAGCCTGCTGATAGCTAACATCATTCAGTTCTCCTTCTCCAGATGTTCATGTACAATGAAGAATCCAGTACCTTATCAAGCAATCTCTTTGGATTTTGAAATGCCTGCTTCTTTCCCCATTGATGAAATATGTGTGAGACTACTGATCTATCATCAATGTCAAACCTAAAAAAAGATTAATGAATCAAATGAAGCCAGGGAACAAATGCAAACAGTAAACCAAATAATGTAGCAAAGCAAAGCTCTGTATGAATGATGAATTTGTTATTCAGGAACTGAAATTATTATGCAAAGGATAAATAATATCTTTTCACGATCAGAAAACTCTAACTACCCACAAGCAAAGTTAAAATGAAAAGTCAGATCACATAAAGATGATGTACCCATTTACCTTCTCAAGAAATCATTAGAAAGGCATGCCTGATCCAATTCTGTGTAAGGTGGAGTTTCGTTCTGTCCTATAGGTTTTCCAATTGATGTATCCCCTTCAGGGTTATCAGGAGGAACATCCCCCAAACGTTGCTCCGGTATTTTTCCAAGAGTCTCCTCACCCTGCAAGTTAACAAAAGACAAAACTGTGAAGAATTATGTACAATTAAGATATTATATGAGTATGATTGCTACTGAAAGAAGTAAACAAATTGCTTATATTGGGATTCTTAGCAGTAAGGAACAGACAATAATTTGAATTAAGGAAAGTCCTTCAGCTAGGGATGCAAGCGGGTCAACTCAACCCATTCAATCATCCTAGTTCCTCTGGGAACTTATCATTTGCTGATAAGGTAGTTAGATGGAAAAAGAGTGGAGTGAGCTTTCAAAATTTATTTAGGTCGACCCACTTGCATAGTTGCATTCTTACTGTAGCCATCAATAAAATGATGTCACTAAAAAACAAAGGATTAGATTTATTAAAACCAGATCCCAATATATTGCTCACCTGCACCTCTAGAAGGTGAATAGGAATTTCCCTGAGGAAACGTGAAGGTTGCAGAAGCTGTAAACCAGTAGTGTAAGTCAGAAAAAAAAAAATGATACTTCTCAAAGAAGCATGAATACACAAAAATCGCCTGCCTGACGATTAGAGTCAACTGTAACATGCAAGATGTACAACTTTTTCCGAGCTCGTGTCATCGCGACATAGAATAACCGCCTCTCCTCCTATAATTTTGAACAAGTCACCAAGTATATACATTAAGGACACATGAGGAAAATTATAATTGTTCAAACAAACCTCCAGTGTGCTTCCAGCTTCTTTCACAGTGCCATTGTACTCATGCAACAAAGGAATTTCCGAGTCGTTTGCCTGTGTAAAGAATCAAGGGTAGGCATAAAAAAATACCTTCTTGAAAAATTTGTATAGTTACTAGTACATTATATCAGTATACATGAAACATACATTTATTATGACAAAGCCATAAATCAGTGCATTATTATTAGAACTCATCATTGACCCTCAATATTTTTCCATGTGTCCATAAATTATGAAGTTTAACTTTCTCAGTTCTGTTGGTAGTGACATCTGACATGTACCCTGTACATGTGATAATTTTGCACAGTTTTTTTTAAAAAAAAAAGAACAATGCCAAACTCATCTAGACTCTAGCTTAGCACCTAATAGCTGCTAGACCGTCTAGGTGACCACCTCGCCTGCCTGCCTAATACTATATACGCCACAAAGTATGTGTATTTGTACGTAAGCTCCACCTGGAGAGTGGAGAAAATACCTGCACAATGAACACAACATCCCACTCCAAACCTTTTGACTGCATATTGAAAAGGAAAGATCATCATGTATCATAGTGTAAAAGAATTACCAAATGACACAGTAAAACAATACTTTGATATAAACAGATAAAGAACCTGATGAATAGTTGTTAATGTGATCGAATTCTTATTTTCCTCCTTTCGGGATCGAAAATTTTCAGTTTCCCTGAAAGATATATAATCAATAAAAGCTTGAAGTGTAGAAGTGCAGCCTTTCTCCTCTGTCTTGCTTTTCTCCATTGAGCTAGAAAAATGTGTTGATAAGAAGTCAGACACATCATCCATTAAAAACTGAAGAACCTGCAGTGATCCAACAAAAACACATGTCACCTTTTGTATATACTACATCCAGAATGACTTGAATAATTATTCCAACCTAAGTTTTTTCTGAAGGATAAATCAATAAAACAAGTGCATCAATGGCATTTGAACTTACTGATCTGATATCGCTATCTTCATTCAACAATTTTCCATTGTCAACATCAACAACTGCACGTTTTTCAAGGAGATATTTCTGCCAAAGAAATGGAACAAAACTTTATCAAAGATGGAACAAAAAAAACGGGTGCAAATATTTAAAAGAGATTAGCAGTGGTAAGCTAAAATTGCCCCAATGTTTGGTTTGACAAGAAGACAAGCAACATTGAGCACCTCATGATACTCAGGCTGCACAAAATTTTGAAACAACATTGCAACATGTAGAAACAATGTTTGCAATGAAATTTTCAAATCTCCAAAATCCACATAGGACTAGGAGGAAGGAACCGAACATCTTTGTTGCTGAGAGGGAAATTAAATCCATGGTCTCAGATGCCCAAGACAATATATTACATCACTAGGCTACACCTACACGGGTGTCCCCACTGGTATAAGAATATTCATAACTTTAGTGTCTCCCAAAAGTAATATGTAGGCATATTGCGTACCTTCGTACTTGTACAGCATAAACAATTTACCTTAGATACCTAGCACGATTGACTGTAGAGTGTAGACCTAGTTTCAGACAATAGGTTCCAATCATGGTTTTTGGTCCACAGGCACTCAGCTGACACCAGAGTTGTGCCCAATATCAAAATGCAATCCAACAACTTGTTCTGCTGTTTGTTAGTTCACCAAGTGATGCATTTTTTTTATTTTATTTGGTCTCATGAGCAAAACAACATCGCTCAATGGTGACATGAATGCATGGGATGATGGGAAGGCATGCCTGTCGCAAGTGCCCAATTGCCACCCCAAATCCTTCTCCACTGAACTTCTATTGTTGTCTACCACAGAATGATAATGGTTTCATTATATATTATGAGTTTATGACATCATGAATGTTGGAGTGTATAGAGGCCCATAAGGCCTGGCCCATATTGAGGCCCATGTAGTGTTGTATATATATCACCCTTTTAGGGTTAGAGTGCAATACAGAGAGAATATTCCTTTGCAACATGATATCAGCTAGGGTTTCCTCCTCTCCTTCTCCAGCCGCCACCCTCTTCCTCTGAGCGCCGCCGCCCTCCTCTGTCGCCGGCGCCGCCGCCATGGCTGGCCGCAAGCACCCTCCGGCGCCGGCGCCACCTCCTCTGCTCCTCTCTCTGCTCCACCGCCGCCGTCGCTGCAGCCGCGGCTGGCGCGGATCCGGCCGCCGCCGTCGCTGCAGCCGCGGCTGGCGCAGATCCGGCCACCGCTGCTGCAGCACGGGCAGCCGCGGCCGCTGGCGCAGCTGCGGGGGCTGGCCGCCGCCGCCGACTCTGCCGCCGCGGCTGCAGCTCGGGGCGCCGCGGCCGCGGCTGGCCTCCCTGCAGGGTCCGCGAGGCCTCTGCCACCTGGGCGCGTGAGCGTGCCACCGCAGACGCTCTCGCTCGCCAGGTTGCCGAGGCTGAGCGTTTCCTTCAGCCCGCCTCCAGCTCCCAGCCCGCCGTCCCCTACAACGCCTTCGGCGCCTCTTCGTCACGCCCGCCTCCGCTCAAGGGCTCTTGCGGCCACCTCCCCGACCCGGTGGTCACCCAGCTCCATCTCCAGGCCATGGGTGTCCAGCACATCCGGGGGATGGTTAGCATTGTCATCGATTCTTCGTCCACCTACAACCGTTGGCGGGACCAGGTGCTCATGGCTCTCCGGCGCTACCACCTCACCGACCACGTCCTCGCCGACACCCCTGAGGCCGTCCGGGACACGACCGGGCACCTCCTCGACACCGTCGTCTTGTCCTGGATCTCGGGGACCGTCGCCTAGGATCTCCAGGACTCCGTCAACCCTCTCGGAGGTACCGCTCGTACTGCTTGGCTGACCCTTGAGAACCAGTTTCTCGGGCACACCGAGACTCGCGCCCTTCAGCTCAGTGCAGCCTTCGCCAACTTCGAGCAGGGTGACCTCTCTGTCGGGGAGTACTGCCGTAAGATGAAGAGCATGGCCGACTCTCTTGCGGATCTTGGCTCCTGGTGCTTCATATCCTCCGTGGTCTCAACGACACCTTCGACCACATACGGGACTGGATCACCAGGCAGCGGCCTTTCCCCTCCTACACGCAGGTTCGGGACGACCTTGTCCTGAAGGAGCTCACACGACGTCCCCAGACGCCCATGACACCTTCGTCCTCCTCCACCGCGCTCGTGGCCTCTCCGTCGACCCCTACGACTCCGCCAGCCACCTCTCTCCTCGGTGCTCCTCCCCCCGGTCCGAGCGGGGGTGGGGGGAACCGGGGTGGCCGTCGTCGCCGGGGCGGGGGTCGCGGTGGTGGTTCTGGTGGAGGACGTCGGGGCCCACAGGCTCCACCTACTCCTGGTGGCTCCTCTCCCGCTCATGGGGATGCGCCCTGGCCATCCTTCTCCAACCCATGGTCAGGGCGTATCTCGATGTGGCCGTTTCCGGCTCCGGGCGGCGGACCTCGCCCTCAGCACCAGCCTGTGGCTCTGGTTGCGGGACCTGCTCCGTCGGGCCCGACGACTTGGTTTCCACCCACCCAGCCCAGCCTGCCTCCTTTCTGGCCTGGGGGATGGGACCAGACAGCGTTGGCTCAGTCGTTCAGCACCATGGGCCTGACTCCGCCGAGCAACCCCGAGTGGATCGCCAACTCGGGGGCCTCATACCATACGACCCCTGATCCTGGTATACTTTGTTCCGTCCACTCCCCACCTGTCTCTTGTCCTTCTTCAATCATGGTGGGGAATGGTTCATGTCTTCCTGTCACTTCTATGGGCACTGCTCCTGGTCCTTTTCGTCTTTCCAATGTTCTTGTTGCCCCTCAGATGGTTCACAATCTTCTTTCTATTCGTCAGTTTACTACCGACAACTCTTGTTCTGTTGAATTTGACTCTTCTGGTCTTACTGTGAAGGATCTGGCTTCTCGGCGCCCACTTCTCCGATGTGACAGACCGGGACCCCTTTACACCTTCCGCCTCCCGTCTTCCGCTGCTACGACTTCGACTTCTTCTGCTTCATCCGCTGTTTTCGCCACCACATCTACTTCCACGATTTGGCACCGTCGGCTCGGTCATCCCGGCCGCGACGTTTTGGCCCGTCTTAGTCGTAGTACAGGCCTCCCATGTACTAGGGCTCCTGATGAGCATCTTTGTCATGCGTCCAGTTGGGTCGTCATGTTCGACTTCCTTTTTCTTCTTCGCATGCGAGTCATGCTTTTGATCTTGTTCATTGTGACTTATGGACATCTCCTGTACTCAGCATTTCTGGTTATAAATATTACTTGGTGGTGGTGGATGATTTTTCTCGTTACTCGTGGACTTTTCCCTTGCGAGCAAAGTCTGATGCTTTTCCTACCCTTCTCCACTTCTTTGCCTGGGTTTCTACTCAGTTTGGTCGCACTGTGAAGGCTGCTCAGTGTGACAATGGTCGTGAGTTTGATAACCACACCTCTTGTGACTTCTTTCTCACTCAGGGGATTCAGCTGCGTATGTCCTGCCCGTACACCTCTTCCCAGAACGGCAGGGCTGAGTGGATGATTCGCACCACAAACGATGTCATTCGCACCCTTCTCATTCAGACCTCACTTCCTGCCCGATTCTGGGCTGAGGCTCTCCATACAGCTACTTATTTGCTCAACCGCCTCCCCTCCACTGCCATTTCTGCCCCCACTCCACACCATGCTCTATTCGGTACTCCTCCCAGCTACGATCACCTTCGCGTCTTCGGGTGCGCGTGCTACCCTAACACTTCTGCTACTACTCCTCACAAACTCGCGCCCGCTCGACTCGTTGTGTGTTTCTCGGTTACTCCCCTGATCACAAGGGGTACCGCTGCTTTGATCTTACCTCCCGTCGTATCCTCATCTCCCGGCACGTCGTCTTTGACGAGTCAGATTTTCCTTACTCCACCTCTACCACCCCGACCCTGAGCTGGAGTCCCTCTTTCCGACTCCCGGTGGTTCAACCACCAGTTTCTATTTATCCTCCCTCTACAGGTGTTCCTGGTCCGGTGTCACCGTTCCCGGTGGCTCCTACCAGCCCGTGGGTGGCCCCGCCGTCCCCCGTCGGCCACGCGCGGCCCTGGAGCCCCCCGCCGCGCCACGCGCGGCACCGACGTCCCCCGTCACGCCACGCGCGGCCCCGGAGCCCCCCGCCACGCCACGCGCGGCCCCCGAGTCCCCGGTCGTGCCACGCGCGGCCCCGACGTCCCCGGTCGTACCACACGCGGCCTCGGACTCCACTGCCGCGACCCGTGCGGCCCTGGAGCATCTACCGGCCCCCCTCGTGCCCCCGGGCTTCCCGGCACGCTCCTGGCAGCCCGTGCACGTCTACCGGCGACGGCCGGTGCCGGGGCCGGCGACGTCGCTCCCGCCACCGCCTCCTCCCTCGGCGCTGTCAGCCCGCCCTCGGATCAGCTCCCGCGTCGATCCGGGCGTGTATCACCCGCCTGTTGTCCATCGGGATCTGGCCACACCCATCCCATGGTGACACGGCGGGCGGCGGGCGTCTCGCGACCTGTGGCCCTCTCTACCGTCGAGAGTGAGCCGGGGGTCTCTACGGTACCCTCCTCCGTCCGCGAGGCTCTGGCTGACCCTCACTGGCGTCGCGCGATGGAGGAGTACGCGGCCCTTCTTGCCAACCAGACGTGGGACCTCGTACCGAGTCCGTCTGGTGGCAACGTCGTCACCGGCAAGTGGATCTGGACCCACAAGCGCCGGGCTGACGGGTCCCTGGAGCGCTACAAGGCTCGCTGGGTCCTTCGCGGCTTCACCCAGCGGCCTGGTGTGGACCACGACGAGACCTTCAGTCCAGTGGTGAAGCCGGCCACCGTGCGCACGGTTCTCTCGCTGGCTCTCCAGCGCTCGTGGCCGGTTCACCAGCTGGATGTGAAGAACGCCTTTCTTCACGGGACTCTCACCGAGACCGTCTACTGCAGCCAGCCGACAGGGTTCGTCGACACCAGTCGTCCCGATCTGGTGTGCCGCCTCAACAAGTCACTCTATGGCTTGAAGCAGGCTCCCTGGGCGTGGTACTCTCGGTTCGCCACGTTCTTGACCTCGCTGGGCTTCACCGAGTGCAAGTCGGACACTTCGCTGTTCGTCTTCCGCCGAGGCACCGAGGCTGCCTACCTGCTGTTGTACATCGACGACATCATTCTCACGGCGTCCAGTCAGCCCCTGCTCCAGAGTATCATCCACTCTCTACAGCAGGAGTTCGCCATGAAGGACCTGAGCGTGGTCCACCACTTTCTGGGAGTCACCGTGGAGCCTCGTACTTCCGGCCTCTTCCTCCACCAGCGACAGTACGCTCTCGACATCCTGGAGCGGGCAGGGATGGCTGACTGTAAGCCCTGCGCCACTCCAGTCGACACCCAGGGCAAGCTCTCGGCTGAGGAGAGCCCTCCTGTTGCTGACCCGACGGCCTACCGGAGTCTGGCCGGGGCTCTGCAGTACCTCACCTTCACCAGGCCGGACATTGCCTACGCAGTCCAGCAGATCTGCCTCCATATGCACGACCCTCGCGAGGCACACCTTGTTGTCCTGAAGCGCCTGCTGAGGTACGTTCGGGGCACGGTGGACTGCGACCTCACCCTTCACCGGTCCCCCTCCACCGAGCTCGTCGTCTACACCGACGCTGACTGGGCCGGCTGCCCCGACACCCGTCGGTCTACCTCGGACTATGCCGTCTTCCTCGGCGGCAACCTTGTCTCCTGGTCGTCCAAGCGGCAGCCGATGGTCTCCCGCTCTAGTGCCGAGGCCGAGTACCGCACGGTTGCCAACGGCGTGGCTGAGGCGTCCTGGCTACGACAGCTCTTGGCGGAGCTCCACAGCCCGCTCACCAAGAGCACGCTCGTTTACTGCGACAACGTCAGTGCCGTCTACCTCTCCACCAACCCGGTTCAGCACCAACGAACAAAGCATGTGGAGATCGACTTGCACTTCGTTCGCGACTGGGTCGCCATCGGGCAGGTCCGGGTCCTCCACGTCCCGACCACCTCCCAGTTCGCCGATATCTTCACCAAGGAACTACCCTACTCGACGTTCTCTGAGTTTCGGCTCAGTCTCAATGTAACCAGTGGCTAATTGAGACTGCGGGGGGGGTGTTGTGTCTGTGTCCTCTTTCTTGTCCAGTCTTCAGCACCGCTGCGTCGGTAGCTCAGACTGCGGGGGGGTGTTGGAGTGCATAGAGGCCCATAAGGCCTGGCCCATATTGAGGCCCATACAATTCACAGACTATATGGAACTGAGAAAACACTAAAAGTGCAGCTCATTGAATACAAATGCAACAAGTGTTAACGGTTACCTGAGGTAGCATGTCCCCTGCAGAGGAAATGATGACAGAAACTGATTGTTCCTGCAACACCAAAATGAAAAAAAGCAATAGCCCCTGAAGAACTAACCAATAGATAGTATAAAAACTTAAAATATTACAGCGATACTTTACGGAAATAAAGAAATACTGTAACCATGGTTAATTGCTAATATTTTGTACTCCCTCTGATCCCAAATAAGTACATTCGGACTTGGGTTTTGGCACAAGAATTAAGGTAAGAGGTACAATAATCCTATTGTCAACTGCGAGGGCTAAGCTGGCTGGTAAAGTTTATTGCATTGATTAGGGTTCTAATGGATGGGGCCGATATGGAAAAATGAAGCAAAATGTTGCATTTAAGTTGCAATGGACTAAAATATGGTGCATTTGGAAGAAGGCTAGATTGTCTTATATTGGACTGGAAGGAATAAGTTTATTTTTTCAAGAACTCAAATGTTGAGTTAAGTTCCATGTATAGTTCAAATAGATGTTTATTTTTAATGAATTGTTTTTCTTTTACTTGATAAACATGGATGTACTAATACTGCAGTTACACAATGCAATGACATACGGTTTCCCATTGCAGAATATGGAGTACAAAATTGCCAGTTGAAGAAATGTTCCATACCCTCTCAACAAGTTTTGATAGGCTATCCAAGGTCAATAAAACCTTACGTCCTTGAGTAATCTGGACCCTACGGTCAACAAAATAGGAAAATCGTAATAAAGCCATACTGCACTCAATCCTTGAATGTGGAAAAAACATCAATAACAATAGCTCATAAAGAAGGAAGGCATCAACACTAAGATTAAAACTAGAGTTGTTCAATGGTTGTACTCAAATGGGAGGCAGTTGTGCATACACAATAATCATCTCCGTGTAATAATGAGAGCATGCATACATGATTTTTTTTCATTAACAGGTTTCATTTCAAAGAAAAATTAACTTTAGTCAAGAAGAAAAATGAATGTAATGGCTTCTTCCCTAACTAAATGCAAGATGTGCAAGTTTGATCCTTGTAAAGCATGCATCACATGATTGCTGCTAGAAAACATTTCTTGTGAAGAAAGAGAGAATAAAGAAGTCTATAAGGATCCTCAGGTTGAAAAATAACACGTCACATGAAACTATGGTGTTTGAGAACAGTGAATAAGAGAATAACCTTTTGAAGGTACCAGAGACCTTTGCGTTGAAGATGTCAGTAGCAGCAGATATAAAACTACACTTTCTAGCCAGTGAAATCTTTTCAACATGATCTAGAATCTGATGGTTGGAAAACACAGGAATTATCAAATTTATGCATATTTAACATGTAAAAGGTTACAAAATTAAAAAGAAATAAATCGGGTAAAAGTTGAACCTTCTTCTTTTCTTCTTTGTCATTAGGTAAAAGGGCCTTGAAGGCTTGACGCCATGGGCCATCATCACAGCCAGGTAATGTGGTCCGAAGTATTGCCATGATAGCTTTGATCACCTAGAATAATTGCATAAAAACACTAACATTGTGACATATAGACAGTATGCAGAAGATTATTTGCCATCATTGCATTCACAGGTTTGTTAATGAATTGTTAAATAACAAAAGCAATAACAAGCACTGTTGCTTGCCTGCCAATATATCATATTAAAATGAAAACGATATCCAAGCCTAAATGAAATTCTGTCGGTTTTGGGGGAGGAGCTACACTTATGGAATCTGGCTGGAGGTAGAGGAGTTTCTTATCTCCTCGCTCTCACACCTTTGACTAATTAGTTTGGTGCTTTTTAGGGTCTGGTCTTTTTTTTCTTTTTTGTTAACAGGTGAGTAGTTTCTTTGGAAGGTGAAATGAAGTTTTTTCTACCATGGTTTTTCCTTTAAATGAAACCTGGCTGTATCCTGGGTTCCTAAAACCTTTTTTCTTCTTAATATATTGATACGCAGCTCTCCTGTGTGTTCGAGAGAAAACAAATGAAACCGATGAGACAAACTTGGGATATACTAATGAAAAAAATGCCAAACTCAGGCAAGCAATCTTTCAACAAAAAATGGTAAGGTAAGAAAAACCATAGTACATAAACAATAGCTATGTGACTGTCATATACCAACCCAATCAACGCAAGAATATAGACATAGCAAATAGGTGTTTTTGCATCAAGAACCAACAATAGCCCATGAACATGTAAAATATTCAACTAAGTTCTTTGCATTCCTTCCAAAATAAAGAACAGGTACGTAATATTTTCCCAAGTTTCAAGATGTTACTGGCATCAAGGACTGTAAAGTCAATATCTATGAAGGAAAGCCTGAAAACCATGAGATATTTCTACTCTGCAATGAATGTCTGGAGTAAACTAAATCCATATACCTTTTTTCTGTAGAAAGCCACGCCATGGACATTAAAGGGAATTTTTCTGTTCCGGAAGGACACTTGGAACGCTTTTCCAGTTATCTGCGTAGGAGAAATTTAGATCGCAAATAGAACCAAAATAGTCCAAAAACAACATAGACTACAAATATTCAACCTGTCTTCGGTAGAGGACAGCAATGTTGCCAAAGTTGCAACCTTCAGATGAACTAGATGTAGTTTCAATGATTTTGTCGATAACAAATGCACATTGAGAATCTTCACTGAGGCACTCCTTGACAGTGATCTGTGCAAAGTTAAGGATCATATAATTAAATAAAAAACGCAAGAACAAATGGCAACAATTAAGGATACCTTACAACCAGAAGGGTTGTCGGTCTCAACAAGCTTATGATGATGCCGCTTAGTGTTGTTATGAATTAGAGCAGTTGCTGCTTCAACAATTGCTCGTGTGGAGCGGTAGTTCTTGCTCAACCTGACCTGCAGTCATTGGCATATCAAGCCACTTAACAGGTGAAAACAGGATGCAGACTACAGCACAACAATGTTACCTCTTTGTGATTTGGAAAATCTCTACGAAATGAATCAAAGCCAGATACATCAGCACCATTGAAACTGAAGATGGACTAACATAAGACAAGACAAATTTTAAGCAAAAATAATTCAGAGACCAAAAGTTTTTAGGATAGTACATGTATATCGAATTTGTGTACCTGATCTTCATCACCAACAATAGTTATATGATTGTGGGAAGCTAGAATCTTCAGAAGACAGTATTGCATGGCACTAGTATCCTGGAACTCATCAACTACGATTGCCTGCCACATGTCCTGGCACTCTTTGTATACTGCACAGGCAATGACCAGATCCTTCTAACCAATAAGTCAAAGTAAATGATGTTCTGGGATAAGAACTGAGACTACCTTCAGGAAACTTCGTGAGAAGAGTTATGGATGAGTTTATAAAATCATGGTAATCAAGAGCATTGCACGATCTCAATATTTCATTGTAATGCCGAAGAACAGAAGCCTACACACAAATGCAGTTAAAGGTCAACTTTATCATTAAAATGAAGCAAGAACAAAATGAATTACACAAAGCAGGAGAGCTTACTCCTGTCAAGTCACCCTTCTTTTCATACTCCTCTGAAGTTCTCCCTGAAGCTTTTGCCTATAAAGAGAAGTGGAACAGTATGAAAACAAAAAAAGGGGCACTACCATAAAGGTTAACATGGCTACAAAACAGAGCATATTATCGATACCAAATTATTTTTCCTAAAAACCCTCTAGAGACCACTGCTTAAAGAAAGTGCACATTGATAGGTTTGATCCACAAGGCTCCAGTGTGGTAAACATCCTAATAATAAGCCCAACAGCATAGACCAACATAACAGAATGAAATAGTGCACAATATGAAGCTGCTCACCATGGCTTTAATTCGAGAACTTGAAGTGAGCATTTTATGTTCAGAGTATAGCCAAATATGGTCCACAATTTAGAATGGCATCCTCTCTAAAAACTTTTTAGTGCCTCTGAGAAACTTGGAGTTATCTAATAATGCATTTGGCTTTCTATGCCTCCAGAACAATACATTCTTGGAAGCATGCTAAAGGAACATTTATGGCAGCGAGGAATCAGCGTATACAACCTTCACATGCAGCTTTACAAAATAAATAACAGCAAGCAAATGTGAGTGCGATTAACATTTTTTTCTGGTGAATGATGAATTCACCAAAAGTAGAAGGCACCTGTGCAATAAACTTCTGCCACTTCTTAGCTTTGTCTTTGAAAGAATTTTTTATGTCCCCATCGTTCTGTTTAGTTGTATCTTCAGCACCACTTTTTTTGTCATTTTCTAGTAAGCGTTCCGCCTCAATAACAGCCCTTCGTTGTTGTCCATGTCCATAGATTATGAATTCAGATGTGCGACCTAGCCTTCAAATGATCATAAATAAAAAATATTAGATAAATGTGTACATAATCCAGACTTTCAAGCATTTGAAACAGTGGGTAAGCTTGATAAACAGTAAAAAAAGGGCAATGTATTAAAAAGATGGCATAAAGATGAAATAAGATCATAACATTATATAGTGGGATACTGGGATATACTGATACATCATGTATATATTTGTCCATCACGAGTTTGCCAAACATTGAAGTGCGGTTATATATTATCAGTAGCTGATAATTTAGTTAAAAAAAATCTGTAGTTGATAGAGCTTAAAACTCCACGTCATCCAGTAACTTTCTTATTTATTCGAAGCAAGATTTGTATATCGGTGAGTTTATTACTATGCGGCAATGCAAGTGGTTGAGCAGAAACATATAGGAATACATTGTACTATAAGTATACTACCAACAGAAAAGACATACTTTTCAGCATGTGTCCTGCAAAGCTGCAAGCAGAATGAGTGAAATGTGCTTATTGCAATCTCCTTAGCAACTGCCTTTCCCACCACTGTACCTATCCGATCCCTCATTTCTGAGGCAGCAGCTGTGGTGAATGTCATAGCAAGAATATTTGATGGTGGAATTCCCTAGTCATTAGGAGATGTACGACTATGTGAGCTTAAAATGTCACATAATACTTATATAGTGATTATATCAGACAAGAAACTGTACCTTTTTGAGCAGTGTGAGCACCCTACCAACCATTGTGGAAGTCTTTAGGTCATGCCAGTTACAGGGGGAATAAAATTAGTAAATGACAAAGCATGGAACTAGTTACAAGATTATAGGAGTTCCAACCGGTTCAGTTAAACTTAAATGGCACATTTTGTAAAAATTCAAATCATAATAATGTACGTGAATCAGCCACAGACATACAACAAATGCAAACATTTTGGAGGTATCGAAAGAAAGTTTGGCAATTGCATGTTACCATGACTATACTTAACAAACAAGAAGGTACAGAGAGAAAAAATGATAGTCAATTCTCCAAGCGGCGTACCTTACATCATTCCAAAATGTAGTTTTGTCATACCAAGTCCATAGAAAAATAGATTAACATCAACAATACCAATTAATGGCACTAACAAGACTCATGGTGGATTCAATGTAAAGATTTCACGTTATAGATGTTGGTGCATTTTTCTATAAACTTGGTCAAAGTAAGATAAGTTTGAATTAGATGAAAGCTAAAGCTACCTACATTTTGGAAGAGAGGGAGTACTGATATGGTATAACTTGTCATGGTGAATCGCACTATTTGGTATAATCAGTATTTACTTTGCCTATTTACTTGTAGCAGCTACATAAAAAAAAGGTAGTGATTTTTTAGACATTTGCGTTTTGTATTACTCTTGATCTGTTAAAATGACTCCATAAACATGTCAAACCATGCATAAAACTGCTCAACAGATCAAAGCAACTGAAACAATTGGCCACAGTTGAACCTTATAATAAAACAACATATTGATGGCAACTATATTTCATATATCTGTAATGTTGGATGCTAAGAGATTATATTAAATACACTGAATATAAAAAAGACAAAAGGACAGGTATGTTTACCTTTCCACTTCCTGGACCAGCAACAATCATTAGAGGAACAGCCACATCACTACATGCAGCCTCCCTCTGCCTATCGTTCAAGGAGTGCAAATATTCATAGTACTTCTTTGGAGCACACCCTTCTTCTTCCTCCATCTCTAGCTCCATACCTTGCAGCTCCTCCTTGCCCTTGGCAGCAGAAATATCAGTATGCCCCTCATGGATGGTAGGATCATCCTCCCCATGGAATGCATCAACAAGCTAAATATATCTCAACAGAAAAGGAATCAGATAAACTCAGTAAGAAACTTGATTCCAGACCAAAGCTGTTCTATTTAATTTTTAGTTGCACTGATCCTCAGTTCCAGACACAGGAAACAAGAACAACCTGACATCCTACAACCATTCCATCATTTCATTGTCTGAAGTTAAGAAAAAAGCTATACCTCTCCAGGCCCCTTTGCAATGGAAATTACTGGGGAAACTGAAGCATCACCACACAATGCTATCAGTCCACTTTTTTTGTCCATTTCCATCATCCCATCCGGACACTTGGCATGAGATTCGGTATAGTCCACCTCGCTAATGGCATTGATCTTCCAGAATGCATCTTCAAACTAGATTTATCCCAAAAGAAATTCAACAAATAAATTCTCTTGCAAAACAGGCACCTTAGCCAAATTACAGTGGCATTTCAAGAAATATTAAATCCCAAAGTGTACACATTCACTTCCCTAACTTCTCCCACCACATAGCAACAAAAAATGAATTTTGATATAATTCATAGGTTTTTCCTAACGCCCATTTCAATTCAAGAAACAAGACTCTCCCAGACCCACCCTCCTTTCTCTATTTATAGGACTCCCCAAACCTATAACAATACAATGCACCATCCATAAACTTCCCAATTTTTTCCACCCATCCATGGAACCAGAAACGAGCGTCATGAACACATAAAGTTCACCTACCTCCCCACCATCCGCTGTGATGGAAATGACAGGAGGAAGTGAACCGTCGCCACAGGACAGCACCAAGTTCTCCTCCTCCTCCTGGCTCTTGGAAGAAGACTGAACATCACGCTCCTCACAAACAGTATTCACCTCCTCCCAGAATGCATCCTCAAGCTAAATTCCACCCAAAAGAGAGAACAATGTGAGCTCAATTTCAAAAGTTTACATGAACAAACATTACCATTCCAAAGCAAATCCCATTGCAACAAACAACTTTCTCAATGCCTCATATCTCCGCGTTTTACTTACAATCTCAATAGCTCCCAATTGTACATGAAAAACATCCCCACAATCCCTAACCCCATATCCAAGCGCATCATAAAAAAAAAAACGGTACCGTTGCTATCTCTGGCCCGGAGTCGTCAATCATTGCTGTCACCGCCGCAACCGGCCCTTCGCTCGTTCCACTGTCCTCTTCCGCCGGCCTCTTCTCTTTCTCCTCCTTCCTGGCCGTGGACCGCGCGTGCTCTTCGCAGATGGCGTCCACCTCCCGCAAGAATGCCTCGTCCATGTAGTCGTCGTCGCCCAGAAGGAACCCGCATGGCCTGGACGCCTTCGGGAGGGGAGTGGTGTACCCGTACCCGCACGGCTCCACGCCGCCCCGCTGCTCCAGCGCGTTGTCGGTGACGTTTGCGAGCGGCCGGCGCGGCGGCGGGCACGGGGATGGCGACTCCAGCGGGCGCTTGCAGGGGAGGATAGGGGAGGGGTTGGGGGTGCCGCGCTGGTGGAGGGGGAGAGGGGAGACATTCTCCTTCCAGCGCGACATGGTCACCGGCCGCCACCGGCGAGGTTTTGGATGGGGAGGCGGATGGGCGGGCACGCGGCGTTTTCGACCCTTCTTTTGAAAGAGGACGGAGGGGGTTCCAAATGGGAGAATGGACTGGGTTCACATCACCAAATTGGTCGTTTGCTTTTGCAAATGGACTCGATTCACATCAAATTTGTCGAGTTTGCTCCGATATTTTCGAATATTCTCATTTTTTTACTAAAAATCTTGGAAACTAATTAGTGGCTGCCTAAACAAAAATCGTCCTGGCACCTTACTCTCTCCTGCTCTCATATGGGAATACTGCTACAATAGATCGTGGATGACAAGTGTGACAACCTTGTGTCTTTGGTATTATATTCGATAGTTTATAATAACATAGTATCTCTGGTTTGTCCAGATATAACCATGCATTTTACGTAGCATTTTGGGATGACGGAAAGTTAAAGCATATGTTGCCCATTACAAATTACAATATCTATGCGGGGCCTTTTTAACCAGCTGCGGGGAGCTTTTGGGGATATGTTTGTGTAAGATTTTAACCAGCTGTGGCACTCGGCGTGTAAGAATGACCTTTATAATAAACAATTAGGTTTATGATATAAGTCTATAAAGATAGCATTTTAACTAAGTGCTACCACGTTCTAAAATGCTGGTCGTTTGGCTTTTTTACCTAAATTTGAGTGCTCGTCTTATTAAAAAAAAGTAAATTGCACCCACCATACAACAACTTGTATGGTTGTATCACTTTAGTCCAACAAGTTGCAAAGTTCGCAAGCGGAGACACAAACTTGTCAAATGTGTGTATATACGGTCACATGTATGTCTGTGGATGTATTTTGCCTATGTGACAGGTAACATGGATGTTTGTATGCATGTAACCTCCTATTTTTCGTCACATCTTCTCACATGTATAGTAACATGTGTAAAACTAACTGAGATGCAGAAGAGCATGTTAGTTCCTAACAAGTATCTTATTATATAATGTAATATTTTTTCAACGGAATTGTATAAATATAATAATAATATATATTTTATTTTATATTAGTGATAACTGGTTTTCAAAGAGAATTGTCGGTGCCTGATTTGGTCGCACCGGCACCCACAAGTAATCGCGGTGCTAAACGCTCGTTTCCCAGATGGCGAGAATGAGAGACAAGGGTTTTATCCTGGTTCCGGCCACGGGGCTGTACGTCCAGCAGTGGTGCTATGCACCGGGTTGCGTGTTGCTCGTAGTAGGGGTTTACAAGCAAGGTGGGAGAAGGAGATGAGCTCCCATGCCCCGTGCGGTGTGGTGTGCGTGTTCTAGAGTGTGTATGAACTCGTGTGTTTGTGTCGCTTGCCCTTTGCATGGGCTTTCCTTCCCCTTTTATAGACCAAGGGGGCAGGGTGCGAGTACATGTGTTTGTCGCTGAGTGTTCTGTCCGTCCATGCCGTGCACTGTGCGAGCGGGAATCGCGCCTTCCAACTCTGCTGACGACATGGCAGGGGCTGACGTATCGTCCTTCCTTCTCGTGACGGTTCACGGCGTCGAGGGTGGCAACTTGCGTACGGCGTTCCATGGTCTCCTTCGAGGTTGCCTTCGAGGGTAGCAGTGCGTCTGGCGGGGGGTAAAGTCAAAGGAGTGGTTGGCACAGTGCTGCTAGCAGGGTTAGGTATGGTCGTGCAGCATGGCGCTCAGACGTCCCCTGTTGCAAGTGGATTTGACCGATGTCTTCTCCGGAGAGTAGGTGATGGCGTGGAGCAGTGATCCCTGCTTTTTTGACCGTGTCATGATGACTCTGATGGGTTGCAGAGTCCCGGGCGCTGTTCCCGGCGAGGCCGACTCGAGCTTGGATCGCAAGCTCGAGTTCGCCAAGCCTCGAACGAGACAGAAACTACCCGCTCGAGGGTAGGGGTCGCCCTCGAGGCTGCTGAGCCTCGAACGAGACGGAAACCACCCGCTCGAGGGTGATCGTTTACCTCGAGCGGGATGGGTGCCAAGGTCTCGTAGTGATGGCAGGCCTTTGCTGGGCTGTGGAGCCAGGTTAATGTCGTTGTGGGCCTTGATGCCAAGTAGTTTTTTGGGCCTAGATTGGGGTACCCCTTTTGTAGGTACCCGACAAGAATTAAGTAGATTGACTAAAAATATTCAAAATTCAAAATTTCAACGCACTAGTGAACTTTCTATTTTTTGGAAGGTAATGTTGAATATTACTAGCGCGGAAAAAATGACTTATCGCTTCAACAGAATATATATTATTGAACATTGCATTGACAACCAATACAATATCTTTTCACATTTACCTCGTCTTCTCTGGAATATAGGGATATTCCATAATAGTTAATCTAATATTTGTAGTGCAACGTTTATTAACCGCTCAAGAATAAAATATGTAACCTTTTGTACGTAGGTGTTTTGAATTAACCAAGAAAAATAAAGATAGAGGATAACATGAAAAAAAATTCATCAATTCACTTGCCATATATTGAGAAAATCCACAGGCATGGGGTGTATGTGACCGTATGTGCACACATTTGACAAGTTTGTGTATCAATTTACACACTTTGCGACTTGTTGGATCTAAGTGATACAACCATACAAGTTGTTGTATGGTGGATGCTATTTACTCTTCAAAAATTTATACAAGCTTAGTTAAATTTAAATCATTCTTGAAAACTTTGATTAATAAAGCAGGTCATAACAAAAAAATATGACATTTTGTACAATTTTTGAATAAGACGAACGGTTAAACTTGGGCTCCAAAAGGTCAAACAACCTACATTTTGGAACGGATGAAATAATTCCAAAACAAGTTTAGAAATATAAAGTGAAAACGGACTAAACATTACAAAGACGATGTTCATGCTAGACCTAATGACATCTATCGTATGCTACATCCATGAACCTCTTCGAATACAAATCGCCAAGGTTGGGAAAAAAAATAACCACCAAGAATTAAGAGGAAAATCCTTGCCATTGAACGGCGGAAGATAGTTGTGAGGTTAAATTATATTTTTTTTTATCTAAGGGTGTAAGAACGAAACGAGGTTTTTAGGGATAACAAGATGAGTAGAGTGGCCATTCCACAGAAGTAACAGAATCAAATGTATAATATTTCCCCAAAAGGCCAAAACACATGAACAGATGTATGCATATTGACAAATTATCTGTTGCAACGCCAATCATGGCAAGTCATAGCCATCAGTAGCCTTTGCCACTCCATGTTACAATCTAAGAAGAACAAGCAATTGCTTTCTATCACACCACTCCCGCACAAAAGACCTCTTCCTATTCATTTATTTGCAACTGATCACAAAACATCATAGCACGTATTGTGAAATTTAAACCCATCCGTACCTAAGCATGCGCATATGACAGGTGATGATTTGGTTAGATTTACTGATTTTCCAAAGCCATACGATCATATAACCAGTACCATAGATGAGCTTTCTAAAGTCCAGGAATCGATTCAAGGTTGTACTGCTCTGATGTCTGCTGTCCGTTATCCACCCCTGGCTGTGTTCTTGATTGCTCCAGAGCATTCAACGTCTGAAGGTATGAGTACGAGGTATTGCGATTGGGAGGAGGGGGGCTCGGGTTGCTGATCCTGCTCGCCAGGAAGCGGCGAATGAGGCCCCTGAGGAATGGAGCCATGGTGTCCGGCTCGTACTCCAGAAAGTACATTATTCCTCCCATGCACATGCAGAAGAGGGCCACCTGCAAAGGTTGCCATGTTACTGTTTCTGAAATATATAAAAGGTTGGCACATGCTACACAAGAAAATGAAAGGTTTTCAAAGAGAACATTTAGCAACAAGATATACTCCAACATACCAGTATCAAAAGTTCTGAACCCTACTGTCAGCAGCAGCATGGCCAGAAAAGATTGCCATGCTCCCTCTCAAATTTTTTGAACAAAAAGCCAGCACAGAGTTTTCACTTGGAGTCTGGACTATGCTAAAATCATTCAGACATGAAGATCCAGTTGGTTTCTGCAAATCAAGCCACCAGCTGCGGCAAAATTTGCACTCTGCTTTATGCATGATTTGTATTATTATATAAGATTTTATCACATCTGTGCCGCTTCCTTAAACTATTCTTGTACGGGGAAAAACTTAACACCAAACTGAGAGGAATTAAAAACCCATGAAGGTGGTCAATAAATATTTGTAAAAGCAACAAACACACCATTGTGCCACTAAATCCAATTTACAATTTTATTGGATCTACCACAGAAACTGTTACTGGACAACTAGTGGAATCCATCCTTTTCTTGCTATCTTTGCTACTAGTCTAAAAAGGTGCACGTTTGCTCCACCCTTTGTGAATTGCATGGAGTTTAAAACATAAACCAAGGGGGGTTACGAGTTACAACTAACTGTGCCTTGAGATGCTTAAAACTTGCACAGTCTCTATAGGAGAGGTCAGAGGTGGAGCGATGAAACATTATTTGTATTAGGAATGTTAGCTATACATTCCTAATAATTTGGCATATAGCTAAGGAAGAAAATGCCCATAACAGCTTCCCTTATCGAAAAATTGTATTATCAGATCCTTTGTTGTTGGCTTTAAAAATGTATTGTAGGGGCTGATTGGTTTGCTTCCAAAATGTGCCAAGCCAAAATATGGGCAAGGCCATAAAAATTTCTTTTGCCAAAGTTCCATAACAAAGTGACAATGCTAATCTCGTTCATATTTTGACACTCAATCAATTATCCACGTGTTCTAGTATAAATCGTAGTCATTAGTGTTTGTATTTGACATCAAGTCATTCGGTGACACAATTTTGGTCGTTATATTTTTAACCGGAAGGTCCAGGGTTCGAGCCCCAGCCTCCGCACTTTGTGGGAGCCTATGGCATTGGGTACGCCCCCTTTATATGTTTGACACACAATCAAATGCTACTCGACAATTTTGGCCCATGTTTTGGCATGCCAACATTTTGGCTTGCCCACATTTTGACTTGGCAACTTTTGGCATCCAACCAATCAGGCCCATAAGCTCACTTCACTTTACCTCTTAGATTAATTTGACCAAAATAAAATAACTAGAAAATAGAGTGCAAGGGATTGGGAGGAGCAATAAGAAAAAATACCTCGGCATTTTTAATATTTGGGAGCAGGTGTCGGTTGATCAATATATACCATAGAGAATCTCCAGCACGAGGAAGCACATAGAGGGCAAGCTCAGCCCTTCTAGCTTTCTTTTCCAAAAGAATTGAAAGACCCGACATCAAACCAGCAAACCAGTACACAAGTTTGTGGTCTTTGCTTGCAACCTTTCGGTGCAAACATATAGCAGCCTATGAACATGCAAGAGTGCTATCAGAATCATGAAACAGTTATGATTGAAGTAACATACTTCTGCTATGGAAAATCACCTGGAATACAGTCACAAAAGCAGACAAAAAGGTGGTAGAGCGAACTGCACCCACAAGAGCACGCCAACAAGTTGCACCCGGCGATTCCAGGAACTATTTTTTTATTAGAAAAACATGAGTTAGCACACTGACATAATGTGGATACACATCAGTGGGTGGCAACATTTATATTACAACGAATGGCTATTTGTTGGGTTGTTAGCAGTTGCAGAAATGTTTTCACCAGCAGAAGAAAATGACGCAAGTTTATTCCATGTAGCAAGATTCAAGTATGTTATTGCAGGCACAGTAAAAATTATAACGAAATAAAGTGGTTAGTGCATTACCTTTTGAAGACGTAGAACAACAAAGGGTACAAAAGTCAATGAGAAATATAGAGGGAAGGTTTTCTTAAATGTTGATGAAACAACATTAACATTTTGCGCCAAGCATGATGCTCTGTCAGGATGGATCACAGAACATGGAATGATGGATGGATTGGTCGTCAAATTTATCAAATCCGAAGTCCTCTTGTTTGATAAATAGTCTGAGAGAGCAGTTAGATCCACAGGACCACCTCTACAACATTCTCTGACAGCCTTGTAGACAGGTTCTGCTACTGGTCCTGTCTTAAGGATGAATTCTTGGTATGACTTAGGTAAGCTTTCAGGCCTCATAACAAAAGCATACATAACCTGGAAATAACCCCAATGATCAGATAAGAATTTCACACCATAACATAATCATATTCATATAAAAGCAAACAATAGTTCTAGGTTGCTACATTTGTTACCTGGGCAGATGCCAATGAAAAAAGCAATGAATCTCCATGTCTCCAATGGCTTCCCCAAAAATGAAATCTATTATTAGATTTCGCAGAATTATATGCACACTGCAATTGTTAGGCAGCAATGAATCAACATTTCATGTATATTGGAAACATGAATTTCTACCATGTAAACAAGGAAACTGTTTAGTTGTTCCCAACCTGAGCAAGCCTTGCTAGAAGGTATAGAGATAGAGTGCGCCTCCTACTTGAATCATCTAGTGCTAGTATGGCCAGTCCTGCCACCGAACCTGCTAATATTCTGGTCCATCACGCCCTTCAGTTGAGTCATGAATATGATTTGAGGGGAAAAAAATATAAAAGGAAATGGCCTAGTATGAACCTATTAGATGCATACTTATTAACGAGAGATTGTTGAAATGTAGGCAAAGGAGTTCATAGCAAGTAGGTACTTACGCATTGTACGGTGTCTCCCTTCTCCTAAATCTCCGAAGGAAACATCGAAGTGCATGATACGATCCAGTGAATCCTCCAAAAAGCAACCCTACCCGGCAAGCTTCCTCTCTTACTATAAGATCCTTCTCCGAAACAAGTTGCTGTAAATTAGAATATTTATTATAAAGGCATATTTAATTCAAAAACAATGAAAAGGTGGGAAAGGTGGACTGCACTTGTGGGACGTTATTGGTAAATAACAAATAAGTGAGAAAGGCAGACAGTAATGGTGGAACAGTATTTGTTCGGATAGGAGGCGTGGGCAGCCTCAAGGCAAGAAACAGTAAATCAATGAGTAGCAGGAAACATACTCTAGGTATATCAGTCAAAGCAATCAATTCAGCCCTGGCATAGACTCTACTAGAATATGCCCTACAAATGCCACAACAACTGGCTCAAATATTTTAACTCAAGTCCATTCCATGACTAACGATAATTCAATCTAATATGCATTGAGAAAGCGACAGCTGTAACATCAATAGCAGCGCATGTACACATTGAATCTGGCCATTGCTCAATTCCACCGTAACATTTCCAAGTAAAATCGCCAATCCTACTCCAGTGAACCAACCGAACCAAGGGTAGAACTTTGCATACTGCAATCCCAAGCTTCCAACTGAATTTCCGCGACGGATTCATGCTTCACCCCCACTCAATCTAATTGCACGGCAATGCGAAGTAATATGTGCGGTTTGGAGCAAGGAGGGGTAACCTTGAGGTCGAGAAGCGAGCCATAGGACCTCCGGCGCGCGAGCTTGAAGGCGCGGAGGAGGATGCCGATGCCGACGCGGACGCCGTAGGAGAGCAGGAAGGTCTGGCAGAGGTTCCCCGCGGCGTGCGCCGCGCACGACTCCCCCTCGTGCCCGCACCCCCACTCCCCCTCCCGCTGCTCCTGCCCCTCCCCCGCTCCGCCCTGTTGCCGGTGGAGCTCCTCGATGGCCTCGCGCAGCCGCTCCTCCGCCTCCCGCAGCCGCCGCGCAGCCGCCTCCGACACCGGAGGCTGCTGATATGCGCCCGCCGGCGTGGCCGGAGGCGTGGGGAGCGCCGAAGGGCGCGGGCCCAGGGTGGGTTCCGCGCCGGCGGAGAGGTCGAACGACGGCGTCGAGAGGAACGGCATCGCCGGCGGAGACCTGCCGCTTGGGCCGGGGCCTGGGCCGGACCGGGCTTGGACTCAGCCGCCTCGCTTCTGTTTCTCCTCGCGTCGTCGCGCGCTTGGGGGGAGTTCAGCTTCGGGGGTTGTTGTGTTGGTGAGCCCAAAGCTTGACGGTTGATAATGGTAGTGGCGGGGTCGCGTGGGTGTTACGGACTGTACGCCGCGGCAACCGGCACGGCACGTGAACAGAAGTGGTTACGCCGTGGGTACAACGTGCACGTACCGGGTGATGACCATACAGTTAATTAAGTCCATTAGAGTATGTGTCAACAAAAAAAACTGTCCATCAAGGTGCTTATGAAAATATTCATTGTGGTCAAAATATTCATTGTACATAAATGATCTACTCGTTGGTGCTCGTTGTGGTCGAGCACTAGTGCACTACTGAATAGTCTGATTGCTAAGAAAACATGGCGTGTACCAAATGATCATGTATTCATGTCATGTGGCTTAAATGGAAGTGGTTTCTGTTATTTGGTTTCTTTGAGTTAAAATAAAGGGTTGTAGGATAGCATAGCTTTGATTTGTGCGAGTATGATTTCTAATCGCCTCAATACTTTAGTGTAGTTTCATTCGCACAGATACTCAATCACATGATTTACATCAAATATTTGGGACCATATGTCCCTTTTGTTTGGAAATCAGGTCATTCATATTTCCCATGTTCATTTTTCTTTTTCACTCGTCAAACCTTTTCTATGGACAGACTTCTATGGCATGAGGAATAAAGCAGAATTGCCCGATCAGCAATTAGGGCCAAATGTCGGGGTACGAGGACACGAGATTTTTTTTATTTCCCAGTCAAGCAGCCTAGAAAAAATTCAATTTTCTACTGCTTATATTCAATCTTAATTATATCTAGATAAGCCTGATAAGGTTCAAAGAAGGTGCTGATCTGGAAATTTCTTGGATCCAAATAAAGTTTGAACTGGTACTTGCAGTCGATTACAAACTGTCCAAGGAAGCGCAAAAAATAACTGTACTGTGAAAGTCCATGTAAAAGGTGTGCAAGTCCATGTAAAAGGTGTGCAAGTAGTTCTGTGAAAGTAATCCTCCAGTAAACGTGCACTTAACACTCAATAAAAGTCATTGCGCCGTTTAAGGTTGTGTACAGAAGTAGTTCTGGGAACAAGTAGTCCTGGTTGAGTTACAACAAGCTCATCTGGGTACAGCATCACAGATTGACGAAACTTCTACAGTGAAAACAAAAATGCAAGAATGAATTAACTTCTTTTTTATCTTCCCAGCTGCGTCGAACTGGCATTCTATGATGGCCCCAGAAGGCACCAACTGTACAGCATGAACCAAACACCATAAAATTGACTATTCACTTTCATAATCATCTTCATCTCCGAATGAGAACACTGACGCATCTGCTGCAATCGCCTTGAATTCGCTCATGCTGGAAGAGTCAACAGCTGGAGGTGGTGCTGTTGTGGAGCTGCTCTTGTTGCTGACTTCAGTTTTGAGGGATGTAGCATCAGGTGCCTTTGTGGCTCCTTGTTCACTGGATATAGCTACATTCTCCAGTCTACTAGCAGCAGCTGATGCCTCCTGCACGGTGCTTGTGTCAGATGGTTTAGCAGCATCTGCACTGTTTTGACCACCACTGGCAGTCTTCTCCTTTCTGCCCTTGGATGATCCATCTTCCCCTTCACTGTCGGAGAAAACTTCATCTTTATCACCGCTTCCAGTTCCCTTGTTGGCAGGTGCAGCATTATCTTCTTTTGCAACCGTGCTAGCTGAGGAAGCAGCATCAGATTTATTATCAGCAGGTCCAGCAGCTGGTTTTGGTTTTGGTGGTTGTGAACCATCGTAATCTACTAGAACAACCTCAACTTGGAACCCAGGTGATGGCAGTTTTCTCTGGAAAAATAAAGCATTTTAGTTTCAAAGTCTTAATAGACAAAAACTGATCAACAAGAGCACATTATAACAACACCATAACTAATAACAGAAAATACAAATAAGCAATCCCTATAGAAATAACTGATCACTGATAAAATGTCTTTTATTATTGATGATAAAATATTAGCAGACAAACAAAAGAAATAATACACTCAGTTACAGATTCAGCTTCCTTGATTTCGCTGCTCAATGACCAAGCAGCAGCAAAGCAGTGCATGGAGCATAAGGTTGACTTAAAAATACAAAGTAAATTGAAACAAACAAAACCTCAGGCATCAACTCTAAGATACGAAAAACATTTTCAAAACTATCAACCTAAGATATGTGGGCAAACAAGCATCTCACATCTGATTTCAGCATCATAAGAACGACGTATGGACATATTAGAATTCAGGGCTTAGTAAACACATCTTGTTAAATAGTTTGGTATTCACTCTTCGCAGACAGATATAAATACTATCAACACTGAAGCAACCTTTACCTTGTCAAAATCATCAAGATCAGTTGGATTCAAAGTCACCCTGTTCTCCATCATTGTTGTATTTAGCCAGCTGAAAAGGATATGGAAAGAAATGAAATCAACTATCAAGATAAATAGTTCTTTTCCAGTGTTTCACACAAAATGTTGGTGTCATCCGATTGAAAGCACATGGCATGCAACTCACAAAACATGGGAATAAAAAGAAAGCGAGCACAGTCAGCAATAGAAGCGCACTATCTTGGAAATAATACAATATCCGTACTACATGGAGCTCACCAGTAAAAATCCCCCTGTCGATCATGAAACTGAATCTTGAAATCACCAGCTACCTCGGCCAGGCCAGGTTCTCCGGGCAACGCAAAAACCATAATCCCTTTCTTTGGTGCACTAAACCAGAAATCTTCTGGCTGAAATTATGATAACAGTTTAGCACTTTCCAATGAAGGTCACGGAGGAATAAAGTTTGCACATTCAGTATAAAAGTATGGATACATAAAAATAGATGATAAAAATTAAAATCTAGAATAATACAAATTAGTTTTCACAAGACATACTATAGGTTACAGAAGAATAAGATAGATAATATATACATTTGGTCTTTATTAGGTCTTTGATATTTATGCCTACATGACCAGAGAAAATACTGCAATATTATGAATTTTAATCTCCATGTATAGCTTTGCATTAGCGAACAATATGCTGTGCTAATAGGCATATACATGTAAAAAGCAATACAATGGGCACTGGTACTAGTTATTTTAACTTATAATATCCTTCCAATACAATTGAGCCCTTATTTAGCATTGGCACATCAAAATATACCCACAATGCAAACAGGCATCAAACCATGAAGAATCCACAATATGAGCTACTCAAATATTCCATAGCAAACTACAGGAAGAAACTATCGACCTATGGGTTACTGAATGCAAAATAAGTATGATTCATAAAACAAAGATGCTTACCATTAGTTCTTTTGTTCTTGGATGCTTCTTTGTAGAAAAAAGAACGCCTGCATAACAAATTTATTACTTGATGCAATAGAAGATATCAAAATTAGAAAGAGATGTATTAGTAAATTAGTATATCATGAAACATGGTAATTTCAGTTTTAATCAAATAAACACACCGTTGTGATTAGATACTGTAATTGATGGCCTAATCCAATAGGGGCATCTATGAAGACGAAATCCTCTAAGCATACACCTGGAAAGTGTAATGATCACATGATTAATTACTACAGCACAACACACATGCACATCATATTGACGCCATGGTTGAAAAGTTCATAACGACCTGCGGGGTGGCTGATTTTCACCATTGAAGTAAGTTAAGATGCGCTCAAAATACTTCACATATCTCTGTAAGTTTCCAACATATTCAGATCAATATAATGACAACATTATACAAATAAACTTGTGTATAACAATGTGAGCCACTCACAATCTGACTTGGGAGAATAAGCCCTTTTCCATCTACACATCTTTTCTGGTTATAGTATTCAATGGACTCCTCCGCAGTAGGAAAGAACTGTCCGTTACAAAAGGAAAATAAAAGAAACCCTAAATGTGAGGAATTTGGTACAGGTTTTGTAGCAGGTTATTCTGACTAGTAAACATTGCATGGTTACTTTACCTTTAAAAACAGTAGAAGACTCGAGATCATCAATCCTGTTCTTGCCTTCCCAGCTTTGCAGTGGACAACCACTACATTCTCTATATCCTCCTTCAACCATGAGTAGGCACTATGGCAAAATGATATGACAAGTTGTATTGGAGGACAGTTATGATCATCAAATGGGAAGCAGGCCACCTGAAATATGCACACAAAAGTTGAATATTTCCAATATAATATACCAACAAATTCATCATGCTGCAAGGCTTAAGATTTGACATGACAAGGCACAAAATGTTGAATGACAAAGTGGCTTTAAACCACTGAAAGATCTTTCAAAACATCAACAACTGATTGACAAGTTACTAGAATATAATAAGGAAACTATGACCTAGTTGGGGACATTTTATGCTTAGCAGATATAAGCACCACTGAGTTTTTAGTCACTTTGTTTGCTGCTAGCTGCGAGTGTCATGCCTTATGTGTACAATAAATGTGCAAATAGAATGAACAAGGAGGCATACAAAATAGCGAGCAACGCATACCTTTCCTTCAAAAAGAGACGCATCATATAGCCTTTCAGAGCAAAGATTATACACCTTATACTTCCCCTGTAACATAATGATTAAATTAGAAGGCTACAACACATGATTAGTTAAACATTCCTTACATTTGTAAGAATTTTACAAAAGGATAAGAGTCAAATGCTTCTTCTCTTTCAAGTCTGGAGTCTACATTGTCTAAATGGATCGAATATGAATCAAATGAAGGTTCAACCACATGCGTATATTTATTTCAAAATAAGAGTTAATTTAAAATTAAGGAACCAAACTACTAATGGAGGGCAAAATTAAAAGCATATCAGTTCCAGTAATTTGGCAGTCAAATAGAACATGCTATTTTCATCTATATGTTACAGAAACTATAGCTCTGGCACATTTGATATCCATCAAAAGTCTCATTCTCAGAGGGTGAGCTACGACATCAAGTCAAATAGTTAATGCATGCGTGAAGATGAAAAAGAAAATCCAGCAATGGACACCAACAATCTGAAACGTGTCACCTGGGAAGCATTTAGGTTAATTGTGAAGAAAGTTGATAAAGAGCAGAGTTACCTTATGGTGCATCTCAAAGAACCTGATGACTTCCTCCATGTGGTTGCGGTAGAAGCCCTGCAATGGAGTATTAATTTCTCATTTTTCATGAGCAGATAGAAGGTAACAAGCTTTAAGCAAACTTTGAAGTCTTGTTAGTACACTGACCTCAAAATATCCAAAAAGCCCAGAACTCAAATCACCAGCAGGAAAACCCATAGCAATTATGTTCTCAGTAATATATGTCATATCTAAATCAAATCCTCCTTCCTGCGTAGGTAGCAGAATCAAATCAAAAGAGATTTCCTTTTATATTAAATCTACAAAACCTAATCGATTAAAGGGTCATCACTTATACGATCTGACATCAAATTCCTTAATCAGGTGTTGATAGAGACAATCAACCCCACATGATTTTAAAAAGAAAAGTCAATTTCCTGGAAGCAAAATTTCCCTTTTCTCACTACAGAATTTCCCATTGTCCTTGCTGTTTGTATCAAAGGACATACAACTGGTGATTTATTATCATCATCAGGCACAAAGAAAGATCTTCACGATATTCTGATAGAGAAATTACTGTTTAAAAAGGTAGCTGGCTAGCCTGCCTAGGCACTAAGAATCGCCCTACCGATGTTAAGAGCACGTTACTGAAAAGAGCTAAGCTTGACAGGCACCATGAACGTAAGCTGGCACAAGGGCACATTATGTAGCAAGTTTACATGCCAATGTTCCGACCAGATTCCAGCAAACAATGAAAGCTCAAAAAAATTGTATATCTATTATATCACAGAAGGTGATCAATGAACGCCTGTGTCCCGATCATGTTGCACTAAAAGAACTGAACAGCAATAATATTTAAAGATGTAAATTTTCATCAAAGTTTAGATGCCCATGTATAATTAAAGGTACCTGGTACCGTCTTTTATTCTGTGAGACCATGTGGCGAGCCTTGACCTGCACTGCCTTCACAGCGTTCTTGGAGGAATCCACAATGCCTTTTGTCAAAGAACCAAAAACACCAGGCTGTCCTGTTGTTGGGGAGGTGCTTCCCTCAGCAATCTCTTCTTGCTGTGCAGCTTTTGGAGACAAACGCAATCCAAGGCCACTTGTAAAACGGGCAAAGGTATTCTTTCCTGTTGGCGACTCTTGACCTGATGAAGGCTGGGGAATTTTGAGGTTCTTAGCCCAGGAGGATAAACCAGATGTAGAAAACATGGATGATGGCGCCTCGCGTGCTGCATCTTTTGTGGGAGAAGCAGTAGGTGCAGAAACAGCAGCAGGATCTGCTCCAGCAACTTGACTGGGAGAATCAGTTGAAGCAGCCTGACGAACAGGGTCAGCAGTGGTAACAGGAGGATTTGCAGCTGAATCCTGGTTGTCCGAAGTAGCTGGTGGCAGATCAGATGGCTTAACTTGCTGTTCTTCCATGATTGACTAATGGACTCTAATTACTCTGAAGGACTGGAAAATGTAACATCTGCAAAATACAAATGGGGACACAAGTTAGGAAGACCAATCTACAAGTAACACTTTATGAAGCAAATGGGCGTGCGGATACACAAATAGATCAATTCTTAAAATGATTGGCCCTCTAGTACCCATACTTCACATGATGGGCCCACCAGTGATGGCCTCATTTTGGTCAAATCACTGGATAACACGGACATTTCTGCAAACAGTGTCACATGTCAGACACAGCAATTTCTGACACTCCGCCAATGCCAACGAAAAACGGAAATGTCTGAGTGTTGTGCTATCATGGCCTAAAATTTATGTTCCACCACAACAAGAAAAATTTATGTCTAGTGCCACCTGGTAAACTGGGGTAATCTAGCTTAATCCAAGAGTTTGTAGGGGAACAAGTATAACCTGAAATAGATGCTGAATTGTTCATAGATTGTACAGCAGAGAGAATGAATCCCCTAAACAATGCTCAAACATCTCGTGCCCTGTTCCCTTGTGTCCAAACACCAATCACAAGCTCAGACTAGCAGAATGACAACAGAGCAGACAGCATTTAGTGCTTCTCTTGTGCCCAGTTCGATCCCCAAAATAATCCAATTTTTTTTTAAGATTGAAGACGATCCGAGCGACTATAGAATCAAATTGAGATCACAAGGAGAAGAAAATTCAGATCGGAGCTCGAATTTTTTTATCTGAGACCACTGGGCACTGGCTCCAAATTGAGAAAAACAAAATCCACCCGCTCATGTTCTCTACCAATCCCAAAACCGCAGAACCCAGTCCCCAGACAAAGACAGAGGAGGATGAAAGGCAACCGACAGACTGCCACGATGAACGACCCCTTGGCTATGCCCTTCATGGGTGTTGACCTAAGAAGGCGACGATGACCAACCTGAAGGCGGGGGCGACGGGATCGAGCTTCGAAGGCGAGCCGCGTCACAGATGAGCACCGCCGCAGGAGGTGGAGGCGGCGGCGGTCAAAGGGCACAGCGTGGGAGAGGGAGGTAAGCGGAGACGGCGCCGGCGAGATCTCGCGAGGAACAACCGAAGAAGGCGACGCGAGGACTGAGAAGTGCGGGGACTTCCATTCACCACACCACATAGCTAGCGTCCGATCTCGGTTTCAGCGCCGGACGGCCCATATCAGGCCCATCACGCAAAATAAAGTCGGACGGCCCATATCAGGTCAGCATACAAGTCAGTTCGCGGAAAGCTAAGCCCAGGTTACTTTTCTTTCCTTCTTCCTCGTCGGCCGTCGCGCCACTCCTCCCTGCCGCCGCACTCTCTCTCTCTCTCTCTCTCTCTCTCTCTCCTCCGCAGCGCCGCACCCGCCACCGCCCGCCGCCCGCAGGCAATCAACCTCTCCAGCTTCAGTTGTCCATGAACGCCGGCGGCACACGCGGCCGAGACCCCACCGTCGACCCCTCCTCCCTGTACTTCGTCGACGCCGCCCACCCGTACGCCGCCGCTGCCACCACCGCGCTGACCTCCCACCGGACCAAGTCCAAGTGGTCCCACCTCTCTTCGGTCCCCGTCCCTTCTCCTCTCCCTGCCTCCGCAACCGCCGCCGTGCTCCTCCTCCTCCGCCGCCGCCCGCACACCGCTCTCCGCTTCCACGCATTCGCCCTCCGCCGCCTCCTTCCCTCCCACTCCCCTCCCCCTCTCGTCCTCTCCGCCTCCGCCGCGCACGTTGCCGCCGCCTCCCGCCTCCGGGGCGCTGCCCTTGCCGTCCTCGCCTCCGCCTCCCGCCACTACTCCCCGGCCCAGATTTTCAATGCCCTCGCCGCCACCTACCGCCGCTTTGCCTCCGCTCCATTTGTGTTCGACCTCCTCGTCATCGCATACCTCCGTTCCCGCCGCGACGCCCTCGCCGCTGCCTCCGTTGCCCGCCGCATCCTCGCCGCCGGCGCCCGGCCGCTCCCTTCCACCGCCGCCTCTCTTCTTCGCTCGCTACCCTCTGCCTCCGCCGCACTCGACATGTACCATCAAATTTACACGCATTCGAGTCCACAGAGCAACCACCTGCTCCTGCCGACCGTTCAAACCTTCAATTCCCTTCTACTCGCCTTCTACCGCGAGGGCAAGTGCGATGAATTCAAGATTGTGCTCCAGGAAATGGACAAATATTCCTGCAAGCACAACGTCTGCACCTACAACATTAGGATGGCTGAGTACTGCGATCGCAGAAATGTGAAGAAGGCACGGGGACTGTGGGAGGAGATGATTCAGGAAGGGATCGAGCCTCATGTAACTGCGTACAATACAATGATAGGTGGGTATTGCCGTGCTGGGGAAGTTGGGATGGCAGAGGAGATGTTTAAAAATATGCAGATGGGTGGAATTGATCCAAGTGCCATGACATTTGAATGGTTGGTCAGGGGACATTGTATGGCTGGGGATGCTGAGGCGGCAATGCTTGTACGTGCAGACATGAGAAGGAGGGGGTTTGGGTTGGCGGCAGAGGTTGTTGAAGAATTGTTGGATGTATTATGTCAAAATGGGAGGGTTGAGGATGGTTTGGGTGTTTTGCGGGAGGAGATGAGGAGGGGAGAGTTTGTGCCCACCCGTAGGAGTTACGAGGTGTTGATAAGGAGATTTTGTGATGAAGGGGAGGTAGAGGTGGCAATGAGGCTCCAGGCAGAGATGGCTGGAAAAGGATTCAATGCTGGTAGTGAGGTGTACCATGCATTTATCTGTGCCTATGAGAAGTCCGAAGACTATGAGATGGTGGCTAAGTTGAGGAAGGAAATGGAGGTGATTGGCACTTAGGATTGTGATATATGGCTTGGATATTATGCAGCAATGAATGGATTTCATCCTCAACTTATTGCAATAGAGAATTCTGGTAAATCACCTAACTATTTTTACATCGCTCCTCTTTCTTTAGTTCAGTTTCTTAGTTATTCATTCCTGTAGTGTTCTTTGTTCTGCATGGCATGTTATAACCATTAATCTTAGAAAATTTAACTACTAGTGTTGAAATCAGCCGAGTTGATGCTAATTTGTTCTCTAGGTGAGAGGTTTGTAAAGCTTGTTTGCTTTAAATTAATCCTAATTACTGATGTGCAAACATCATGCATCAGTTCTGTATCCTACCCACAGTCACATTCATCTGTGACAGTCTGTTGAAGCTGTGTGGTTGAAATGAAGTCTGCATTATTTTTCTGGGACAACTGCAAATAACTACCTCCCTCCCCCCATCCCCCATGCTGATGATTTTTCTGCCTCCTATAAATGTAGAGGAAAAATTGAATAGTGTCTGGCAGTTCATAACATCTGTGATGCATCCTGAGATACCTTGTTCTCTGTTTTATAGAAGTTTCTGGAGCTGTTTAAAACTAAAATAAGTATGAGACAATGTAGGTGTAGAGTTGAGATATATTTGTTTGTCAATTTATTTGCTCTTCAGAGGGTTCAAACAGTGGTATTTACCATATTTACATGTAAATTGATGGCAAGCAACCACTTAAAGAATACAAGTCCTAGGCCAAATGTCATTTCAACAAATACTTATGTTATAGCACTTAGTTCTGATGGAAGTAGGTTCTCATAAAAAGGCTAATAAATTCTGTAATAGCAAAATGTAGTTCTCAATCATCATATGCCGAATGTTCTATCTGGTCCACTTCTCTATCTTTTCCAGTTGCCCCAATTGAAAATTTATTAGCTAAAAGGCTCCAGTAGACATACTTTGTCCTTAGCAGCTGCAACAGAGTCATAATTGCTCAATAATCTATATCCAGTTTCCAACTTCTCCTATAGCACAGATCCGAGTTCTCTTCTGCCAATGCTGATGTGCAAAACTATGAAGGCTACCAACTCCATCCAGATTCACTTGCAGTCTGCCAGTCTCTAGCAGAATTACAATAGTTGGGAGATAAACCTGAGCTATTGTGTAGTTGAAAATGAAGGCACCATTGCAGCCAAACTTAAGAGCTAACTTTGATCAGAATACTGTCATAGTGATCAAATAAGTCCAAACAAGTATCCATCACCAAAGATAAATGTCTCTAGTGACAAGGTGAATAAGTGTTGTTTTATGTGGTTGTGCATACACCACCCTGATGTTAAACAGAAACCATTTAGTGCAAGTTGATGTTGTTGTAGAGTGGGTTGTTTGAAGAGACATATTAGAAATTCTATTATAATATACTTTACATTCTATATTGTTGATTTGATAGACTGATATGTTCTCCCTGCAGACAGCACAATGGAAGGCTGGAACAAGTACCATTTATTCCTGGGCAAGTCCTTCTCTTTGGCAACAACCTGGTGAGAGGGCTCGTGACGGCGCTGCCACTGAAGATGAAGCAGATGAGGGCATTGGACTTGAACGTGCTCCACTTTCAAGTAAAACTACCGTCTTCATGAAAGTAAAATTTCCCCACAGTTTTACTTTACATGATCCCACAGACTTCTCTTCCCTTGTTCTTAGTTCTCACATCCAAATAAAATTCTGAATCCAGATATCAATTCGGCTCCTTGTAGGCAGTCATACTGTAATCACTGAATCTGTCCTCTGCCGCGACGCCCCGCCCTAGACAGGGATGGGTAAGCTACTCATGCTGACAGCACAGTGGCTGTCTAGAGTTTTGAAGCCCTGTTGGTTAAGGTTTAAAAGGTACTCAATCAGACTGCTGTCACACTGGGCCATCAACTCATGGCGATCCCCCACCATGGAGTTTCTGGTGATGTCACGAAGTGGTTTCTTAGCATGAGGCTCGGAGTCTTTGGTGATGTCAGGACTCAGAATGCTCTGTATCTGCCTTGCCTGCTACCACACTAAGGATCTCGTTTGTGAGAGTCCTCCATGCTCCAGCCTATTTTTTTCCAAGTTGCACCGGTGCTGCGTAGTGGTTGTCAAACAATTCTGCGTGCTTCGACTTTGATGACCACTCTGTAGTTTTTTTTATAAGACCACTTTGTAGGTTGGATGGCCTCAAGCAGAAACATCATCGAACATCAGGTGTATGCCTTCCATCAACATTGAGGAGAGCTGCAGCAATATACAATACGGAAGATCAGATTTATGGCTTTCAGGCTTCCATCAACGTTGAGAGCTGCAGCGTAATGCCGCAATGTAGCCCTTCAAGGGTGAACAGGATTCGTGAGGAAGCTAGTGGTTCACTCAAGGGCATTATGTTCAGGTGGAGCGTAGAAAAAATACTTTTTTTTCTAGGATACGTGTTATCTGAGGGAGGTGAATAGGAAAGTTGAAAAAGAATTTTTGGGGATGCGTTTTCTGTGAGGGAGATGAATAGTAAGTAAAAAGTACTTTTGGAATCTGAACACAGCCCGCTGATTGATCACGTTAATTGACCTTACATATTTTTAGTCGCAGTTCCCTATAACAATTGACGGTAGAGTTTCAACGGCTGGGCTGTGGTTGTTGAGGGCGTCCTCAACAAGGCTATTTGAGCTAGCTATTTGATGGCTGACTCATGGCTGACTCAGCTCAGTGCATGACGTGGAGGAGAGAGATCAGCTCAATGGCTGACTCAGCTCAGTGCATGACGTGGAGGAGAGAGATCAGCTCACCAACTATTTGCTCCTAGCTAGCTACAAGCTCATGAATCGAGGAAAATACATGCAACACTCTACTAGGTAAAGAATACTACGTAAAGAATAGTACATTTGTCGGCCTTAAAAGAAGGAAAGAGAATATTTAAGATATTATATATGAGTCCACAAGATGATGTGGATTTCTCCTACCTAGCAACTGGCTAGGACTGTTGGAGACGCCCTGATGCACGTCGAAGATTTTTTATTTTTTTATGGTCAAGGCTACAGCCTACATGAAATTTGTTTCGCAATTAAAATATTTGCAGAGTAATCCTATCGGTGTGGATTTACGATCCATGGCCCAGCATAGTTTTCCACCTAATCTATTAGAGTGCTGTGGTCGGTGTAGGCGAAACACTATCTTGAGGAATATCACGAGAATTAACCACCAAGGATTTTTTTTTTGGGGGGGGGGGGGGGTGGGGGGTGGACTAGCATGTCATGCATCACTAAACCGCACCCTTTCAGGTAAGATGAGATACAATAACATCTCTTGATAAAAGAAAAAGCAAGGACCCGTTTTTAAGAAAAAGAAATCCACCACAAAATAAGATACGACAACATTTCTCATAAAAAACTGTGATCTTTTCTATAAAAAAAAATCCAGACAAAAAAGAACGATGATGCCATCCAAGTCACCTTGTGGGCCCCGCCACCGAACAACAGTCCACGGTGCGCGACACGGCGACAGTGTCATCAGCACACTCGAGCGGGGAGCCACCCCCTCCGACCCTTCCATCTTCTATCTCTCTTCTTCGCCTCCGCTGCCCTCCGAAAATTCGCGCATCACTCCGCGCAAAAATGACGAGCACACCAACCCGCCACCTCCTTCCCCTCGTCCTCTTCGTCCTCGTGGCGTCGCTGCGATGCGGTAATGGCGCCGAAACCCTAACCCGCGCCTCCCCTTTTTCTGCCGCCACTGTGGCATCCCACACAGCGGCCACTGGGTTCAGTGCTCGCTCCTGCGGTCCTGCCTCACGCGCTTCGCGGTCTGTCGCTTGATCCGATTGTAGGAGCGGAGGCTGGATATGGAGATGGCGGCGAGGGTTTCTGCTCGGCGGAGCCGTCGAGCGAGTGCTCCGGGGGCCCGCCGCTCTACTGGAAGGTCACCCACCCCACCCTCGCGCCCGCGCACCTCCAAGGTGCGTATCGAGGACCAGCTAGACTAGAGCCACCCGTTTTTTTGGAATTGACAGTGGTATATGTTCTTTCTTTGCGTGGTACCTGGAGTCGCTATCACTGAGCTTAGAGTGAACTTCATAAATTAAAATTTCAGGTTCACTGGTCATAGTTGCTGACTTGCAATAAGCCTTGGGTAGTTGGGTTTTATAGACCGTATCAAAGCCCACTTTATAATATGGCTGTCACTGCCATCCACTTGGTGGTCTTATGATCCCATATGTTTGGAGTTTTAGGTGAAGTTGAAATATCCAACTGTCTCCATAAAAAATATTAATTCTCAAATTTTGAAAGCCTTGAAGAGCTGAGCTGACGTCTGAGAAACATTAGTTCTTATCTTCTACTGTTATGAGGTTTTAATGCATCCGAACGCACTAAAGTCTTATGAAACTCCTTTGATTGGATAAGTAAATATCCTTGCTGTTTTCATAAATAAATGTGTGATGTGTCCCTATTATTTGTTCCATGTAATGGTGGTCTTTTCTTGGTACTCCAGATTTACCTGGCTTCACACGTAGTGTCTTCGAAAGGGATCATGCTTTAATAACACCGGAAAGTCATGTATTCAGTCCTTTGCCTGATTGGTACGACTTCCTTCGACTTCTACTTTCTATTCAATTTCTTAAGCTATGGTGATGTCTAATGTCATGCATTTATCATTTACCCTCTGTTTAGGATCAATACATTAGGCGCATATTTGATCAGTCCAGCCATTGGTGCACACTTCACCATGTACCTGGCAAACATGCAAGGTATGCTATTCGTCCCATTTGCAAAGATCATAGATAGAAACGTGGATTTTTTTTTCTAATATGTCTTTTAAAACTTATATGATAAGACCCAGTAATGAGCATTTTGTGGCCCATCTCGGTCATGTGGCACAAAGTTCAATATGGTTTGGTTTAATAATTAGGCAACAAGTTCCCATTGAGATCATATATCATTTTTTACTTCTATGAAGTAGATATTTGCTTCATACCAGATCATTGAAGCCGCTAGTACTAAATTGAAATTTCTTTTCAGGCATGGACAGCCTTTGTGCATCTAGATATAGTCCTCACCTGTTCCATACGTGCATAGCTAAGTAGCTATTAAAAGCAATATGAGATGATTCTATTTTTTTATATTGTTAATGTTATCTTTAATTGTTACCAAAATGAGTACTTGGTACTGAAGTATTGTTTGTGGGGTGCAGATGGCTCAAAATCAGCCCTACCACCGAAAGATGTTGAAAGGTTGGTCACTTACCTAGTATTTAGAATAGCAATAATGCATACTTGGAACTACTACCATTTTTATAGTCTAAGAAATGGATTTTCGGAGCAACAAGTGCTGTAGTGTAAAGTACACCAAGTAAATGTTCATTTTATCAGCATCCAGCTCTTTGTTTGACTTGGAACTTTTAACGAGGTTTCCACTGCCCTTATTGTAAACAAACCTTCCAGGCTTGTTTTTGTACTACAAGGGAGCGTTTCATTGTCTGTGGGGACTGGAACCCATTCTCTGTTGGTAAGTTTTTTTTAAAAAAAATCAGATTTAGTGTTTACTTTTTTTTTTCTTTCTAACTCTTTAAACAAAGCCATTAAGTATATTTATACACTACTTTTGTACATAGCACGCTTAGCATTAGAGTTGAAAGAATAGAAATCCCATTACATGATGGAGTATAAGGGGGTAGATTTTGGTTTGTCTATGCATAACTTCATGCAGTACTATGTTTTAAGGGCAGTCTCATTTGGCTTTAGTCCGCATTTTTTTTCCACCTACGTTTGGCATGTGGAAAATGTCACTCGAGTTTTTGTGACAATTCAATTTGTTACAGGAGAGAGTATTCAGTCATGTCATCAGCTGATATACAATTGTGTGGTCCTAAAAATTCAGCAGCTTTCATAAATTTGCATTCTTATATTCTAAAAAGAATTATTTGCATAAAATTGATTCTTTTGGGAACTTAATCCTCGTATAACTACTTTGCATGAGTTACGTTAATTCTGTATTGATGTAGCATACTATTTTTTTTCCTGAAATACACTTACTAAATCTTTTGATGACATGTGAAGGTTGATTCCTATGCATATCTTCCTGCAAACACAAAACATTCTATGATCTCAGACGAATCTACAACCGTTGTAATATTTGAGAGGAGGTACAATAATCTCATTGAGATGCTACAGCTTGCTGATGTAGTACTATAGCAATTTTATTGATTTTTACCACTTTTATTGGCATCACTGTTGCAATCTTGTTGAAGTTCATCTGTCGGTAAGGTGTATGCTAATCTTCAAAATTGGATTATGTTGGCTGGTAGAAATGGTTGAACTTATGCTGCTCTTTTCTTTTGGTTATGGATAGGATAGACTTGATTCAGTTTTTCCAGTTTTTCAGTTTGTGCACAGTTCCTCTTTTCATTTTTCTAATCAATAATAATAATTAAGACCTTTCTCAATTCTATCCCCTTAGGTACAGTGCTATCGAGGATTCCCACACTGATCTAATTGTCGGTTCAACAGATAAGCAACCCCTTCTTGAAACCCCAGGAGAGGTAGGCCTTACCTGTCAATCATATCTATCTACTGTCTTTGTACAGCTAAAAATATGATTCCTACCATTCAGGAGGCCTGTTTTTCTGTTTTTCATAGCATGCACATCAAGAGGCATGAACTATTGATTAAACATTCTTTCTTTATTTTAGAATGAGGATTTTCGAATTAATGTATGGTTGCTTTCACTGACAGTTTACAATCCTGTCTTGCTTCTGATACTCTTTTTGGCCTTGAAAATTCATGAATAATGTTACTTATTTTAGCTGTCATGATCTCAGGTTCTCAGCACTGATGTAATTCATTGCATCTCGTTTTTTAATTAGGTCTTTCAACTGAGGAAGCTGCTACCAACTTCTCTGCCTTATGATTTTAATATCCATGTAAGTTTGGTCACCTTAGGTTCATTATTTTACTCACTTTATCCCATACCATTCCATTTAAGACAGGCACATAGCATCAGGCCCGGGCACAAGGGGGTGCGACCTGTGCCGTCGCACAGGGCCCCCCATTTCCAAGGCCCCATTTTTTTCAGCACCTGCTGTCGTTGCGGACTGGCGTAGAGAGGCTGTGTCTGACGAAGGATGACGATGGCGTGTCTAGCTAGGTCCAGAAAGCCCAACCATGAGGACGTAGCCACGTAGGCCTCTGCCGCTGGTGGAACGTTTTGATTGGCTTGGCTAAACTGCCGGCTTGCATGTCTAATCGTGTACTTAACGTAGCACATATACAAGCATAGACACGTACAGATATAGCAGGGACCTGAGTGCACGTCAGCTCGGCCGATACAACGAGAATATCTGTCTAGCAGTCTACGTACTCCAATTCTTTTGTGCTCGATCTCCTCGGAATGCATGCTTAATCATTTTGTAGTTTATTTTTCAATACTAATTAATAAATATTAATTATATTTTGCTGGGAGGTTTATAAATTTCTTTACACGTCTAGTGTTCTATGATCACTATCATGATTTATCTAATCGATCTAGAATTATTTTTTTAAAGTAAAACCGCAAAAAAAAATTTAAGTAAAGATTACTCAATCAAGATTAAATAATAATTAGGTATGTGTTTGATGTATTTTATTTCTATGTGATGTATTATATCATATCGGTTATTCTAGTAATTTTGCCGCTTTATTTTGCTACCAAAACAGGTCTCACTTTAGAGTTTCGCACAGGGCCCCAATTTACGCTGGCCTGGCCCTGCATAGCATGCAGCAAACCAAGCACCTTTTAATCTGTCTTAGCCACCTATAAATTTACTTAGTTTGTTTCATTAGTCAACGAGATGAGAACATGTCCATATTCCATCAGACGATCAGAGGGTGTGGTGTTGAATAAGTTTATGCTTTGTAATGCACTTGATAGTTGTCTAACAATGGTACTGAGTTGACGGCATTATTTGTGAGGATCCAGAAGTTGTTCATCGATTCTTTTTGAAAAAATAAAAATCTCTGATGATAGCAGAGTCTAATGTCTTTCTCCCACGTGCAGATAATGGACTTTCAACCAGGCGAATACCTCAACGTGAAGGTTTGTAGAATTTGTGTCTTAGGCTAATAGGTGTTTGGACAATAACTGCCTAGTGGCCTTGCTGCATGAATCATGTCATTTTGTGGCACTACACATGCATCCCATCCTGAAACTTCTTTTTCATACTTTCCGTTCATCTCTACCAGGAGGTTCATTATAATCAACATGGACTTCTGCTTCTGGAGGGTCAAGGAATATACCGATTGGGGGACAGCTGGTAAGGAAGTAATCTAAAAGTCCACCTTTTTCTTTAGGATATTTTTTTAGTGTATGTTTGCTAGGAAGGAGTTACGAAATTATTTGTACAAACTGCAGATGTTCCCTTTCTTTTCATTTTATATTCAATCTCAGTACCTTCTGAAGAACGTTTCTACTGAAACACAGGTACCCTGTGCAAGCAGGCGATTCCATTTGGATGGCACCATTTGTTCCTCAGTGGTAAGTGTACGCCACCTTTGTGTTTGTCATCCATGGACTTGGCTTTTTTCTGGTTAGCTCACTGCTGTTGCCATGATATTCCAGGTATGCCGCCCTTGGTAAAACCAGGACCAGATACTTGCTGTACAAAGATGTCAATAGAAACCCATTGATATGATCAAAGAAACAATGCTCAATGGATACCAATAAGGCGGTAACTCAATATGCAGAGTTGTGCCAGCTATGAAGAAATTCTATGGGAGATGGTTACAGGAAGGAGAAAAGGTGATCTATTGTACGCTTGAGAATTCTCCAAACCAAACGACATGGGAATTCAAATGTGCACTAGTGATGTTCATGACTGACTTTTTTTTTTTGTGACTGGCGCATTTTGAATTGGGAAATTAGTATTGCCAGTTAGATATGCTGTGGCACTTCTGAAATCTCTATTATGGCAAATCCTGTGAATTAGTTTGTGGTTCTAAAAACAAACATGTTGGTGCCTTGTCTATTTCATTTGAATGAAGCATTATGCAGGAGGGGGCAATGCTAAAATGTTAAAGGCCCACAAATATAATAAAATCAGTAGGTACTGTTTCAAAAGAATAACATGCTCATTATATTTTGCAGTGAAAATGATAAATTTAGGTTTATGGTAGTTTCTTGCTTTTGAACTCTGAACTAGTGTGCTACTTATAAGCTATGGCAGAGTATCTATGTTTGGTATTGTTACTTAGTTAATGAATACGCTTCATGATTATAGTAAACTTGCCTTTACAAAACTTGGTGGCAACTGGCAAGTTATTAAAAGAAAATTGAGACGTATTTGCTTTGCTAATCCAGACATGCGAAAAAAAAAAGGAGATGCTTGCTTTTTGTATCATCGCACATGTATGATTCTTCTGTCTCTTCGGGAATTTTGAGCCATACGATTAGAACAGATATCCAAAGATTCCGAAGCTGGACTTTTCTTTGGGATTGAGGTCGCCGTAAGCTGGGTCTTTCATCCGTCCAAATCATTATCCCATTGATGATTCACCCACCCAAACGTTTGTTCGTTCTAAGATTTATTTAGAGCATATAAAAATTATATCCAATTGTTCAAAGAAGACAGTTAAGTCTCCAAAATCCTTTAAAAACAACAAAATTATTTGATGACTAATTAAACACAAGCGAACTAATTAAATTGCTGAATTAGTTAGTAAACTTCATCGGTGTTACAACCAATCGGTCCAATAAAAACTTCTCATTGGACTCTCTTCACAACACTGAAAGACAGCGCAAATACTGCTCGCGACATGGAAAAAAAACATACATAAAAATGACCACAGAATTTGATCCTAGGATATAAGAATTTCCACCGCAACATGACACAATATTTCACGTAACATGTGACATGTGAGTTAAAGTGCAACACGAAAAAATAATATTTGCAACATTTAATTGTAGATTTTGCAATAAATCCGGCACAGGCTTACGCATCGGACGTATGAGGCCAAACATTTGCGGAACTTATTTTAAAGTTCTACTCATTGAAGCTCTGGCCTGCACTTCAGGGAGGAGAGGCGCGTCCGGGCAATTAATAAAGAACAATATTACAGCAAATCAATGTCGGGTTGGATTGGATTGCAACGGCAAATAGCATCACCTGTCCAACAAAAATATCTGGAGCTGTACGACATTCCCATGATCAGCTGCAGCTGAGCCGACGAGGCAAAAGCTAGCAGCTCCAGCTACTAGCTGCTTTGATTCCGACCCCAGCATTTTTGCATTCGCACCCACACCTCCCCACAAAATTCGCAGCGTGTCCCTCCCTCCCTCCCTCCCTCCCCGTGCTCGTGCAGTCGTGCGTGTGCGCTCCCTCGCCCCCCTCCCCTCCCCGCGCGCAAACCCTAACCCTACCCTCGCCCCGCCCTGCCCCGCGGCGCCGTGCCAATGGCGCGCCCCGTGTGAGAGAGAGAGGTATAGACAGAGGCCGCGGCGTTGGGGAGAGGATAGAGAGGAGGAGGAGGAAGGGGAGAGATGTATAAGCAAGGGGGAGCGGGAGGAGGGGCGGGTCTGGACCGGAAGCGGATCAGCGACGTGCTCGATAAGCACCTCGAGAAGGTGGTCGGGTCGCCGTCCACGTCGAGGGGGTCGGCGGGCGGCGGCGGTCGTGACCACCACCGCCTCGTCGTGCCGTCCTCCGCGTCCTCCATCCCCAAGGGCCGCTGCTCCGAAGGTGACGCCTCCCGTTCTTCCTTGTTTCGGTTTCAGGTGCCGCGTCGTCGGCTCGTGGCGTGCTGCGAATCCGGCTGTTGTTTTGTGTGCTCATGAGGCCGTGGCAGCTGTGTGCTGCTTTGTGGTGAAGTATGATTGCGGGTGCGCAATGAGACTGGTTTTGGGTATTCGGGTTGCGAACTGTTGATGCGCCTGCACATGTTTGTTTATATTCAAATTTGAGTGGGCGTGACTGGGAATTTTGTTCAGCTTTTGCTCCCTTAACATGTGGGAATGTCACTGGGTTCCCTATGACCAGGGCCGGCCCTGTAGTGTTAGCAGGCGGGGCAGCCGCCCCGGGCCCCCACATCTCGGGGCCCCCCAATCGTATATGCATGCAATAGAAATACTAAGACTCAAACTATGATACGTTGTTACATGTTACAAAAATAAATGAGCAAACGTCCACTTAACAAAGAATGCAAACGAGCAAACGTCCACTTAACTTAAATGAGCCTATCGCCACGTTTGACCTTTGGATATTTATGTTTAGATCATTCTTAACCCTCCATACCATCTATGTAGGATGATTTCTATACCATGGTATGGGACTAGCCTTAGGAATAATTCTTTATTTGTCATAGCTTAACGCCGTAATCCATATGGCCATACGTAATCTCTCAGCTACCAATGTTAGTGATTGTGGTGGGTCACATATATCTGTCTGACACATCAATGAAATACAAGAGGTTACAAGTTTTCTTTGTGGCAAATAAGAAAATTACCGTTTATTAGGGGCCTCCAATTTTGATTTCGCCCCGGGCCCCATAAAACACAGGACCGGCCCTGCCTATGACATGATATTGTTGATTTGGCAGATGCTGGGTTCCCATGTTTTCGTGTGATTTTCGTGTGAGCTCTTGATGTGCAGATTTTCAGTATTTGTAGCTGTAATCAAGATCCAAAGCTCGGTTTGATTCAACTCGAGACACTTTTGGTTTGACGTAATGTTTGTTTTTGAGTTTTACCGCTAAATTGGGACAAAAGGAACTAAGTGGAATATGCTTCTTGAGTTGTCTTCTACTCCCTCTCTCTCAAAATACTATTCGTTTTGGCTTTTCTAGATGCGTAACTTTTACTTTGTATCTAGACATATGTATATATCTATGACTATGTGCATGTCAAAAGCTATGTATCTAGAAAATGCCAAAACAAATAGTATTTTGGGAAGGAGGGGGTAGTGTTGTATGGTACAGGCCATTTCTACTTCGCATTTATTCTTGTATTTTCAGTGTAGATCTTGTCAGTGATAGAAGTTTGCTTGCTGTTTCTTTTTCTACCAGTTTAGCCTGATTTTATGATGGGTTGTACTTGCTGCATTTGCATCATAATCCTTAAGCACATGCGTTGACACTTCCATTCATATTCCAGGGGAGTCTGATTCTGATAGTGAAGCATCAGATGTTAGTGGCTCTGACGGGGAAGACACCTCATGGATTTCATGGTATTGCAACCTTCGGGGGAACGAGTTCTTCTGTGAAGTCGATGATGATTACATACAAGACGACTTCAACCTTTGTGGCCTCAGCAGCCAAGTCCCTTATTATGATTATGCTCTCGATCTCATTTTAGATATCGAATCGGCTCATGGTAAGGGTTCTACATAACTTACTTATGCACATTACACCTCATGCTGGTCTGCATTTCCTGTATATGAGCCAAACATACTCAAAATCCCATACAGGGCTTCTGTATTTCCTGTCCCTACAGATATCATGCCAGGTCCTATAACCATAAAAGGTAGCTACATAGCTTTTCTACGATGAATTTGGTCAATTAGATGTCTTAATCTTGACATAAAAAATGTTGAAGAATGCCATCTTTGCAACCAACAAGTAATCTAATTTTGCAACGTGTGTTTTGAGACCATCAGCTTTGTGTGTCCTGCGCGAAGTGTGTTACTTGAGACCATCAGCTTTGTATGTCCTGCGCGAAGTGTGTTACACACGACTTAATTCGGTCCATCAGTGGACTGGCAGTAGTGGCTTGATCCTACTTGGCTATTTGTATATTTATAATAATTTGTTCTAGTCAATTGGATGTCTTAATCTAGATGTAAGATGCTTCAGAATCCCATGTTTACAACTAAAAATTGATATATTTTCTCAACACAACTTTTTTAGAACACTAGCCTTTTTTTATCCTGCATGGAATTGAAATTTGTTGCACCCAGCTCAATTTGGTCCATTGTTACGCTGGCGGTAGTCGCCTAGTCGGTTTATCCCACATAATTAGATTAATAATCTAGCTAGAGTTGCATAATAATCTTAGGAAACCATCAATGCAACTGGTTAAAGGATTTTAAGTGTATATAGTTGCAACAGATAGTGGGGCAGCTCTATTGTTATATTATGAAATAATGTGGTCAGTGAAACTTGTCTGCCACGGATGATAATATCTGTAATCTGTAGCTTGCTCTTCACTGCTCCATGTTTCTGCACTTTAGCCTTTTATGCTTGTGACATCTCTGTTACCAATTCTGCGGTATTACTGTTTATTATTGGTGCATGTTTAGCAACTCTATTCAAAACACTCCTTATCTATTTATTTCTACCATCTTCCATAATTTTTGGAGGCCAAACTTTCTGTTAAACCGACTCTTTTCATTGAAACTGTCTGCTAGTTGTTAAGAATGAATGGAAATTTTATACTCCTTCCGATCAGAAATATAAATACTTTAGGACATCAATACTTTCGACAACATGCAACTTTGACTACCAATCTCTGTACAAATATATATTGTTCAAATGAAAACATTATATATTATGAATTTGATTTTCATGATGACCTATTAGCATCAGCTTATGTTGCAAGACTATATTTGGATTTCTTGCTAGTGATGGTCAGAGGTTCAGAGCTTAACAGGTTTTACTTAGGACAAGCTTAAAAATACTTAGGACAAGCTAAAAAAATACTTTTATTTGTGATCTCAGGGAGTATCTAAACTTGGCCATCAGGTGAAGTTTGGTCTAAATATGTTAGTCACTTTGAATATGGATCTTTTACTATTTTACTTATATATTACATCTTTATTTATAACTCTTGTTGGTTTCCATCATACTCTACCCCAGCTTGTTTGGGATAAAATCTTCTGTTGTTGTATCCCTTGTTACTTGTCATTTGGTTGATGTTTTTCAGTTATTATGTAATTATGTAGGTGATATGTTCACTGAGGAGCAAAATGAGCTGGTAGAATCAGCTGCAGAGATGTTGTATGGGCTTATTCATGCACGCTACATTCTGACCAGTAAAGGACTGGCTGCAATGGTACATGTTCTGCTCTATCAGTGTATTTACACTCTCGTAGAAATTTTATTTATTAGGGTTGCATTTTTGGGCAGCTGGAGAAATATAAGAACTATGACTTTGGGCGGTGCCCACGAGTTTACTGCTGCGGTCAACCATGCCTACCGGTTGGACAATCAGATATACATCGTTCTAGTACTGTGAAGATATACTGCCCCAAGTGTGAAGACATCTACTACCCACGGTCCAAGTACCAAGGCAGTATCCTAACCATTCCCTTATTAGACTGTTTTAATGCGTTTTTTTCAAATTGCAACCTCTTCGTGAGAACTGAAACTTGTGCTAATTCTAACACTGATAATGGGCTGCAAATGCTCTCATGTGCTATTGATTCACCTTCACCCCCATGTCTGTTGTCACTGAACACCCATTAAGGCCTTGTTCGTTTTAGCATGGAATGGCATGGAATGAGCTCCAAACCACACGGAATATCTTAGCATGGAATCAACCCCAATCTACCCAAAATATTTGTTCGGTTAGGCATGGAAGGGTTTGAAACCCAACATGGTTTGGTCCCGTTCCATGCCAAAAAGGCCTATTTCATTCCATGAGTATGACCTCATGGAACCAAACCCCATGGTTTGAGTGACATGCATGGAATCACTCAAACCATGCATGGAACCATTCCCGGTTGGGAGCAATTCCTGGGTTGCCGAACAAGCCCTAAACAATAAAACAGTTGGCATAGCCCTCAGCAATGGCCATGAGTTTTCAACCCCGAGAGATCTGTATTGTTTAGTATGTGAGGTTCCAAAGTTGCAGAATATTGCCATTTGTTATATTTTGCTATTTTCTTAACCTTGTTCAGACATTGATGGTGCATATTTTGGGACGACATTCCCCCATCTGTTCCTGATGACATACGAGCATCTCAAGCCCCAGAAGGCTTCCCAGCGCTACATTCCTCGTGTCTTCGGCTTCAAGCTCCACAAGCCATGAAACCTCATTCATCACATCAGGCTATTAAGCTCCACAAGACGCAGCACGAGTGCATGACGCTGGAGGGAGACGAGAGTTCTGCAAGGTGACATGTGGAGCACCACCATTGGCAGATCAGCGGCTTTGGTAAAATTATATCAATGCTTGTACCTAGGCTGGCACGCCTATCCAACATTTGAATGTAGCTCTAAGGAAACCAATGTTGTTGTAACCTAACTGCAGTTGTTCTTTGATTAGTATAAACCTGGACCTTCTATGATGTAGAATATGAGCATTATTTATGGCCCGCGCTGAAAGCCGTTATGCAGTTCAAGCTTCCAGTTCCCTGCTGTGGTTCCTGTAAGAGCCTGAGTTGGTATTTCGAGGTTTACATTAGTTGTAAAAGGGTGAGCCATTTTCTTTTGCAGCCTTCTTGTGGACGAGTTCTGTTTAGTATGCAGCCACATGTTGTCAACTCCTTCAGGCTAGACATGTTCGTTTGTGTTTTGCATCTGTTTGTGTCCGTCACATCTGTGGGCTGTCGCAACTGGCAAAGGGTTGTTACTACCACAAACAGACCAGGTTGTTTGTTTGGGGTCTTTGTCATGATAAATGCTAGGCAAAATGTGACTACCATAGAACGTGGTCTAACGAGCTAAGAGTGTGACAAGGAGCAAAACTTGTTTTTGTGGAATTCACGAAGCATGGCAAGGTGCCAAGGTCTACCATGCGTTTTAAGAGACCAATAAAACGAATACTCCCTCCGTCCCAAATTGTAAGTCATTCCAAGATTTTTGGAGAGTCAAACTTGTTGGAGAGTCAAACTATCTCAAGTTTGACCAAATTTATATAGAAAACTACTAATATTTATGATACCAAATAAGTACCATTAGTTTTTTCATTAAGTATATTTTTATATTATATCTATTCGGTTCCATAAATTTTTATGATTCATTTTATTATTTTGGTCAAACATAAAAAGAGTTTGACTCTCTAAGAATCTTAGAATGACTTACAATTTGAGACGGAGGGAGTAGCATTTTCGTTATGTGTTTGACGGGAACCAACACATATTTTAAAACCAAGCTTATGTGCCAATTATGTACCAATTTAGGTAACAAGTACTGAAATACCTACAATTTAAAATAATAAAACAAAAATTGGCAAGCCTGTCGAGCCCAGCTACTTCGTACGGGAGGAAGCTCGATGATTTGCATCTGGGCCGACGTTGTGGCCTATACTAGGGGGCTTAACTCGGCCCGATACCTTTCATTTGCTGAATGTGTAACTGTCAGACTGCAACGAAGATTTCAGTTTCGATATCGACAGTCGATGCACAAGAGGACAAGCCGTTCGGTGTATTGAATTTGCAAATAATTGAAAACCTAAAATCTGACTCAACCAGAATCACAACACCCACAAACGCAAGCAGTAATCGAACCGAAGTTTATATCGCTCTTGAATTTACTGAGCTATGGAATGGTGCATATATTGCATCTGGTCCAAGGCCAAACTGAATGAAAACTGAAAGCATCACCAGCTCTTGAGCTCAGAAGAAAAATATTCACCAGTACAAAAAGAAATCCTTGCAGGATTCAAGTAAAAAGAAGAAACATGTGACCACGTTTTCGATGGAGTATAATTTATTTAAGATCATTCCCTCCATACTATGTCCATGAGTTTGCAAGCTTGATCTCACATTCTAAAAATGTTGATGCAAAAGACAGACAAACAACTTAAGATGTCATCAATTAACCGGTCAATGCAGCATTGAGCGCACTGTGGACATCGACTCCGATCTGAGCCTCAGCCTTCTCCAAGTCAGTTGAAGCTGACCCAAGCTTGGCAGTGAAATCAGCGAGACCCTTCTGGACCAAGGCTGGGTCGATCTGATCCACAGGGACCGCCTCAACAGCCACAATGTCAGCAATGGAGTTTGCGTGGACAAATGCAAACCCACTGCTCACAAAGTACTTGGTCACATCGTTACCCTCATGTACCGAGAGAACACCAGGCTTGAGCTCAGCGATCGTGGCAACATGGCCTGGCAAAACACCCATCTGACCAGTTGTAGCAGGTACAATCACCATGTCAACCTGAAAAGAAGTGGAAGCAGAGCCACATCAATGAAGGGCGACAAAAGAGAACAGTTTTCAGATAGGTTAGACAGATGGGAACATGGCACACTAACCATAGCATAACACAACACAACACACCACAAGAAAGCAATGTAAACCAGAAATCAATTCCTTGTTAGACAGATAGCAATGGCAAAACATGACCGTAGATAACAAAACTTAACGTTTTGACAGATTTACAAGACAAATAAGCAATGAAAAACAACCTTGATGCAAAAAATTTCCCATGGATTCTGCTTAAACTAATCCTTGCATTATACTTACCACCCCTATGAATAATAAGTTCAAAAACACCACAGGAAGCAGTTTCACGAAACTATTCCATAAAGCATGATAAATACCAAGTGGTTGGTGTCATATCATGGTAAATACATGACAATAGTTAAGGAACAAATTCATCTATAGCAGCAAGCTACATTTACCAACAAGAAACTAAGTCGCACAAATTAAACCAGTAGGTCTATTCATCACAAGAACAACATGAACAAAAGCAGACCAGGCTAAGATGGAATTCTATGGCATGGATCTTACTTCAAAATGATCTTCTCAATCCCAGTAACCAAAATGATCTTCAAAATGATATTCATGAAATACTAAATGTTGGCCAAATGACAACCTTATTTAAGATACAACCGCACCACAAGACACTCACAGTTACATGATAAGAATGGTAATCAGAGTGACCATTTCAACTAAATAATTATAGATAGAAAAAAAGAATAATTAATAAAAACTGAAACAGCAGGCATAACACTTCAGGCACCAATATATTAAAAAAAGAGCTAAACACATAATAGGATTACATCCAATGTGGCAATGTATCATGATAGTCAAAAATAAAACATCGATTATACATACATTAAGATGAGTTAGTGAAATGGTAAAAGAATCTCTTCAAGGAACCCAAATAAGACACAATTCTCACTCCCAGAAAACAAAAGCGATTGCTAAAAGAAAGAATAAAGGAAGACAGAAGCTACGCAGGCAGGCAGGCATACTGGCAGCTTAAAGATGTTCAGCCAGGATGCTCCAAAATTATAGCAACTCATCCATACCACTAAACACCAAAATGATTGGAACCACTATCAGCAGCAATCAATTGCAATAGAAGTAAAATGCTGCAACTTCTACACCTCAGTTAAGTGACTGAAGCTAACCGACACCATTTATCTGGAGGACGTGCGCCATATTGACTAATCCAAGAATGTCAGGTTTGTTCCACCTGCCCATTGCAGCCGCAGCCGAACAACAATGCAAACAACAAACTGCCCGATTATTTTCTAACAACCAATCTCAATGAGAAAGCATGTAGGATCGTCCATTGATCTATCAGACATTTGACCTCAACAAAAAAAAAAAAAACACATGCTAGCATCAGTCATCGCACCACCCTACATCGAATTCCAGACGGAGGTACATCACCCCGTGTGAACCAGATCAAGGCGGGGGAGTCTCCTTAAAAAAATCGCCCTGTAGGTCAGACCGACCCCCAGATCGCGCAGACCACAAACCCTAGAGACGCCCGAACACGCAGATCTGGGGACCAGAAATGGCGAAGGCGGCGGGTGGGCATACCTCCTTGTTGGCGATCTCGGACTTGTAGGGGAGGACGAAGTTGACGGTGAGCTTGGTGGGGATGGAGGCCGGGGTGGGCGGGCGCGGCTGCATCAGGGAGATGGGCGTCTTGGGGGCCTCGAGGTTGGGGGCGACCTTCTTCCATGCCTCCACGAACGTGGAGTCCTCGGCGGCCTCCGCGGGCACCTCCGCCGTGGCGAGAGCCCGGCGGGCGGTGGGCGCCACGGCGGCGCGGGATGCGAGACGGCGGGCGGCGTGGCGCAACATTTTTTTTCCTCCTCTCCTCTCCCTCTCTCGTTTTCCTCTCTCCTAGGCTCGCCTCGTTGCCCTTGCGGATTTCGTCGGATGCGGCCGGGGAGTGGGGTTCGAGCGATTTGGAGAGAGTGAGAGGATGGAAGAGCTGTTATTGGGCTGGGCTCCTCTGCTCGTGCTGGACCCAAACGAATTTATATTTGGGCCTAGGCCCTTCCCATTAATACCACCAATATAAATCTATGGATGAATAAAGAGTTATGCTTCTCTCAAAAAAAATACCACCAATGATTATATTGACCCTACGAAAGACTCTTCCCTAAAAATAACCTATGAATGACTCTTTTCTAAAAAAAACTGCAAAAGATCATCGTTTCTTCTCGTCTTTTCTTGTCAACATTTGAGAGAGGGCGACCAACGCCCGGCGATTCCTCTCGTTCCTCTTTCCCTCCAGTGGCCAGATCGGCACGGGAGGGAATGGGGAACGGGGATTAAGGTGTCTAGTGTACATATACCTAGCTAGTATAGGTGCTTTGAAGCAGACAGATTTTGCAGGGTGGAGGCGGGTCTCCAGAATGGGAATAAGCGGAGTCGGTGTCTTGCTGACCAGCAATGAGCCGGTGTGGTGTTCGTACCCCGGATCTGGTGCTCCAGGTCACGTTGGGTTCTTTTGGTACTCCCTTGACTTCATTAGATTGTTGTTTGGTGTTGTTTCTTGGGAATTTGGTTTAGCATGAGAAATCAGGTTGGTCTTTAGTTTCCACCAATTTTGGTGGTTCAGCTTACCCTTTGGGTTCTTCTATGCCTGTTCTACAATATTTTTGTGAGAATCTTCCCCAATTTAAACACGCCCTTAGGTTGAAGTTGAAGCAACTAGAGAAGGCATTTGTTCCTTCGCTAGCAGGAGGTCAGCTTCAAACAGGTGCGCTCAGGCCGACGGGAGAAGGCATTTGTTCCTTCGCTAGCAGGAGGTCAGCTTCAAACAGGTGCGCTCAGGCCGACGGCGACAAGGAAGATCCGGAAACGTGTTTGCAAGGACTTGATGTAATTTTCTTTTCTTTGGAAGGTGTTCTCGTAAAATAACATCATTAATTGAACAATTTTTCAGTTTCTTTTTTTTTTACCATCTCCGTTCACCATTATAATTTTATGTATTAAAATTTCGAAAGATGCACGAAAACAAAGATAGAAATGGTTCTATTCTGTCGGAAAATAAATAGAGCTAACTCTGAATAAAAACCTTCAGGTACTACTACAAGACATAGCTTAGATATGACATTCAAATCATGACAACAGTTGTTTACCTCACCCATCGTAACTGCATCGCCATTGGGGACTACAAAGTCACTGATTTTTAAACATATACCTACAAATTATGAGGATGCCCGCCATTTTGCATGAGAAGGCTATCTCCTGACCATTACCCATAACCCATAGCGGAATCCCGGCAGTGGGAACATCGAAATGGAAACAGTTCCTTATTTTCCCCATCTCATTTGAATCAACAGCAACAAAAAGGATATTTGTTTTCCAGGGAAAACAAGATGATTAGATCATTACACAAAACTGCTATCCAAATTATAAAATTAAACCCCCAGAATGATGAAGCCGTCCCACAAAAAAAACAGGACGATTTAAGTTACACAAAATACTGCCAATTACCAATTATCACAAACTCTAATTTCGCCAACATCACCAACACCATTTCTGCGGCATAAATATCAAAACTATATCGAATGCATACATAATGTAAAGGTAAAATATGTTGGCCATGTGCGATATGAAAGGGTTGGCCACCCCACCTATAGCACCTCTATACAAAGCCACTCTGCAGGCGCCTTCGTGGTACCATGGAGGCATGCAATCGCTCCACCTTGACTTTGAATGACAGCAAATCCTGGAATAATGACATCATACCACTAGGCCCTGATGGCCTTTCTATACAGGTGAGGTGAGGGTAGAGCCATCAACCTCTCTCGATGCACAATATGACTCCTCTTGTCAAACCGCATAGTGAACTACAACGTTCAAGAACGAGATACGTTGCAATCCGTGTGCTCCTCAACACTGACTGTAGGTCAATAGCCATAGCCATCTTGTACAAGCCTGCAACAAACGTCCAATAGATAGCGTGCCACGATATGCTTGTTCTCGTTGCTTGCATCTGATGTCTATGCACCATCAATTCCGAAATAGTGCAAAGGGCACAACCTGTGGGCCAAAGATGCAACCCACCAAACTTCCAAAATGTGGCCTCAGCCAATCACAACCTTCCATTATCACTGCGGCGGAGGCTGAAGAGACTGTGGTTGGGTGTTATAGTGGGCATAGGATTGAGAGTATAGGGGATTCATCATGCTCTGCAAAAACGCAATACGAGTTGTGTCTGCTAAAACTTTAATTAATGAAGAAAAAACAAAGGATTAAGATACAGGAAGAAAACCCACCTGTGACTGGAGGGGGCCAGCAGAAGCCATTCCATAATGCATCTGAGATGACTCATCTTGCGAGGGATCATTATATGCCGCTTGCGTAAACATTCCATGAGATCCATGGGCCATGTGATCCTGGATCATTACAATGGCTTATTAGCATACATAAGCAAGGGATATGCTTAACAGAATAGGTTAGTTGCTATAATGGTTATGAACGGGTATCAAGGAATAGACCTGAGATACAATGTCATTGGTTGTACCAATATGGGAGTATCCTGGATGTGCATTTTGGTTCATATAATTCCCAGAGTATCCAGATTGGGGTGCTTGAGTAAACTCAACACCATAACCACCTTGAGAGGCCTGTAAAAGGGAAATCTTTGAGCCAAAAAATAAAAAAGAACTACATTCCACATGCAATCATATAGTTTGTCGTAAATTTCACAAAGTCATTCAGGTAGTAAAAACAGCACGTGATAATATGTAGTACACAAACCTGGGTAGAGAAATCTGCAATGTTGTAAGGCACATGAGATCCTTGGCTCTTGAAATCGTCTCCAAAGAAGTCCTAGCAAAACAAAAAAAAATAAGTATTGCATCAACATATAGTGCAACAAGATAATAATGTCAGGCATCATTTATTGCCAGTACCTGAGACATCCCACCAATGGAAAAACCATCACGGAATGTTTGACTGAGTCCTTGGACAGGCATCTAAGATGAATAGGAGAATGTTACTATGCCACTAATGTTATTATTTCCAGTATTATTACAAGATAGAAACAAGCAAACCTGTGTCATTAACCCAGTTTGGGACATTTGGGCTGCACCAGAAGGCTGACTACTAGGATTCTCCATATTGTAGTTAAAGTTTGACCCCATGCCACCCATAGCCTGCTGAGAGTTCTGTGAATGGGCAAGATGGCCACCAATAGGACCACCAGTATTGGAACGAGGTGCCCCAAAATTTCTACTTCCAGGTTGAGGCACTGGTGGAACAGCTCCAATGGGGCCATGCATTCCACGGGTCGGAATTGCATATGGTTGAGAATGTGGAGTCCCAGGAAATGGAGGAAAGGGCATACGAGGTACAGCATAACCTGCTGGGTGCACACCAGGTTTATGAACTCCATTCGGGGGGCCATAAGGAACAAATGATTGTCCTGTATTTGTAGAGGGAAGGGGTGTCAGCGGTTGAGAGGTAAATTTTATGTAAAGCAAAAACACAACATGAATGTGTAAACTGGACATACCTTTCCCCCTACCACTTCTCTTATCTGCTGCTGGGCTGGCCCCAGCCCCAAAATTGGCTCCATGCATAACACCTTGACCACCGCCAAAGAACAATCTCCTGTCATTATAGATCTATACGTACCAAAAATAGCATTGATTAGATGGCAAACAAACATTCTGGATGCATCGCAGCAATAATCAGGGGAAAAATATTCACTTTTTTTGGCTTCTGAAATTGCACCATACTCTGCTTTAAGTTATTTAAAGGTCCTTCTACCAAACACTCATGCTCCTAAATACACAAAAGCGTGTCAAGCTCAAAACAAAACAAAGTAACATAATCGATGAAGTAAATGAAACAAGAGCAACAAGCTATGAAGGGACAGCTTTACCTTGTAATGAGTCAACAAGCTATTCCAAAGGGGCTGCTTGCTCAATACTTTTGGATTACCAAGAATAACAATGCCATACCGTGCACGAGTTAGGGCAACATTTAGCCTGCGTGGATCATTAAGAAAACCAATTCCCTGGGAGAGTAAAGAGAAGGTGTCAGTTTGCTTAGCGAAAGCACAAACAGGTACTGAAAGCAATCATATATTGCACATGTAATGCATGCCGCAAATAAATAATTGAATAGATGAGCATCCAGGAATATTCCACATTAACAGAGGCATGCTGGTTTCTAAGTATCAATGCAAATAAATAAATCACAAACAGCTGATACAGTGACACTAAACAAAACATTAATAGCTGCAAAATGAACAGACATTCAACGGCTAGTTTATGTTGTGTAAAACACCACATAGTCAGTCTACATTATTTTCTTTGAAAAGGACAAACAGCAAAGAAGCATACCTGGTGCTCATTGCTTCTAACACAGGACAGAATAATGTAGTCTTTCTCTCTTCCCTGAAAGGAGTCTACACTTGCTACCTGAAAGAGATACAAAACTTAAGCTATCTTTAATATGAGGGATGAGAATTACAATTTTTACATGTTTTGTTACCAACCTCGATTTCCTTGTAAAGTTGTTGACGAAGAGAGCCATTCCTTGACATGTAATTTACAATGTATGCCCTTTGTCCTTCATAAGGTGTAATAACTCCAATCTGCTTGTTGAATAATACATGAGTACAATGTATGCCAGAGGTTTTGTGATGTTCTCCATAAGCTAAAGAATATCCTGGTACAATATGTCCAGAGTATAAATACCTGGCTTGGTACAACACCACTTCTTAAAAAGGTTGTTACAATTTTTTCAACATTTGCAGCTTCAGTTCTATTGAGGTATGATGTTCCACTAGCACTGATCTCTTCTTGTCCCATCTGCAGGAAATTGTTATAAATATAGATCTAAACTGGAAGAGCTTTTGTGTTTGAAACATGACAAGATTATCCAAGAAGCTACCTGCACATAGAAGAACATAGGCCGATTTGGAACAGGCCAAGGAAAATCAATTCCAGATGATTGCCTCTCATTGACAGTCACTCCATTTTGCAGCGTGCCTTCGTAGAAGCAGTTGGAAGGAAATTCCGAGAGGCAAGGATGCATTCTATACTGGACCTGTAAATCACATATGATTAAGCAAGAATAGTAGCCTGTATTCTAATCACTGCAATGTCATTGCTTAAAGCTTGACATAACCTAACAATTGATAGCAACAACAAAAATCAGACATGGACGCCACATTTATACATTCCTTTCACGATATTAAACTGTGTTACCCAAAGATCAAGCCAAACTGTATTAAATTGTGTTACCCAAAAAATCAAGCCAATTAATAGTTTAAACACCTTTGCACCGTAACAACCGATACAAAGGTTCATTCACAAAATGTATACTCTCTAGCATCATTTTTGTATCCTAAAAGTATACTCATATGTTTAGGGGGGAAATAGCTTGTCACAAAAACATCATACGTTTAAAAACAGTGCTTCAGCAACTAACACAGAGTTGAAACAATATGGATATGTTCTATATAAAAACTAATACAAAAGCAATAATTTCCAAAAGGATTAGATTTCAGGAGTCAAGAGTAGACATCTCTACAAAAACCTGTGCATGAGAGAACTAGCAATTTGGTTTCAAAAAAAAAAAAAAAGAACTAGCAATTATTAAGGCACAAAAATCATAGACTTCATGTAGTACTATTGTGACCGGACAAAAGCTGGGAGAGAATAATTAACACCAAGGTAGCACTACTGAGACGTACAAAACAGAGGCAAATATTACCTGTAGCCTGAATGGTTTCACTCCAAGGATAACAAGGCGTTCAAACAGAGATTGTGCTAGCCCTGCACGAGCAGCTTTTTTACACATGATGACTGGACCTAGTTGGCAATGATCTCCGACAAGAACAACCTAAATGAATTGTAAGAGTATCAATACAGGACACTAAAATAAACCTTAATCCGTATTTTTTTGTTGTTACCTGCTTGACACCAAGGACCAAAGGAATAAGACATTCTGGCTCTGTTGCCTGTGTGGACTCATCAATAAGAACCTGAAATAAAGTTCACCATTGCCTCAGGAAATATAACACAAAAGCCATCTATGCAAACTTAAGACAGCAGCAGGTGTATAAAAATTGTTACCTGTCGGAAACGGAAGTTTGAAAGGCGGGGATCTCCAGCACCAACACAGGTGCAACAAATGACATCAGCACTCTGTAGTATCTCTCTTTCAGTGGCACGTTTTAGTGACTTGTATTTCTTCTCATCACTGCTGGACAATTCACCTGCAAAAGCAGAATATACATGTGAGAATACTCATTCAACATAATCTGTGTACATTGCATCCCTCAAAAAATAGTCAATTGTAGCATACTGGCATCAAATTATGAATAAATTACCTTGTTCATCTTTCAGTTGCTGTAGCTTGTGCAATTCGCTCTTTTCAGATGTATCAAGGTGCTTAACCTGCAAGATTTAAAAGATGCATCAGTGACATTCACAGAAGACAAAACTCCATTGAAGCAACAAGAGTAAAGGATGTACCTGATAATGAAGTGTAAGATGCTCAACAGGAGATGAAACAGCTTCTCGAGATTTTGCACATAGCCTAACAACCTGTAGCCCGAAATCACGATTATTAACATATCACAAAATACAGCATCAATCCGTGGGACAACAGGACCACAACAAAAACTGGAGACTCAAGATAAGGGTGGGACAGGTCAAATGCAGGATTTTGTTGCTCGCAATCATTCGATGATCATTCACAGGATATTTGTTACACACATTGTAACAAACATGCTTAAAGAACTATAGATAATTTCTCTTGAAAGGTTCACAAGTGTTAGCACCACATCCAAATGTACAAATCATGCCCGGTTACTCATCCGGACAGATGTAGCATATATAACTAAATAGCAATAACATACTCAACAAGAAGTAGAGAAGAAAAAGTTAAGCGAGCCATGGACTCTTTTCTTATTAATGATGTGCAGTTCTCCTACATGTTCGAAGGAAACAAATTCAAGCAGGCTCAATGTACCTTGAGACCAGTTGAGCTTATCTTCTCCGCCAGCTGATCAACAGCAACGTTACTTGGAGCACATACAAGAACCTAAGGTTTAGAGAGAAACAATGTCAAAGTGGTCAGACAATTCAACCTGTGAATGATCCACCCTGTGGTCAGACAATTCAACCTCTGAATATATCAGAATAGCAAATAACAGACGCTTACTATTTTATACCTGTCCTTGACCCTGTTTTGCCATGTGATATACAATTGCAGCAGATGTGACAGTTTTTCCAGTGCCAGGTGGACCTTGAATCAAACTAACTGGCTTCTGGAGGACACTTTTAACTGCTAAAACCTGAGCATTCACAGCACCAAATTCAAAAGACAACATCAGAACATTTAGTCAACAGTAATAGAAAATGGATCATAACAGCAGAACCCTACACATCTCTTCTGTGTGTTTGAGAAAAAAAAAATAGTACACGTATATGATGTACCTGGGAAGCATTTAGTTCTGGAAGTCCTGGAGCACCAAAACGTCTTGGTAAGGTATTACGTATTATTTGATGCTCAACTTCATGTCCCAAAAGGTGATGGTATATGTATCTGTGTGATAGAACAAACACATGTAGAATTTTTTTGAGTGATACGGTGTGACAAAAACTTTAAGAATGGAATTATACAGTAAAGAACTAAAAACTAAATTACGTGTTACGGGCTGAGAAGGGCCCATAAGGAGGTCATTGGTACTGTTCACGCGGCTACCATACGCGTGAACAGTTGTTTAGGGTTTGTTGAGGCGCCTAATCTATAAAGGCGGCCTAGGTCCTAGGGTTAGAGTCATCGAAGAAGAATAGAACCAGCCTTTAGGCGGCTTGTTCCTCGACGATCTGGCAAGGTTTCCTGCCTGGCCAGGTGTTCTAGTCTAGTTCCTCCTCTTGTTCTAGTTGATCCATAACATTACCCCAATACAAAATTACTAAGTTAATAAGGGTACAAATGCATGGGCAGTCCTTAATCTTGTCATAGAGTACCATCTAATTCCATGAACTTGGAAACTGCACACTAGGATTCATAAACCTTTTAAATGCGTCATCTAGGTCCAATACAATTTTGACTTGTGATATGAGATCTCCATTGGCATGCCACATCAGAAACCATAGGGGTATTTTGCTCACTGTGGACATGGATGACACATTTAACAGATCTGAACCTGAAATTTTGAAGTCCCTGTACCTGACTCCATTGTTTAAGGGGCACTCATGCATTTCGCTCTACTAACAATATTATTATTCAATACACATAGCTGACCACTTAGTTTAGATCAGAAACAGACAAATAGTTCACAAACTAGCTAAAATTTTTCATTTTAGTGCCTTCTGGATTTAATAAGGCCATTTAAAATCAAAGGACCTCCTGCTCAACCATATTTACTAGTAACATTAACCAGCATAACTTAAACCTGCCTACAAGGCCAAGCATCGAACTCACCCACTGACACTAGTCTCGTCCACGGCGAAAGTTTTCATTGCTCCCTGCATTCTATCGAAGCTAGTACTCTTCCAAACAAAATCAACACTGAATCCAACGCTTAGTTCAGTGGGTACCCCCTGAAATCAGAGATACAATTGCAATACGCTGAGCAGATGCTAAAGACTAAAAAACAAGAAAAAAAAGTGCCACCTTAGGCCGTCATACACTCGTACCTGACTAGCACGAAGCTCAAGTGCCACCTCCTCTTGTGCAGTGAGCTTGATCTGAAAGAACAACGTCCTTAGCACGGGCATAAGGTCAAATTATGCCAATTAAGACTATCAAGCAATTATAAATACGTCCCTACTACACATACCACATGTCCCACAGACTGCCATGTGGGATGTGAGCTATCACCAGGATATCTCAAGCGCAGCTCATCTCCAGGAACAAGCCTCAACTCGTTATCTTCCTAAGATACATAATTGATTTCTTATGTTAGGAGGCAAAGAATGCAAGATTCATAACCAATGTAGTCTGTGACAAATGATGGTAAATTCATTAATCCCATTTATTTCAGCCCTTAAACAAACCTTTGGAAAGACAAAGTAAGCTACACGCTTCTTGTTCAGCCCAATATCCCACCGAACAGTTACATTATCCTTGCTCTGCGACTCTTTCATCATCTAAAGCAAAACAGAAGACAATAATGCAATTCAGTTTTCTGATAGAGAAGGGAGAAAGAAACAGGCGATCATAACCAGAACACAGTACCTTGTCATAATCAGCCTCGAGCTTTATCAGTGGAGCAAAAACGTTTTGATACTGGCAGAAAAGGAGTAAGATATGCTAGTTAGAATATTGCAAATGAGCTATGAAAGAGTGCAAGTACCAAAAAGTAATCTCAAGAAATAGAGGGCACGTTTGGTTCCCAGGCAAAACCTTGCCTCGCCTTGCCTGGTGGTGGACCCATGCAAGAGGCCAGGCAATCCACGCTGCCTAGCTTGGCATGGCGATACAACCAAACATGCCCAGAAATGCAGAGATTTAATGTCATGAAGTTCTAACCTGGTACGCATCTTCATACTTCAAAACTACTGACTGAGGTTCATCATCTACACCAGGCTTTTCAAGATCTTCAAGGGAGGCATCAGGATTTGTCTTCCAGAGCTCTTCCACTTTGTTAATTTGCTGAGCACTAATCTGACGAGCTCGAAGCTGCTCCTGTTCTGATGGCACCTGGAAAGAATCAAAGAAGTAAATTACTCGATCATTAGAAAGTTATTAATAGCTTGAGTTAAGCGCAGATGTGTGGCCGACCAACCAAAGAAAACATCATGAGAATACACTTACCTTTACAAGCCATGACAAGAAACACCTGTCGTCAATAAGAGGACACCACTGGCTGAGATCCCAATTCATATCCTTCAATGCATTAACACTCAAGCAAGGCTCTCTGCACAAAAGAACGACAACGTTCTCCGACTTTGCTGAGATAAACCCAAGAAGAAATACATTCCGGCACCCACAGTTATAGCATTCAAGAATTGTTTCCCCCAAAGGGCTATCCTTGTGAAGGCACACTTCCTTATGCTTTGCCCTGACCTGGAAACACCAAATATATGATTATGACCATCTACATAACAATAGTTCGTATAAATAGGTCAAAGCAGGTGCGCTGTAGCACAAACAAAACAAAAACAATTAAGCATGAGTGATCTAACCTACACCCAAGATATTTATTTTGTATATAAATGAAGGTTCAGTTATGACAACAAGTACATATGTACGGCAAAGTAGACATTCTACCTCATTAACATGTTGAAGGCAGTTGATTACTGTATATTCTTTATGGTGTGTAGCATCACATGCACTTTCTAGAATTAATTCAACAGAATAATATGAGGTCACTTTTCTCATACCCATTCTATCTCAATCCCCCGTTTCGCTTACAAATGACCCTATGGCTCAAGCTTGATGTATGAGAAGGATCAAAGCACTCAGAAGGAGGCATCGATGTACGAACACCAAGGGTGTTTTGATACTGTGGTTGTGTGGCCTTAATGATAAAAAGGATATTTCTGGATAACTACAGAACCTTCAAGTAAGCCAATACAGTTTCAGGATAACAATTTTTTCCAATCGAACTGTCAAAACATGGACAATCTATGGTTTAGGGGTCAACTTTCTAGGACAAAAGGTACCTTGTACCGTTTTGACATCAACTATGTCCTACTCTCGTACAATTTGACATGACTCACTGAAAATACAATTAAGTCGCTTTCCTAGCAAATTGCTTGACTGACAGTATCATGGACCCCCACTTGGAAATGCCTGAATAATAGAAGTAGTGGGTTATTCAACATCAAAATTCAATATAGAATTAACATGTTCTGACTCAAAAAAATTTAACTTTTAGCTACAACTGTTTGACCAGATTCCTAGTCTACTACAATATCAATACAGGATGAACAATTGGGAGTAGAGGTGCAGCTACCAACTCATACCACAAAAATTAAATAAATTTTACTGATTTTAAGATGCCTGTGATCAGCTCCTCGGCTACTCCCATAAATACTATCAAACATACAATTGAGCCATCTGAAATTGGGTTTATTAACAGAACTCTAGCAACCACAAGCCCAAAGCTTAAATTGATGCAGAGTGGCAGAACATGTGGAAGCAGGATTCGCATCCGTTTGGTTTGTAAGCAACTATAGAAGGAGGTAGCAGCGTTCCAATCTTAAAATTAACTATTTCGTTTACATAAGAAAACTAAGCTACATCATGACGAAAGGTAAGGAGACAAACCAAGTGGTTGACAATGTGTGAGCCGGAGGTGTTCCCCCGCGAGTTACAGAACCACTTGCGGCAGGAGGGCACGTTGCACCTAGCCACGCAAGCAGGGTTGTGGATCCCGCAGTACCGGCAGGCGTGTTCAACGAAGTCGCCCTTGCCGTAGTCGTACCCGTCCTCCCCAGCGCCTGCGCCTACAGGCTCCTCGAAGCTGAGCGCGGCGACCCCGGAGGCGAGCCCATCGACCGCAGCAGACGAGCGCGCCTTGGAGGCGGAGCGCGGTGACGGCGAGGAGGAGGACGCCGGCGGGGTAGGGACGTCCTGGGGCGCGAGATCGGGCTCCGGCGAGGCCGCGTCGGGCGGCGGCGGCGGCGGGGCCGGCCAGGACGAGGACGACGCCGCGGCGGCGACGGAGGCCGGCAGCGGCGCGGATCGGGGGGGCGGCTGGGAGAGCTCCGGGAAGTCAGGGTAATCGAAGTCGTCGCCCTGCGTGTTGAACTCGAGGAAGGTGTACGCGTCGCCGGCAGCGGAGGCGGAGGGGTCCGGCTGCGAGGCCGTCTCGTAGAGGTCGGCGGCCGCGGAGGAGGGCGGCTGCGTCGCCATCCCCGCCGGCTAGGGTTAGGGTTTTGCCGCTGGCGCAGGCAGGCAGGCAGGGGGGCTGTGAGGGGGAGACGAGGCGAATCGGGAGGGAGGAAGGGGGAGAGGACGACTCGGTGCGGAGAGGATGGTGAAAGGGGGGGGTTGGGGAATTGGGGTTTGATTTGGTTTGGATTTTCTTGTTGCTTTTTAACCGTGCGGGGTGGCGGTGGAGACTGGAGAAGAGAGCAGTTTCATCTCGTCTCGTGAATTTGGGGATTCCATGGGGTGCACGAGAGGAGTGGGTGTCGTACAGAGTAGACCGACCGGTATGCCAGTATATGCCCACGATCTACGCGGTGCCGAGAGCTTTTTTCTTTTAACGAATGAGTACCGGGGCCGGACCTTACTTATTTTTCTTCATTCGGCCCACAAAAACTAGATGCGCTGATAAGCCCACCTGCCTGTGGTCAAATTTTATCGGAAAAAGTCGTATTTAGGTCCCTCAACTAATGGCCAAGTTTGATTTAGGTCCTTACACTTCAAAACCGGGTAAATCACATCCTTCAACTTTCAAAACCGTTTATATTACATCCCTAGGCGGTTTGGAAGAGCGGTTTTGCTATAGTAACGTGGTTTTGTTTTGTTCCTCCTATTTATTTCTGCTAAATATTATTTAAAAATTATTAAACACCATAGAAAAATTATAAATAATTTTATCATACTCCATATGAGTAGATCTACCGTTAAATATATACTATGGTATTTTTTAGTACAAAACTTTTAATTTCATCTATGCTTTCTATCTATCTATAAAAGAACGAGTAGAATTGGAAACGTTTCTCACCCAATTTGGACCCACGGTACCCCTCACGCCGGACCCACGTGTAAGGGTCAACGGAGATGGGAAGGAGGTCAAACCCACCAAAACTAATATTTAAAAAATGTTTCTGCCAAAATCGAATATTTTTTCTTACCTATATTTTGTCTACCCGTGCCGAATCACTTTTTCCAACTGAAATCGTTTTTCTTTTTTCTTATCGGACGTGGCGCTGGAGTCCCCGACTTAAGCGCCAGCTGCAGGTTCCATCGCGTGGGCCGCCGAGCCTGGCGTCGCTTGGGCCACGAAGCTACTGCGGCTTGGTAGGCTACTACTCGCGGACTGGGCCATCGGACGCGCTTGCTGCGTGGTATGACTGACCTTGAAACCATGGAGGCAATAGCCTGCCGGGAAGCTTTGGCCTTGACAGCTGACTTACTTCTATCAAAATTTAGGATCGTGTGTGACAGCTCAAATGTAATCGGAAGCATCCGAGGTGAAGGGCTGGGTTTGTATGGACACATCACCAAGGAGATCAAAGCAAGAATGGGAGATTTTAGCATGTGTGAGTTTGTCCATGAAGGAAGAGCGTCGAATGTTGACGCACATAACTTATCTCGTAGTTGTATTCATTCTAATGTTGGTAGGCATGTCTGGTTCCTGTCAACTGTCAACGCCTGAGGGCGTTTGTAACAACTATTATTCTGAGTAATAAAGGGTGTTTCATCTAAAAAAAGCTAGGCGTTAGAGTATTCGCAAAAAAACGCTAGGCGTCGGAGTTAGCTACCAACCAATCCCACGGAAGTTTCAAAAAAAGATCCCACGGAAGAGTATGTAATGACCTTGGAAATTAATTGTGAGAGAATAAAAAAAGGAAATTCCTTTCTAATCCCATATCTGAAAACTCATATCTATTCAATAGCATTATCCTAAAATTTAATCTCCGACTAGCCATTTTTATAACTTTTGGTAAGGTTGAATAATTAATTGAGATGTTTTTTACCCTTATAGCCCACGTGTGCTCGTGGCCCAAATGATTTTATTTCCAAAATAAAATTGCTCGACACAATAACAAGAACCAACTAAGAAACCAATAAAAAAGATATAAATAGATTTTTACTTAAATCTTTCAAAACCACGTGCGTGCCGCACGTGCGTCTTTCCTAGTAAATAAAATAACTGAGTTATATATATGATATAATATTATTATTTTTAGTAATTAATTGGAATAATTTATAGCTGTTGTTTCTATATTCCAATTGTGGTGAAATTTTTATGGTAGACTAATTATTGTACGCTTAAATTGTAATAGAAATTTTATATTCAGAAGGGTAAAAAAATGATTTTTCATTATATAGCTTTTTTTTGCGGAAATCATTATCTAGCTTTTCTATCATTTACAATAATTTTTGAAAGATTTGGCGAAACAAATAAGTAAAAGGAAATGACAAAACCACTGCTATTGTAGCAAAACCGCTATCCAAAACCGCTCAGGGATATAATATTAACGGTTTTGCAAGTTGAAGGATGTGTTTTACCTGGTTTTGGAGTTTAGGGACCTAAATCGAACTTGGAGGATAGTTGAGGGACCTCAATAGGTCTTTTTCCAATTTTATCAAAAGAGAAGCTGAGGAGCCTCCTCCGAAAGTCCTCAAAAAAAAATCAAGCCTCCTCCGAAGGCTCCTCCAATTTTGCTTAGATGCGTACCAGAACAGACTGATGTGGTATGAGCAAGATTTTAGGATCCCAACGCAGGCAGTAAAATCTAACTCATAGGATATTACGTTACGATATGTTGTCTGGGTAAATGATGATGATCCCATCTTTAATCATAATTTGGTAATATCATGATATTGGGTGAGTTGTACTCTCTCCCTCCCAAAATAATTATCTTTCTAATTTCTTGAGAAACCACTTTCGGCTAATTATATATATATAAAATATTAAAATATGTGGTACAATATATACATATATATATATCATTAGATAGATATTTAGATCTATTTTTTATAAAAAATATTTAGAGATTTAAATATTATATATATTTTCTATAAATATAGTCAGACTCGTGGTACAGACACCCAAAACGACACTTATCTTGGGACAGAGAAAGTATATGATGTCACACCTTACATAGGAACCTAATCCTAACAAACAAAACTAGGTGAATGTGAGAGAATAAATCGCTGTGCCGCACTTGCCTCCGGCGGCGACAACGACTATGTAATGCATGTTTGTAGTAACATTCGATCTTGCATCTCATTATCTAAAATCGAACATAGGCTGATAGGCTAAGGAGTAGACTTGACCAACCTGTAATGCCTATCGGGCCACTAAGCTACATTGGGTCCTTCTACTAGTTCTATAGTCTCGACGAGTTCCACGAAGGTATGGGAGGGATGGGAATGGGTTGGGCGAGGGTCTATGAGGGATGTGCTGCTGTACTACATTATCACTGAGGTTGTGTTTGAATATAGGGAAATAATTAATGGAATTGAGAAGATTTAATTATGAAGGGAGATCAATGGTTTTTCCCGTCCCTCGCCATTTCGGCATCCTATTCCCTCCCTCCATATCACATAGTCCATACGCCACCTGAACAATGGACAAATCACTCTACTAGATGAATTGCGATGACCACACAGAAAACTAACACATTGGTCTCTTGAAGGTTCTACTGTCCCAACTCGAATAAACTGTTTCAAGCAAAACATTTCAACGATCAAATAGCTGGGATATCATTTGGCTATTGCCGTGCAGGACTTATTATAGCTTACAAAAATTCCAATACATGTTTGGTACACATAGGAAACAGGACTCGAGCTAACTGCAACAAGATAGATGAAATATATATAAGTTCAACATGAACCAGTCACTAGCTCTAATACCCAACTCGAATGGTAGGAGTTCGCAGTGCCAACCCAACTATACACTGTTGCTAGCTTAGGCCACTGAGAAAATAACACTAGAAAACTCATAAAACGTATCGTTCCAACGCAAATGGTCCATCCACGGGTAAAGACTATGGTGAGATTCACTGGCGAGAGAATCAATTCTCCTTCCTGAGAGAAACAGCATAGATAACGCGTTCCAATGCCAGGGTCTCGAGGTAGTGAGCAGCAAGTGTCAGGGATTGCAACTAGCAACTGCATCCCCCAGCCTGAGCCTGAGCCTGGGACGAGCTTGCATTGCCGGACCTCAAGTTCACATCAACCATGTCTTCCTGCTTCGCTGATGAGAGAGTCTCCATCCCAGGAAGTGCCGCTGCAATCTTACGGAACAGAGCCTGCTCACACAAGTTTGTGGTGGTCAATGCAAAACAAAAAAGGACACAAAAAAGTAAGCACTCCCTAAAGAAACCTGACTCCTTTGAACTTCAGCGAAAACACAGTTGCAAGCTTTAGAAGCATGTTTGCCAATACGAACCCAACTAGCAATAAGAAATGAAACATATTTATGAAGCATACCTTAATGTTAAACCCAGCTTTAGCACTGGTTTCAATAAACATCACACCAAGGTCCTTTGCCTTGCCTTCTCCTTCCTCTATCGAGACTTGCCTGTTCCATGCATGAGATACATAGGAATTTCAGCAAGAAGATAAAAGCACCATAGTTACATTACGACCACAATGAGGACTGACTGTATGTGACCATTGGCTATTTTAGTTCACTCAGCTAAGCTGAAAATAACAACGCTTCAAGACAGAAATATTTAAAGATTCCAGTTCAAGTGGAAAAAATGCACATATATATTGAGCAATAAAATGTAGTGTATGTGATGTATATGCATAAATATTGAACTGGAGCTACTCGTTCAAGGCATCTTTTGCACTATAGCACTTATTTACCATCCTTCCCAATCTAAAGTGAATTTGGCCTTGTCTTGACTTTTTTGGCTTTGACCATGAATAATTTAAAAATAATATAGATTGATAATGTTTATATTCATGTTACTAGATCATCACGAATTATACTTTCATAATTTATAAATCTTAATATTTAAAATTTTATATTCTTATAGAAACAGTTAGTTAAGTGCAAGATTGAAGATTGTGCCAATGTCCTTACGAACTTATATTTTTGTAATTCCGATGTAGAAGAGCAACATGAGGTAAATAGAAAAGAAGAAATTTTGAAATTTTGGCTCCAGCATTTTGCGAGGTGCTACCACAACAATTGTAATTCTCACTGAGATTGGGCCAAGGGCCAGGTCCCCTTGACATACTCAGAGCAGATGGTATTCTTCTGAATCACAAACTCTAGGGTACCATCCGACTGAATACCAGATAATACAATTAGAATGATCTTACTGTTTTTGCATGATATGAACTATGGATTCATGGTACCCAACAAGTGCTAATGAATAAGATAACAAAACAGCAAATTTCAGTACCAAAGAAGATAGCACAAAAGTCATCTAGAGGACTATGTATGATATTGCAGAAAACCTAAGGGTTTCGAATCAAACAACAGAAAGATAGGACAGTTGACAATACAATAGAAAACAGGAAACAATGTAAACACCACTCACCTCTTGTCAACAAGGTCAGTTTTGTTCCCAACTAGCACAATGATAACATCACTGCCCCTCTCAGTGCGAACTTCCTCTATCCACTTTGATGTATTTAAGAAAGACTGCCTGCCTACAGCATGGAACAAACAAAGCGAAGAACAATACAGTAAACTTTTGTGTACCGACCTAATCAAGAAATTTCTAAGATAAAGTTCATAGTTAATCTGAAATCCAAAAATTTCTAAAGAAAAACACTATGTGCAGCATCTTTGTTAATGATCAGCAGAGAGAGGGAGGGAGAGGACATTACTTGCAACATCGAATACAATGACAGCAACTGAAGAGTCTCTGATATAGCTTGGAATTAAACTCCTGAATCTTTCTTGTCCAGCTGTATCCCTGCAAGAAAAGAATAAATGCTTAAGGTCAGCAGTCAGTAGATATCATGAGGGATACAGATGACATCAACAGTCACCATACCAGAGTTGGAGTCTCACAGTCCTATCTTCAAGGTACATCGTCTTGGACAGGAAATCAATACCAATTGTAGCCTGCGTGCAACAGCATATGGCTTTGAGAAACTCTCAACCAGCATTACTCTAATAATGCCAAACATTACAGCAATAAACGCAACAAAGGTGTCAAATTTGTACTAGTCAGCTAAATGCAAAAATAACATAACAACTCCAACAATATAGATATGACCGAAGCGGTCAATATTAGTTTGAGACTCCAACATATCAAAGAAAAACTACAATCTCAAAGGCTTTCATTTTCAAGTCATAATGACTCTGTGAAAACAATTATGATGCCATGCCCAGTGCTTCCTGTAAAGTGGCAAGCCTATAGCTATGACAAAAGTTCCTTGTTAAACTAGAATCCAAGGACAGTAAAAAAAAACTTTGCCTTCCTGAAGGGTATTCAGTGGCAAGCTATTCACACCACAATGTCTGTCCCAATTCCCAAATACAATCACAGATTTGGCCTCAGGCATCCCAGAGAACCTCATCGCGGAACAATTCAAGAGCCAGTGAGGAAGTGATCCAATCATACTGGTATCAGTTTCTAGCACTTTCGAGGTGAAAACAAATTATCGGTGTTCTAAAGGTGCTAGCAATTACTACCTAATCAATAATCACTGACCAGGCTAGGTACCGAAACTTTTAGAGCGGTGCATTCGCCACACATGTAAGTGCAACGGTAGCAGAAATATAAATAAGCCAATTGATCCTCCTCTGGATCAGGGATCAGATAAACATTCCATTGTTTCGGAAAATGGCATCATCATTACGGACCAATAAAAAAAAGATGCAGGGCTCTCTACGCTCAAGACTTAACTACCGAACCACCCGATCCAATCGGGCTCAGAATATATCACCATCCCCTGGATCACATCGACCTACCAACCCGCCCACGCTGGATCTGGCGCGCTCAATCGGATCCAACCCAGTAACCCAGCCCCGACGCGGCAAGATAACACGAGCAGCACGCGAGGGATCGATCGCGGCGGAGGCAGGGAGGCCCGAGGCGAGGCGCCGTCGTACCTGGTAGGTGTTGTCGAACTTGTCGTACATGAAGCGGGTGATGATACTGGTCTTGCCGACGGACTGGTCCCCCAGGAACACGAGCTTGTACTTGGCGAGCGCAGACACGGGAGCCATCTCCTACCTCCTCTTCTCCCTCCCAGGCAGGCAAGCGGCGGCGAGGTCAGGTGAGGTCAGATCGGGATCCGGCGGGGGTGAGGGGGGATCTCTCTCGCTCGCTTGCTAGCTAGCACGGTCGGCGTGTGCGTGTCTCCGCCCCCTTGTCTCTCTCGGCCCTCGCGAGTGTTGCGCTCCCCCTCCCTTCTTCCCCTTGCGCGTCTGGCCGTTTGCCTCCGAGATTGGTGCCCGCCGTTTATTAGCGCTCCGCGGAGAAGGCGGGCGGACCGGAGGGCAAATGGCACGAAAGCCGTTTGTTTTGTTTTCTCTTAATATAAAACATGGTACAGTGCCAATAATAAATAACATGGACACATGGTAGCAGTGCTGACTAATGAATAATACTAAGGGTGCGTTTAGATTGGGGAAAGATTCCCCGAAAATACACTGTTCACCAAAAAACACTGTAGATGAATAGTGTTCTGTGAGTAGAAGGGATGTGATGAATAGTGAAAAGTTGGATGAATAGTGTATTTTTGTGGGAACTAAACGGGGCCTAATACGGATCCGGTGTCTCTCGGTGCAGGCTTGTTTGTCACGCAAGCACAATGGTGCTGGTGCGATCGAGCGCCCTGTGCCATCGGGCCAATTCGATTTCCTCCCCAAAATCTTAAGGGTAACGACGCAACGTACTTGCTCGGGAGGATGCATAGAACCGATTTTAAGTTATCGCGGGAGGAAAGGAAGACCAAATATTTGGTAATGTGATGCATAATTGGAGTATTATTCATGATGGCCGTTAATAGACAAAAATGGACGGCGTGTTACATGCAATCGTTAACTTGTGGTCATAGTAGAGATTGCACCCGATCTCAATGCTTAGAAATTCTAAGCACCTGTCACTTATTTGACATGTTGTGCAAAAAAAAAAAACAATTCATTTCATCTTGAGTATTTAGTGCTAGCCGATTGACATTTCAAGCAGCAGCTGCTGATTTTTGCAAATGCATGTATGCTTAGGGCATGAGCAATGTATAATACCTACTTGGTGGTAATAAGGGTGGGTCAAGTTTCAATAGTAAATAGTTGTTCCATTTTACACAATGGAGAAGTATTAAGCCAGGACTCATATCTCAATACTCAAACTCCCCGTGTCTTTCTCTCATCAGACACATTGAAATTTTTTATTTGCTTCATACCGGGTAGTAGTGCTACTGCTATCAGTAACTATCACATGCTCTTCTACTACCCTCCACTCCACAAGGTATCCTGCTAGCATTGATAGCTTACTAGCCCAATTTATTCTTTTATTGTGGACGCCCTTACACAGTTACATCTATTCCATCTTAGATCCAACCATCTAAAAAGGATGTCTGCAAAATTTGATGAGTAGTTTGTCTGGTTGGGACCGATAGGCACCTCAACTGATAATTAGAAATGTATAAGCAACTAATTCGTTCAATAGACAGGTCCGTAGGAAAATAGAAGCAGCTTATTTGTGCTAGGTACTCACCATCATAATTTACATTATTTTCACCAACCCAGTCAACAATTCTCAACCAATTTCAATGAGACTTCCGCGCCCACCCACATGAAGCGAAGATGGTCGATCATTATCACTAGTTGTTTTTGTAGGTCATCTTCTTCTTCGTTCTCTTCCATCACGACACCAGGTTCACCATGTTTGGTCCAAAGACAACAGTTAGGCATGAAACCAACAACGGCAAGGTGCGCGTGGAGTGTCCTTCGCTTGGAGTATTTCTTTTCATTTTTGCAATCTCTACATGGACAACACATGAACCCCTTTGCCGACCGGTTGGCCTCTGCAGCATCAAGAAATGTATCCAGCCCAGTAACCCATGCGCCAGTGCTTCGTTCGCCATACATCCAACGCCGGTCCATCTGAAACCATATTATACAAATTATGCCATTTGTTATATCTACAATTGTACAATTATCGTCCACGAAATACATAATTTATTTCACACATATTCATAAGCCAAAAACATTAATGAACAACCAACAATATAATGGTCTATTCAATTTTTAAATAAAATACATAAATTGACAAAATATATAACCGAGCAATGGTGGAGAGAGAGGACACGTACTGGACTATTGCAGACCGGAGTGGCCAAGATGAACAATGGTGGAGAGAGAGCTCAGAAGAAGAAAACTCTAGTATGCCTCTATGGCGTGGAGTGAAGTGAAGAGGACACAAGACAGTGGAGCCTCAAGTATTGATCCGTGGATAGTCGATCAGGGCGTGCCGCGAGGATCCTTCCAGACACCGCTCACCGCTTGAATAATTTGATGGAGACAGCTTCCGTCAGAGGCTAATTCAATGTTATACTAAAAATCTAGGGCTACTTAATATAATATAATAAGAGAAAAAAGGTAATTCTTATATAAAAAATAAAAATGAAACCATGCAACGGATTATAATATTGACTAGAAACACAGTTATTTAATCATGACGTGCAAATAAACCTTAACACAAAATATTACATCATTGTTTTAATACTCAATACATAATTTATTTCACTCATATTTATAAGCCAAAAAAAATAATTAACAACCAACATGACAACGTTCTTCAACCATCCTTGGGTGGGACATTAGAATGCACTTGAGGATTATTTTTTTCCTCCGTACGAGAGGATGGTGTAGCTGTGACCGCCGGGTTTGGTGGTGCTACAACCGACGAATAATCTCGCCTCACAGCCTCAATATCAAAAGGAGGTTCCTTTCCTGCTGCAATATATTCCGCATGTGTTACTTCCAAATAACGAAGTTGTGCTCTCCACAAACTTTTACTCGGGGTGTAACTTTTGCTAGGGGTCAATTCATTTTTTCCTTTCCCACCAGATGAATGACGGTTATCTCGCCCACCACTGCTACCTCCAGCAGCAGAAGCCATGTCCTTTCGACAATACTTTTAACTTTTATATAAAGAAAATATAAAGAATTAATTATCTAGAGGCTAGTTAATAATTAATCTTAAAATCTATGTGCTAACTTATATGAATATAAATATTCTAGGGGCTAGTTCATAATTAAACTAAAAAACCAGGGGCTACCTTATAAGAATATAATGATTCCAGGGGCTACATACTGGAAACATTAACATTACAATAAAATAATAGAAAATCCAGAGGCTAATATACAATGAAAACATTAACATTACAATATAATAAGAGATAAAATGTAATTCTTATATAAAAAATAAAAATGAAACAATGCAAAGGATTATAGAAATTATTAACACTAGAACTATAGAAATTATTAACAACAATCATGAACAACTACAAAATCTCTCTCCTCTCTAGCTACAAAGCATTAAATGCAACATACTAAACTTCGGTGAGCGGGTAAATGAAGTTACTAACCTTTAGAACACCTAGATGGGTAAAATCTCCACAAATAGTTGAAAAATGGGCAGCACCTCCCCCTAGAGCTCTTGGACGTGAATAACAAGCTCCTCTCGGGTAGATGCAATTTGGGTGGCTGTCTGTCGGGAGGAGGAAGAAGCCCCTTTTTATAGAATACTAACCATAAATGTTTTACCGGCTGGTGGCTCCAGCCCGTACTAAATTCCCTTCACCGGCTGGAGTCACCAGCCGGTGCTAACTATGCACATTTAGTACCATACGTGTTCTAGCCGTTGCCCCGGACACCAGAGGTGTCGGTGCGGGCCATTTAGTACCGACTGGTGACACCAGCCGGTACTAAATTGGCCCAGTGACGTCGGTGCATGGCTCTTTTGCACGTTAGTACCGGCTCAAAGTGCAACCAGTACTAACGTGCCTGGGACGAATGCTCGGTTCTCTAGTAGTGAACTTTTTTACCTCAAATTTAACCGCTCGTCTAATTCAAAAATTTATGCAAACCTAGTCAAATTTAAGTCATTCTTAAAGGATATTTATTAATAAAGAAAGCCATAACAAAAAATAAGTGATATTTGACATAATTTTTTGAAGAAGACGAATGGTCAAAGTTGGTAAAAAGGTCAAACAACTTATAAATTAAAATAGAGGGAGTACTAATCAAATATTTTATTGTTTAAAATAGCTCTTTAATATTTCTTGAGACCCGCATGTTGGCTTTTCTAAGCTACGTGTCATCCAAGAGAATTGACATATATTTTTCTTTACTATTGATGTGGCGTTGCTATCATTTTAACTGATAATTGATGTGTCTTCATGGAGAAGATCGCAGGCATGCATCAATCATGATGAAGATCCACAACATGTTTTCGTTGAAAGGAGAGCATGTTAGTTGGGCTGATTTGGGCTCCCAACGATGAATACCCAGCTGGCGACAAGATGGCTTTTCTGGGCTGACACTTGCCATTTGTGTAACATGGAGGACAAACGGCTATTGTATAGCGTATAGCATTATTAGAGCTTAATAAAACTACAAATGGTACTTTATTAAGAGCATCTCCAGTAGAGCTCCTCAATGAGTCCTTACTCTAGAAGCTAAGCAAAAAAAACCCTCAAAAAACCCCTCTCTAATGCGGCTCCTAAACCCCCTTTTAGGAGTATTTTACATGCCCTTCCAAATTTCCCCTCCAAGCCCCTAGATTTGGGAGCCTCCAATCATTCCTACCAAACCATAGATCCAACATTATGACTTGAGAGTTGTACTACAATTGTAGCAAAAAATAATCACCGCAGTCAGCAAAATGTGGTGGAACAGGCCTTTGAATGTTGTAACACAAACATGGGTTTAGCATGATGCAGAAAGCAAGAGGCTGCTCTGATGCATATATGACACATAGAAACAATCCAAGGGGCAACTATCTTAAACTTCTTCTCTTTGCTTTTTCTAAGCTGAAGCTCTTGGAGGGCATTTCATTTCCTGCATCATGCATGTGGTGATATACCAGGAAAACAGATTCTTTTTCTGGCGCAGCCTCATGTGCAGTACAAGCTCCAGTGCTTCTTGCCCAACCAGGCACTGACACCGTCGGCATCTCCAGAACGATGCACTGACAGCTGCATGGCGCCCAGCAATCAGATAAAATTTAAGTCAATGAGGAGCGTTTGTTTGACATCATGCTACGCAGAAAGATATAGATTGGACATACCTGCAATCTGGAATGGATTTTAAAGCTCAAGGCTCACCTATAGATGTACAAAAAGCCCGCAGCCCGGTGGCCCGCCCAGAAGCCCGGATTTTTGGCCCGGCCCAAGCCCGGCCCGTTACCTGGTGCCGGGCCTGGGCCGTCACCTCGGCCTGCAGGCCAGCCCAGCCCGGCCCGCTAGAAGGAGAACGGGCCGGTCAAGGCCCGGTGTCTCCTCCAACCGGGGCTCCTATCCATCTTTAACATTTTAATTGTGCTAACTCAACAACGTGAATGAAATATCTCAACATTAGATTTGAACATGTTCAACATTTGAGACTCAAAATGTTGAAATTGCACATATAAGATGTTGAAATAGAAATTATTAAATGTTGAAACTATAAATTTAGAATGTTGAACACTGAAACTTTGGTTTTTTTCTATTTGCGGGCTATGGGCCAGCCCGGCCCTTTATTTGTGGCCGGGCTTTCCGGGCTGGCCCGGCCCAAAAACGGCCCGTAGGCCCGGGCTTGGGCCGTCGCCTGAGCCCGCAGGCCAGCCCGGTCCGGCCCGGTGGAAGGTAGCCCGGCCCGGTTTTTACCGGGCCACCCTGGGCCTGGGCCCGGGCCGGGCCGCCCATTTGTACATCTATCTATAGGCTCACCAACCCATGTTAGAAATTACGTCAATGAATGTTGTGTTACTGAAATGCTGCCACACAAGCCTCGTAACTGAGAGTCCATGGTCTTGAGTACTACTGTAAATATATTATACCGTTTACGCTTTCAGAATTATTGTAATTTATTTTACATAATTCTAGTAATTTTTACTGGACCTTCGTTGTACATAATTCTAGCAATTCTACTACTTTTTAAGCATGCTGATTTCACCAGATTTTAGAGTATAGCAAATTCATTGATTCATGGTAATTACGTTAGTGAATACACCCTCCGTCCCTCCATCCCAAAAAGAAGGTAGTTATTCCCTAAAAAAAGGGTAGTTATGGGATGCGTGCACGAGTTATTTTGTCAACTTTGACTTAATTTGTAGAAAAAACTTGCAACATTTATATCTTCAAATAAATTTGTTAAAAAACTAGATTCAAAGACCTTTATAATGATACTAATGATGTATTATAAATATTAATATTATGTTATATATAATTGGTCAATGTTGCAAAATGTTGTCTTCTCGGGAAGCGAGAACTATTCTTTTTGTGGGACGGAGGGAGTATGTGTTAATGTAATTCCGACCGTAAGTAGGTTGTGCATATCTACTACCAATCATTTAGTAGCTTCTAGCTATGATTACCAGGAAGAAAATTCTTGAGTCTTGACAAATAATTTACATGTATCCATGAATTTACAATAACATTCAGGTTCCTAATAAAAAACTTCAGTTCTGTGTGCTAGTTAGACCCGAGTCCAGATAAATCAAGCAAAATTAGAGAACATGATGAAATGAACACAATTCAACAAAAATAGTAAATTATACGGTTAGTTTACCACTGTACAGGGTCAATGAAGGTCTTGTAAATTATGGTAATTGTGCACTATGGAGCCTATAGTAAAATGATAACCTCTGAAGGGAACCATGGGTAGGGCGTGGGTCGTCCTTGGGGTCGCCGCTCCATGGGCACGGACTGCAAGGCCATAAAGATGAATCAAGCCATGGAGCCAAAGGGAATCAAAGGCAGATCTCTAACTCTAACTTGATGATCATGGACATAGGGGATACGCGAACCAGAATGAAGTGAGATTGACCTCTGCATTTGGTGCTGCCATGGCATCTTCACTAGCGAAAGGAACGTTGCCGAGCCAAACCGAAATGAATGGACAGCTCAGCGATCTCCATTCGAGATCAGCTTCTTGGATCGATGGACCCGGATAACCACTCGTCTCGCCATTTCTGTCATTTGCTTTGTCTTCATGGCTACCAGTGTTTACCCCATTCTGTTTACAGCTGGTACTTTGCTCCACGGGCTCCCCAACTTCTTCGTATCCAGGGGCTGGAACGAAGAGGACACGCCCATTGTACTGTCGCATGTTCAACACGCGGAGAAGGAACTGAAGTGAGGTTGTATTACACATGGCAGAGCACACTGTGAGATTTTACAAATCAAAAAGATGTTGCCAAAGACAACTGCTTTCTAAAGTTAAAACTTCAAACTACGTGGTGAAGTAGGAGATGCATCTACCAGTACGGCATCAGACTAATGCAGGGATGACAGTAGTTCATTATGACAACACAAAAGAACAGGGTTACATATGGATACAAACAAAATCGAGCGCTCAATATATGCTTTTAGGGTAGAAGACATATATAAAATTCAAGGCGAGCAATTCCCATCCACCTGTACTTCTCTGATTCAATATCAATATCGGCTACCAGACCTGCAATTCATTGATCGTTTTCAGCCTTGAGAAGTGAATTATATTGCTAAAGACGAGAAAATGAGATTAATCCCTGAGGAGGTGTCCTATGCTATCAGGATATGGTTCAGAGAGAGTTAAATCAATCTAATACGCACCCCATGTAAGCATCAGGACACTAAAGAACCTTGTCTTTCCCTGCACAACAGAAGTAACATCAAGTGCGTGTTGTGACCTGTGTAAAAGAAAGGAGCTGCATCAGCAATTATTCAAACACATAAATGGGACGTTGTTTCCCATATGAAAACTGATAGAAAGTTTGACACAAGGACTTACCTCTGATTATTGCAAACACGGCATTTGATATAGAGAACGGTTCACCAGCGGCATGCAACAGAGATTGTGCCATCCCATTCCCAGTACCTGTTGCACATGTAGTGTGCTCAGAGCACTAATGACAATGAAGTGCCAAATGCTACAGTCTGAATAGAGAAGTTACAATCTACAGGAAATCTTTATCAAATTGTTTTTTCGGAACGATTGCAGATACAAATGAGCCTAAGGCAACACAGTATTAGTCAATAATGTGAATCGTTACACGCTATGGTGATGTACCTGCTGGGATGATTCCAAGTGGCACTTTTATTGCTGTCCCCCAGTCCTCCCTTTGCAGTAAACCATTTACAACCTAGACACAAAATAAAATACCATTAAGTACCAAAATAGAGCAATAGAATGCTCAAAACGCCTGAAAACATACGATTTGAGAGTGTAACAACTTACATAGAATTGCACTCGCACAGGGAATTATCATATTTTGCTAACCTCTACCAGGAAACCATCCCCACGAACACAAATGATCCCATCATATTTCCTAAGATCCAGTGAATGTGCAATCTCTTGAGCATGAAGGCGATGCTTGGTTTCTAAACATGGTTCAGAGTTAGAAATTAGATAGGAGTAACAGGGCATCATATTTACATTTTTTAAAAAAAATTATATGATGAACATATACTACAAACCTTCCACTAATGGCACCGCATATTCTTGACGGTCGTTCTTGCGTGAGAGAAGAATGAGAGAGATGAGACATGTGGCAACATCAAACGACAAATCAATAATTCCATGGAAAATCGGCCGCAAGTCAAGAAATCGAGCATTACAAAGTACTCATCGAAGAAAGATTTTGCTGCGGTTGTATTTTGTTGCAGTGTCTTTTTTGTGCAGACCAGATCTAGCTTCTGGCTCCCGAGGCTCAACGGCGCTGGGGTCACGGGAATGGCTTGCTGAAGGCTATGGAGGACGAAGATTCACGGGGCACGGGTCGTAGGAATCCGCGACCAACAGCTCTCCGGTGCCGGGGTCATGGGGATGGCTCATCGGTGGACAGGGCAGGCGACGACGAGCTGCTGAAAATAGGGGAAGAAGAAGAAGCTGACATGACATGTGGGGTGCAAGCGGGAGGGAGAGAGCAGGGGCAAAACAGTCTATTTAGATGGTCTAGAAAGGAAAAAAGAATAAAGAAATTTACGAAATGGAGAAAATGGGTATCAAAAGAATTCGTAGCCCCGATGTTATTTTTCTCAAGCCTTTATGAATTGAGTGATATGTTTTAAAAGCCTACGAATTTGATGTCAAATATCAAAATTTCTCCATCTATGCTGATGAATCGGTGCATGTCTGTAAAATTTGCCACGCATGAGTATGTGAGGAAACGATCCGGTCTTCTCTAGCAGTCCGAATCATCCAACAGGCTTATTCATCACATCCTTCCTACTCACAAAACACCTTAAAAAAAACATTATTCATTCAACTTTTTATTATTCATCTCATCTCTCGGGGGCTAGCAAGTCCCTAATTATAATGAAGGGTGGCGGAAACCATGTGTCGATTTTAATTACTAACCCAGCCTACTTGCCATGCAATTTGAAAGCAAGGAGTTGTAATTCACATCTGCAGTAGCCCGGCAGCCCCATGCACCCGTGCTGCCCGATCCACAACCGAGCCTCGATCAACTGCTGAAGCACGCCATGAACTGCCACTCCAGAAGATGACTGGAAATCGGGCGAGCAATGCGCTGCACAGCTCCCTCACGGTCAGGGGGCGATGATGAGCACGTGGTGGACTGGTTGGGAATCATCCCAGCCGCTCTCGCGCCTGGCTCCGCGTCTCTGATCCTCGACCTTCGACGTGCAACGTGGAGCCCTAGGTGGGGCAACGATGGCGAAAACAAACGGAGAAGGGGAGCGGGCATGTGGCAACTGACAATGAGTGCACATGTGGTGGGAGGTTATGCCAGCCTCACACGAGCTTATATATTAGGGTTATTTAGGAGAAAAGGTGAAAGAGGATCATGGGATAAGCGAAAGGGTCACCACCATAACGGGCATGGGCAAGAGTCCAGAGAGGCGGCGGCCGGTAGTGAGGCCCCTGGGGAGGCGGGTACGGCTGCGATTACCCTTCGTGCGAAAACAACCTTCAATCATCCAAGGGAAGGATCCGATAGAGCATGCCTCGATCTAGCTGCCGCCTTCCGGTTCGATCTACTCCATGGAGTAGGGTCCACCCATATGCCTACAAAATCAACCTTGGAACTTGGGTCGAATGCTGGGGCCATATATCTCCCTGCGGTACAGCGTCGTCTTGGATATGTGCATGGCCGGCTAAATGTCAACAAGAAAAGGGGTGGGAGCCTGCCGAGTGATCTATTCCGGTGTTGATTCGTCGGATTCAAGCATGGGCAACACACACCATCGCCAGCTGGAGAGTACTCAGCCAGCATTCTTTTGATTTTCTCCGCTATGGCCTCTCTTCCAGGTCGACCAGAAGCTGAAGCTGGTCAGGCACGGAAGCCGCCCTAGTAGCAAGGCTTGCTGGCTCGGCGATTTGGGTGAGCACGTGTCACATGATGGAGCCAGTAGGCATTGTTCAACATGCTAAGGCATAAGATTTTTTTTGTGTGTGTGCGAAATATCGACCTTATTCTGGAGTACCCACATAAAGAAAAAACCTTATTCTGGAGTAAACCACGCTCTGTTTCCATTATGATCTAATTAGACTTCTGTTGCAATTCAATATTGACAAAAAAAGAAATGCATGGCTCTATATTGTATTCCATCATAATGTAGCTTTCAAAAGGATATCAGTTCCAGATTTATTTGCTCTTGTATTATGTTAAGAGGTAACTACGAATATTATGTAATGTAATCATGGATTAAATATTCTTAGTAGTAGTATAAATTTTGGCCAGGCTGTGATTGTTAATTTTATAGCAAGTTAACAAAAATATTTGCACCTGAAAAATTGGACCACAAAAACATCATTGAACATCATTGGGTCACTCCATACTAAGCTTGCACATTTTGCCTATAGCCTATTCTCTTATAGCATTATAGAACAAGCTAATATTTATACATGTGTTACTACAGTTTCTTAATATGTTCAGATTCTCTATCATCTACACAGATCATGATACAAGTTGTTATGACTATAGTCTATAGCCAGCTGGCAATCCAATGGGCCGAGGCTGCAATCTAACAGCCACATAAAGTCCACAGTTCTTTTAATGAATACTGATAACTCCTTGGCACAAGTTAATTAACATTATTACTTTCCTTATATGCTACTTTGCAGGAACAAAACGACACGCAACCTCCGCCACCCAGACTAGCATTTCGTTTGCCATTGGGTCCTTCGTGGCCAGCACGAGCAGTCAGTAACTCAGTATAGACCCGACGCTGGAGCTGCCTGAGACCAACTGCTAATGATTTTTGTACACTTGCGACAGAGTACTCTGAAATCTGACCTGACAGCACTATCTGTCTGTGACTGCTTCTACCTCGAGTGAATGGCTCGCGCATTGTGTTTTGTCCTGCTCCATGTGAGCTTGTGACCATCAATTTCAGATTATTCCTTCACACTGTGGGGATTGTATGCGAGAGAATGCCTGAGCTATTGCGAAAGGAGCTCGGACCCTACTCAGCCCCGTTTCCTCATGGATTCCTCCCTTTGAAACTATGGACTTGAGTAATTAATCTTGCCAATTATCTTGAAAATCAGTGCCAGCGAATTGGATTTCTCATGGAAGCCTGCAAAAGAAAAACTCAAGGTGATTAGGCAACTACTAGTCCACAACCAATGTCACTCCGCCACATGTTCTCTATTTTTTTCACACGAGAAATTTCATTTTCACCCAACGATTTTCCTGGCCAGGTAGACAGACCGTCTGTTGCGCCTAGGTGTGTTTGGCAGATGAATGAGAATATATATGAGAATTAGCAGTGAGAGTTGATGCTTTGATGAAGGGGGTACTTAAGAGTTTCATTTCTTAGTCCCACTCGCTTGTTTGGTCCCCGAAATAAATTGAGAGAGAAAGTTGGAGAGATAATTATATTATAAGGGACTATTTGGATCCATTAGAGATTATAATAATCTGGTTTATGAAGATAGATTATAAAAACTGGTTTATGAAAAAAAAAACGGATGGGGTGTTAGGAGGCCAGATTATAAAAATCATAATCTAGCTATTTAAACTACCTAATGTCATGTTTGTCCCTCATTTATTATTGGAAGCGGTGGCATAGAAGGTAATTATCTGTTAAATAAAGGGCAGAAAATAATATAGGAGTCATAATCTGGTTTTAGCTGGGTTGGAGTAGATTATGGGTTTATAATAATCTGGCACTCTAGATTACATAAACTGACATAAAAACTACCCTGTTTGGGGGCCCTCTATACTATATAAACCAGTTTATTGTAATCTGAGTGGATCCAAATAGCGCCTTAGTCATGATGAAGGGTTAAATAGCATTTGTTTTCATCTTAAGTCACAATTTCCTTCTAATTACCGCCCATCCCCATGGAAAGAGATTGGTGGGAAGTAAAGCTCTAAACTCTCTTTTTTTTCCTTCACAAAATAAACAAGGGAATTTAGATGAAGTGAAAAAACCAAAGGACGAAAAAAATAAAAAAAAGGAATACAGAAAAAAAGATTGGTTTTTTTATATATAATAGATAAGGGCACCATTGTAGGTTTTTTTTTTTTGAAATGAAAGGTTCTTTAGAAGATAGAACTGTAAAGTGTCTGAGTCTGCCAGACCACCTCCAAGCTCTTTCAAGCCTACTGGCCTGGCTTCCTACCGGCAGCTACTTCCTCGCTGCTCCACCAGGCACCGGGAGGCGGGAGCTCCGCCGACTACGACCTGTGAAGGTGCGTACCTCCCTCCTGCACCCCCCCTCCCTCCCCCCCTCCCTCCTCCCCGCGTGCAGTTTCCTTTCCATCCGCAAGAAAATTCATTGCTTCGGCGTATCGTGTTCTAAAATCTTGGAGAGAGTGTGTGCCTCGAGTGAGTTGAAAAGCAGAAACCGAAAGATCCTTTGACGTTTGATCTTGGTGTGTGTCCTTTGGGGGTCTGAGGGCAAATGCTTGTTGGAAAAGGCAGCTCTTCATGTTGAGAAATACTGTAGGGGTTTTTTTTTTCCTTTCTTTTTTGAGTTCATAGTGAAGTGTTACTGTGTTACCCTTCAACCTGCCACTTCTCTTGTCCGTTTTCTTTTGCGGGTACTCTTGTACGTTGTTTTGTGTGGTGATTTTATAATTCCCCTCTTTCTTTTCCAGTCTTGCGAATATATCTTATTTTGTGGTAAAGATTTGCTTTGTACTAAAGGGCGTACTCAGTTCTACTACGTTTTCTGCCTTTTCGTCGCACAAGGACTAACCTGTTGCCGCCTTGCCCTTGCCGTTGCAGAGGATTCATGGGAAGAGAGGTGCCAGGGCTAGCTATGGGCAACTCTTGCGTCACCAGGGCTCGTAAGGATTCCTGTTAGTTAGATTTTAATTTTACTTGTCGCTTGAATAGATGTGCAAGAAAAGGTATTATCACTGTTATGCTATTGGTTAATTCCTGTTTTTTTAATAAGAGCTAATAATTGCTGTTTTGAAATAATATCTTTCCTTTTATAAAATAATTTTTTGCGGGTACTTTTATAAAACAAATTGTCCCCCCATTAATCTCGCTCTAACCTGCGTGCGAAAAAATCTATCTATAAAAGAACGAGTTAAACTGAAAACAATTCTCACCTAAATTGGGCCCGCGGTACCCCTCATGCCGGACCCACATGTAAGAGTTAACAAGGGTGGGAAGGGGGTCAAACTCACAAAAACTGATATTTAGAAAATGTTTCTGCCAAAATTGATTTTTTTCTCACTCCTTCTTTTCTACCCGATGTTCTATTTTCCACGTTTTTTTTCTTTTTTTTCCGAGTCGAACGCCGCGTCCGCGCTCTGGCCGTGGTACTCGAGCTGGCTGTGCCCACCAGGGCCGGGCCCATGGGCGTGCAGGCCGGCGACAGCAGGCCCAACTCTTGGCATAATCAGAGATCCCAAAAGGTTGTGCCTCGCGTGAGCCTCCTCCATCCCGTCCGACGTCCATGGCTACTTGGCTAGGGAGGGGCCAGGCAATTGGGCGCTTGGCGATCTGGACAGCCAAGGAACCTCCAATCATTGAGCAATGATTTAGTATTTTTAATATAAAAAATTGAGACAAAGAATTCCTAAAAGTTCGAAAATTTTGCAAATAACATAATTATTGAGACAAAATAAAAATAATATGTATAAATCTTTTATATTAGAAAAAGTCCATATTACTTCCCTCAACCATAAGCATAGTCTACGTAACCCGCTAAACTATCTTTTAGTTTATTTTACCCTCTAACTATGTCACTTGGTCTATTCTATCCCTAATATAATTTTTTTTTCTCTATACGCAAGTTGAATTTCAAATTTTGTATGATGTAGTGAACATCACAATGTATGTCAAAAAGTAATTTATGATTTTTTCTTATTAGTTTTTAAATTATTAAATATCTTACCTCATCAAAATAATGATAAAAAATATCCTTAATGTTTGACTTAATTTTCAGCTCTTAGTTTTTTTTAGCATGATTTTCAGCCATTTTTCCCTTGTACAGCCCATTACTTCAACCTGGGCTCCGGGCCGAAAAGGCCGGCCCAATTTCAGATGAACTGTGCAGCCCCTCCCTCACATGGGCCTGTGCGAGTCAAGGCGGCCGGCCAGCCACCTCCATTGAAGCCTTTCTCCCTCAAAAAAAAAAACCCCCTCCATCAAAGCCTTTCTCCCTCCCCTTTCTCTCTCCCACCTGGCGGAGGCGGCGAGCGAGCAGGGCAGCGGGACGGTGGCGCGAGGGCACCGCAGAGGTATCCGGCGGCGCTGCCGACCCTCTCTCGCCGGATCCGCGTGCGGAATTCGTAGGCGCGCGGCTCCGTCGAGCGGTGCTCGACAGTGCCCTAAGGCGTCCTGTACCCGCCGGGTTCGCTAGGGCGGAGCTCGAGCTCGCCCAACGACGGGGACGGCGGTGGCGCTCCTGCTTGCCTAGCGCCGGCCACGAGGCTCTTTCTTAATCTCAGTCATTGTGCACAGCAAATGTCTTAATTGTAATAAGTAGCTAGTGCTTGTCATCTTGCATCCATCCATGTTATATGAAACAAACCTTTATTTCATTCTTGTGTGTACATTCCAAATACTTTTGTCCATAGGAGGTTGGCCATCCTCCCTGTTGTTTCTTATGGTTCAAAGAGGTTGGGTGCTGCAAAAGCCCTCATTAAGTAGTGTATTTCCTCAATACTTCTTATGAACACCTAAGAGTATACTCTTATAGTTATGGCGTCCTGCAAGCTGTATAGACTGTAGATTTAATGTTATAGGTTTGTTCCATCCCAAGACGTGATGGTTTTGGAAATTACATTGTCAATGGACAAGACTGAATCAGTAAAAAAGATTCCATTGTTTTGTTTCCACCATATAACTATTGCACCCCTGAAGGGGGGGGGGAGCTTCACTTTCTAAGCTATCCATTTCATAGAATTATTCGTCCTCTTGCCTGTGCAGTGAACCAAGACAGACTTGGTTCTCTAGTTTCAAACAAACTCAATTAATTCAAAGAAATGGAAACAGGAGTCCCTGTTTCCTCACAACAAAAGTAAAATTTTGTTCGGTATTTTAGTTCAGATATTTGTTAGTTGAATGCATGATAGTATAATTTTCTGAGAACTATTTTGTTTCTTCTTTTGAAACAGCACTGCTTAATCTTCTTTTCCCCTGGCTTTTGTATTTCTAATTTTTGCTCTTATTCTAATTTCATTCATTAACTGCTGGAAACAATTGGTAATCCTGTACCTCATATCCAGTTGCAGCGGGCCTGGCAATCCTGTACCTCATCATGAGCTGCAGTGCTGTCGCCGGCGACCAACTGGACTGCATCTGCGGCAAGACTGGCCGTTACGAGTTGAACAGTCCTTTCCACTACGCTCTGCTACGTCTCGCTGCTGAGCTTCCCAATAGTACCGCGTCATCGTCGGAGCTCTTCACGACAGCGACAGTCGGAGAGGTTCCGGAAGCTGTCGTTGCAGGCGCAACCTGCCGCCGCGACGCCGACGCCTCACTGTGCAAGGACTGTGTCCTGGCGGCATTGAAGGAAGGAATGCAGACTTGCGTGTACGACAAGTCAGTTACTGTATACACAGATCATTGCACGATTAGATATTCGAATGAGGATTTTATAGCCGAAGGCTTCAGAGATTTTAACTGGTATTCATCGAATGCAACGGTACCTGTGCCTGAGGAATTCACCATCTCTGTAGAAGGTCTCCTATATTCTGTATTCAATTACACTGCCGCAGCAGTATCTAAGTTTGGCACTGGTATTCAAGAAGGAAAGGGCATTTTAAGCAACAATTGTATATATGCCCTGGCGCAATGCCAGCCTTCAATGTCGCGTGAGGACTGCGTGCAGTGTTTGACATACCTGCAACGCCGAATGCCACTATGGATGGGAAGTAACCGGGATGGCCGCATGAGGACATGGCTTTGTTCTTACAGGTTTGATGACTACCATTTTTTCTCCGGTGATCCAATCATCCGTCTGCCGGGAACCCCTGGTAAGTTCTCACACAGTACATTCTAAATGCATTGTTTATAATAATTTTGCAGATTCAATGATTCAGACCTCTTCTGAGTGCAGGTGGAGGAAAAAAAAAGAATGGGAAGGTCTTAGTTCTTGCTATTTGTGCTGTATCAATAGCAGTTTTTTGTATCATCCTTGCTAGCTTTCTTATGATCTGGAGGCACCTGAAACGAACCCGTAAGAATTAATCCAACAAATTGTCTCTCTTTTTTCTACATTTAGTTTGGGGGTCCTAATCTGGTTCATTTTTTTGGGTATTTGGACCAGAATTGCAGCTTCATGAGCAAACTGCCAAGACAGCTGCTACTATTAATTTGTGGAAGACTGGTGATAGTAGCACTGGGTTCAAACTCTACAATTTCTCTGAACTCATGGCCGCAACAGCCACTTCTCGAACTATCTCGGGAGGGGAGGCTTTGGGCATGTTTACAAGGTGAGCTATTTTCATGAGTTCTAGTTTCTGACTTAAGTGCTGACTCTATACTTTCAATGGCTGTGCTGCAGGGCAACCTGCAGAATGGTGATGAAATTGCAGTGAAGCGTCTTTCATTAATTCTAGACAAGGTCTGGAACAATTCAAGAATGAGGTCCAATCACTTGTGAAGCTGCAACACTCAAACTTGGTCCGGCTTGTCGGCTGCTGCGTCCACGAGCAGGAGTACTTGCTTGTGTATGAGTACATGCCCAACGGCAGCCTTGACCAATTCATATTCGGTAATAATCACTCAACTCGCTGCTGTGTTGATCGTTTTTGGGGGGTTTGGTTGATATTGTTTGATTTTGCAGACCGTCAGCGGCAACCATTGCTGGGCTGGGAGAAACGGCTGCGGATAATCGGCGGTGTTGCAGATGGACTTCTATATCTGCACAAGCATTCCCGGGTGCGTGTTATCCACTGGGATCTGAAGTCCAGCAACATTCTGCTGGACAAGGAGTTGAGCCCAAAGATTTCAGACTTTGGCCTGGCAAAAATCTTTCGCCCCAACACTTTGGAAGGAAACAGCAAGAGAGTCGTCGGTACACTGTAAGACAACCATACTATTGTGTAACCATCGGATTCTGATATGTTCATGGTCAACCGCTGACATTTTCTCATGCTTACTGGCAGTGGCTACATTGCCCCTGAATGTTCTAGAGAGGGAACATTCTCTGTGAAGTCTGATGTCTACAGCTTTGGTGTTTTGGTCCTTGAGATAATTGGTGGCAAGCGGAACAGTGAGTTCAGCTGCATTGCCAGACATGTAAGTATGTTAGTGAACAGCAGATGAAGCGTGAATATGGCATTTAAAAACATGTGTTATTAATGATTTTCACAGGCGTGGCAGTTATGGAGAGACAGCAAAGAGTCCGAGCTGATTGACCCGGCGCTAGGTGTGCAGGGCGAGGTGGGTATCATTGTGCGATACATCAAGGTGGCATTGCTGTGCGTTCAGGACAGCGCCATGGACCGGCCAACCATGGCTGAAGTGATAGCCATGTTAGCTGTTAGAGGTGACGCAGGGTCGCTGCCGGAACCTCGATGCCCACGGCAAGTATCGTCTTCGGGTGTCAGCACTGGTTTGCCGCCTTCAGGAGTCAGCACCGATATGCTGGGCATCCAGACGCAGTCACGCCATACCAAGTCCAGTATTAATGAAGTATCAATCACCGTCATTGAAGGCCGCTAAATTCTATGATTCTGGTATGTTTCAACAATCCGGGCATCTTTACCCTCATTTCTTAGTGTTTGTAGCATCATGTCCAGCGCTGGTTCTTTTTAGTTGCACCAAGACAGATATGCAGCTGTAGCTGGTAACATAATTTCAAGTTGCCTATATCCTTATGACCTTGTTGAAGAAACAATTATTCTCTATAATTTTGGGATGTCTTTTGTTCAGTCTCAGCCTATCAGCCATGTGATGTAAGTTTCCAAAACATTCAATAAAGCATTAATCTGCCAAAGACTGAGCTGTTTGGCATAGGTTTCTGCTACCACCACATCTCCTAATTTACTAAGATTATTTGGGCATATATTTTGTTAGTTGTATAGTTACTATATAAATTGTTGTTTTATGAGAAGACAACTTCTTCCAACGGATCATGTTAGGAAAGTCCTTTTTTCTCCCTATGTTCTGTAACATATCAATAACCTTGAGCTAGTTGCTTATCTTTAATTTGTCCATATACTCTTGAGTGACCTTTGCAAAGAAGTGAGTACTCAAGGATTCTGGGTAATATTCAAGACCAGATTGTGCAATTAATAGAGCTTGAACATATGAACATATATTACAGTGCATCTCAACAGTATTTTTGATGTCCTGACAACATCCAGTTGCAGGATTAGACCACATCCTACTTCAGCGGTCAGCGCCATGATACTGGTGTGGGGCTAGGTGAAGATGCTGCTGCTAGCGCTATGCTGCTGGTGTGGACCTGGGCAAAAGATGCCGGGGGGCTTCTGTTTGGACTTTTAGCATGTTTTTCGGGTTGCCACGTGTCTATTGATATTGTATAGATCACACTAGCATGCAGTCTTCTAGGTATGGAACTTCGTGTGTCTGTTTAGTTCTGGTGCTAATCTACTATAGTCTAATGTGACAGGCATTTCCTGACTGAAGTCCCAACATAAGCATCAAGCGCCAGTTGCTATTAGCTTTCTATGCTACAAACTATTTTGATTGATGTTTCTGAGTAAATTCCATGCATCATACAATTTGCATGGTCTTGTTGCTTTATTCTAACAAACACTCTAACTTCACCTTTGAGGGTTGTCTGTAATTTAAAATGAGTTCAAATTTAATTTCTAGGAATATTGATTTGATTAAGCATTTGAATTTTTTTTCCAATAAGAACTAAAAGTCCAAATTACTCCCCTCAACTATAGCTAAAGTTTGGATAGCCCCCTAAACTATGACTTGATTCAGTTTACCTTGTAAACTATGTCATTTAGTCTAATTTATACCTTAATACATTTTATCTTTTTTGTTTCTTCATGCACAAGTGGAGTCTTGAGCTAAAATTTGCAAGATGATACTAGACATAATAAAATATGTTAAAAAAATACGTCATATTTTTTTTATCATTATGTTAAAATAACCAAATCTCATAGTTTAGGGGGTTAATTAAACTAAAACATAGTTTAGGGGTTATCTAAACTTTTGCTATACTTGAGGGGAGTAGTTTGAACTTTTTCCAAAATTAAATATAGGACCATGTTTTGTTTGACGCATCCATGCTGATGCACTTCATGCTTTTGAGAGTTGAATTCAAGTTTGTTTAAATTCAAATGTGTTTGTTTGAATAGGAAAACCTTGTCATTTTCTTCCTTTCCCCTGTGCCGGCCCAGTCAGCCTGCTCGGCCCTCAACCAGCCCACCCTCCCAGCCCAGCCAGCTCTTCCTCTTTCTCGTTTCTCTCGCTGACATGACGGCCGCGCGTTGTCGGTCCGGCCACCTCGTGTTCAACCGACTGAGCGAGCCACGCCCGCGCCACGCTTCGCCTCCCTCTGCCTGCTCGGCTTCACTGCGATTGTGCGCCATCAAGACGCCCACTCACTCCCTCAGATACAGATACCGGAGAAAAGTGACCACCTCTACAAGTGGGAATCCATCTCTACAATATGAATCCTCCATAATACTCCGTAATATAACCCCCCAAACGGTCCGTATCACCCCATAAACTTCTTAAAACCGATCAGATTACCCCCTAAAAAGGTTTTAAAAAATCATAGTAAATCACAGAAAAATCATACAATAGAGAATCCAATTATGTTAGACTCCAATTGAGTAGTATATACACATTAAACATGTAATATGCTATGCTTCGGTACATTTTCTTCACATTGAACATGCAATCCAAGATTCAAACCGAGCAACCTCATCGCGCCACATCGCCCACAATCTCTCGACCATCGGATCCGCCGAGCAAACGGTCCAGATTGACCTTTTCCGATTTGAGTAATTCTAGGCATGTGAGCCCACATGTGGGGCCCGCTACGCCCACTAAGATGGGTCCCACAAGTGGGCCCCAAGAGGATCCCACATCAGCGGGACCCACATATCAAGTGGACCCCACCGTGGACCCACAAGACCACAAGTGGGTCCCACCATTCGTGAGCCCCGCTGAACCGACAATATGTGGGACCCACGTGATTTTTTTTCAAAAAATATATTACCTCCATCCGAATTTATAAGTCGTTTGACTTTTTTACCCTAACTTTGACCACTCGTCTTATTCAAAAAATTCGAGTAGATATAATCAAAATTAAGTCATTCTTAAATAATATTCATTAATAAAGCAACTCATAACAAAAAAAATTGATATTTCACATAACTTTTTAATAAGACGAATGGTCAAAGTTTGAGCCAAAAATATCAAACGACTTATAAATTGGGATGGAGTACATACATTGTCCTTATTTTGTTTGTGCAATATAACATCATAACATATATTTGAACTATTTTTAAATTTATTTATTTAAATGAACATAATTTTGAATGATCTCATACAACTATTTATGACCAATCTTACCTTTCATTTTTGGTATAACATATATTAAACGACTAAAGACACATAAACTCAAACGTGTGAAAATTATTGTGGGTGCTTATAAAACCAAAACAGCTTCGAAATAAAAGTGGTCCAATATTAAATTTGTTTAAAATTTTTAAAATCTCTAACTTTATTATTGAGCATACTTTTCAGTTCAAAATGCTTTCACAATTCATTCGCACATGTGGTTTGTTATACCTGTAATTTGGATCCTCAAATCAAAAAGTGTTCAATACAAAAAATTTCAAAATTTTAAACCTAAACTTTTTTCACACATGAAAAATTTCAAATCTAAAGAATTTTCTTGTTTTTTTTTGCATAATATTTCTATGCGATTCGTTTTCCCTACCATTTAGACATTTGAATATCTTCAAATGCAAAATGTTGAATATTAAAGTAGTTGTTAATTTAAAATCAATAAATTTGTTACAGAGTAGCCTGTAAAATTCAAAATTGTTTCCCAATTCATCCGTTGAACCTAACATCTGAACAACTTAAATACCTTCAAATTTAATTTTTTTTCAACATAAGTGTTGCTCCAGATTCCAAAATCTTTTATTCATAGCAAATTTTATGCTTAGCAATGTTTTATACATAGAAAATTTTCACATTTCAATAGAAAATAGACTTCAAAAGGAAAATTACTCCACATTCCAAAATCAAAACCTTTCCATATAGCAAATTAAATTTAGTGTGCTTTGGTAATCTATTTTAAAAAAATATTTATACGACCATGGGCTTGCCTCCCACAATTATTTATATGACCACGGGCACATCCACTCGCCTCCCGCGGCAGCTTTTCTAGTACGTCAAGAAATCAGGTCCTTAACTTTACGTTACTGTGACTGTGAGTTGTGATTAGTTGATGGAATCATCATGGTGCTGACTTGTCTAGTTCTCTATCTTTTCAGGGTGGAGAAAAATATCTTGCTTCTTCAATATCTCGTTCGGCAGGGACAGCACCAGGATTGTAGTGGCGATCAATTTTGTCCTTTCTTCTGTTTATGTTTCGTGTTCATGCATTTATATAGAGAATTCTATTTGTTACGTTTATAACTGAAGTTACACATTTGCACGAGAGAATTACGAAGCATGGGCACTACATCTCTGCTGATATTTACTGGTAGCAATTATAGAAGTTTGCTAATGTACAGGATTGGATGGTGAGCTTTCTTTTTTACGTCGTCTGTTGAGCCCAACCGTCGTCCGTCCGCCCACCCTATCGTCCGTTTGCCAAAAACATCGCTGCCCTCTGCCTTGCTTCCTTCCGTGTGGTAATTCGCGTACGCAGCAGTTTTCGCATCCGCCTCCTCCATTCGCTCGGAAAAAACCGTCGCCGCGGCCTCCTCCCTCCACGTTCCGCGTCTGCCGCTGCTCCACGTCTCCGCCCTCGTGACCGCACCTCCCCTCCCTCTTCGAGATTCCAAAAGTCATCGAGATTCCATTCTCCATCCTAACTTTTCCTGCACCCGTGGTACTCTATATCTTATCCCCTATATCCTAGTCATCAACATTTTGGAAAAAGTCTATATCACTCCTCCACCTATGGAGGTGGACTACATAACCCCCCAACCTATGAAACGGTCTATATCACCCCCTAAACATCTCAAAACTGATCAAATTACCCCCCGAACCAATTTTGAAAAATCATAGTAAATTATAAAAAAATCATAAAATGAAAAATCAAATTGTTTTGGACTCCAAATGAGCATATATACACACTGAACATACAATATGGTATGCGTTAATATATTTTTTTACAACTATAGAGAAAAGCATAGATCTAAAGCTATAGTCAAAAAAATATACTAAAGCATACCATATTACATGTTCACTGTGTATATCTACTCATTTAGAGTCTAACACAATTGGATTTTCTATTTTATGAATTTTTCTGTGATTTACTATGATTTTTTAAAACTTGTTTAGGGGATAATTTGATCGGTTTTGAGAAGTTCAGGGAGTGATATAGACCATTTCATAGGTTGGGGGTTATATAGTCCAACCTCTATATGGGGTGATATAGACTTTTTCCTCAATATTTTATACTCAAATCTGCCCTACCCGCTCTTTCTATAGTGGCTAACGAGTGGACCCGCACTTCCGGGGTTATCTTCTCCCTGCTGCCTCCTCCCAAGAGGCCACGAGTCCTACCACCAGCCACCACATCCCTCTCCGCTCGCCTGCGCCGCCGCCTCCCGCTCTCCGCTCGCCTGCGCCGCAGTCTCCCGCTCGCCTGCGCCGCCGCATCCCGCTCGACGAGGGAGCTGGCGAAGGAGCTCCTCCCGCTCGACGAAGGAGCTAGCGAGGGAGTAGCTCGGCCAGCGGCGGCGCGGCGAGGCGTGCGGCGAGCTGCGGCGGCACGGCGAGGTGAGCAGCTGCCTCTCTCTAGGCTGGTGGGCTCCTCTCTCTCTGCCCTGTTCCTTGAGCTCCTCCTACCGCGGCTCGCAGATCCAGCCGCGTGGCGGCGGGGTGGCCGGCGGCGCTCATTGTCGTCCTCCTCTCACTTCGATTTGTGCTTTTCAATCGGCCCTTCTTCGATTTTGCTTGTTTTTTTTTCGATTTCTCTCTGCCTCGATCCCCTCCTCTCCCCCTGCCCTGCTCTCGAGCTCTGCCGGCGAGGCGAGCAGCTGTGGACCGGGCGGCGACACGAGCTTCTTTCTCTTCTCCCCTGCAACGACGTGGCGTCGGTGTGGATGGGCCCCGCACCAGGTCCGCGCGTAGCGCTCATGCGCTGCGTACCCTGGATTTGGCGCCTGAAGCCTCGTACGCAAGCCTTGCGATCCATATAGCGCACACTACTGCGGGCTTCAAAACGCTAAATAAGGCTGTGTTCAGATTAAAAAAAATTACTCTCCAACAAGTTATTTCTATTCACCCCACTCACGGAACACGCTTCTCAGTGCACTATTCATCTAAAACTTCCACCCACTTCTTTCAATATGAACAAGGCCCAACACTGCATCCAGAGTAGCGGCCGGGGTCGAGTACCCAGTGCGAACAGCCTAACAGGCTAAAACACACACACCTCCCTGCGTCGCCGTCCGAGCCCACGAGATCAAAGACGTCGATTTCCAGTGGCGCCGCCAGCCGCCGTCCCGTACAATGTAGACCAGGATCGACCGGAGGTACGCTCATGCGCATGCGATGTTGCACATGCGACGGCGACATCGCAACGGTGCGTGTGGAACTGCGGACGCACACCGGGAGAACGGCGACGCGCTCACACACGCGAGGACACCTCTGGGTGCTGCTACGACGCTGCACACCCATCCTATGCCTGTGCGCCATCCACCCATCCTCAACCCTTGGTCGTGTCCTTGTGCTGTGCATGTTCGTTGTCCATCTTCCACATTCTATACTCTGCTTGTTTGAGCCTAGGCCAGCCGATAATACTAACGCTACCTCGGCATGATGGTTAGCAAGATCGATCACGGCACACCATTGCCAAGGAGTCTTTTGTATGGGCAGTGATCCTCAATGTTGCCCCCTACGGTTATCAGGTACTCCCTTCATCCTCTTTTGACAGTCCTATTTCAAAAACTCAACTTTTCACAAATGATAGTTCTATTTGCTATTGGTATGAGACATGACAATAAATAGCACCAGTAACGAGGAGTTTCCAATTAAAACATTGGATGACCAACTTAAAAAATTTGTGGTGCATTAATAAGATGACAAGTAAGGTTGTTCTCCTTGGTCTTTGTGTCAAGGTGAAATAGGACTATCAAAAGAGGATGGAGGGAGTATGATTCATAATGCTTTTGTTTCGTATTCTTAGAACCTTGAGTTTCAGGCACCCAGTGATTATGCATTGGTTGCATGAGAGATTCCTTGGACCAGTCTTCAATTATCATGCTTGCTGGTGGGTTTTGTTTAAACATGCAGATTATAATCAATGGGACCTTAATTTGGGTCGCCCATACTTGCACATGAGAGTTTTATTGATGTCTCTGTTAGTCTTCTCCTACATGCTGATAGCAGGTCTGCTTGTGTCAGGGTCACAAGAAGCCTCTCCATTCGAGCTACCCTATAGGCTGTAGTACTTGGGTAGGATGCAATTCTAAAGTTTAAATATAACAATGCAAGCTATTTTGAGCATCCTGATTCCACAGATCTTTCCTAACCTTTTAGGTGTAGAGATTTGAGCATCATCCACAAAATGTATGTATGATGCCAACCTTCATTGATATCCCTGGCTCCCTCCCAGGTTTTCTGAGTTCATTCAGTTCTAAATTTGTTCACCTCCAAATTCGTCTAGCTCTGAATAAGTGACACATGGGCAAATTTACTTTAAAAAGGTCAACTACTAACAAAATACACTACCAATAGGTTAGCATACAAATGTTACGTTTAGTATGCTCAATACCAAGAGGAAGAACTATTAGCATGAAGCAATATAACTGAAGAATAGAATATTTAGAGATATGAATGCTTCGAGACTACTTTTCTTTTCTTAGTAAATAGGGAAAGAAGGATTTATGAAAATGAGGTAGTGAAGGATATTTCAATTTCTAGCTAATTAGTCAGCCTGATGTACTATCCTCATTTATACCAACCACTATAAAACTCCTTTTGAATATGACATATATAGTAGATAAAATAACATTGTAACAATACTGAATATAGTGGTCATCATGTTGTGTTCGCATTTGATTTAATTACACGAAGTCAAGTTGGAAACAAAAGTTGTTGACTTGATTAAAACTTGTATGCAGAAGCACTTAAGTTGAATTGCATCTATTTTTTTTTTTGAGTCGATCTTTCATTCAATGACAACACAATTTACTATAATTAAATTATACTTGGTTGCTACTATTTCCGTGCATAAAAATGTCCGGCAGGTGGATTATGTGGGACAGTACTCTAAATCATAATAAGTTTCTACCGAACTGTAACATATAAGTATGATATGCTTCACATGATCATGCTCCAAGTTATTAATGGTAAACTAACTACTGTTTTTGATATAATCCATATATTTTTCACAGTCTTGGTATGATGTTGATTGTTCTGTATACAACGGTTTTGTCACGCTAGTACAACTACAAAACACGTAAGGGGGTCAAAATTTTCGTCCAACATTCGCACCTGCAACCGTCGTCCGTCTGCAAACCCCGCGCATCGCTCTCGCCCGGTTTTTTTCTACGTCTGCGCCTTCCTGCGATCAATTTCTTCCCTTCGCATGGCAGTTTTCTTTCTTCCATCGTGCGCCCGGGCCCCGGGCCCGATCCTTCGCGCGTCTATAGCTTCCTCGGTTCCACGCCGCCACCAAAACCCGTTGCCCGTGTCCACGTCGCTACCTCGGTTCCACGTTGCCGCCGAGGTTGCCGTCCAGGGTTCGAGGCATGGAGGAGAGGTCGCCACCGCCACCGTCCACTGTCGACAACGCCGCCAGTCCTTCCCAACGTCGGTGCCGGCCTATGAGGGTCGACGGTTAGTGCTCCCGTTGTGCGTCATGAGCTGTAGCGGTGGCTCGAGATGGGCGCCGCCGAATGGAATGGGTCTCGCCTGCCGAGGCCATCGCGCGATGCCACCATGCGTTTATGCGCGAGCCGCTGTAGCGGTTCTCCAATGTTCTTAAGTATTGATCAGTAGCAGGAATATGTTGTGGTGAACATGGCTTGACTTAATTAACTTTTTTTTTTCTGTAGATTTATGCTATGCTTATTTTGCATTAGGGGTGCAGACGGATCGGATACGGACGAATACCTTCGGAAACGAACGGATATCACTATTCATTTCTCGGAAACGGATACGGAAACAGATATCTCGGATAAGATATAGGTTGACATCGACATCATATATATATATAGATATATATAGAGCAGCGCTAAGTGGTACACCCTATTTGGTACCGGAGTCACCCGTCGGCACCCCGCTCCACCCTCCCCACCCGCGGCCGTATGATGGTTTTTGTTCTCTGGTGCGCTCCGCTCCCGAGTCTCTCCCGGGGTCCCACACGATCCGGTTTTTTCTGGCGTGGCCGTGCAGGAGGCTCGTTCCGGTGGTGACTTGTTTTTTCTGGTGTGGGCGTGCAGGAGACTCCTTCCGGTTCTGAGTTTCTGACTGTCTTTTTTGTTCGCGTGTGGAACGTGACCAGGAGACTCTGGTCCGCCCAAAAAATGTTCACAAAGGGAATCTGATTTATTTATATATCAGTTGGTTAAAAAACCTAGCGCTTGCGTCCCATTTTTTTAATAGCTCTATTACCTGACATTCGCTAGTCTTGTTCATTTTTTATTTTATAATCCGGCAAATTTTGATTTTTTTTTTTGCAATCTAAATTTTTTCAGTGAGGTACATATCCTTCGTGAAAAAAATGAGTTTTTTCCGTTCGAAGACAAAGATTCTACACTACAAATTGAAAAGCGTACGCCGATAATGGAAACATCTGGTTGGTGACTCATATTCATATCTTCGTTGCCGGGCCAGTGAGCAACCATATATATTTGTTCAAAGGTAGTGGCAATACAATATTTCCAATCACGGATGTCATTATAAAAAAACACCATGTGACAGGAATATAAATTGATTAACAAATCTAATCTATTCTCCATCTGTTTCAAGAACAAACTTGTCCGATCCCTTGTAGACTTGTAGTTGTTCTTTAGCATGCTTCTGACCTCTTATACCGTGGGATTTATAGGCTGCAATCAATAAAAAAATCGATAGTCAACAATGGTTGCCTTCTTCTGTAACTGATGGCTGCTGATTCAAATACATAAAATAAATGAGAGCAGCCAAGGAAAGATTGTACAGATCAAGTTTCAATGGATCAATGACAGCAGCTGTCCAGCTGAAGTGGCCATATTACTGCATTGAAGGTGCCATTCATGAAAAAATATAGCATAAACTAATGACCATGTGCAAAAGGCATTTATTCTAACACATTTCACGATTATAAGTATACCAATGTAAAACACACACAATTCATGCTTATCAATCTCAGTGCCCAAGTAAACACAGGTCATGTACATTGTATGGAAATACTTGTCAAATCTGACACGTGAATTTACAACTAGGAATGCAGAGTGGAGAAATGGGCAGTATCAGAAGTTCATAACAGATGCACCACGAATTTATTCATGTGTTGAACAATCAATTTCAGAAACATTAGCATCATCTGAACAAAAGCAGGGCAATAAGATGCAGGTAGTGTTTTCAAATTTTAGTAGAATATCAAGCTGAAATAGAATCAAACCATCTATGTCAATTAAATATCATTTTTTTACACGTATATGAATCTACTTATATGAAGCCTCTGCATGTGTGGCTTGCAGGGTTTAGTCTGCTACTTGCGCTGGGGACATTTGAAGTTGGAGGCTAGTAGTACAAGAAAACCAGCTTGCAGGCTAAAATAAATATGCTGTTGTGATTGGGTTGCCATTAAAAAAGTGATGATGAAATCGATCTGAATAATGTACGTGTTAGTACAATCTTCAGAAATTAACTGGATAAGGAGAGAGGATTCGCTCGGTAATCTACAGCTTACTTCTGCTGATAAAATAAGATAACACAACATCCATAGGCATCACTCACAACAGGATTTTCGCTGGCGGCCGGTTGGGATTTTGTGTGTGCGCTGCGACGAAGATCCATCAGCTACCGCAGGCAAATCGTGGAGCTGAGAGGGGCGCAAGTCTGACGCTGATCCGGTGCCGGATCAAGGTGGTCGGAGATCCATTAACATTCAATCAGCATGCAGCAACGAATATTGGGGATTCGTCACAATTTTTAAGCACAACTGACAAATCGATAATGAAGATCCTTACCAATTCCGCCGCAGAGCTACGGCGAGGCCGTCCTCCACGTCAGCGAGCAGGAGGGTCGTTGTGGAAGCACGCTCCTGCCGTGCACAGACCGGGTCAGGGTCTCTACATGGATTGCCGCCGCGTGCCGGGATCTGGCGCCATCAGTGGCCGGGCACTCCAGAAGTGGCCACTGGTGCGGCGTCCATCCTGCAATGCATCCTCCACCTAAGGCATGCGAGCTGGCGACGGAGCCAGCGACGCGGCGGCGGGAGGGTGTAGCGGGTCGCAGGTCGGGGATGGGGAGCGTCGCCGGTGGAGGTTTCGCGATATCTTGAAAGGAAAGGCCCACGATCTATTTCCGAGCAAGAAAAATGGCGAGATAACCGTCGATATAGGACCCACGTCAGAACTGGCGGAAAAAAATAAGAGAAAGGGTGAGAAAATGGGATGGACGAGGGCGCGCGGCCGCGCGCGGAGTCTAGTCGGGTGGGTTTGGGCTCGGCAGTACCCATGGTATTATATATATATATATATATATATATATATATATATATATATATATATATATATATATATATTTATATATGAAAATCCTTTCTACTCCCAAGTGTAGCTACACCCATGTCAAAAAAACCATGTTAGGGATGTGTACATACTCATTTATCATTATGAGTATGTACACATACCTAAAATAAGATTTATCAAAGTGCTAACCATGAAAAAATTTGAGTGGAACTTATATTTTTTTACACCTTATGATATATTACATTTTTCTGTATAGAAAAGGGAGTATGTCCACATACTTCATGAATAAAAAAAAGTATGTCAACATACTACTTTTAAAAATCAAGTATGTGTACATACTTTATTTAGAAATGTCAAGTAATTTGTGAGATACACATGGGTGTAGCTACACCCGGGTGTAGAAAAAACTCGTCCTATATATATACATATATATATATATATACATATATACATTATAGGGCGGTGCTAAATGGTACCCGAGCCCCCTTCTATGGCTGCGCGCGAGCGGCTTCGGTCCCCATCGCGTGGGAGCGCACCCCCGTCCGCCCGGGTGCCGTTCCGTCCCGACCGTGCGGGAACGCCGCACCCCCTCCGCCCGTCTTTTTTTTTGTCCTCCGTTTTTTCTTTTGGTCCTTGCACGAACATGACCCGCCCGGCCTGTATGCCACGTCCAGCCTACTGCATGCATAGGTTTTTCTCCCTCTGAGAGATCACGTGGCTCATCTCATCACGCCAACATCAACGTGGCGCATCTCATCACGCCAACATCAATGGGTACATATTGAATTAATTAGTGTATTCAACAATGTTTTTTTAAAAAATGTCTTTGTCTCTACTATAAAATCCATTCATCAAATCACATGTACTTTAAATCGGTAGAACTTGTCTACATATTTTTGTAACTTTGTCAAAGGTCTTGCATAACTTGGGACAACAAAAATCTTTTGCTACCACAGTAACAAGCAATGAGAAATTGGTTAATCATTGGTGTGTCCTTAACACATGGCATAAGATTAAAATAATTCGTTTTGCGGATAAACATACATCATTGAATTTGAAAACTCAGACATGGCGAGTTGGCAACACGGCAACACCCTCACCATATTGCTTTACAAATACAAAAGTTTCCAATAGGAACTTTACAATCAGGACATCTTCCCTATAGATATTTGTTGCTGCTTCTGAAAGGTCATGTAGATCTAGTAACAATTAAGATTTACCACCACAGTTCCTCTAAGGCCAGAAATCTTGTGACAGGTCGATATGAATATTACATTGCCTGAAAAGATAACAGGGATGGAAATTTGGTGTCCTCATAGTTGCATCCACAGATCGCTCGTTCATTCTTGCTCTAGCTGCAACCTGTTTATTCTTGCCCCAGCTGCAGCTGCATTAGTAGGGTTCATCCAAACCTGCACAACCAAGTAAAATTGGTATTCATCCTTGAGCTGAAAAATGATCAATATTCCAATTATTATCCACACACAAGGTAGGAAAACAAATGAAATTTACAGAAAAAATAGCTAGCCGGAGTACACTGCTATCAACAAAAAGATTACAATGACACATGCAACATCTGGCTGAAGGATGCTCCAAGACAACATCGATGATTAGGCCGCGGGTGCACCAGCCAGAGCTCCGTCATTCTAATATAGCATTATCAGTTGCACAAATCCAACACAAGATGGGACCTAAGCCTGAAGTTCAATATACTTAATTTAAGAAAAGGTGATACTGAAAGGATTTGAGAGAACTAACCAAAAGCTAGTTCAGTTGACAAAGCAAATCGAATCGACACTTTGATCCACCTTAAACATGCAGTAGTAATCAATTAAAAAATTAATCCACAGAAGACAACAGTTCCAAAAACACATCTCATACAAGAGCTGAAGTAAAATGAACCGGAGTGAAACAAACTAGCAGCAAGGAATCTGAAAATTGCTTGAAAATTTTCCAAGGAAGGAGGGCCCTGACGCTTAGCACCTCAGCAAAGGGAGCTTGACATGCTATGTTCAGGCCGAAACCCGCACAGGTTGGGGGCTTCACAGAACTTAATAGCATCTTCGCTTTGTCACCCAGCACGTTGGTCACGGACAGGAATCAGCAGTGATGCATGTGAAATGTGGTGTATGTGTATATGATAAAAGTGGTACAAATCAACATCAATGCAAGAATATTGGGAGTAATGCCCTGCAACCAACAGCTATGCCTAAATCAAGTACTTAGACGCCATGTTTAAATCGCCATTCAGATGGGCCCTTATAGAGAATGCCATGCCATTATAGCACCGCATGCATCCACATCTGCACGCAGGATCAGGGCTGTAGGGGACCAAATCAAATTCGATCAAATTAAATCGCTCGATCAGAGAATAGATCAATCAAATATAAGAAAATCAGCTGATGGATGGACGAAGCAAGATTTATACTTACCTAGCTACGGGATCTTGTGCCCTTCAACCTCGCTTGCAGGTTCATTTGGCCCAGATCTGCTATCAGCCAATCGCCATCACCGAGAAAGGAACTGGAGCTTCAACCTGGATGAACCACGCTGGATGCAGGGCCGCACAGGCCCTGGCGCTAGGGGAAGCATTGGTCGCATCTCGATTGAGGGGAGACAGGTAGACAGCTACGCCACGCAGGGTCTTCCAAGATTGCCGCCCCCATCATGCTTGCGGTGAGCCTCACCTGGGCCACCGTTCGCACCGTCCGAGGTCGAAGAATCTTCCATGTGTCCACTCACCGCTCGCTATGGTGTGCCTATGCGTTAGTGGCATGAAGGGGATGGCCGGACGGTGGCACAACATATGTCAGTACGGCCGGATGGGAGTTGGAGGATGCGGAGCGGATACGGGAGGCTCACAGCGCGGCAGGAGGAGGGACGGCGCTGGTCGGAGACTATCAGCAGAGCGCCGGAGCGCTAGGAGGGGACAAACAGGAGCCCCGTGCAATGACTACAGCTTGCCGGCCGGTGGGAGCATGGGACTGAATCTTCAGGAGCAGGAGGATCGCCGGCGGTAGGCTGCGCGTCGCGAGAGGTGGGGAACCGAATCGCCCAGATCTATTCGGAGCGGAAATAACACCGGGGATAAAACTGACGTCCGAACCGGCACGGATGGGGGCAGTTATGGTCAGCGGCTCAGCACGGAGCGAGAAAAAGCCGGACCAGGTAAAGGGGCGCTGGAATTGGATCGGGGGGCTCGGGGATGGCTGGGTACCGGACATTATTTGGTACCCAGGGTACATTATAGAGTTACTATATATATATATATATCTGATTTTAAGTTTCCGGATACGGATACGGTTTGAATGTCCGGATTCGGATACGGACGGATGTAGTGTCTCCTAAATGAATTCGAAATCGGATGCGGACGGATAATATCCGCACCGTTTGCACCCCTATTTTGCATCATTACTGATTTAGTGATAATCTGGTGCCAGAATATACTATTATTGGCTGCCCGTAGCACGGGCATTTAGCTAGTCAAACCAAAACCAAAGGCGATTTTGTCGTCCTCGAACCCGTCAGAGCGCGCGTGGGGCCCACCTGAATACGAGCATATACTGTCGGTGATTTATGCTGACAAGGTTCTCGAGGGGATGCCCCGAGAGATGGGTTTGAGGAGAAGTCGTCGAGAATCTAGAATCGAAGGTGACAAGAGATGATTTAGACAGGTTCAGACCGCAATATGCGTAACACCCTACGTCCTGTTTGGTGTATCTTGCATTGATCTGGTGTTTTGAAGGGGGGGTCCCTGTCTCCCCTTATATATGTCGGAGGACAGGGTTACATAGAAACCGTATAGGAACAGGAGACTTTTACAAGTTAATCTCTAATTTCCTAATACAACCTATCCTAACCGACTAGGACTAATCCTTGTCTTGTGCGTCAAGTCTTGTACTTAGGCTGGCCCATAGGATGGCCTGCCAGGGTTGTTTAGTCCATCAAGACTCTACACCGTCAAGCCCCCGAGCACCTTATCTCCTGGAGGACAGCATTGTTGAAAATACAGAGTTCTTTGAGAGCTGTTAGGGTTGTTTGAAGCCCACAGGGTTCTTTTTCTTTTGGAAGTTGCAACCGTGTTGTTCAAAAGGTAATGAAGTGCTCATAAATCTTTCTGAAGTTCGGATTGGTGTGCACCGAATAGGTGCGCCCAATTGGGCAGCCCTCGAGCCTCGTTTATCTTTGAAGAAGAAATTCGAGGCTCTTTCGAAGTCCAAATCCGAAGAGAATCAATTTCCCGAAGAAGTCCGAGTTCTTTTAGAACTCCTTTCAATTTATCGATTTAAACAAAAAAAATTCAGAAAAATATTTCCTGAAAATATTCCCGCAGCCCCCAAGCCTAAATTTGAACGAATTCAAATATAGGATCAAGGAAGGACCAAAAACGAAAAGTACCGAAATAACGATTCGAAAAAGTCAATATAAATCGTTCACCTCCCCTGTATCGATACACACTTTTGCGAAACAGATCTAGGGTTAGCGGCAGTTAGTCTGTTAGCAATCCGAGAACTGCACAAACAAATCCTCAACTTCCTAAAACCCTAATCTCGTCCACATCAAGACTTAGCGAACCAAGATGGCCGGTGGGGAAGGAATGATCCGAAGCAAGAGTGCCAAGAGGAAAGCTGAAGCAATGAAAGGAGTCGCTACATCTGAAGAAGCGTCACCAGTTGGAGAAATCCAGGGGCCAGAAGATCCAATTAGTGACTGGCCAACCAGTACACTGAAAGAAAAATAGATCAAGAATCTGGTGATCGATGGATTCATCGCGGCACAAGAGATCAGCCGGTGGCGATGCGCATATGAGCATGAGTTTCCAACTGAAGAGACTGAAGAAATCACCGTATAGGAGGCATTCTATGAGGTTGGTTTTGGCATACCAACTTGTGATTTCTTCTGTCGTATTCTGAGTTTCTAAGGAATAGAATTATGCAATTTGACTCCAAATTCCATCTTGAATATCTCAATCTTTATCCATTTGTGCGAAGCATTCCTAGGAATAGATCCCCACTATGCTCTATTTCGCCACATATTCCGAGTGAACTGTCCAGCAGCCCATCACAAGTAGTAGGAAGAGTGGTCATTCAATTCCGACAAGGAATGAAAGCACTCTACCTGGATTACACCACCCCCTTCAGTTTAAAGGATTGGCATAAGGAGTGATTTTATGTGTGGATCCATCAGCCACAGTTGCCAGCCCACTCAGGGAATCCGCCAGTAGTAAAACCACATTGGTGTGACCCTATGGAAGCGAATCAAGCTATGCAAATACCAGAGCTTCTGAGTATGATTCGAGATATGAAGGAACTAGTCTTGACTGGCGCCTTTGTATATATGTCATTTTTGAAGCGAAGGATTCAACCCTGCAAACAATGTTGCTCCCCAGGGTACTTGTATGCTGGAGAGACAGATTCATCAAGAAACAATGCAGAAGCCTTTCCAGAGAAAAGGGCACTACAGCTTATAAAGAAATATATGTCTGTAGTAAACGAGGACATTCCAGAAATCATGGAAGTTTCAGCTGCTACCATGTCGCCAGAGGTAACCATCACACCATGTCTATCCTTGTTATTTTCCAATGTAATATCAACACTGATCATCAATTATTTGTGTTCTATTGCTGTATGTAGCCAGGCGAGCCTTATATGTCAGCCTGCCTCCATTAGATCCAATGAACACCGCCGAAGCCACAGTGATTGCTAGCTGTGTAGATCCAAAGATCAGTGCACATGTTGGTATAAGAAATCCTGAATTTCGCAATTTGAAAAAGAACGCGACTGAAGTGATTGACAACTTGTTTGAACCATTGGAGGAAAAGGATACTGAAGAACCCTGCAAAGAATCAGGGCCATCCTCTACTGGAGGAATGAAGAGGATGGCTGCAGAATCAAGTGCACCTGTGCCTAAGAGGCCAAGGACGCTGATAAAACCTCGGGCGAGAATCATTCCTGAGTTAAAGAAGAAGGTGTCTCCAAAACTAAAAATCCAACCAACGCCAAGTGTAGCAATCGGGGTTATTGGAACCAGCTTGCCACATCAAGCCGGCTCGACCCAGATGCCATTATCAGATGAAGAAATTATACATAATATCTTCAACCCTGCCTCGCCGCCGCATGCTGGATCAGGACCAAGCATAGGACGAAACAACCCTGCGGAGGGGACAACCAGCACTGCCGTGGAGGTAACTGAAGTCATGGTGGAACCCCACGAAGATCCCAGCACTGGAAATGTGCTTATTGGAAATCCCACAGAGGAGAGGTCCGGAGTTGAAGTATTTGCTGGTCCGGCAACCTTGGACCAATAGCCGGATGAAGAATTCACATTGGGGGAGCCAGAAATTCCAATGCGCCCCACGGTCATGTAAGTAATCTGAAGACTTTTCCTTGATAATAATATCTTGTAGGAATTGAAATCCTTGCTGATTGTAATGTCACTTATGCAGAATCGCAGAAATACAACGAGTGGTGGGTGCGCCGGAGGCCATAGTGCAGGAAGAACCCAGGGCAAACCCTCAAACAACTCTGCCTGATGTTCTGCCGGCCGCACCAACAGCAAACCAGCCAGAGCCAGCAGAATCGCAAGTAGAAGAATCAACTACTGAAGTTCTGGCGAACATTGAACATCTTGTGACGTAGGAGGTAATAGAAGGAACTGGAGCAGAACACCGCGTCCAAGAAATCAATGAGCCCCCGAGCAACTTGGAGGCTTCCCAAGCTACTCGGATGGAATCTGTACAAGAAGCCGAGTGCTCAAGGGGTAAGCAAGTTGAACAATCAACCCAAGAGCAAGAGATTGAAGAGATCCCCCGGGTACCCACGACTGTTGACGCTGGAGAAGGGATCAGGAACTTCCGCATTGGAAGTTACGACCCAATGCTGAATCCAAATCCGCAAGCATTCGAATGTGTCTTGAACGTGGAGGAGGATGAAGGGTACATTGACAGGGGTCTCTACCATGCCGAGAGGGCAGTGACGTACTTCAAGGTACGAAGAAGAACCCTGAACTTGTTGTAATATAAATCTTTGTACTAATAATTGTACTTTGCAGGCCGTCGGCAAAGCATCAAGGCAGATAACCGACTACATCCGCAACATATCCTTGATGCACGCCAAAGCCGAGTGCCTCCAAAACGAGTTGAATAGGGAGCGTGAAGAACGCCAAGCCCAGGAGGTGGAGGATGCCAATATGATCCGCACTCTGCACTTGCGGACAAAAGAGCTATCTGCGGATAGGGACGACCTGAAGAAGAAGCTTGCCACCACAAAGTCAGAGCTTAAAGGTACCCTGACTCTGCTATAGTCTTGCAATATTTAACCAATACGTATTCATAATATCAACTCTATCATAATCTTTGGAGCAGGGGTGCAACAAAAGTTGACAATAACCCAGAATAAGATGACAGATTGGTCTAACTTGACCAATCGTCATGAAGAAACTTTGAAGACCATCTTCGCGGAGCATGACGTTGTGAAGGAACAACTCAGAATTGATGTTCAACAACGCTAGGATGCCGATGCGCAGCTAATTCAGATCATCGAGCAGTAAAAGAAGGCTGCCAGGGATCTTGAAGACGCGCGTGAAGACAACAGGCAATTATCTGAAGAACTCGTCCAACTTCGTAAAAACCTTGCGGACAAGAATACCTTGGAGGAAAAGCTGGAACAGACAGCTAAGAGGATAGCGGAGCTGGAAGATACTGTCCAGCAAATGAAGAACTCTGACGAGGATTTAGCTGAAGCCTTAAAACGGGTTGCAGTACTCGAAAAAACTACAACTCCTTTGGTGAAAACGTTGGCCCCGGAAGACTCAGCTACTCCGCAATCATTCTTGGATCGGTTGAAGTCCGTGCCTCGTCAATTGAAGGCATACATCAAAAGATCCTCTGAGGCCTGCCTTGTCCATATCTTGGCAGTAGTGAAGTCCAGGTACCCTGAAGTGGACATTAGCAAGTGCGTAGAAGGCGCAGAGCCAAACTGCACGGAAGAAGCCTTGAAGGACCTGAAGAAAGAAGCCGAGTCAATTGCCAAGGCAATTGCGCAAAGCTTGAAATTGTAAATGAACAAGTAGTCATGTAATAATTAGTACTCCTAATGTCATGCAATGAAGTGTACTGTTTATTTTCGCATATGAAGAACAAAACAAGAGTTTCAAAGAACCCTTGACTTAGCAAAAAGTACGTTTATCCGTAAATTTCAACTATCGAAAAACAACCATGTTAAGGATCCGAGAGAACTCAGGGAGATTTCTATAGCATAAGCTATCTTCTAAAATAAATGTACCCTGAAAGGAAACAGCGGGAACGAACTGTATGTGGTCTGTTAAGCGAGAACCCAGTAAGACCCACGGCGTAGTAGCCTAAAGTTGAGTATTTTCGCGATGTAGCGAAACTGGCGGAACAAATCCGTTAACGGCCCAGAAGGAACCCAGATAGACCTCATATAATTTCTCCAAATTCGGAATGCGAGAAAATCAATCTTTTTGGATCTCGAAAGAACCCAGATAATATTTTAACGATGTTACGAAGACAAAGTAAATTGAACTAAAGAACCCAACAATGGGAAAATAAATAATTTCATTTATTAAATATATGTTGCGTTGCCGAAACAATGGAACAAGGAAGATCGTGTTGCCGAAGCAACGGTACAATGAAGATCCTACGCATAGAATTCGCATAGGTGTTCTATATTCCAGGGATTTGGAAATTCATCGCCATCCTCTGTTTGAAGTCTATATATGCCTGGCTTGAGGACTTTAGATACAGTAAAAGGACCATCCAAAGGCGATGTGAGCTTTCTATGACCCGCTGTGTTCTGGATCCGTCGCAACACCAAATCACCAATCTGGAATGACCTTGTCTTCACATGTTTGTCATAAAATCGGTGGATACCCTGAAGGTACGTGACATTATGTAACAAAGCTGACAATCGTGCATCCTCAGCAGTATCAACCTCAATCATCCGTTGTTCATCCGCCATGGCTTCTTGAAATTCTTCAACACAGGGAGCACCGTGCATGACGTCAATAGGTAGAACGGCTTCAAAACCATAGACGAAGAAGAAGGGAGATTTTCCTGTAGCTTTGCTGGGTTGAGACCGGAGGCCCCACGCAACTGGAAAGAGTTCTTTCATCCATCGACCCTCAGCTTTCTTCAAGGTTCGTTCCATCCGAGCTATTAGTCCATCGAGCAACATACCATTGGTTCTTTCTACTTGGCCATTGGCTCGTGGATGAGCAACTGAAGCATAGCAGACTTCGATGCCACGATCTTCACAATAATCCCAGAACTTGCTGCCAGTGAAGGTGGTACCTAAATCTGTAATGATTTGATGCGGTATCCCGAAGCGCAAAACCAACTCTTGGAGGAATTGGACCACTTTTTCAGATGTTGGTTTTACGAATGGAAAAACTTCAATCCGCTTGGAGAATTTGTCAATTGTAATAAAGCAATACTCAAAGCCCCCAGGTGCTCTGGGTAGTTTTCCAATCATATCAAGCCCCCAACATGCGAATGGTCGTGATGGAGGTATCAATTTGATCTTGTGCACAGGCTGATGTGAATGATGAGTGAAATAATGACAGCCCTTGCAGTGACGAACAATTTCTTTGCATTGTGTAAAGCCGTAGGCCAGTAGAACCCAGCGCGGAAAGCTTTGCCCACGATGGTACGTGATGCCGCGTGATTGCCACATTCACCAGCATGAATTTCCTCTAGGATGTTGATTCCTTCTTGTTGTGAGACACACTTCATCATTGCGCCAGAGCGTGCACCACGTCGGTATAATGTGTCACCAATTATCACGTAGGACTTGCTGCGGCGGATGACCTGCTGAGCTTCTGCTTTTTCTTTGGAAAGTTTGTCGTGCAAGATATAATCAATAATTGGCGCACTCCAAGCTGCGTCAATGAGCAAAACCTCAGGAGCTGAGGTTGTAGTGGCCGGAGTCGTGGAAGAGGCTACGATCAATCATCCCGTTCTGGAAGTAGTCGATGACCTCCGAATTGGGGATGGGGACGCATGATGCTTTTATGGCGAAGAATCGCTGATTGTAGTCGCACAGGGACTCGTCTGGTTTCTGCTTGCAGGCTCTTAACTCATATTTGCTGCCGGGGCGCTCGTAAGAACCCTGGTAGTTAGAGACGAAAACCTTCTTGAGGGCATGGCAGCTGTCGATGGAGTCTGGGCAAAGAGATTCGAGCCAAGTGAGCGGGCCTTGCTCCATCGCAACGGGAAAGTACAATATTTTGGAGATGTCGTCGTCTCCTGCTGTCTCAATTGCTGAAGAATATCGGCGTAGCCAGATATTGGGGTCTTGCTTCCCATCGAAGTTGGTGATGCCTGACGGCTTGAACTTTCGAGGGAAAGAGCTGACGCGGATGACGCGTGTGTAGCATGGCAGTGCGTCTGGATTAGGCGTCTCATGTCCTCCCGCGGAATCCGCGGTGTGTGAAGTAGCTCATGTCCTTCCCGCTCGGATGTTGTTGAGATGGTGACGCGCGTCGGTTGGCGGAGCAACTTGAGAACGGGCTGGGCGAGGGGGTTCCTCGCGGGGCCTGTTCGTGTGTTTTGATTTTGCGGCAGTACTGCCTTAGTGGCTTTGTTCTCGCTTCGATGAGGGCGTTTGGCGATGGGAAGAACTCTTGCTTTTTGAGGCAGAGCGGCTGCCATCCAGACGATCAACCATGACCGCTGCTGCTTCGAGACGGGTTTTAACGAGGTCGATGTTGGGGGTCATTTGAAATCCATCCAAGACGCTTACTGCAAACATAATGTTGGCCACATGTGACTTGAAAATGCCTTCATCGTCGAACTCCTTGTTGAGATTTTTCATCCTGATGTGACGACGCCTGAGGGCGCGCGAAGACTGTAGGAGCGTCGTCGGAGACAACCTCATCGTCGCTTGTGTCGTTAATGGTTGCGCAGAGTTGGCGAGCTGGGTTGTTGAACCCAGTTTGTTCATTGTCAAAGGCGACAAAAAGTTCTCTGCCTTCCTGGAAGGGAAGCAGAGATGAAGTACCTAGTACTATGCAGGTGTCATCGGCTTCTCGAAGAGCCGAGACAGGATCCATGTGAGGCCAATGAACGATAACCCCCGAGGGAGTTGTGGTCATGACGAGGTCCGAGTTAATCTGGCGAGCTTGATGGAATGCTCTTGCCAGACGAGCTTGGTATATTGCAGCTGAATTTGTTAACCCGAAGGGAAACTGAGGTGCGCGCGATCTACTCGATGAAGAGGTTGAAGTCTTTGTCCTACGGGGTTCTGGATTGGGACTCCTGAGCGCCCATGGAGTGGTTGTTACAGTCCTGATTGTAGAACCCTGGAGAATGTCGGAGGTGATCTGGAGTCCTCCAGGTAGTCGTGGACGAGTAGGTCAGGTCTGCTATTTGACAACAGCAGGGTCGACGTTGTTGTGTGCCCGAACGGGACTCTGCTTCGAGCGCCATGTACTCCTCCGAGTTGGATACGATCCGAATATTGTGTCGGAATTGGGAGTTTTCCGTGAAACTCGCGGCGTAGTCTGCGCGGGCGACGGAGCTGACGCAGCCGTCACGTTGCGCAGCTCATGCTGGAGCTTGTCGTCCTGGTTTGTGGTGCAAAGCCAGGAACTGAAGATGAAGGCCGCGCCTGCTTTGAGCTTGGTGTTGATGGAGGCGAGGAAGGATGCCATCGACTCTTTAGCGAGTTCTCGACGAGGGAATCCCACGGACGCCGCCAAAGTGTCGGTGATTTATGCTGACAAGGTTCTCGAGGGGATGCCCCGAGGGAAGGGTTTGAGAAGAAGTGGTCGAGAATCTAGAATCGAAGGTGACAAGAGACGATTTAGACAGGTTCAGGCCGCAATATGCGTAACACCCTACGTCCTGTTTGGTGTATCTTGTATGGATCTGGTGTTTTGAAGGGGGGGTCCCTGTCTCCCCTTATATATGTCGGAGGACAGGGTTACATAGAAACCGTATAGGAACAGGAGACTTTACAAGTTAATCTCTAATTTCCTAATACAACCTATCCTAACCGACTATGACTAATCCTTGTCTTGTGCGTCAAGTCTTGTACTTGGGCCGGCCCATAGGATGGCCGGTCAGGGTTGTTTAGTCCATTAGGACTCTACACCGTCAGGCCATATACGACGACTCTTCCCTGATCTCTCTCTCATCATGACCTGTGATGAGTTGCCCATTTCTAGGCCCCACGCGTGGACCCGCCGCGCCAGCGCGACAGCGAAGCCCCGTGGACTCGGACCCGACGCGATGGGCCCAACACCCGGGTCATAAGGGTTCTCTAGTGGGAAGAGCAAGCGGTGCGTCGTCCTCCGTGGCAACAAAATGAACCAATTCAATCACTAGAGTACATCGAGTCTTGTAGAAGAGAGATGAATCGGCTCATTCTGTTGCACCGGTTCATCAGCTCCCATCAACAATAAAAAATGAACCACGCACTGCAAGAAGATAGAAGAGTAGGCCATCTATGTACGGAAGTAGGAGAAAAAAATGTTGATGTGGGTCCATACCGCTGGAGAATAATAAATTGATTTAGCATGCCATGCGTGGCTGTTTTTTCTGAGAGTGAATCGATTCATCACTAGAGATGCTCTAAGTCTTCTACGTACACCCCCTCTTACCTCACTATTGGTGGGTCCCATCTTATCTTTCTCTTCACCTTTCTTCGCCTCCGCTGCTGTGAGGATTGCGCCTTGCACCTTACAGCAGGTTTAGTAAGTAGCGTGGAGCGGGCGAAGTCCAACGTGGTGGACAGAGAAAGTGGGAGCGGGCGGCTTGTGAATCGCCCGCTTGAGCCGGTGCAAAGCTCTTCTAGTCGCTAGAATCATTGTTGGGTATTAAATAGTTGTGGAGTCCACAATTGTTGTGCTCGCGTTGCCGCTGATCGTCGGTGTCGTTACTAAACACATTTTTTATTTTTAATCATTTATAACAATATTTTATTAAAAGTTGGTTCTGAAGTTTTTTTGCACGAGCCGACCCATTTGGCCGTGCCAGACCGCCTGGCGTGGCACGTGAATATTGTCGCACCACTGCATGAGGCGTGGCAGGCATGCCACGCTGGCGGCAGCCTCCAGCGTGGCAGGCTGTGGGGCTAGGCGCTGCCGCGCATCATGCAATGGCGCGGCAGACCTATCGTGCCAGACCGCCTGGCGCGGCAGGCGCTGTTAGTCAGCGCCTGCCGCGCCAGGCTTGCCGCACCACTGCATGTGGAGTGGTAGCGCCTACCCCACCGCATGCGGCCCTAGCGGTTGCCGCCAGCGTGGCAAGCCTGTCGCTCCTCATGCAGTGGTGCGTAAGTATTCACATGCTGCGTCAGGCTGTCTGGCGCGGCCAAATAGGTCAACTCGCGCAAAAAAAACTTCAGAGCCGGCTTTTAATAAAATATTGTTAAAAAATAATTAAAAATAAAAAATGCTTACTAATCTTGCTCTTAGGGTTTAGGGATTTTTTTAAGACGTGCATAGCACGTTTTTCGTTAAGAAGCAGAGAAGTACATTGAAGCAATTTCAGGATAATCCCAAAAATGCAATGTTACATCAACGACCATAAGAAGAAAGAAAACAACCCGAGCTCAAAACCAAATGCACGAAAGAGGGAAAAAAATAACACACCACACTCTACCGACCATCGAAGCAATCAAGGGGGCCAACGACTCCAACACCACTATCGTTCGTCCATCCGCATGACGAAAAAGCACAAGCATCCCACCTCGCGGATGGAGCCAAGGGTCCTAACAACAACAAAAAAAGTGGCAAAGCATCGACCGAGATAGCAGGGTTGCGGCGGCAAAGCATCCATCCGCCCAAATGGTAGCCAAGCATCCACCCAACCAGCACGACCATGGCGGCAAAGCATCCCCTAGAGCATTAAGAGAATGGCGGCAAAGCATCCGCCAGAGTATGAAACAAGAACGACCGCAAATTATCTGTCCAAATGGTGGCAAAGCATCCACCCAAGTAACACAAACATGCCGGCAAAGCATCCGCCGGAGCATGAAGTAGGAAAGACGGCAAAGCGTCCATCGAAGCATGAAGTAGGAACTGCGGCAAAGCATCCGCAAGTGAAGGGAGGGTGGCAAAGCATCCACCAGTGAAAGACAACCTTAGCAACCCAGGCGAGGCGGGCGGACAAAGCGAAGACGTCACAGAAGAATACTTTCCTGCGAGAGCGAACGACCACCACAACGATCACGACCAACCATGGCAACATCCAACAACTATCCGGAGAGGCGGAAAGAGAGGAATAAATGATGCCTTAAAAAAGGTGAGCGGCCATTAATGTCACCGCCATTCGCCTGCAAGCATGCACAAGGCTTTCGCCTGCACCCTCATTTCCACCCCAAGAAATCACCACCACTACCAAGGACCGTCGACAGATGAGGCAAGACGATCGGAGATGGTAGCGACCGACAAACGACCACGACCAACGCCGCGCCGGCACCAAGCACCACCAAGGCATATCAACCACCAGATCTGACTAAGGCCGTCCCAGCCCTTGGGTGAGGGAGTCATCTTACGTGAGGGGAGACTCTAGATCCAGCCAGGTGGGCCACCAGGCGACCACCACGGGTGCAGCAACCCAACCATGGCTTCCAAACACAATGCCTCCAGTGAGGGGAACGACACCAATGGTGTCGTCGTTGCACGACCGACACGGCCTAGGTTTTCACCTTGGAAGTACATACCGAAGAGAAGTGGAAGGGCGAGGGGGCAAACAATTGACGCCTCCAAGGACGTGAACGCCGCCCACAGGCGTCGCCGTCAAAGCCCACAACCGAGCAAAGCTTTCGCCTATGCCCCACTACCCAACACCTCACCGATGACCCATGGGGTTGCTGAACCACCAGACTGACCGACCGACCTCCACGACCCGAACCTCGTCCGCACAGCAAAGCGCACACACGGGCACCGAAGTGGAGAGAGCCTGGCCGGTCACAGCCACCGCCGTCCTACGGCCAGCCATGGCCGTCTGCAGCCCGACACGCCCGGCCAGCTGCGGCCAGCCAGCCCTCGGCCATGGCCCAGGCCAGCTGAGGCCAGCCACGACCAGTCCCGCTCAGCTGTAGGCAGCCAACCAAGGCCACGACCACCTGCAGCCGGCACATCCGGCCAGCTGTGGCCAGCCAGCCACGACCCGCGCCGGCCACGTCAGCCAGACCTCGGCCGCAGCCAAGGCCAGCTGCGACTAGCCACGGCCCGCGTCGGTCACCCATGGGAGGCCGCCGAAGCTGGGATGTGGGCCTGCCCGCCGCCGTCGAGGTCGAAGCCGTCCACGATGGAAACAACTGGTGACGCACAGAGGATGGGGGATCCAACCATTGCAAGCCTAGCCTCCAACCATTCCCAGGGCACAAGGATGGGGGAGGGTAGGTGTGGAAGAGAAGAGGGCGATGGGGAGAGGAGGGGCTCGAGGAGGGAGACACTGGCCCCGCCGCTGCCCTCCTCGCTGCTCGCCGGCCTTCCGGCTGGCGGCTCCGGCAGCGGTGGGGGCAAGGAACGGTGGCGGCGACGGGTTGGACGGGGCGTCGGGAGAGCCGCCCGAGTCGCCAGGAGGGCGACGCGGGGGCTTGGCGCCCACAGTTCACTAGGGTTTAGGGATTGAGGGGAGGAGGGCATCCTGGAGGACTTGTGACTCAGAAATCGCAAGGGGAAAAGTTGGTGGGTGGCGAGGCGAGGTGACGCCAAGGCAGGGGTGAGGCTACCGATGGAGGTGGCAACCTTGGTGGACGACAGGTTGAGTGACGAGGTGGCGCTTAGTTGCCTGCATCAGCAAAGAGGACTGTTGGAGTGGTGGGTGGGGCAACACGACGCTGGGGCCATCGGCAAAAGGACTATTGGGGGTGTCCGGCTGGTGGATTGATCCGGATACCCGAATGGGATCACCCCTGGGAGGAACCTTTGAGCAAGAGTCATTGACTAATTGATATCAGTCAAAAAGAAAAGTTATCTTACATGTAGGCAAAATCTAAATAATTCAGAGGAGACATACAACATATCAATATTGGTTGCTTGGCCCTATTTGATCACCTTGCTACTTCGCACTTCAAATGCTTTTGCCAATATTTACTCTTCCAGCAAGTACAAATAGTTGACGATAACACTGTACAATAAATTAAATATAATTATCATACCCACACTACGACCAGGAAGAAATTAAAAACTGATGAAGTAATAATGGTATAAAAGCTGCACATTCTCTATTAGCCCTACAGGTTGGTATGCCTACCACACTTGGACACCATGCAGGTGGAGTAGCTTCCACACGTGTTGCGTTGAAGTGACGCAACTAGGCCAGCCGACCACCACTAGGCCGACCGGCTGGGATAGACGATGCGTGGCACCGACCTTACAGGTACGCTACGGATTTTTTTATGGTCTCGATACGACCTTCTCAGGTATGCTATGGATTATTTTATGGTGTTGATTCAAGAGGAACTTAGCGCCAATGTGACGAAAAGGAGCTGGGCGGCCTACTCCAGGACAGCCGACCTTGTCCGAAGGCCCCTCGGTCCTGTGTTGCACCAACATATCTCTGGCAGCTCCTATGGATCATGCCCGAGTCTTGACTACATGGGGCCTCTCCATCCATGGGTCTTGCCTTTCGGGTCGTTTGATCAAACTGACCTTGATCAAACTGACCTTGAATCCTCGGCTCTCAGTGCTTGAAATTGTGTCATAGGCACTATGGTAAAAGTGGTTTGAACATTGGCCAAAATTGGGGTCCGGCCAGCTTGAGGGAGGCCGGGTGGCTAGGAGGAAGTCGGTTGGGCACTTGTGCGAGAACGGTGGTGGGGACGGTGTTGTACTCCTGATCGAGTCCACTTGCCAAAGGTTGGGTGGGGGCCACCAGCCCACCACACACGCCTCCATGTAAGGGTAAAATGATTGCAGGGAGGCGTACTCATGGTGGCATCAGCAAGGACGACAACACACCCACGGAAGACTGCATGGCTCAGTCATGTCCTGTCGCTTGACGACAGACGACATGGGTGGGTTCTGCCACTCACGCAGACGAGATGGTTACTAACGCGTATGGATCCAAGGGTCCCTGGACCTTGGCCTGGGATAGCACCTTAGGGGCTCACCCTGAGGGACCCAGGCCCCACAAATGACGTCTTGGTTAATGGAAGGAACCACTTGTTCCACTTGACCCATATCAACAATGGCACAACTGAGGTTTAGTACCAGTCCTCTCTTGTTCTCGCTCCTAGGCTCGCTCTCCAGCTCCTTCAGTTTCCGGGCCCCTTCCTCTCCTTCTCCGGCATCCTTGCCGGCGACGAGAGGGAGGTGGGCCGGCCCCCAGCTCCCCTTTCTAGCCTCCCTTAGTATAAGTTTAGTATATTTTAGTCAAGAGTTGCCCGCATGGGTCCTAGTGGATGGTTGTTTTGCCATCGTCGCTCCCTTGTCGCCGTTGCTGTTGTCGTCGTTCTCGTTCTCATCATCGAGCTCGTCGTCTGCGGAGATGGCATCAAGGTGAGCCTCAATAAAATAAACTCCTTCGTCCATGGGGATGACAATACTCTCGTCGTACCCGTGGGACTCCACACCAACGGCGCTCCAGCTCCGACGCCTGCTGGAGAAGCCTCCCACACTCCCTTCCCCCGCCACCACATCTGCCTCCTCTCCGGCCACCATGCCTCACCTTCACATCTCCTCAAGCTTTGCCCACTGCCATATCTGCTGCGAGCACTCCCGTGATATGCCGTTCAAGCTGAAGAGGCGAGTCGAGTCCTTGTTCTTGGGCTCTGTTTGCCACCGTTTCGTGTCGTTGCCAGGACACCCGCGAGATCATCGTTAATGGCCGGTGGGCTCGTGCGGCCGGCGTGCATGCTGTGCTACTCGCGCCCATGGTTGTTGCCCTGCATCGACCTGCTCCATCTCCCGCTGGCCAACGGTGCGGTTGTTCGTGGCGTCGGCCCTTGCGCCAACAACCTTCTGGATGGCTTCCTCGTCCTGGTCGTGGCCGGCACCTTTGAATCCTTCCTCGCCGCGCCGGTGGCACTCGGGCAGCATGCCAACAAGCTCCGCGCCGCTGTCCGCCTCCGCTGCATCCTCCTACACCTGCGCCGGCCGAGGCCGGTTCTCTGGTGGGACCCTCCTGGGTCTGCACCTCTTCAATCTCTTGGTCTGGGGTAGTGTGCACGGGCCCCACCCTGGCAGGCTCCAGTTGACTTCTGTGGCTTAGCACCGGCCGCTCTCAGGCCCACAGAACCATGTGTCCAACATGCACGGCTTGGGTGCAACGTGGCTGCTCATGGTTGCATGATTACTATGGGAACTCGTTTGTCTTGGGCTCACTTGGACAACAATCTAGGCTCCGGGTTTTCTTCTTCAAGTCATTATGCAGCAAGACAGGAAGACTTTACGTGGGCGCAGTCTCTTGCTTTTCTCCACTCTGTTCTTATGTTTGGTAGCACATATGGAAGTGGTTATGTGTCTGCTAGCGTTCGGGTAGGCCTCCGATTTCGATCGATGCTGGCCCTCAGATTTAACGTGGGTAGACAGAGAACCAACTGTTTGAGCCCGGTGAAGGTTACTACATATCTATGGCTCAACTTTTTTAATCCTCGAAGACACAGGCCGGTCAGACAGTCTAAGAGAACGTCGACTGTACTATCGGAGTGCGACAAGAAGGATCCTCAATGTCATCATTGCGACCATCTCTCTCAGGCCTGGCGTCCCCAACGAAGGCATTGCCTGTGTGTGCTTCAACGTGAGTTCGGATTACAAATAAATAGACTGCTCTTCTCATTCCTTATGGAGCAACTTTTCATGAGTCACTACGTGGACTCTTCAGCAGTAGCTAAGAAGCTACAAATGTACTCTTTGGAACATGTGTTTCCAAAGGTTTGTATATGTTTTCTCTGTTTTAATATATTAAGAGTCAATATAAAAAAAACAATGGCACAACCAATCATATCCCAACATTAACCCCTAGGAAATGTTATAAATAGGGTAGCTCGACAGTGTAAGGAGGCATAGGCTGGATTGCACTCAACATGTACTAGTTCTCTAGCTCTAATCATCAAAGTAGACCGAGCATTTGCAGCCTTCAGTGGGTTTTGACCCTCCTAAGCCCCTTGATGGGAGGGGTGTGGGTAGTGAAAACCAAGCCCAAAAAATATTCGGGCCAGCCCCAACCCATCCAAATGATTTATTTCATCTATATTTCACCTAAAAAAGAGCTACAAACCCAAGCCTGCCCATGGCCCGGTCCAAAAACTAGGCCCGACCTTGCCTATGGGATGGGCATGGGCACAAATTTTGGGCCCGAAACAAACCAGGCGTTTTCATGCAAAATGCTCAGGTCAGCATCAAACACCACACACCGCACATGACATAGGGTATTACGCCTCCGGGAGCCCTGAACCTAGTCTCATATTCCTCACGCGACTGGTGCACTGCTCACTCAGGCTATCCCCAACCCTCCTAGTAGGATGGTGTCCATAGAATTAATTATAGTGCCACATAAGATTTTTAGGTGATGTGTCATGTATTTAATAAGAGAGAGAGGAGAGATGGGAAGAAACTGGGTCTTGCATGAGACCCAGTGTCTATACGAGAACCAATGCACTAGACACTACTAATATTAGCATTGGGAGAGAGTAGTGTCCATATAGTTTATGAGAAAGCAAGATGATTGGTCAATAGCATACATAGACAAAAGTGAATGAAGTAGCTAATTAATTATTTAGACTCTTGGTAGATGTGATGCATTGGACATCATAGTTTCTTGAGTAGTGTCCATATGACATGGCACACATAGACATCACTTGGGTTGAGGATAGCCTCAACACCCCGGCCCGAATCTCTAAACGTGGGTTCCCTAGAGCCCCTGGTTATGGGTCTCACACACCGTCGATGTCATGACATGAAACCAGTAATATATCTTCAATGCTACTTTTAATGTGTTTCATGGGATATTCTAGCTATGTCAGTGGGGTTTCATGGGATTAAACTTTCTTCTCATAATGACCTTTACACGTCACCAAAATGGTTTATGTGTCACATGATCGTAAGTTACACTGTGTTTGATGGGAGATTGTAGCTCTGCCGGTTGGGTTTCACGAGATGAAACTTTTCTCTCCTCGTAATGACCTTTGCAAGCCACCAAAACTGTTCACGTGTCACATGATTTTTTTTTTAATCACAGTGCAATCAAAGACGCCCACACACGTTCACACACACTCACCCCTTTAAATACACGTATGCAACTCTACCCCTATGAGCACCACTATATGTGTACATAACAGATCCATTTTTTTAGAACATGTGGAACCGTGCATTTTTTATATATATCAAAGTTACAGCATCAATTAAATGCTACAGAGAAGCGTATATATTCCAGATAATATGAGCTATATCAATTAAATGCAGCAGATAAGTGTATTCTTGATGTACGAATACCTGAATGGAATTAATATTGCTATGAAAATTTAATTATATCAAAAGCTACCCAAATAAAAACAAACAAAATTTGTAATTGTTTATTTTAAACAAACAAAATCAAATGGCCTAGAGTCTTAAGACGGTCAGAGAATAGCATGGATGTCCACATGTTCTACTAGCATGGATATCAGATGACTGAGAGTGGGCTGTCGGGTTTTCACAGTTGGTAACTTGGTGGCCGACATCCGCTTGGCTATTGGTCGAATGCCCAACAATGGATAGCCAAGGGGAGATGGCCGACAGTATACCCTCGGCCATTTGGTTCTCCGACCGTACATATTGATGGCCAACAGTTTAAATACCGTTGGCTATTGTTACAATTCTAGTAGTGGCACCTTGCAATCAACGGTTACGTCGATTATTACTGAAAGAATAGCACCGGTTAAATTCTAGAATAAATTCAACAAAATGTGAGCACTCGTGGCGAGTTGAGGACTCGAACCTGGGTGGACAGATTTCACCACAAGAAACCTTACCATCTGACCTACACTCAGTTCGCGTGTCACATGATCTAATGCTCATGGATCTATAATTACACCACCATTGAGACGATACTCGAGTACAATACTATGCCTTGAGAGGAGCTTGAAAGGGTTTCCAGCCTTTAAATTTGTCTTAGAATAGTCGACCACAAAAGAGATGGCTCAGCCGTTGATTGCAGCAATCAAATCAATAGCTGATTTGGGCATGAAATAGTTTTCCCTCCCTATTTATTAATTTGTCCTAAAAGTTTGAGAAATGGTTATTTAGCTGGGTTGGGCATGAAGGATGCTTTCTACGAGTATTAGACATGGCTTAACACATCATGATTATTGTGAGATATTGCTTGATCAGGATAGAGTGCACTACATGCAAAATATATGCTAATAAAAGTATATATAATCTGAAATCCGGCTTCAATTCGTAGAAAATTTTGGAGCATTTATTGCATATTATGTTCATCCAACAGAGTGTTCCTCAAGTTGATAAGCAAGAACATTTATATCGATTGCTACATCTATGCCAATAAATGAATAAATTGAAGTAAAAAAATAAAGGAATAAATTCCCTGGAATGCTAGTCGATCCCAATACCTGAATTGGCTATTTAATAACCAGCAAACCATGTCGAGCCATAGTTAATTAGCTGTCATAAATACAAAAACTTCTACAGCAAGACACCAAATAAATTATAGTTAAATAGCTACTAGAAATAGAATATTTTTTTTAAAACCCCCCACCCCACCCCGGTGCAAACCATATCAAGCCATAGTTAATTAGATGCCATAAATAAAAAAATCAATGCACAAAATAAATGATAGCTAAAATAAGTCCTGACTAGAGAAGCATGACAACGATAATTCAATATCTGCCGTATATATGATGATCTAGCCATCTACCTCTATATAAGCTTGATCAAAGGAGCATAACCTGGGAGCCATACCCAAACCAGGCATAAGACAAGCGGTTCAAAACAAGATCTGCCATGATGCTTCTCAATACTAGTGGCGCTAGGGCTTTGTTCGTGGTGGCCACCGTGATCATGGCGTTGGTACTGTCACCCAGTGGTGTGCAAGAAAGTCACGCACAAGAGAGTACAAACATTCAAAGTATGTCATCTATCATATACCTAACAGTTTTGCATGTTAGTGCTACATTTAATTTTGACCATTGTTTTCTCCATTTTCAAGCGAGTTGCCACAATATGCCAAGGTGCACTGTTGACAAGTGTCGGCAGTTATGTATATCATTGGGGTACGCCAATGATACCGCTTTGGATTATTGCCCGGAGGCTGTTCCGGAGTGCTGCTGTGCAGAGACATAGAAACAAAATTGATTTGATTATCATGTTGACAACAATATATAGTATCACTAGCTAGCTCTGGCTCTAGCTGGACGTGGAGCAAGAAATGTCAAAATTAATTTGAATGAAAACCCTCTGTTTCTCCCAATACATGTTCCTCTTACAATATCGCTTTATAGACCATACTTATCAGTTGATGACCGATCCAACCACTGGGGTATAGTAAGTGTAGTATATTCAGTTTCTAAGGATGTGTTTGATATAATAGTTAAAGTGGGCTGGGTCGGATTGAAGTGTTTGGTTGGAAGAGCGGGAGGTTGGGTTAGTTAGGTCCGCACAAATTGTGCGGACGGGGGTTGACCTACCCGTTACGACGACGTCTCGATCCTGTTGGTGGGGGCACGAGGATGGGGCGGGCATGGCCAACAGAAGGGATTAGAAGGGTGGAGGCGTAGTGGGTGAGGCAATCTTTCAAATATGCCATAAAAATTGTCTAATTTTTAAATTCCGCTATTTGGACTTAGCGCCCGCTATTCGTGATCTGCTACACGAACACTAACCCGCTACCATACCGCTAAACGCTATTTAGTACCTGGTGGGGTGACCATAGGTCTGTCGGCAGAGCCATGCGAGAGGCAGAGCCACGCAAAGTCAACGATGACAGTAGGTTCTTTTTAGTAGAGCAGTAGAGATTCAGACATATGGTTCTTCATATTCATTACTCTCTTTTGATGATAATGACTACAATTAAGATCATAATAGATGATTATGTTCCGAAAATGAATTAGTTCAGCTCTTCCATCACATCTTGACGGGATGTTATCCTTTTCTTATAGTTTAAGCTAAACAAAGAGATATGCAAATGCAAAGCTAGATACCTAGATACCTGATGATACATAAGTGGAGGGGAAGATTGGTTTCAGATATTACACCAATCGTGTACCATAAGTGGAGATGCACTGTTGTAGTACCTACATCCGGCAAACACGGTCGATATTTCCAACTGCTCCTAATATATCTAAACTACGATTCTAATATATCTAAACTGCGACTATGCAGATGATATTGTTTTAGGTATTCTGTCTTTAGCCTCATTGCCTCTGACCTCTTGATTTATATTTTCTATTTCCTTCAATTCAAATTATAAGTCGCTTAACCACTGCTAGAGAACCTAGCTTTAGTACCGGGCGCAAAGCCGGTTTAGTACCGGTTATGCGCCCGGTACCGAGCTCCTGGTACTAATGGGCAGTCCATTAGTACCGGCTGCACTAGCCGGTACTAACGGATGCATTTAGTACCGGTTGATAACAACAGCCAGTACAAATGGCGGGCCACGCGGCACGACCACGCACCATGCGTTTTGTAGCGGCTGGTGTTACCAGTCGGTACTAACGTGATGCCACACGGCAACAAAATGGGCGCTTTAGGCCCAGTTCATTTAGTACCGGCTGGTGTTACCAGTCGGTACTAAATGTTCGAGCCCGCCCTTTTTTTCTTTTAAAAGTTGCTTGTTGTTTTTGTTTATTTCTAGTTTTTTTTTACATGTTACGTTCCTATACGCAGTAGTAGTGGTTCCTACGTGTATTCTCGTACTCATAAGATTAGCATAATTGAAGCAATATATATATATATATATGTATATATATATATATATATGTATATATATATGTGTGTGTGTGTGTGTGTATATATATATATAGCGCTCGACTATTGGGAGCCTATAGGCTCCGAATAGTTATCGATATTCGGAGCCTAGAGACAGAGATGCCACTGGGACCGAGCCCAGACACTAGCGTGCCACAGACACACGACATCACACCTGCCACCTGACGCATGCATGCAGCCTGCACCATCCCACCTCTCACCTTTTCTCCAACTTTTTCTATTGGTTTTTTTGCTATGATTCTTTACTCGAAGATCCAAATTATAAATTGTTTCCACCATTAGATTCGTGACATTTTTATGCACGGTTTGAGATCCATTGTGAATATTTTTTAAAAAAATTTGAATTCAAATTTACACGATCATACAAACATACACAAATGATCATAGAAACTGATTCAAGTATAGAAACATATGGACATGAGCATATATAATGTATGACCACATCAGGAAGTATGTATGATCGAGCACACATGTATGTATGACTATGCACAAGCTTGTGTATGATTGTATGCTCCATAGAAACCTGTTTCGAGCGTCTAGAAACATGTCCTTCTAGTCACAGAACTCTAGCCCACTGTCATAGAAATATATTCTTCTGGTCATAGAACTCCAGCCCACTGTCATGGAAACTTTTCTTCTGGTCATAGAACTCCAGCCCACTGTAGGGGGAAGGTTAAGTCTAGTATAGAGAGCCTTAGCTTGAATATATGATTAGTCGTGACATATATATGATTAGAGTGGTACTTTCTATGACGTGCATTTTACTCAGCTTGAATATATGATTAGTCGCGACATTTATATGATCAGAGCGGTACTTTATATGACATACATTTTAGTAGGAAAAAAGTATTTTTGGCTTCTATTATGTACAATATAGAGCCATAAACCATGGAACCCCAAAACCATGCCTGGTGGGGGTGTTTGGTATAGTATATAGAGTCTCAGCTTCCATATATGATTAGTCGTGTCATATATACGATCAGAGCAGAACTTTCTATGATAGGCATTTTCAGTAAACAAAAAAAAGAGTTGAAGATTTCTATTATGGTCATACGTTTCTGCGCTCGAAGATGTTTCTATAGTCCTAACAGTATGTTTCTATAACCGTGTAAAGTTTGAATTCAAAATATTATGCACCAACACTTTATATGCCCAAGTATATATATTTCTATGCTCATGCTCGTATGTTTCTATGCTCGTGTCACTATGTTTGTATGATCACGTCCATACGTTTCTGTGCTCGACATAGTTTATATGATCATGTCAGTATGTTTGTATGACCACACAAATTTTGAATTAAAAAAATCAAAAAAATATTCATAATGGATCTCAAACTATGTATAAAAATGTCATGAATCTTATGGTGAAAACTGTTTGTGAGTTGGATATTCGAGTGAAAAATTATAGACACTAAACTAAGTGGTAAAGGTGGTTTGAATGCATGCATGTGTCAGATGCATGGGAGGTTGAGAGGTGGCAGGACAGATGGTTCTTACATGCATGCGTCCATGCATGAGTGAGGTGGGGCGTGAGGTGCATGGGAGGTGGATGTGACAGCAGTAGTGTGTCTAGGCTTCCGATAGTTATCGGAAGCCTATAGGCTCCCAATATATATACTGTGTATATATATGTGTGTGTGCGCAAAACCCGACGTATTACATACATAAGTCATATATCGCAATGTTTAAAATTACGACCACGCTTCATCTTCGTCTTGGATGCCTACATCCGGTTTGTAGAAAGATCCATCGTTGTGGAATTCGCCTTTAGGGTCAATGACCTCGTCTATCAGGAATCCGTAGAGTTGTTCTTGTACGGCCTTGATTCTGTTCGTCGGGAGAAGGCATTCTTCCATACGCCATTTCTGTCACATCAAAAAAATATTAGATATATCGATATGCAAGTCTTATGTTTGAATATGATCATATGCGTGACATACCTCGAATTCATCTGGCTTCATTGCGCCCGTCGGTCGTACAAACAGGTGAATAAACTCATACACATAGTAGCCACATAGGTTGTTGTCGTGCTCATGTCTCATACACTTATGTGGAATGCAAAAGTGTTATTAAAAATAGCTATTGCGTATAAACATACATCACTAATGACGCTAAATGTTATAATTAAGTTGTTACCGGAAAGTCTAGCTTGATATGGAGTTGCTCCTTAAATGGACCATCATTTTCTTCCCGGAAGCGAGCCCATGCCTTGTCCATGAGGTCGATGACGTCTTGGAATTCTTCTTGTCCCTTCTTCTTTGGGTCAAGGACTATGACCAAACTTCTCTGTAGCTCTATAACGAAAAGCATCCAATGGAAGCTGTGTAGTGAAAGACGCATACTACGTTAGATATATTGGTTGCTTCTTTAGGTCAAGGACTATGATAAGAAAAGTTGAAGTACTCACTGTGTGTTGTACGGGAACAGTATGAAATCACATTTTTTCTGTTTATACAAGAATTTCCATATATTCTTCGTGGTCGAGTTTGGAGTGTTCTTGACAATATATTCGTGGATCACATTTGGGTCCATGAAGCCAAGGTTTTCAAAGCCTTTTCTCCGGCAAACTTGTTGTTTCATTCTACACGAGACAATCAAATTATAAATGTGATGGTGAACAATATTAATGAATAGATGGATGGAACATAAATGAGATGAAAGACTTACAGAACCCATGCACTGATGAGTGATTTGTCGAGGGCGTCCTGATTGAACAGAGACCAGAATTCCGAGAACTCAATATTTATCTCATCCACCCCTCGAAAATAATGCTCGTCTCTTATACGAAGAGTTAGATAGCATTGGCCGTATGCAGATTGTTTCATGTACCAACTATGGAGATTACGCATCCTTGTTGAAAGATCCCTGAGTTGGTGTTCAAACACTAGAGGTTTCTTCAATTGAAATTGAGTTCTTTCAGCTCCAGGATGAATTAGGATATGGTCCTCGCCTCGTAGTTGTGCTTTGGTGAGCCTTGTGTCGCAGACAAAATCAACAAGAGCTTGGTCCTCCTCTGATAGCACTTTGAGAGGTGGGATTGACTGATTCTTCTGCATACCAAGCTTTAGAATGCTCGACGCTTTTCTCTTACGCTGGGTTGCCTTTTTTATTTGACTGATTCTTTTTGTTTTTTGGAAGCGAGAATGATATCTATTTTGGGACGGAGAGAGTAGTGTACACCATCAGACATTTCTTGCATTATTTAAAATGATACGACAACCCGATTGCCATTAAATTTGTTATAGTTAAATAAAAGAATCAATAAAGAGGAGAGCTACTCTTGAAACAAAATCATGCCTCCAAATATAATCATGTGCTTCGATGCCCTCGGATCTGCCTCCTTGAAACCGAAACAAAGGCAAACACCGAAGTATCATGGACACGAAGCTGGGTGATTTTTGACAATCCAACTAGACTTGATTATAGCCCGCCTAACCTGATGAACATGATAATATATTTTTTATTAACTCGGGATGCTCTTACCAGCAAATGATTTTTTTAACACTATCCCCTTTGGCGAGGCCTGTTGAGGAACCTATCAGATTCTTTGTTAGAACTTGGGGGAGCCACCATACTTTTGTTAGCATTTTAGTACTCATAATTCATGAAAAGAAGCATATGCTTTGCCTAGTCGCGTGAAGATAAAGTGCGCTTCATTGTAAAGGAAATTTTCGTAGTTCAATGTTCCTTATATTCCTATAAAAATTAACACTGTACTTTAGTGCGCTTCATTACACCTATTTCTATTGTTCATGCAGAGCCCATAAATTCGTTATTTCGTTTTTTCAAATAGTATAGCTCCTTTTCCACGTAGTAATTACAGATTCATTACAGATTCACGCCACGCGTTCGAGGGATTGGCCCATTCTTGATTCTACTATGTTCAGTTGCAAAAAGTACATTTTAGTTTCTATTCATCTTCCTCACGTAACACGCTTCCCAGAAAATTCATTTTTCACCTCTCCTATTCCCCCCTCACATAACACGTATTTCAGTAAAAAAAAAGTATTTTTTTCTCACATATCTAAACACGGCTACTCCTACTTTTCCCTAAGAGTGCGTTTAATTTCCCGAAAATTCCTCGAAAAAACACTATTTATCTAACTTTTCTCTATTTATCTCATCCCTCCCACTCACGTAACACTGTTTATCTACACCCAGCTTCGTGCGACCGGCCCAAAGTCGTTCATACGAAGAAGCGCTGACGCGGGCACGGGCAGATCTCGCTGCTGTCCTCTCCTTGTCGGCAGCGTTGCGCGCGTTCGTCAACGAACCAAACCGGGCAGCCGCGGACCGTGACCGCGACCGCAACCGGCGATCCCCCGGCCCCGCGTCGCCCACGCCCACGCCCACGCGCCGGAGAATAATTCGGGCAAAAAGCATCGTCGAACGCTACGGCTCCAGTCCCCACGTCCGCTGGTACCCAGCCAGCGCCGCTGACACCACCTGCCAGAGAGAAGCCTCCCCGGGAAGCAGCAGCAGCCGCGGGGGATGGCGTCCATCTCGCGGAATCTCCGGCGATCCCTCGCCCCCGGCCGCCTGCACCGTCTCCTCCTCCTCCGCTCCCAGCACCCGCGGGAGTACGTGACGGCGGAGTGCCACCGCCCCGTCGTCCTCCACAAGCGCGGGCCCGACATCCTCCACGACCCCTGGTTCAACCGGGTACGCGGACGCCTCGGCCCCGCTCCGCTCCGTCTGGGTTCTCCCGGCGGGGGCGGTGGTGCTCCCTGGCTTGACTCGGTCGTGCTTTTTCGGAGGGGATGGTTTCTGAACTTCTGATGCTGCCGTGGCTGCTGCAGGGCACCGCGTTCTCGATGACGGAGAGGGACCGCCTCGGCCTCCGCGGTCTGCTCCCGCCCAACGTCGTCTCCTCGCAGCAGCAGATCGATAGATTCAGTACGTGCTTCCCGTCCCGATGAGCCGCTTGACTGCTTGCTCTGGTTTTTGGGTTCGCCGTTTGCCGCATGAATCGCCCGCGGGATCTGATTGGATCGGCCGCTGTTGTGTGGAACCGTATTCTGATGAATGTGGTCTTTGGCGGTGGCTTGGTGTCGGATCAAACTCCTGGGGTTTGGTCGAGGTTTGGGAATTTAGAAAGTTATAAGCTGATGCTCCAATTGGTTGGGGTGGACGGCTGCTAGTGTCTAGTGTACAATGGTTGCATATATTCTCTTGAAGCTAGGACAACCCGAAATCCCTAAAAGTTGCAATGAAGTATGACAGATTTATCACATGAAAGCTTTAAGTGCATGAGGCACACATTCTTATTCATAGCTAGAACTAGACGAGATGCATTTGAGGCTGGTAGCATGTTAGCTTGGTTTACAGTAACTACGTAAGCCATTTGGGAAAGCATTATACAGAAATATACTGTAGCTGGTTTCTGCAAATTTACTTAATAATTCTAATTTTTACTTTGGTTACTACAGTGCTTGATCTGAAACGACTGCAGAAATATGCGAGAGATGGGCCATCTGATACATATCCATTAGCAAAATGGCGCATCCTCAACAGATTGCATGACAGAAATGAAACAATGTACTACAAGGTGTGTACCTTCACAGCCATGCCCGCACACATCTAGGCACAACCTTATATTTGTTGATCATGTACATTCTCTTAATGTACAATGTATCGATTTACACCCACAATGTGTGGTTGTGCACCTTCTGTGTTAACTTTTTTGCTACTGTAATATCAAACATAGCTTATTGGAACTGGTTAAAATCTACCTTTTCAAAATGGTTGCTTTATAGTCTCATTTTTTGTCAGTTAGGTCCTAATAGATAACATTGAGGAGTATGCGCCTGTTGTCTACACACCAACCGTCGGACTTGTTTGCCAAAACTACAGTGGTTTGTTTCGACGGCCTAGGGGAATGTATTTTAGTGCAGAAGATCGTGGGGAGATGATGTCCATGGTGTACAATTGGCCAGCTGATCAGGTATGTATTAGTGCCTGTCCAGTGTCCAAAACTATTCCGTTGCCTTGAAGGTATAGTACAGTTGGGTTAATATGCTATGCTTTCAATCCTCTGCCTTCTGAGATCTATAAGGACAAAGATAATCCTGAAGATTTTCTTACAATTCCAATTAAATAGATTTGTTAATCAGCGAATCTGTTGCAGGTTGACATGATAGTGGTGACTGATGGAAGCAGGATATTGGGCCTTGGTGATCTGGGGGTGCATGGTATTGGCATTGCTATTGGAAAATTGGATTTATATGTTGCTGCTGCTGGAATAAATCCTCAAAGGGTATGCTGAAAGGTTCTTTAGGACTATGATTCAGACTCTTGCCCTTTTTTTCCATATTCCACTTTCAATTCTAAAGTAGTCTTGGCCAATTTTTTGGCATTCAAATAACAAATTATTCTCAAAATATCATATGACGCTTCAAGGATCAGGATGCTTTGATGTAATTATTTGGCCGAAGTTAATCTGATAATTCTCAAAAGATTCTCAAAGAAACATGTCCATGCAAGATATTATAAGTCGAAGACCTATTTGACATCTAAGTGTATTTGTTTCTATATTGGAACCTTGTTCTTCTTAATGAAACAACTATAGCTTATCGAGTTCACTAGCTTTGTCTAAATTGGAACTGTCCAGTGATGTACTGTTTTCTGTTAACTTGCTTATAATTTGTTTTCATGTGGATAATAGATAGTTCTCTTCCGTGTCATTGATTGCCTTATTATTTTTTTCTAGGTTCTCCCCGTTATGATTGATGTTGGAACGAACAATGAGAAGCTCCTTAAGGACCCTCTTTGTAAGATCTTGATTGAATATTCCTAATTTTATGCTTACAGTATATATTTGTCTGTCCAACACTTTGCTTTCACATATTTGATATTTGTCATGTGAAACATTATGGCCACTCCCACTGTCGAAACATAAAGTTAACGGCATGTAGCAAATGCCAGCGCTTTCCATGTTTCTAATTCATATATGACACTTATCAAACTTTAGATATACTGGATACTTAGCTAGATATTGAGAAAACTGGTACGTTATTCTAATTTTCTTTTCATATTATACAGATCTCGGGCTACAAGAGCACCGTCTTGAGGGAGACGAATATGTCTCAGTTATTGATGAATTCATGGAAGCTGTTTTTACTCGCTGGCCTAATGTTATTGTACAGGTGCTATTTTGTCATTCTATGCTTCATTGTTCATTTGGTTAACCTTTGCATTAGATGAGGTGATGAGGCTCAATCTGGAACAATGTCACAAATACTTATCTTGTGTTTTTTTTGTAGTTTGAGGATTTCCAAAGTAAATGGGCCTTTAGGTTGTTGCAGCGTTACAGAAAGACTTACCGCATGTTTAATGATGATGTTCAGGTCAGTCCTAGTTTGTGCAAATTTGTGTTCCTAAGATGTTTGTTGTTTTATTTTTTGGTCTTTATTATATAAGCCCTGTACTCTCTTTGTGCTTAGATGGTATCTGTAAAACATGCATGATATTTTGTCATTTTCATTTCATGAATTACCTCTTAATATGTAACAAGTATTTGCTGCATAGTTTAGACCACATCGAATTAGCAAATTTGATCTAGTGTGGCTACTGTTTACTTTATGTTTACAACTCTGGTGCGGCACACTTATGGGCCAGTCACCATACACATATTTTTCAGCCAATTTCCACGATTGTGGAGAACTTGTTCACTATAGAACATATGGTGTGCCAACTTTGCCATCATGTTTGTGGAAATATGTTGCTGGAAACCAAACAGGCCCTAGCTTTTGAGGACATAGGATACTATTGCATGATATATATTTGTCAAGGGATTAAACATGCTGAAACCTGTTGTATTTATCACTTTCAAACATTGGCATACTGTCTTCACAGGAGACATGTGCTCTGCATTGTAGCAATGCATGCTCTAGCTCTAATTACAATATTCATCAGCATATCATTGTGTTCAAGCTTTAAAAAGTCAAACGAACCTTGAGGTTTTGACTTTTGCATTGTTATTGCTGGACTCAAAGTTTTCGTTCCAGTTAGTGTATTCCATCTTTATCTAGAAGAGCCAATTTATTGATCTTGAATTGGCTGTTCTTTGTGTACAAAGGGAACTGCTGGTGTTGCAATAGCTGGCCTTTTAGGAGCTGTACGGGCACAAGGAAGGCCAATGATAGATTTCCCAAAGCAAAAAATTGTTGTTGCTGGTGCTGGCAGGTCCGGAATGCTCTCGATCCTTTTTGACTTATAAAATTATAGTATACTGTACATGCTAAGTTGTTCATGACAACAACTGCAGTTATGTTTCTGATAGCTTATTAGCTAACACATTCAGTTCAGAAAGAATCCAGGAAATATGAATAATGTTAGAACTGTGCTATTCCTGTGAAAGAAGTATTACCTCTGCAGTTTTTCACTTTTTACAGTGCTGGTATTGGAGTGGTGAATGCTGCAAGCAGGACCATGGCAAGAATGCTGGGAAACAATGAGGTTGCTTTTGAGAGTGCGAGGAGCCAATTCTGGATAGTTGATGCCCATGTAAGTTGGAGAACCAAGAACTGTTTAATGATAAAAAATTTTAGGGTTGCTTATTTCGTTATGCTACCTAGGTTGTCAACCTGCAATTCTGGATAGGAAAGCGACCCCAGTGATCAGATCACATTTTGAGTTCATATAGACAATTAATCGTTGCAAAACTTAGTAAAAACAATGGAATGATTGGGTATAGCTAATGAATTCTTATGCGAGCAACAAAACATTCTTAATACACTTGGTGATCGGTGCTGCCATAGATTATTTTTTCAGTATGTATGTGTGTTGGTGTGTGTTTGGTAGGCCAGTAGAGTTTACACTCTTTGTCGTATTATATACTCTCTTCTTCGTGGAATGACACATCTCTCCTCATATTTACATTTTCCATTATGCAGGGTCTAATAACAGAAGACCGTGCAGACATTGACCCAGATGCACGACCTTTTGCTAGGAGAAAGAGTGAGCTCGGTCACCAGGGTCTAAATGAGGGGGCAAGCCTAGTTGAAGTGGTACTGTCTAATCTTGTACATTGTGCTTTTATAGACCTGAGTCATTACTGCAATATTTGCTTAACTTTTTGCAAATTTTTTCTTTATTGAGTTCCGAGCAATGCTCGCTCAATGGAGACTTAAGTATGAAGCTAGGTTTGTAAAGTTTGGAGAATAAAATCCTCCGCAGCAATTTATAAGGAGCATTCATTGCTGGCTGTTATATGAATATGATGCAGCGCCGCATACAAAACGATATTGCCTCACACTTTTAACTTTGTTTATCTGTGGCGCAGACAACACAAATCCAGTTAGGGTTTTCTGTTATTTTTGGCTTTTCTGGTTTGACACGGTTCTAGCATTCCTTTTGAAGATTAACATTGTAGAAATATTTTAATTCTCAGTTTATGTATACTTGTCTATTTTGAATAAAAATTGACTTAACAAAGTGGACTTCATCTCATGAATGAATGATAGTAGACTGATATAGAATATTCTGTATGGTACCTTGTCTTTTGTGCAGGTTAAAAAGGTGAAGCCTGATGTCATTCTTGGATTGTCTGCTGTTGGTGGTTTGTTCTCGAAGGAGGTAAGAGGGATTTGTTCCAAAGAAGTCCTCAAATTAAGCTTATCAAATAGTTGCAAAGTATAAAACAATCAGCAAATCCACATATCAATATTTAGAGAGAATCAAATTAATCAATGTCTGTGCATACTGGGATTGCTACATTTTTAAATAGAGTAAGGTAGTCTGTAACTGTAAGTTCCTAAAGTTGCACATGTGTCATTTAAGTTGGTAAACTACATAGTCATACATTTAGGTCCCATATAAATGGTCAGGCCAACAAAGATCCAAACCTTACAAAATTGGTAGTTTGACATTTAGATATCATATATTCTTTGGCTTGATCTAAATTATTTGTCTGATCATGTGGTATTCAAGTGAGAACAATGGAAATCATGTGGTATCTGTCTCCAAAAATCTACTACCTTCCCTTTCCTATTACTTAGCAACAATGCATTCAAAGTTTAGCTTGCACAGTTTGAATATATTACGTTGCCAACATTTGCCAATTAAGTCAGCAAGCATGCATTCAAAGTTTAGCCTACACAGTTTGAATCTATTATGTCACCAACATTTGCCAATTAAGTCGGATCTGAGCCTGTTTTCACTCAGTTAAACAAGTTATAAAACGGAAATGTGCAGTTGTCAAGTTTAGATATCAAAGAGATTCATCCATGTAATTTTGTGGTACTATAGGATGGACCTTACTCTGTTAGGTAATACAAATGGTGTATAGTGCTAGACCGCTAGTGGCAAATTGTACTTATTTCTGTAGGCCCCTGCAAATCATACGCTTTTCCCAAGCTGTAGTGACCTTGCATCATGACCAGTTAATTACATGCGGTTTTGACGTTGTTCCCACCATTTTTATATTTTGAAAAGCTATAAAATGTTGAAGTGAATGCTCATCATTGGGTATTTGTACCTTCAGGTTCTAGAAGCACTAAAAGATTCATCCTCTTCGAGACCAGCAATTTTTGCGATGTCCAACCCAACTAAGAACGGTTTGTGCCGTGTAATTTTGCTCCGATGTTTATCATCTGTCACCTATCTAATTCTGTACTCATTCCATCTGTAGCTGAGTGTACACCTGGAGAAGCCTTTTCAATTCTGGGTGAAAAGGTCGTCTTTGCTAGTGGAAGCCCATTCCATGATGTGGATCTTGGTACCTTTTTTCATTCGTACTTGTTATGACTTATATTTATATATTCTGTTTGCCTATTTTGGGCTCTTCTCCTATTAATACAATGATGCGCAGTTCTCCTGCGTGTTCGAGAAAAAAAAATATTTATATATGCGTTTTTCATTTTTCAGTAATAGCATCTCAATTCTTCTTTGATTAGACTCAGGTATTAATGCTTCTTGCAGGTGATGGGAAGATTGGCCACTCCAATCAAGGGAATAATATGTACCTCTTTCCTGGGTTAGGCCAATATGATCATAGCTATTATTGAGTCATTTATTGTGAAAATTCTGATTTCAGTGTTGCCTTTTTCCAATAGAAATTCATTGTTGGCTTTACTGTTTGCAGAATAGGGCTTGGAACCCTTTTGTCTGGTGCACGGGTTATCTCTGATGGAATGCTGCAGGCTGCAGCAGAACGGTGACTCCCTTGACCTATATGAGCATAAGTCCTTGTAACACAATTGTTTTATTTATTTACATCTACAATTGTTTTCTTTACTATGTAATTTTTTCTGCAGTTTGGCTTCATACATGAAAGAAGATGAGGTTCTACAGGGGATAATTTATCCCCCAATCTCCAGGTTTAATAATTCTAAATCTCGGCTTCCTGTTTGTATTGTATCCTCTGTCTTCTAATATGTTCGACATGCAGAATACGTGACATTACTAAAGAGGTGGCAGCAGCAGTTGTGAGGGAGGCAGTAGCAGATGATCTAGCTGAGGGATACCGTGACATGGATGCACGTGAGCTTGCACGACTCAGTGAGGTTAATCTCTCCACTTCCCAAGCAGAGTACATTTTGGTCATATATTGTGTATTCCTTTATTAACCTGATAACCTCAAACTCATTGCAATACAGGAAGAAACTATTGAATATGTCAAGACCAACATGTGGAGCCCTGTCTATCCAACAATAATATACAAGAAAGACTAGAGAGCTCTGTTTGCTATTTTGCATATGTTCAATGATCATGTACATTTTACTTAAGGCTGCACTCTGTATGCTACTTCAAAGGTGTAGGTATGCTAGTTATAAGCAAGCAGCCTTGATTGTTTCCGTGCATCTGCCACGTTGTAGGTCAAAGGCCTTGACCTCTTTCAACTGAATTTAGCCCTACCAGGTGTAACTTTAGGCTCCATTTTCTGACACGTTTCATTGAGCTGAACATTTTTTCTATCTCAAATGTCAGCTGTATTATCTGGAATTCCACTCAATATGTTTACCTGCGTGCATGCTTTAACACAGGTCAAGTAACAAATCCATATGTTTACCTGTGACGTTCAGTTCTAGCAGCGTACTTGCCTAATATATTTGATATTTCTCCTTTCTTCAGTACTCGCAATATGTTTTATCAAGTAACAAATCCATATGTTTTATCATAGTGAACTCTTTTTTTTTGTCATTGTCTTTTGGGAGAAAGCAATGTTCATCGATACAATCCATGTGTACTTTGCGTTGTAACGGAGAAATGGGTTGCGCCTGTTTCTTTCAACATCTTGTTGGCAAGAAAGCACTTTAACCTTTGCAAAAGGGAGGATGGCTTGGACGATTTGTAGTCTAGTTCCCTTCGGTTCTACGAAATTAGTCAATGTTCCTCCTGTCCTCCATGCGAAGCATCTCGCGTCTTTCTAAGTCTCGGCCCCGTTCGATGCTTTTCATTTGACGCAGCTGCCAATTTTCAGCTATTATTCAACATTTCCTAAAAAAATATTATTCATCCAACTTTTTCTATCCATCCTATTCTCCTCACTCACAGAACATGCTTCCTAGCACGACCTATATTGTTTTTCTACAACCATAGTGTTTTTTCTCCCAATCTATACACACCGGACTGTAGTTCATTTCATTTCATTTGTCAACTTATATGTTGCTCATAGGCTCATAGCTGACACAACAAAAAGTACGATGCTCTTAGTTTATTTTAATAATAAAAATACTTGATTTTATACTGGCTGGTGTCCTAAAAAAAAGACTCCACAGTGTGTCCTTTTGTGGCGCGTGTGATACAGTTACTAGGAACCCATGCTATATTTGCTCTTGTTTTTGTAGCGTGAAAACGAATTCGGCCGTTTTGCCTGCCTACGGCCTGTCTACCCTTGTTCACCCTCAGGAGGATTGCAAAGATTTGCAGGACGGGCGCGCACATTGGTTACAGCACCAAAATTGTTGTTAGCAGGTAAGCAAGCGAGGGAGATCAGGCTTAAGCAAACATGTATACGTAGGCAAAAGATTTCTTTACCAGCTGTAAAATTTAAATTCCAAAACCAAACTCTCCAAACACGGCAAGAGGAATTTCTAAAACGAGGCGCTGGAAACAGCCCCCCAGAAAGCACCAACTTCCAAAAGAACGAAGGATTCACAAATGTGAACACCCTAGAAAAAAAACACAGCTCGTATCTCGTCTCGTGGGCAACCAAGGGCAAGGGAGGCACCTCGAGTTTGGACACTATAAATACTAAATACATGGCTCCGCCTCTCATCTTGTATATGTACAATACAATTTTCAAAATATTGTTCATTTCCATACCACTGATGGCTTTTCCCCTCCAGCGCCTCCCAGCTTTGCTTTATCTGTTTGCACTCCTCTCCAAGGCTACTGCAGATGCAAACTTCATGGTGTCGAAAGCCGTACTACCCCAACTCTGATACAAGAGGGACTGAAAGTAAGTAACATGGGACTGTTAATAAAGTAAGCAGTACACTAAAGTAAACCATCTAAAGCGCAATTGTGTTTCTAACAAAAAAATTCAGCTGGAGCATGTGAATATGGCATGTTTGGGGCAATGCTCAACAATGGCGATGTTTCAGCATCAGCAAGTCTCTACAGGAATGGGGTAGGCTGTGGTGCATGCTACCAGGTAAATCCATCTCTGCCAGTAGTAGTCATGTAAATTCATCTTCTTCTTGCACTAAAATTGTTTGATACTACCAACAACAGGTTAGGTGCACAAATCCTTCCTATTGCTCCTCAAAGGGTGTGACAATATGATCACTTGATCAGACTCTGGGGCACGTGATGGAACTGATTTCATCATGAGCCAGAGCACACCTTGGATGGGACGGGGCAGGGCAAGGATGCTGGTGCAACATGGCTGAACCTTGGTTACGTTAGAATTGAGTATAGGAGGTGTGTGCATAATAAACGTGGCTTAATCTCTTACTTGAACGATGTGCCTAGTTGCTTTCTTTACAAGGCAAAGAAACTGAAAACGAAAACACAAATGATCTTGCACAATGAATTAATGACACAAGTGACATGGGCAAGAATATTATATTCAAGATTGCTGAAAGCAGCAATTTCCCCTACTATCTTGAATTTGAGATCTGGTACCAACAAGGCAACCAGGATATCATTGCAGTCCAGCTTTGTGAGGTAAAAACATATTGCATATCATGTTGAGAAAAGGCAGGAAAGTTTATGATTATTCAGAGAGGTTCAAATATGCAGGAACTTAAAAGTGAAATTGCTGGTTCTAAATACCTGTTGATGGCTGAATGCAGACTGAACCTGATATGTCAGCTTCTGGGCCGAACTCATGGGGCAGTATGGGCTGCCGTCTCCCCGCCAAGTGACCCTCTGTCTGTAAGTGTATGGCTTTTCAGCAGCGGGGTTCCACATGGCAGCAACCAGAAATGGCTAGTACCCACAAGCACAATACCACAAAACTGGACAACAGGGGGCCACATATGATTCTGGGGTCCAAGTGCAGCTGCAGTAGCTATAGTCAAATATGCAACAGGGTTATATAGCTAGTAATACGATGGACTGTTCCCTTGATTTCTGATCATGTATACTCTTGTAATGTATGGTACTGGTAGTGCCTATATATTAATAATTCCTCATGGAAGAATATAAAAGTTTTCCAAACAATTGATGAAAAGCTTTCTTACCACTTCAGGGAGAACTAGATGCCTAGAACCATCTTTTTAAAAAGGGGCTGTTCTTATTAGCCAGGGGCAGACAAAGAATCATCACTGAAATGGATGGAGAAAAATGAAATTTGATGCAGAGAAAGCACTCGATCATCAAAAGTTGAATATAATTAGCATCACAATTACATTAACTTGGCCACCACAAATAAATACTGTACACCACCATGCTCAAACCAATGCTCAACTCAATTTACAAAGGCTAGCTGATCCATTCAATTGTTTACTGGAGTATACAACTTCTGGCTGAGGGTTCCCGGCAATCATATCAGTTCTGAAGTTCTAGCAAAAAAAAAAAGTTACTAAACTTTCGAATAACTACAGCCAAAATTAATAAGATTAGAAACAAGCCTATTTCATTTATATTTGAGAAATCAAACATTTCTTAGAGGTAAGGCTAAAACACCCTAAACTTTCAATCTTGTGGACAAACAAAACCAAGAGTTTAAACTAGTTATAACAGAATATAAAGGGACAAACATACATGAACAGGAACCACCATGTGTATAGGAAATCTGATTAGACATGAAGTAAAACTAATCAGTTCAGCATGTTCCCCATACATGTCATGTCATATCAATGAAAGACCATCTATTTAGCCAAGTATTGGCAGCTAGCCAGCTAGTCAGGGTAATTTTTTTTAAGGTTTAAGAATGTTCCACTGATGCCAAACAGATGACAGTAGTGACATGGTCACATGGGTACAGATACACACGCCTATAATATTTTGTACCACTCTACTACCATTTTTTGTCTATATTCTATATGCATAATTAGAAAATGCCAAAATTTACGAATTCACAAAACTATTTCGAAATATAAAATTCTAAGCCTACCACCATACCCCAACTTTGAGGTTCGACTAACAGGTGAGTAGTCTGTAATGTACTAATGTTGATGGTGATTGTTTTTCTGCTCAGGTTCCTAGAAAACCTGGCTGTATTTGGTTTTCTTCTTTAACTCTTTTCTCCTTAATATATTGATACACAGCTCTCTATGTGTTCCAGGGGGAAAAAAAGGTGCAACTAACACAGTGAATTCTTTGCAGTTCTAGACTTAGTCGGAGTGCAAAAACTTATTATGTTAGCAATGGGCAAAAGGTTAGCCTCTCGTGAATAACTTAACACTAACTACTTACCAATCTTGATAGCATGATCTGGACCATGGATTGCAAACGATCCATCAAAGCCCCATCAGACCTGTCACCAGCCACGTGACCCCTTCATTAAAAACAGTACAGAATGATGATATGTTGAAAATGTTAAAAGGTTGATAATACCATTTGTTGTCTGTGCAACAGCTCCTGCTTGTGTTGTATGGTCAGGATGTTGGCTGCCTACAAAGGAAATCACTTGACTGCTTGAAGCAACAGCATGATTTCCCATATCAGGATAACCTGTCTGTAGAATATCATCAAGATGCTTCAGAAGAACACTTGACTGGTTTTCCATATACGACATAGCCTCCTCAGACTTGGCAGCCCTCGAAGCAATCAAGCTAGCCAACCGGCACATGTTATTGAATCGGGCATCTGAGGCTGATCGCATGATACTGGCAGGTCCATAGGTAGGTTCTTCCCTAATTTGAGCAGAACGAGCATCTTTTCTCCATCTTTTCAAAATATATTGTTCTGGGAGCTCTTTTATATTCTTAAGATCAAGTACCTTCAGTACATGACAGCATTGAATTCCAACAGCCTCAAACTTTTTGCAGCTGCAACTGGCTGAGCCATCTAGTGCATCAAATTTGACCACACTCTCTGACGGCTTCTCATCAAGCACAATTTTATACTCCGAGATTGTTCCAACCACACCACAGGGGAAAGACATGCAATTCATGTAAGCCTCAAACTCAGTCTGGAACATCTTGAAAGCTTCAGGTGTATAAGCATTTGATGATTGTTTAAGCATTCGCAGCGATGGTATAGGCAAAGTAACCTGGCTGCCATCAACATCAGCATGCAATTTCCTTGATCGATGCTCTTCAAGAATAGCCTCATAACGCCTCAAGAACTGCAGAATATCTTCTTGCTCACTGAGCTCTCGTTTCAGTTCATTAATCATGTTGTCCTTTTGAAGAGTGGAGAGTATATCAGCAGAAAAGATGGTTCTTTGATAAGGCAAAGCCCATTTTTCTCTTTCCATGAACAGCCTGTTGAGCCACTCATTCTCGCTGATTTCATATTTCTCAGTTAGCTTTTCCCATGTTGACAAGAACTCCATCTCGTCCTCATAGTCAAAGAGACAATGGCTCAAAGCATTGCTGAAACTCTTTGAGATTTCAAACAACTGCTTCAAGTGCCTCTTTGAATTATGGTAGATATGCCACACACTTGTGCAATGGTTGCTTCCAGGCCAGACCTCTGCTGCTGCAACAGCACACTCAGGACGCTCATCGATAAAAATAGTTTGTGGCTGCCTAGAACGCATAGCATCAGAAAACACCTCAAAGACCCATTTCAATGACTGAATACTTTCATCATAGAGTAGTGCTGCACCAAACACAAGTAACTGCTTGTGGTTGTCAACACCAACAAACAATGCAAATGGCCGTCCATAGATATTCAATCCATATGTTGTATCAAAGCAAACAACATCCCCAAAACTCCTGAAGTCAATTATTGATTTCGCATCAGCCCAGAAGAAATTTACAGCAGATTTCCCATCAGGCCCAACCCCTACCGCATAATACACCGAAGCGTTCCCTGCCTGCGACTCCTCCAAATATTGCAATGCTGCACCAGCGTCCCCGAGCTGCACACCCTTCCCTTGCTTCCTTCGATGCACATCCCCCGCCCCAAGCTCATGTGCCCGAGCCCTCATCTTATGTGACCGCAGTTTATGCACAAACTCCGGATGCGCGAGTGGATGGTTGTGCTCTGGAAAGAACTTCACCACACGGTATGTCCGGCAAGGGGTGATCTTGATCACCATTCTGGCCTGGCAACCTGTCCGTGTTGGTGCCGGGCCTGGCCTAGGTGGGCCTGCTGGTTCCGCAACACCGTTTGCAGTGACTATGGCTCCACTGTCTTGTTTGGCACGGTCACTGACACCTTCGCGGGAGCAAACAAAGATCCGTGACACTATTATCCCGCGTTTGCGCTTCTTGTAGGAGCGGCGGACACTGAAGCCTACGTGCTCAGCATACCTGTTGTAGAAGACATATGCGTCCTCCTCGGTCTCAAAGTGCATGTCCACGTGCGGCCCATCCCTTGGGTTTGGCAAGCTTGCCGCGGCAGCTATGCTGTGGTTTGACGAGCTCGGTGGCAATAAAGCCAGAGAAACTGCAGGTGCAGCGGATGCGAGTTGGTGGTTGTGCTCGGCGACGAAATCAGTGACACAGAAGGCGTTGGCAGAAGGAATGAGCTTGATGGTGAGCGACGCCAGGCAGCCCGTGCGTGAGTCCTGGCACCGAGGCGCCGGCGTCGGCGCCGGTGAGGACGAGGACGCGGTTCCGGCGCCGCCAGTCTCTTCCTGTGGCTTCTTGGGCTCCTGGCGGAACCCCTGCTTGGAGCAGACGAAGAGGCGGCGGGTGACGGTGTGCCGCGAGTTCTTGGACTTGTTGGACTTGCGGACGACGAAGCCGAGGCGGGCGGCGTAGGCCTTGTAGAACTCGTATGCGTCGTCCTCCGTCTCGAAGTACATCCCCGAATGCGGGGAGGTGGGGATATCGGCGTCGGCGTCATTGCCGCCGGCGGAGGTCGATGCAATCAGGGAGAGGTTGGCGGCGGCGGCGTCCGCGGCGCCAGAGGAGGAGGGCGAGGAGGAGGCGGAGGAGTTGGGGGAAGACGGAGAGGAGTCGCCGGAGAGGCGGGAGGGGTCCGCGGAGGTGGACATTAGGGTTTGCGACAGGGTTTGGGGAGGGAAAGGAGGATGGGGGCGCGAGGAGGGAGAAGCGGACCGGTCGAAGGGATCGCCTGCGGAGGCCGCGGCTGTGGGACGATGTGTGTGTGTGGGAGTGGGGCTCAGTGGCTGAGCTTCCAAACGACAAGGGAGCAGTTGTGCTGCGACGTGTTTTTGGCTTGGTCATGGCTGAGTCCCTGCTGCCTTGAGGAAGAAGAATGAGGATTGAGGAAGAAGAATAAAAGGTTCTCAACAAGTTAGCTCACAACATTATCTGCCAATGAATGTTACAACCTGCTTGCTCTGCCAATGAATTCAAGTTTTATCCAAAATTTGCATATTGAGGCCACAATTTTCATACAGAAACTCAGTACAATATGACAAGCCCATAGATACTAAAAATTGACCAATCCATACATCCAGTGTAAAGCCCACCATGCGTGCAACGGGAGTTGGTTTGAGCTAGCACAACTGCTCATGAGAATCCATGAGCAACTGTACAACTGCCGGCGTGCAATGGCATGCCAAAATCTCCAATGACACTGAAGCTCCTCTGGGCATAAGAGATCCCAACTCAGTGCCCCTGCTTCTCACCTCAAGCTTAGCCTCATCCAGAAATACTGCCCCTCCATACTACTCTATACTTCGGACTACGTGGCACCAGCAACTGACATTAATGGTTTAACAGAACCAACTGCGTGGCAGGGGTAATTTAATCCTTTTGTCATATAAATTAACAAAGAGAGGAGGCGATGGCGATGAACCGGAGGTGACATGACATGCTTGCCTGGCACAACAGGTAATCAAATGTCTGTCTTTGTCCAAAGCAAACCAGTTGTTAAACTTGAGGGAGCAAAATGGTTACAACTCACTAGTATTATTTACTTAATACCTGACCATGACCTGAAAGCTCGGACATCCTCAATCCTTTTGTTCTGAGCTTCAGTTTTGTCATGCAATGAGTTCAAATTCCGATACAGGTTCTTGTGTAGCTTCAGGAAGACATGCCTGTATTTCCATTTGTCACAGTAAATATTATGTATTGACATGTAACTAATGACCTCCATCACCCTCGAAAAATGTCCACCTTTAAGGAAAGTCAAAATCAAGCAATCCAGCAAGTCCCTATCCACATCTAGCTCTCCATTTTCAAGTCTGCGCTTTATTTCTCCCCAGAGCATGGTGATCTCCCTATGCATGTCCATTGAAGAATAACCGCACAGTATGTGGCAAAAAGTATAAGAAGTGGGCCTGATGTTTTGTTCTCTCATACGCTTATATGTGCACAGAGCATCTTCCATCATTTTTGCCTTGCAGAAGAAAAGAATCGAATTATTGAACTCTAATGTCAAGTGCTCTCCAGGGTTGTAATGTTTCGTTTCTTCAGCCAAAGCAGCAAACAAAGATGAACTAATGAGAGGCATTTCATCCTTCACTATTTTGGCAATATTCTTGATGGTAAATGGTGAATTAGTATGAATATCATCCATGGTAGATGCAATCTTTTGTATCTGCTGGAGAAGCCCATTTGATTCTTCTGACTTGTGCTCCTTCTCATATGCTCTCAAAAGAGAAATGTAACTAGCGATCCCGACTTGGATTCCAGCCGACTCTAAATCATCTAGGATATCGTGAGCAGCGTCCAACCATCCCATTTGAATGCATGCATTAACCACATCTGGAGGAGAAATTACCTTTACATCTTCTTTATGCAACGTAACAAAAATGCTAGATACTGCATGCATATTCCTTGATTTCACACAGCCTATAATAAGTTTAGCAATTGCCTTTTCAGTATGAAGAAGATTTCCATCAGTAAGAACAACAAGGCCAAATTGGCTTTCTGTACCTAAAACGAAACCCCTGTCAACTTTTCCAGGATCAAACATTATTCTATATCCGGTTTTCAGATTTCCAGAGCCAATTTGTATGATGCCATGTTTCTGTAAACCATTGCAAAAGAAAACACTAGGTTTTCGTTGCTGATACAGATTGATTAAAAAATTTGCAGCAGCATCCATGTCATTATATTTGAAATGCAGGCTCAATAGACTGTCATAAAAATGCTGATAGTACTGAATAAATGACAAAGATGTTAAAGAGTCAATACTTCTTTTCATTTGTATCAACTCATCTCGTTGCCCAACCATCTCAAAGACACGGCTAGCAATCACCACTGTATTTACATCGCCCACAACTCCAACCAATGACATCAGTTCCATTATTTTCTGGGCCTTGATAATGCATTTAAAATTCACACATGACTCTAAAACCATATTGAACAAGTTGGCATTGTTCTTTATTGGATCCAGTTTTTTCATTTCCCGTCTATCCGCAACTTGATCCAAGAAACTCTCACAAGTCTCAATAAGAACATCAGTGGCAAGATAGGATCCAACCTGTGACTTCAACATATGCAGAAACACCATGCTCAGGATATCAACATCAGGAAGCTTCCCACTCTCCAGGATGATCCTTAGGACAGTGGAGGCCGGAACAGGTGTCTGATCTCTTGCAAGCGCCAACGCTAGTCTCATCAGTGAACCACAATTGAGAAGGTTGCTGTTAATTTGATGAACATAGAGAACCATGTCAAATGCCCTCTGAAGCCACCTTCGACTAGACATGTAGGACAGTGACACGATCATGCTATTTACCACTTGGGGCTCAGGAAGACCGTGCAGCTTCTTGTAATCCCCAAATGATTGCAGAGCCTCTTCGGCATTTCCATCCTTCATAGCACCTTCTATCTTCTTCAACAGTGTTTCACGGGATGGTGCCTCCCATGGTAGAACCTTACTGGTGCTTGAGGAAGTATACCTCATCCATGGCTCATAGTCATTGGCCTGGAACAAGAACACACTCATGCATCTTATCAGTCACAATAGCAAGCGAACTATGCACAACAGCACAAGTATACCTCAATCTGTTTCCAAGGAGTGTACTCTTACATGAGAGACAGCTTTGGTAGCGCGGGAGACAGACGCGAGGCGTCGGTAGCGGCGGCATGCCGGAAATAAGCTCCTCATTGCCAATGCCAAGGATGGAGGCGGAGCTAAGTGTTAATGCCAGAGTCCAGCTGAAAACCCGCCCAAATCTTGGGACAAGCAATACAAGAAGAACAACAGATGGATGGGCCAGACCAGCAGGGTACCGCGCATCAATAGATTCGGTAAGTAATGGAGTATGATGTAGAGGAAGAAAGATCACTCTCATACCACTCCTTTTTTTTTTTTTGGAATGCTCTCATACCACTCCTTAACAGAGTACGATGGATCCCCTCTCAAAGACGTTTAAGGAATGGAAAGGGGCACTAACGTCGGAATTGCGAGGGAAGGACTCGAGGCGGCGTGCTCCGGCGGCGAATGGAAAGACGCCTGTCCCGGTTGGCGGCGGCGTCCCGGCGGCGCCGGCGAAGGAGTGGCCGAGAGGGTTTCTTGAGCCTGGAAGAACGAGGGTATTGTGCAGCCGTCCGATCGCTCCTCAGCTACCCACAGCCGTGCGATCAAAATACATGCCACTGGCTGGGTGGGCCCACCCGGAGTCCACCCCTTCTCTCTCCTCCGCTCTCTCTTGCTCTCTCCCCCCATTTGCTCTCCGAGCCGCATCTGCTTCGCCTCGCCGGGACGCCGCTGCGCGCTCACCTCCCCGCCGCCTCGCCCGGGAGCCGACCGCTTCGTTCGTCTGGCAACGCCCGACCACACCACGTACGCTTGCCTCCCCTCGCCGGAGTTGGAAGGTAAAACCGAAGCCTCCCCCCACCCCTCCCAAGTAAAATTGACACTTTATTTTCAGTTCAAAACTTAAATGAGTGTTTGGGCTCTGAGTTGCTTCGATTCCATTCCATTTTAGTTAGAAATGCGAGCAAAATGTTTAGTGTTTTAAGGTTTAAGCTAAAAGCTTTAGATTTCTTAGTGTTCAAAGGGTGAGTCCCGTGTTTGGCAGTTCGATTTCTATGCTGAGAAGGTGATGTTTTTTCGTGTTGAAATGATGGTTTGGGGCAGGCGGGGGTGTGCTCGCCGCTGGTGCCGCCAGAGGCGTGGGTGGAGGTGGGGAGCTCCCATCAGCTTCGGGGTAGTGGCTATTGCATGTCTATTAGTGCGACCTTTACATACTTTATAAGCTGACCCGGGTGAATACATCAGTAGAATGCGTTTTGGTGTACTTTAGAACAGAGCTTTCCGGTATAGTAAGATGCTACTGCTTCACTGAGCGATGGCACAGATCTCGCCATGGATCGAATTCAGTAGAGTATTGCTCCTTCATCACAATTCAGCTGGCACAGATTACACCCAAAAAAGTTCTATTGTATCAAGTATCAATTACTCTGATTGCTTTCATAATTCTAGTTTTCTTGAAAACTTGCTGGCACCTTCTCCTTTTCTTTTCTGTTTATGCCTCAGTTTGGGAATAATTAAAGGGCAATGATGTCTCCATATACTTTTGTGGTTCCTGCGTACAATTCTAAAAACAACATATATTTCACCTGGAGGGAGTGTGTAGGGATTTAATCAGCACTATCTGCTCCAATTTTTGTATCTGTATATGTGACAATGCACACAGTCCCTTAGTGTAGGCGTGTCCGTTGCTTCTGATAAAATATTTATACAAAATTCATCCCATAGTCACTCTATTTTCAGGCTGACTTGAAAATTTTGGGCCAATGGAAGAGGAAGAGTATAGCACTGAATCATCTAACGAAGAAGATGTGCAAGACGAGGGTGAGAAGGATGGAAATTCTGCTGAGAGCGGTGTCTTCAAACCAGTTGATATAGATCCTGCATGTTTACCAAAAGTAGGGATGATATTTGATTCAGAAGAAGATGCCTTTCAGTTCTATGTGACATATGGCTGTCACGCAGGTTTTGGTATTACAAGAAGATCTAACAATACCTTTGATGGTTTCCGCTATCGCTCTACATTTATATGTTCTAAAGGAGGACAGTCTAGATTGAGATCTGGTGTGACAAGACCTGCAAGAAAGCGAGGCATGAAGACCGGCTGCAAGGCTAAGATGATCGTGAAGGATGCACATTTTCAAAATCGCTGGGAAGTAATTGTTCTTGAGTTGGAGCACAACCATCCGCTGGATCCAAGCTTGCTTAAATTTAAGAGGCATTTGAAGAACTCGCCCTTCTCTCTAAATCCACCCCGTATGTCTGAGTCTGAGGAACCAAAGAGCAGCTCAGCTGCTGCACTTTCAATCAGAGGTGGTGATACTGGTGTAACTTCAGCTACACAGATTGAATTCAGAACCAAGATAGACAGAAATAGGAAATTGAAGCTTGCAGAAGGAGACCTAGATGCCCTAATGGGATTTCTCGACAAAATGCAAGACAAAAACCCTTGTTTCTTTCACAGCCTGGATATGAATGAGCAAGGGCAGCTAAGGAATGTCTTTTGGGCTGATGCCAAATCACGCAGTTCATACAATTACTTTGGTGATGTTGTTGCTATTAATGTCACAAACTTTAGCGATCAGTATGATATGCAGTTTGTGTCATTCGTAGGCACTAACCACCATGCACAGCCAGTGTTACTAGGTTGTGGCCTGCTGGCAGGTAGATCTCTAGGTGCTTATGTGTGGCTTTTTGGTACATGGTTAAGATGTATGAATGCCAAGCCACCACATTCAATAATTACCAACTACTGTCATGATGTAGCGATAGCTATTAAAAAGGTTTTTCCTAATGCACGGCACCGTTTTTGCCTTGCACACATCTTAAGTGAGCTTCCTGAAAAGTTGGAAGAAATGGAGAACAAGGAGGAAGTTATTTCCGCATTCACCACACTGGCCTATGATTATGTTACTACAGATGACTTTGACAAAGAGTGGCAAGATACCATCCAACATTTCCATTTAGAGGAAAATGAATGGTTGTCCAAACTATACGAGGTCAGGATGCAGTGGGCTCCTGTTTATGTGAAGGATTCTTTTTGGGCAGGAATGTCTATCACAGACAGAAGTGATAGTGTAGCTGACTATTTTGACGGATGGTTGACGTCAGGAACCTCTTTGAAAATGTTTGTAGAGCAGTACGAGGAAGCTGTTAAAAGTAAGTTAGGAAAGGAATCTTATGAAGATTTATGATCATCTCAGATGAGGCCACCAATGATGACAGGGTTACCTGTGGAAGACCAGGCAGCAAAGGTGTACGCTGCAGAAATCTTTCAGAAGTTCTTGAATGAAATAGGGCATTCATTTCATTGCAGTTACAGTATACTTGACCGGAATGATTCAGTGGTTACATACATAGTTTCGGAGCATATTAATCAGACAACCAAGGTAGACTACAAAGTTGCTTATGATAATGTTGAAGATGACATATGGTGCTTCTGCCGGTTATTTCAATCCAAAGGAATATTGTGCAGGCATGCACTCACTGTACTGAGACAGGAGCTTGTGCTGATTATTCCACCAAAATACATCATTCATCGCTGGTGCAAGGATTGTAAACAAACATGTGCTTCCATATCCCAACCTGTCTCAGTGACTACTCAGGAACTGGGAAGCTATGATGATCTCTACAAACTTGGCCACCAATACTTTGCAGAAGTTGTGGAATTTGGTTCCATGAACTCAGAATCAAAAGAATATGCTTTGTCAATCATGAGGGAAATCAGGGATAAAGTGATATCATATGAGAAGTCACTAAGAGATCAAAGAGTTGACAGCCATGTTTCTACAGCCAACTTTGCATACAATCCTGTGAACGAGGATTTTACTGATGATGCATTGCCCATCTCTCTTAGTACGAAGGGCTGGGATCTTACCCAAGGTCAGTCCAAACGTTCCCGCAAGAAGAAGCTGGCGACCCCAACTGTTCTTGATACCTTGAAAAAGAAAACTAAAAGGGCATATAACAAGAGGAGGAATGCCACCGCAAACACCATAAACACAGCGGTCACTGCAACCGACAGTGTAACGGAAGGCACAAATGTATGTGATGTCATTAGATATATACATGTGGCTAGAAATTATTGTTTTGGTAATATAATTTTTTTTCTTTTATTAGGTTCAGCAAAATCCTGTAAATGAGGGATGGCCGTTAACTTCGACTGGTGCTCCGGAAACTTTCCCTTATGGAGTAAGCTCACAAATAAGCTTTCTGTTTTTTCTTTTGTCTTTCTCTTGGCTCTTTCAGGAGTTGGTGGAATTCACGCATACAAACCTTCATTTCTGTAGGTGGAGACCATTTCATTTGATTTGTCACAGTACAACAATGCGCCAAGCCTCCATTGGCCTGAAAGCAGCAACAGGTCTCAGCTCCAGTGAGAGGGGGCAGCAGTGCATTTGTGGATGCCTTCCAATAGACTAAGTTCTGACAGCCTCATAATGGGGAAGAACTGGGGGTGTGATAGATCAGGTCTGACTTTTGTGTTCTGTGCCTCGGAATTGGTGAACAACGTGAGGTGAAAAGGGACAAATTTTGGTTAAAACCACTAAGATCAGCTGTCGTTGAACCATTTTGGTCTAAAGGGATCTATCCAATATGCCGAGCTGTACATAATCATTTCCCTTTTCTTTTTTTCTTCCTTGGATATTTGCAGTTGCAGCTCCCGTTAGGTTAATCTGAACCGTGTTAGGTCAGATGCACTTGAATTGATCTTATTAGATAATTTGATCAGATGTTTCTGTGTATCCCTGTGAATCATTTGCCCTTCCGTCATCCTGTGAATCCATTTGCAATCAGATGGTTGCTGCTTCTCTGTTATCCAACACTCTGCCCTAGTACCCTGTCAAACTGGGATGCAGCAGGTTGATCGCAGAAAATATCTACCTGAGCCTGGTGAAGAACACATAGGGAATTGACCAGGATATAACCTATTGCTTTTGGTCCAGGAACATAACAGCTGGCTCTGCTGCTTCCCGAGGTTGACCTCAGCCATTCCTGGTGTTCTTCCATCTCCGGCTGCCGTGCCACCGCTGACGATCCTCCTGGGACCGAAGGACCTTGCTCCGGCCTGCGGGATCTAGGCGTAAAACTAATATCCATCACATGACATCATAAATCTCCCCACATTCACCTGCTATGTAGAACTACTAGTTCCTGTGATGATCCATCCATTGCAGCAGGTCAAGGCAGAAGCAGAATCCTATGGTGGCAGTGCCATGCCACGGCATCGTCACCACCAGTCTTCACCCACCAGGTCCTCCCCAGCAAACATTTTTTTCGCTGTCCATGCCACTGCCATTATTGTTCTTCCACTCTATCTTCTTGCAAAATTAAGAAACCAGCAAACAATTTTTTTTCTCTTTTGCCTCTCCCTCGAGAATGCAATCTACAATCACTTTGGCCTCACTCTTTCACTTGCCGAAGCAATGCGTTGTGATGTGCACGGCCGCACGGGTGCAGATGCAGCGATGACAGAGAGAAGTTGTATAATACTCCACTGAGGAAAACCGAAGATGGCTCTGGAGTAGAAGTGTATGGAATGATGCAAAAAGGTTTTTTCTACCGCAGGTCTCACGTGCCGCTCCTTGGGACGCTAAACAGAAAATCCCTTGTGCTTCCAGTAAGATTTCCACTCCCTCTCATAACCACATCTAGCTATCACCTGCTGGGACTCTGGTGTACCTGCTACGCTCAACACAAATTGTCTAATGTTCTACTCCGTACTACATGTTTCAAAAAAAAAAAAAATGTCTACATGGCGCCAACGCAAATGGGTTACTGCAGTCCTTGGTGGAGAGCTTTTGAGATTGGCTAGAAACGACAGCCACGAATATCTTCTCGCCGTCGCGGCCAAGTTGGCCCACACGTCGGCCGCACCGGTCCTAGAACGAATATAAGTGCAGCCTTGAGCTGCGTGCAGCCGTTGACATGTAGTCCGTGCAAACATCAAGAAGGTCGGTCCTGGTCCAGCCATGACTCAGGAAGATCAAAGCCTCACAGTATGAGCCTAGACCTAGACCTAGACCTGTACTTTAGACTTTGATTGGTCTGTCATCAGATTTAATCCGTTCTAATTAGAACGAGATAAGATAAAACTCTCTGGTTTCACCCTAGGAATTTCGTATTGGTTTGATTTCTCAGGAGAATAGGGTGATGATTCGATTTTCTTTTTTTTGGCAATTTAATATCAATCTTGTTCCATTCGAGACTATACATCGTACTCGAAACATAGTCAAAGTCTCAAGCTCTGCACGCTGAACAAGTAAAAAGTTCTTTCAATTAGCCCAATGAAAAAAAATATTAGTAGGCCTATCAAGAAAAAAAAGTACTAGAAAAAATTGATTGCCCCGTTAACGTTTCTTCTAAATTGTACTGAAATAAGTTCTACCATATAGTACCACAATATAGTTTTTTCCATGACGTCTTTGAGTTCCATGGACATTTGATGTATAGATCAATGGACGCGTTGTATGCAAATTTCATGCTCCGTTTTGGACTATCAATATAAAATGCAATAGCTCTAAGAACTAGCTTAAAAGTACAGTCCAACAAAAAGCCATTAAGTAGTGGTTTATCATGACATATCGTACATACACCATTTTATGAGCTATCACTATATCCAAAACCCTGCAATTAATTTATTATTTTTTTCTTCTCTTATATCTCTCCACCATTTTTCTTCTACAACACTAAACTTGCAATGGAAAATTTGGTTATATCTAATGTATAGGTTTAGTGTTGAAACTGTTGCTAGCATTGTATGAGTTAGTTTCTTCCTCAATCTATTTTCTATTATTTGATATAGTGCCACACCACCTCATGGCGTGCTTGGATATTTGTCGCATCCCGCCACACCCTGCCACGCTGCAAGTTCGGCGCAAAAATCCGGCGCATAAGTTGTGGTGAGATTCTGCAAAAAAAAAAGTGGCTTTTGAAGTCTAAAAGCAACAAAGTAGCAAGTTTCGCGGGTGTGACCTGCCAACATGTGGAATTGCGAACTATGGCTGCAATTCAAACATGCCCTCGATGTTTCATGTCGAACTATAGTTAATAGTATGAAAACCATCCTATTTGAGAGTTAGAGTGTCTTGACATTTTAGGAGCCGAATGATTGGAGTCCAGTTGTGTACGATAGAGCTACTATTTAATTCAAACTGATGTAGAAAGCGTTTCCAAAATTATTTGTCTCGTATGGTACTCCGTATGTATCAACATAAAGTCGTCCCATTAATATGTTTGTTACGGTACTCAACCTTTTTTTTCCCTTAAAATTGGCGTCTGGGTTCAAAACTCAAAACCACCAAAAACCCAGCCTGGGCAGCTCACTAGTATCCCTCGCTCACACCACTTCGCTCCAGCCTCCACTCCACACATCCCACCAAAATGGGGAGGCTGCTCCCTCGCAACCCCTCCCCCCTCCTCCTCCTCGCCGCCGCGGCGGCGGCGATCTGCATCTCCAGCAGCAACCTCGCCGCGGTCCGGTGCGCGGCGGTGTACCACCCCGACTACCTGGTGGACGGGAACCAGCTGGTGGACATGCAGTACCACATGGGCCCCGTCGTGTCCGGCTCACCGACCAACCTCTACATCATCTGGTACGGGCGGTGGGAGCCGGCGGCGCAGGCCGTGCTCCGGGACTTCCTCGCCTCCCTCTCGTCCCCCGCCCCGTTCCCCTCCGTCTCCGACTGGTGGGCCCGCACGCCGCGGGTGTACACGGACCAGACGGGCGCCAACGTCACGGGCACCTTCGCCGTCACCGGCGAGCATTCCGACTCCGGCTACTCCCACGGCGCCTCGCTCCGCCGCGCCGATGTGCAGTCGGTGATCCGCTCGGCGGTGTACGCCTACCCCGACCCGCTCCCGCTCGACCCCTACAGCGGCGCGTACCTCGTGCTCACCTCCCCCGACGTCCAGATGGAGGATTTCTGCCGCGCCGTCTGCGGATTCCACTACTTCACCTTCGCGTCCGTGGTTGGGGTCACCGTGCCCTACGCGTGGGTGGGAAACAGCGGCACGCAGTGCCCCGGCAAGTGCGCCTACCCTTTCGCCGCCGCCGAGTACGGCGCCGGCTCCGGGGGAGGCGGCGGTGGAGGAGGAGGGCAGGCGGTGCTGCGGCCGCCGAACGGGGACGCCGGGGTGGACGGGATGGTGATCGTGCTGGGGCACGAGCTGGCGGAGATGTCGACGAACCCGCTGGTGAACGCGTGGTACGCCGGGGACACGCCGACGGCGCCCACGGAGATCGCGGATCTTTGCCTGGGCGTGTACGGCACCGGCGGCGGCGCGGGGGGGCTGGTCGGGAACGTGTCCCGCGCGCCAGACGGCGGCGCGTACAACGTGAACGGCGTGAGCGGGCGGCGGTTCCTCGTGCAGTGGCTCTGGAACACCGTCCGCGGCGGCTGCTATGGCCCCAACGCCAGCAGCAACTGACCGAACGCGACGCGGCCCGTTTCCTTCGATCTCTTCCGGTTCTTCATGCCATTATGCTCAATGGCGTTGCAGGAATCGATGGCAGTTTCATGAATGGAAGGATAATGATGTTTCGATCTGAAGAAGATATGGAAGAGATGAGCCAAGTAAACTCTGAAGGGACAGCATATGGGATCCTGAATGGTTGCATGAATTTGTGTTCGATCTGCACCTCAGTAGGGAACGATGAGAGATTGTCGATTTGTTCTTTTGATTTGTTTGAATTTGAAGCATAAAGTGTGATCGATTTGCCTTGCTTTCTATGACTCGATTTTGGTTTCAACTTGCTGAAACAAAGTGGTCGCCTGCTAGATTGTTCTAGCTTTACCCCTTTTGACTCTTCATGCTTTAGTCTGGTCATCATGGTAACTCTGCAGCTTGGTCTCCTTGCCTGATGATCCACTCTTTCCTAGCCTTTTCTTCTGAGATCATGTTCCCCCATTTTACTGTTGCAATTACAACAAGTATCGATTATTGGAGTGGTACTGTTCCAAGGACGTTTTACTGCGGAGCGTGACATTGGATCAGGCAGTCAAAGATTCATCTTCTCAGGGGGTCACCATTGACATGACCTTCTTCCTCCGGGCCTTGCTGGTGTCTGATCCGTGCACCGCAAGGCAATGGTGACAAGTTCAGAGGTCCCTTTCTCTCGTTCCAGGCTTCCAAGCACACGGAGCAGTAATACTTACACCACTCCTGAACTCCCCTGCTCAGACCTAAAATGGCCTAGTACTGTATTTACGCTTGCAGTCATGTGAAGCACAAACAGAGAACCCAGTGAGGGCACAGGCCCTCACTCAATTTTTTTGTGTCAAGGGAATCAACAAAATCCCACCATATTTAAGCTTTGTAAACTAAGTTGTTTTTAAGGTGGGCCCTCACTCAAAATTTATCCTAGGTCCGCCCCTGTCAAGCCCTACAAAATGAAAAAAAAAGTTGAAACCCTGCATCCTAATCTCATTTGTGGACGCAAATATATCACCTCCATCAACTGCCGCTAGTGGTGGAGGAAGCTATTAACTTTACTGCAGCAGCAGCTAAGGATTTCAGTGTAAAAGAACAAAGCAAACCATTATGCGCTGGTTTTCTGTCTCTTCAGAATCACTGGCTGCATTTTTAGGCTGTGTTCAGATTGAAAAAAAAAAACAACACTGGCTGCAGCATAGAGCAGAGTAATAACACTTTTAAGTTTCAACTGTGAAGACTCAAATGCTACAAGCAATTTTATCAGTAATTAGTAGTGGTGTTGGTAATACTAGCTGTGTTCACCACCAATCACTATTAAGTCTTTCTGTTAGTATACTCCGGCCAGTGATTCGTTCATGCTCCGGCTCAAGCATCTGCAGACTGCAGCTCACTCAAGGGGGCAAAAGGAACTATACAGATACATGCAACTATCCAAATAGTTATTCTCATCATCCCTCTTCTTTCAAACTAGCGACAAAAGTTTCAGCATTCAGCCAACAAAACTTTGGTCAGCCACTATCCTACTACAGTAAGAGGGCAATTTGCTACTGCAGTATTGCTCAAGGATTCAGTGTACAACAGGACCTATGAATGAAACAGAACCAGTCCAGGACACAAGTCAAGGGTCACATGTTCAAACGCACACCTGCTTACCTATCTTACAGTCAGGACGCTAGAGTCAAACGCCACAAGCTAAGTTACCAATCACTAGCAAATGGCACCACTCCTAGTGAGGTCATCGCTAACAAGAAATCTTCAATTCACATAAGAGAAAACAGAAACAATATAGAAGCCATAGCTCAACTAACTTTCTCATCCTCCTTCCAAACTGAACAACTCCAGCATTCAGAAAGAGTAACAGAAGTTTCGGCATCCAGCCAAAAGAACTTTTGCTAGCATTTCTTAGGCATGCCAATGCACGCATTGAAACTGCATTGGGTATTCGAATTCGAAATAGTAATTAAAGGTTCAGCATGCATATGGAAACTTAAACTAGGACAAAACTAAAACCCATGATAGAAATGTTAAAGACAAGCTGATTCTACTGATGCTCGCCGCTTTCAGATGGCACTCCAGATGTCGCTTCGTTTGCTTTCCAAATGGTTCAAAAAGGGTTAAACTTGTTGATGAACTTCTTCTTTGACCTCAGCTGAGAAGACAACGGGGGAAAATCAAAGAATGAACAAATAATCACTACAGTGCAAGTGCATATTAGTTCTATCAAACTGGACTAAAACAGACATGGTTCAGCATAGCAGAGATTGACAAATTAAGGAACTAGTGCAATCGTTACACAAAATTAGTGATACTATGAAGTAAACTCCAATAACATCTAAACAAAGTTCAGCACTATCTACATAAGCATAGCACAGTGATGCCATTTTATGTTAATTCTTAAAGCAGCATCATATGGTAACAGAGATGATTAGCATGGGGGATGCTACAAAACAAAGAAAATGAACATGTGCAATGCTAAGATAAGTGAATTCAAGAACATTAGTAATATTGACCTACACATAGAAGAACAGCGGAACTGAATATGGCAGGGGAAAACAGGGTTGAGTTACCTCATTGCTGTGGCCACACTTCTTCTTGCGGCAGTTCTTGGTCCTGAGGGGAAGGCGTGCATAGCACCTGCAGAGACATTAGAAGCACACAAGCTTAAGCTAAAAAAGAGGCTGATGACGCACACAACATTAAGTGCTAATCCACACATAACCATAATAGTGCAAAGGAGCAAACATCATGAAACTTGGTAAAATGAATAATCGTATAAATGGCAACAAAATGAGTGAATCGGTATTTTTTTTCCTGTTTTATCTACTAGCTCACAAGGGAAATGTGCATATCTTATGATTCGTCCCTAGATCCAATAATTATTATTCAAACAAGGCACGGCTGCAAACTGAGATGAACTGTCGAATTAAAACAAACATGCCAGAATGGAACGACATGTATCAAGATCATTAACAGCCCATATCTATCGTTGCATCAATCTCATTGCATATATATCATTTGCAAATTGCAAGCAGTGAAACAGGAACAATAATGAGCACAATAATACCGATCAACCTTCTGGGTTCAGTTACCTCGATATCAAACAAGATATACTACTATACGTCAGTACCAAATGCAATAGTGGGTGGCATTATATATAAAATATATCATCATTAGAAATTAGAAGAATTAAGAGCTCATACGTACTTGCGGCAGACGATCTTGGCCTCGTTGTTCTTGCGGGCAAGGTTGATGAGGTCCCACGGAACGGTCATGTTGGGGTAGCCGCCCCTGCCGCCGCCGCGGAGGCGGAGCACCAGGTGCAGCGTTGACTCCTTCTGGATGCTGTAGTCGGCCAGCGTGCGCTCGTCCTCCAGCTGCTTCCCCGCGAAGATGAGCCGCTGCTGATCCGGCGGGATGCCTGCAGATAAATGGGTTAAACAACGATTTCCATGGCCGATTGGTTCACTACAGAGTTCGAATACAGGGATCTGATTAGTTGGATATGAGCGACGGAGTAGCTAAGAATCCAAATTTAACACCCTCGATTATTACCCCCCAAAGCACAAGGACTGGCAACCAAGCCCTGTTCTTGCCCAAATCAAAAGTTTTGTTTTTTCAACTTAATCTGTGTAGGATCTTTCGAAAAACTTAATCTGTGTAGTAGTAACACTAACACAGAGTCGTCAAGATCGGACACGGCGACATGGAGGACATGATCAACCGCATTAATATCTGTTAATAACCCTTCATACCATGCTGGAGCCTGCAGCAACAAGAATTCATTCCTACGTACGCACAACCACAAAGGCCCACTGATAAACACATCAAAAACCCCCAAAGGAGCGAGCTTTCGAGCATCAAAGGGAGGGGGTGGAACTGGAAGCAGAGACCGCGCGGGGGTCAGTGGTCACCCCAAACACCGCAAAGAGAGGATCAGAGGACGTACGCGATGATCACGAAACAGCAAAGGCAGGCACATGAGACCAAAGAAAGGAGCAAGCTTTCGACTTTGGAGCGACGGATAAGCGAAGAAGCACCGGAACAAGGGCGGCGCGGCGTCGGGGTTTGTGGTTACCTTCCTTGTCCTGGATCTTGGCCTTGACGTTGGCGATGGTGTCGCTGCTCTCGACCTCCAGCGTGACGGTCTTGCCCGTTAGCGTCTTCACGAAGATCTGCATCTCCGCCGGCCGGTTGCTCGCTTCCTCCCTCCCGATCGCTCTCCGGTGCGGGGGTTTTGGGGTCTGGTGGCGGCGGTAGTGGGGGAGTGGTGGTGGTGGGCAGGGTCGGACACCTGGTGTCCTTTTTGTAGGCGTGGGCAGGGGAGGAAGCGCGGCCGCTACGAAACAGCAGGCTTCCGCTCGCGGACGGGAAGGAACGGGGAGTGGGTGACAGCGTGACACTGACGCGGGTTCGAAACATCCCCGGAACGGCGAGAGACCAACCCACGCATGGTGCGGCAACGGAACGGGGAAGACGAAGGAAGGCTGTGCTGGGAAGGATGCATTGTGGGCCGGATGTTGTCGGGCCGGCCTGGAGCACGGCCTAGAAGGAATGTGCTGGCCCAATTCTAGATAGGTCGGATGGTCCGAGTAAAATCGTTTCACTTTGAGAGTTGGAAAAGAAATGGAGCGAGTTTTTTTTTTGCTAGAGCTCATTTCGAACTTTCAGAAAATGGAAAATGCTCCGGGCTAAACTTTTACACAATTCTTTCAGCTAATCAGTTGAGCAAAGTAGAGGAATTGTGAATACGACATGGTCCAACATAGTGTACTAGTGTACCATGCTAAGAAAAAGTGTGTTAGCTTATCCCCACCCCGGGCAAAAGCAAGGTAGTGTACTTACCAGTTACCGGTCTCCTACAATATGGGTCACAAGATATATATTTAGGGGATGTTTAGATAGGGGGTAGTTGGAAAATTCACTGTAGCAAACACAAGCGGGGGCACGATTGGCGGACTAGCGGTGCACGAGCGGGGCAAGGACGCCGTCAAATGGTCGGATGGAGAGGGACGATGTCGTGGTGCCGTACGACGTCACGCTGGTGAACGTGCTCACAGCCGGCGCGCACGCTGGTATGATCAGCGAGGGTCGCCACTGCCCGATCAACTTGTATGGAACAATATGGCAGTTGGAGGAAGCCAGGAAGTGATCAATGATATGCCAATGGAGTCTTGCGTGGCCATTGAGGTCCTCGTTCGTGAATCATGTTAGTGTTTTTTTTTATCGATCTCAGATTTCATTTGTGCCTGTATGCTAGATGCAGTAGTTGTTAAATGCTGTGTCATCATGCTAACAAGATGAATACGGCATACATGTTGGATGATGACCAACATAGTAGGCGCATGTTTTTTTAATCTGCCGGATACTTCAACTGCATTTTGATTCCGTTAAGTTCCACTGATGGGCGCACTCAAGTTCAGGATACTAGCAACCGATGATGGCATTGGTCGATTGGTAAAAGAGAGGTGTTCCTGCAGAGTAACTACCTGTGATGGTAGCCTTCTCCTGAAACTCCATGAAACCTGCAGTCCATCGAACTTTTGTCCCCTCTTACAATTTTTGGATCCAAAAAATTATTGTTTCTTTCTATAAATTTAGTTGAATTAGGCTCTGCAATAGTCCATATTATTAAGTCCGAGAAAAAATATTAATCTTTGGCACTTGATTTCGTCACCCGTAGCAACCACACGGGCATAACACCCCAGCAATTCAATACAAATAATATATCCTGGTTGCAATTCAATGCTAGTAGCATATTGCTATAGATTGTATGCGCTGGTTAGCTTTTCCCTCTACTTGGCCCTGCCAGAATCAGTGGCGTCAACCTACTTAGATGGTTGCCACCTGTCCGGCTTCAGGATCGAACGCCCCCGTGGTCTCAGCTCCCACGCGTGCTTGCCGCTCGGCTCCCCTGCCGCAGCTGGTCCTCGACTCGTCCCTCAGAATGCAGCCTTGGACGTGTACGTGACGTACGGCTGTCGAGCCCCTACGAGCTGAGCCTGCGCATGAACGCGACGGCCCTGAACAACGCGACGCCGGTGAACCTGGTGAACCACGCCTACTGGAACCTTGCCGGGCAGGACCACGGCGACACCGTGCTGCAGGTTCCCCGTCGCTGGCACGCCCTACGACTTCCGACGACCCACCGCCGTGGGCGCTCACATCCGCGACGTCTATGGCGGCAAGGCCGGCATCTACTGGTACGACACCAACTTCGCTGTGAACGGAGACGCCGGGGCGATGCGGAGGTGGAGGCATGCGCTTTCGTAGTCTAAACCATACCGGGGCGATGCGGGAAAACATGTAGCATGGCGCATACCAATCTTTGCTCGCCGTCTACCAGCTGGTCGTGGTAGTGGGCGACGGAGGTACTAAGGCAGTGGCGACAAAAATGCCGAAACGCGGCAGCGGTGGCGGGCGTGTACGACATATAGGGAAAAAGATGAGCCAGAGCGACCTTAGCTGTAGACCAGAGCTGGCTGCATTCTGAGCGAGGACCGGCTGCGGCAGGCGAGCCGAGCGGCAAGCCGATCACGGCCTTCCTAAAACACGCGTGGGGAGCTGAGGCCACGGGGGCGTTCGATCCTAAAGCCGGACAGATGGCAACCATCTAGGTAGGGCTGCACGGCCTGGTGTATGCATCACTATGTAAGAAACTGTTAAGAAAGACACCTTATAAGAGACACGAAAATAAACCGCGTCTCTAATGACATAAAAGGAGACGCGTGTCAACAATCCACGTCTCCTATGTATCTGTCTAAAACTCTCATATAAGAACCTGCGTCTCTTATGTATCAACATAGGAGACGCATATTGTAAATCCACGTCTCTTTTAAGTTCGACAGTAATAGGAGACGTGGATAATAAGTACGCGTCTCCTTTGTGGAGTGAAAAAGAAGACGCGAGTACTGAAAACACGTCTCCTATGTCGTGTGAGAGCAAAACTTAGACAAAATTACCCACCATACCACCCGTTATGTTTGCCTACCAATTCAATTTTCCTTTTTTTTTCCGTCATCCCTCCACCCCGTGAATTCCCACCCCGTTCCCCCACACGCACGCCCTCCCACCGTCGCGAACTCGCGATCCTCTAGGCGAGCCGCAACCGAGGCTTCGGCGCCGCCGCCAGAGCCCCTCCCTGCGCCTCCCTCCGGCGGTCCGGCCTCCTCTTGCCGGCGGTAGCGGCTTCCTCCCCCTCCGGCCTCCCTCTGCCCTCTTCCCACGCGCAGCAGCAGGCAGCGAGTGGGGCGCGGCGGGCTAGGGTTTGGCGGTGCTACGGCGGCGGCGCGGGCGGAGAGGCGGCGACCGGCGACGGCGGCTACAGCCTATGGTGCGGCTCGACTCTCTCCATTGTCTCTCCCTCCCCTCCTCAATCTCAAACCAGCTTCTCAGATCCACCCGCCGCTCCCCTCTCCCACACACCACCACCTGCGTGGCGACAGAACCCAAACGTTGGTCTCGCGGCCATGGGGGACGGAGCACTTCACTCCCTCACAGCCTCGCTGTTGGCCATGGGCCTAGCGCCGCACACCTCAGTCTCGTCCCTCACCAGGTCATCACGCTTCTATAATTTTTTTACTCTGATTCTGCATCAGTGGTTGATTGACCTCGGTTCATTTGTCTCCCAGAATAACATTGCCAATGTATCAACTGAGTCCTGGATGTGATGAGATGAATGCTTCTTCAATGGTATGTTCATAGTTATTATTTTTAGTAATTCCACGAGATGTTTTTCACTACTAGTTCCAGAAGGATTATTTTTTGATGGTGATGTACATGGCTGTTTTAAAACTTACACACAAGAAAGAGTTACCTTGGCGTGGCCAAACTTTTGCCCAATAACAATGTCACATAAATATAAAATATTTACTATGAATCGGAGTGGAACTGTATAAATATTACAAAAAGTATTTTACACAAGTGATTTCAGATTCAAACCTGTAGGAGAGTTAAGTTATGGGATGGCCAGATGTTTGAACTAGTAGCATCATTATTCTAACACGAGGTTGACCTTTAAAATTCCCAACATACATGACAGTAAGAAATTGGAATATGTTGGGTCGATACATGAGCTAAGATGTTGTCAAGTAAAAGCAGTACAATTAGAATATGTTGCTATCCCGATGGAACTTGTATTTGTACTCCTAATGTCATCCTCATAGTCCTTGTTTGTTTCATTGTTGCATGTTGCAGCAGCGCCTGTAGATGCTCCAGCATTTAGTTCATTGACTGTTACTGCAACATCTGCAACTCCCATTATTATTGGCACATCTTATTAGACCTTATGAAAGCTGCCGGCCACGGCGGCCAGGTCCACGTCGGCCGCGATTCCCGGCCGCCGGATCGGCCGGGCGGACGGTCGAGATCGTGCCTTTTCCTATAACTTTATAAAAAAGGCCTCGTGTTTCACCAAAATATAACCCGCAGTTCAACCTTCTCTCACAGAAAAATTTTCGAAAAAGCCCTCCAGTTTTTACGAAATCAACCCGCAGTCCAACAGTACGGGTCCAGGGACATTTGCAGCAAAGCCCTTAATTTTCCGTTAAATCAACCCGCAGTCCCGGTCCCCTCTCTGGATTTTTCCGTAGGGACCCTTCGACTTTATTAAAATCAAACTATAGCCCGTTCCATCTATTACTTCTACACGAATAACATTATATGTACAATTTAAACACCAAAACGCTTTAAAATCAAAATTTACGCAACATAGAACTTGATCTAAAATTTGGAAGCTACAACGTTATTGTAGAATATATATTTTTAAATTCAAAACGCTTTCTCAATCGCTTATGCAAATGCTTACATAGACTCATTATACCTAAAATTTAGATACCAAAACATGTCCAAATAAAAAATAATCAACACAAAAGTTATTAAAAATTTTAAAACCTAAATATTTACTGTGCAACCAAAACATTTTGCTAATTCGTTCAATATAGCACCTTATTTTGCTAAAAATACAATATTATACTACCGTTCCCATATGGCTTGCCACACAACCTCCACAACAACTCGACATCTTTTAATATAAACAATACTTCCTTAAAAATAATACCTATTAGTTGCCTCGCGATTATTTTTTGATTTGGACAGGTTACGACGTCCACGTCGTCAATTTTTCTTTCCACCGTCGAATGCAAATCACAAGCCTGAGCAAATGCCACCGATTTTTTTCCCTAATTACAGGAAATACATTTGCTCCTTTCCTATTGGCTAAGACCTTTCCCGTGTTCTTTATTTTTGTACTCCATTCGGATTTCATAAACCTCCACTACAGAGACTAAGAGCAACTCCAAAAGAGTAGCAATAATCCTAGGTAGTTTAGCTATTTAGAAGGTTTGTAAAAAAATATAAAGACTCCTAAAAGAGAGGGAAAACCAACAGACAAGGTATATATCTGGACTCTATTTTCCAAACCTGACTCAAACTCGATCCGATCATTTTTTTTACTCTGATTTTTTTTCCACCAACGCCGGCCGTGACTCCGCTCGTGGCCGCTGGACTCTGCCGTTCCTGCCTTTACTGGCCACCGTATTCTTGTTCTGATCAACGAAATCATCTGATAAAGGGCATCATTGCTCTGTCCAACGATGTACCTCGTGCGACTACATCTGATCAAGGGCTGGCATATGTGACTAGGCCTTGTGCGACCATATCTGACGTGGGAAGGACGTGCGCGGGAGGGGCATGCGTGCAGGAGACTGGGATTGCGAACGGACGCGCATAGGCAAAAATACCTACCGGTTTTCACGGGTTGACAAAGGAGAAACAGAACCAACGCTTTTAGCTTATCTCTTGGAAGCTAGATTTAGCGCTCAATTGCTATTTTTACCTAACCAAGTTCCTTTGCATTAACTGTTGGAGTTGCTCTAAGATGGTAATTACCCCGTGAGCATGCATCGATTTCCCAGGAGCCATTATCTGCATGCAGGCCACGTAGCTAATAGTAGTTGGGTCTTCCATTGATTTTGCATGCGTGCATGCAAGCTGTATATCTTCACAGCGAGAGAAATTAGACCTTATGAAAGCCGGCGCCTCAGGCGGCCAGGGAGGCTGGCCACGTCGCCGGCTTTTCCTGGCCGTCCGATCGGCCGACCGGACGGCCCACATCGTGCCATTTTTCGTCAATTTACAAAAAAAAACCTCTGAACTTCATGGAAATACAACCTCCCGTCCACTCATTTAACAAAAAACCCCTAAATTTTATAGATATATAACCCGCGGTCCACCCTCTTTTAGAATTTTTTAAAGAAACCCTCGAATTTCCTCGGAATTAACCCGCAACCCACCCCCAACCGGCCAATCAAAATTTTAAAAAAAAACTCCTAAACTTCCTTAGAATCAACCCGCTGACCTTTTCCCTCCCCAAAAATATTCTTAAAGAACCCTCAAATTTTACTAAAATTATGTAACAACCCATTCTATTAATTACTTCCCTACAACCAATACTATATGTAAAATTCAACCACCAAAACGCGAACTCCTAAAGTTCCTTAGAATCAACCCGCCGGCTTTTCCCTCCCTCATAAATATTCTTAAATAACCCTCAAATTTTACTGAAATTACGCAACAACCCATTCTATTAATTACTTCCCTACAACTTTATTATATAACATATTTTTAAACCCAAAAGCACCTTCCACATTCATTCACGCAAACATTTATCTACGACCCATCGTATCTACGATTCATATACCAAAACGTCATCAAATTAAGAAGTGTTCAATACAAAAACAATCAAAATTCAAAAACATAAACCTTCGGACCGTACCAAAATTTTAAATTCAAAGTGCCTCAGTAATTAGTTCCTGTAAATGATTATATAAGATCCGTAGGTCGATCCTTTATAATATATATTCATTTTCCTCACCTACACAAAACTATACGTTACTTAATATTGTCAATCTTTGGTTTGTAAATAAATTGTGAACAACCAAATAATCTAAGGATTCTCATAACATATAACCCTCTATTAGACAGCTGCATAATAAACACCTTAGAACATATGTATAACAGGAATGTACAATATATGCACCTACCCTCATGAATAGACTTTAGCTGCCAAGTCATGCACAGAGAATGCAATTACTGTGTCACACAAGGAATTAGTTCTACGAGTTAATCTATGTATTTAAATGATTCCAACTATGATGCTCTTCTACTATATGATAATATGATATATATGATTACTACTAGATATCGTGCACTCTGTTATTCAAATGCCGATTGTATATCATCAGTAAAGGCAAATAGGCAATTACTAAGGATCGACTTGGTTTTTGCTCGAGAATAAAAAGCAATACGAGGAGAGTCTTTTTTACTGATATGTTGCCAAAAGACATGGAGTGATGGCCTCTTGATTGTTGGATCTCAACCAAAAGAAGTCATATATTTTATTTTATTTTATTTATTTAGTCAAAGATTAAGCCGCACGCCAAGGCGCGCGCAAATCACTAGTTTCTTTTCATTGACTATTACTGCAACATCTATAGCTCCTCCCATTAGTATATCTTGGTGCCTTTTAGGTCAGTACAATATTTTCCCTTTTTCAGTGGACAATGGATGTTCTGTTACTCCCTTTTTCTTTCTTTTAAGCCGTGATTCTCTTTGCAGGAATGGTTATGGGACAAATCTTGGCTTCTGGATCAAACAATGAGGTGATCCTCATCCAGTAAGTAGTACTCACCAACATAGTTCAAAGTGAAAAGTTAAGGTGTAGTTCTTGGAGAATGCCATTAGATTCAGCTTGTCATAATTTAAATCAGTGGCTTAGGAATCACTGAAAATAAGGTAGGAGATTGAAGGAAGTCCTTCCAAACCATGAAAGAGAAAGCAGCACACGGAACTTAGTAATTATGTCAGCTATAGGTCTTACAATAGATTCTCCACTGATTTTTTGACTTGTTTATTTCGTTTACAGGAGATGGTGATTGCAATGTGCTTAGAGCCTAGTAGGAAACTGCAACTTTGGGCTTTCTGGTCATATGTGCAGGTCAGCATGTGTGTATTGTGATGTCTTTTGTAAATCCGGTATATGACTTCTTGATATGATTGATGGTGTTGTATCATTTTAACCATGAAATTTGTGAGCATCTTAGTATTTTGTTTCAAAGACTAACATCTGGGTATTATCTTTTCTAAGCATTTGTCATCTAAACAGTCATCTATGCTTGTCTAATGACCTGTGTCATGTGTGGCTATTTCCCTTATATTCATAGAGTCCATTCAGCAAGGCTAAATTCCTGGTACTGACTTATATTGTATAGCTTTGCATACTATGCCTAATCATTTTCTACCTTGATTTGGCCGTTCACTTAGTAATTGATTAGCTTGTTCACTGATGGTCTTGAGCTTCTTTTCATTTCAGATTTCAAAGTCAAGCAGTAAAGGTCATGGCAGCCTTTGTTCAACCTTTTCTTCTATAGCATATCATTCTAGTTTCCCTTGAGAACATAGTAGTAGTTTGATATTTCACCTCACGAGAACATGAGATGTGCGATGTATATAAATATGTAATGGATAAAACATGTATATTTGTAATGTATCTAATAAATAAAACGTGTATTTGTCCCCATTTTCTTTTTTTTTTGTTTCTTTAATTTATCATTGGAGACACTTGTTGGAAAAAGCGCGTCTCTAATGACTCAGTCATTGGAGACGTAGGTTGGCAAAATGCGTCTCTAATAAGGGTAATTGGAGACGCGGGTTACCTGGATGTGTCTCCAATTGGGTATAATAGGAGACGCGAGTCTACTGTTTACGCGTCTCCTTTAACACTTATTAGTGACACGGCCGATACACGTCACCTATGTTACTCACATCAGTGACGAAAACTTAGAGACGCTGGTTTCTCGCGTCACCTATTACCCTAAATAAGTGTCTCCAATGAGGCTTTCTTACATAGTGCATGACTACTGCACATAATTTTTTTCCACCAATATAGTAGTTCATTCATCTGCAAATTCGCAAAGGAAAAAAAAAAGAAGACACTATGTATCCAGCAAATAAAAACATCCACTAGCATTTCTTAACAATGCCACTGCCACGCCACACAATGATATTGATAACTGATGAGTTCTCAATGGAATAAACAAGGTTGATAACATCAGGTAGAAATTTAAAGTGCGACAAAACTAAAACCAACAACCCTGATATAACAGAGGTAATAATATGCTAACACGACGAGACAAATTTATTCATGCGTGGAGTTTTTTCATATAACACTCCACATATTTGTGGCTTGTGACCTTTCCAAATGGCTCACATGAGCTTCTTCTTCGCCCTTAGCTGAAAAGATTGGAAAGAGGTCAGATGAAACGACGACGCAGACAGACAATTTTAAATTAATTATATATTTTGCTGTTAAATCGACAAGTATTATTGCACAAAACTCTTTGAAATGGAATGATGGTTTAGCATGGCGCATATTGGACACATAATAGAATGAAAATATCAATAAAGCATAATATAAAATCGATACTGATGATCCAAATGACTCATGTGGTATAGAAATTAAAGGATAAGACTCACCGAGTTGGAGTGGCCACACATCTTCTTGCGGCAGTTGGTGGCCTTGGGGTGAAGGCGTGCGTAGCACCTGAATATCAGATTTTTTTAAAAGGAAAAAATTATGAGCATCATTAAACTGCTAAACCAAAAATTAAAGAGGCTGAACGTGCAAGAAGGGCCATTATCATAACTGACTGTAACATCAAATTTGCCGATAGAATAAAAGATAAATTTAGAGGATTTAGTTCAACCGCTTAACCAAAGATTGATCTGAGGCTGGATGTGCAAGAAGTGGGCCTTATCATAACTAATACTATAGTCATATTTGCAGAAAGAACAGATAAATTTGGAGGATGTAGCTAGATCGCAAGGAAAGAAAGTCCACGTGCTAAATGATTCATTTAGACCAGAAGTATATATTTAACTAAAAGAGAGCTATAATCTACAGGTTGTACACCGAAAGATAGTACTTTTTAGTAATATACATAATAAAATGCAACACGCTATGATACTACCAAAGATACATATCCAGACAAATCTACATGTGTAACTTCCATTTTAAATCTATATATTTCAAAACATACGAGGGCAATACAAGTTTTGACGGGTAACTTAATAGCACATATATATTTTGTGTGGCAAATCAACGAACGAGATCTAGACGGATCCCTTGATGATCTATACTAAACCATGACATGCATTCATGCGACATGCAGGCTATAGCTTTGTGTGCCTTTGTCAGAGACTCAAAACGAGTAGTAGAACAGGATGATGGATCAGGTCTACACGTACTTGCGGCAGATCATCTTCTTCTCGTTGTGCTTGCGGGCAAGGTTGATGAGGTCCCACGGGACGCGCATGGTAGGGTAGCCACCCCTGCCGCCACCACGAAGGCGGAGCACCAGGTGCAGCGTCGACTCCTTCTGGATGTTGTAATCTGCAAGGGTGCGGCCATCGTCCAGCTGCTTCCCGGCAAAGATGAGCCGCTGCTGGTCCGGCGGGATGCCTGCGAGCATACATTTCAAAAGAAGCAACAATCAAATTTCCGGTCAAGATTAGTTTACCACAACTCTGAGACGATATCAAAGAGGTAAAGTGATCGATCGATCGATCAAAAATCAAAAGTACAAAAACGATCAAGGCCGCTGGCGCCAAAACGATTAAGGTTGAGGCGGCGGTGGATGATATATATGCCATGGATAGATCACCGTATGGTACCTTCCTTGTCCTGGATCTTGGCCTTGACGTTCTCGACGGTGTCGCTGCTCTCGACCTCGAGAGTGATCGTCTTGCCCGTCAGCGTCTTCACGAAGATCTGCATCTTCGCCGGTGGTGGCTTGCGGTCCCGGCCGGGTGTTGTGGTGGCGCGGCGGTTGGAGATCAGAGTTCAGGGATGAACTGGTGGAGAGGTGATCGATGGTGGCGGCGGACGTGGTCTCCTTTCCTTATATATAGAGAGAGAGGGAGGCGAACCGCACGCGCTACACGCAACCCTTGGAAGTTGGAAGCGGTGAAATCCACGGCACCAGAGACGCCGCGAATCCGTCGCCATGCAAGGTGTGCGAGGAGGAGAGAGGATTTTTTTTTTTTAGAACAGGAGGAGAGAGAAAATGAGAAAGGCAGGCGATGACGCCCCCACTCTGGGCCTGCTCAATTGATTGGGCCGGCCTGGAGCAGAATTAACACAGCCCATACCACGCAGGCCACCTCTACCCTCCGTCTCTCTCTCTCTCTCTCTCTTTTTTACCCCTTTCCCGTCCATCTCTCTCTTGGCCTTCCGTTCCTGGCGGCGGCCACTGGCGAGCGGGGACGCCCTTCGCCGGCGACGAGCACTCACCAGGTATGCCCGTCCGCTCTATCCCCTTCCCGCTGTGCGAAACGGAGCGCCCCAAACCCTAAAGTAAGCTCTTTGTAGATCTAACCCCAATTACAAGTGCGTGGAGTATGTATTATACCTACTAACTTAGATTTCCCTTTCTTTTTTGTTACTATAAAATAAAATTATCGGTCGCACTCGCACATGTGTACACCCATTTCATATGCTGGTTCTGCACCTGGGTTCAATTGAACCCCCCATGGCATGATGACCCATGCCCCTGCCCTGTACTGAGCTCAATATTCACATACAAGAATCGTCAACTCCTATGGAGGACGCAACAGGAAATATTCTTGCGTCCCTGGGCCGCGTGCGCCTCGTTGATCTTACAGCCTGCGATGGCCTCCCTACAGACAACTACAAAATATGTGTGTCGACCCTGATGCAGTCCTTGGCTCAGTATTCAGCAGCTATCATTCAGCTGCCTCCGACTGAAGGTGCCTTGTTAAGGTCTGGCTTGGACTCTGTTCGTCTCTTTTTCCATCAGAGAGGGTACAATTCTAGCGAGGTTGTCCACTCGGATGATTCCCATGAATGGTGCAAGACCTCTGGTTATTATGTGGATCCTCAGATGTGGCTGGAAATGTATGATTACAGGCCTGGTGTTACTGTGACAGAACCCAGTTGTGCCATGGAATTGCCTCCATCAGGCCTACCTGACATATTTGCAGTGCTCGGGAAAGTTTCAAGAGATATGTTGAATGCAATAAGTTTCTCACTGAATTTAAGAAGCTGTGCATTTACTGACATACTTGACAACATACCCTTGAGAAGCCAAGAGGTATCATCTTCTGTTCTTTCAGCATGTTGTCATTCAAGGCCGTCATTTGAAGGAGCACAGCAGCATAGCATTGCTTCTCAAGACGATGGGCTGTTGCTCATGTTCTCTGATCAGGATCAGCAGATGGATAAGACTTTGCTTACCCTAGTCAAGTCAGATAGGTCATGTCTATATGTCAAAGACATGCATGGACGCTGGATTCTTGTCGATGGGGATCTTGGTCCAGAAGACGTTGTCGTTTATCCTGGCCTTGCGCTTCATCAGGAAACTGCTGGCTATGTAAATCCAGCTGTATACAAGACAGACGTTGGGAACTTGCAGAGATGTATGTTTGGGCGATGCTCTCTGGTGTTCAAGCTCATGCCTAAATCAGTTGCAAGGCTGAGTAGCTCAGAGATGAGAGCTGCTGGCCATGGCGTTGATGCTCAGTTTCAGGTTCCCATACCGGTTAATGATTTCATGCAGACGGGTCATTCTGTTGATCAACATTTTCCCAAGGATACTGAACCATCATCACATACAGAACAGGATTCAGGTAACTTAGTGCCCCTCCATGAAGCTCCTGATGTGCCTTATATCACCTCCAAGCCATCCTCATTATACTTTAGTGCATGATAATATGAGTTTGCCATCTGCTGTCTGTTGATTACATGGTTCAGAATAAAAAACTGCTTATTGGCACCAGCTGCTCCTGTGTCATGTATTTAGGTTCATTCTTGTATGAATATATTCTCAATATTAAAGTGATACGTGTTAAGGTTTGCTAACATAAGTGCATCTGGTCAAGTATTAGACTTGGGTATGATTCTATTCCATATTTCCGTACAAGTGAAAACACCCTAGTTCAAACTTCGAAGAAAAGAACTGAGACCTACAACAGAAATTACTGTGTTCTTTATAGACTGCATAACATAGGCTAGGTGCCATCCGGGTTGGCAGCTTAATCTCGTGTATTACTAGATATATATAGTTTTCCTTCACTTTTACTGATTCATGCTATACAGCTATAAGGCATGCCAGCTGTGTAAAACTTTTTCAGAAATGACACTTGATAATACTATTAGACCATACTAATAGGGATGTAGAATATCTAAATGTGGCTTATATAATTTTCATTGTTTATGTATTATGAACCTTGGGTTTTGTACCGTACAAAAAAAATCTTTTATTGGAGTACTATGTATTTATAACTTATTCAATTGTTTGGTCCAGCATCATTTAACTCCGTGATGAAGAAAAAGAATGGAAGTACAAGAACAAAGCCACTCCCTCCTTCTAAAAGACTTCGCCTAGAGGCGCAGAGGGTGCTCAAGGAGCGTGTTCAGGACATTGCAGACAAGAAAGGCATCAAGCTGAGATTTTGCAATATCAAAGAATGTGAAAGCCACATCCGTTCGTTGGATAGTCCCTGTGAGAATATCAGAACTGAAATTGGGTGGCCACAAGGTGTTCCTTTTGTCCATCCACATGACCTCCCAAACAAAGCAAAGCTTGGGTTTCTAGAAGCTTATGAACCTGGATGGACTGCCTCTCAGCAAGAAATAGAGTTAAGTTTTACCGAACCACAATAAGTGCATTCTCATGAACTTTCATCATGGTACCATCGGTGAAGTTACAGAAGTTCTTAGGTTTCAGAGTCGTTTCCATTTCAGAGGGGCGGACTATTATAAGAGTGGTTTGGTTTATAGGGAACGATATATTTTGCATATATACATTAGAGAAATATTTTTGCAGTACAGCATAGAGCTGTGACCTTTTGATGCCATGTTTCCAAGCTACCCTATTAGTTACATGTCTTGTCGAAGCAACCTGAGATCAGGCTTTTCTCTGTTTTGTCAGTCACTTTGCATTGTGATACATTTTAAACTTCGACTAGTTTCGGAAGCCAAGCATTCTGTCATTCTGTGGTTTACAATTCAGTCCCCTTACATCGTGATCCATCCTATTAAATCCTACCCGTAGTGCCAAAATGCGAACCACGTCAAAGGGTGCAACCGTCTAAATGACATTTTACATTGAAGCAGTGACTCTTGGTTGTCCAGTTCAGAGTAATATTGTTTCACATTCCTGTTCATAGTACCATGGTCATAAGTTTTCCATGTTTCCATAAAGTAAACTATACTCCAGAGAAGCAACTGCGCAGGTTGTGCCCGAAGTCATCTACCCATCTATCATCACTTCTGTCAGCCATGGCCACTGCACGAGTTTGGAAAAAGCTATGATAAGCCATCAGGATGTCCAGTCGCGCTGTTGTACAATTTGTTGACATGCAATTTTCAGGTGCGTTTATTTGTTCCACTGTACTAACATAGCTTTAATGAATGCTCTTCTGCAGGAGCCAGCCTCAGTAAATTTTGATGTGTTACCAACCTTGGACATGTTTTGAATTGCCAAGGCTGGCCGGCAATTTCCTTCCCTTTCATGTTGAGGAAAGCAACAATTTATACTGACATCACATACTGTAGCGATGTAAATGCAACTACCTACTGCCTAGATTGTTAAATGGTGTAAACGGCGGCTGCGAATTACCATGTTCCATGTAAATGGTGTAAATGCAGCTACCTACTGCCTAGATTGTTAACAATGTGCTTTTTCCCTGAATGAAACAGGTAAAAAAAAATGAGATCGCTTCTGACGAGTTATCTGCAGTGTGGAGTACTCGAAGCTGGAAATTTCCCTGTAATCCGCGCCTTTAGTTTGTATCGTATCATTGGGCGAAGATTTGCTTTGGGGAATCCGCGCCTTTAGTTTGTATCATATCACTGGGCGACCGTTTGCTTTGGGGAGTGGTTTTATTTCAGAAAGTATGATGCTACCAACTAATTCTGCTTCGCGTGAGCATGTTCATGGTAAATATGGTTGACAGGATTGGCTGGAGTCCACGTATGGATCCTCAGGCAACCCTGATGAACGGTGAACCGTGAATGCGTCCGCTCGAATCCGGTTTCAGAACATCGTCGGAACTTTAGTTCCATGTTCTATCAGGGTAGGGCAAGGCAATAGCATCTGGTCTTACAGACATGGCCTACCTTACTAAACCATTCATATACGCATAAATAAATGAATAGAGGTCTACAGTCCACAAACACAAACCTAACACCACGTAAGGCAAAATATACATTTCTTGTATACAGGTTTCCAAGAGTTGCTCCCGCCGGACTAGCGCCCAACTACAACTGCTAAGGAACTCACTAGTCCCTGGATTTTTGCTCTATCTGCACTCTGCACTACAGCATTACACAACACGAGATCATCATTGGAAACAATGGGAGGGGGAAAATCCCAGCGTTCTGTTGAACGGACGAGAAACAAATGCCGTGCTAATGGCACGAGCCTAATTCACATCTGAGGTGATGCGTCCGAGTCTATGGTCTCCTCAGGAGGAGCCGGTTTCTCAGTCGGCTCCCCTGGGTTGATAGTGCTCCTTGCACTGCCAAGTGGATCGCTCTGTTTCAAGTTGTTGTCATCAAATGGTACAGATGTGTCAGCTGCTATGCTGCTGCTCGTCCCAGGAGCTTCACCCACAACTGGCAATTCAGGAGCAGCTGGAGCTAAATTATCTGATTCGGGCAATCTGGTTTTGTTGTCAGGAGTATTTTTTATTGGTGATCCATGAGACCCACTAGCCTTGTCATCGACCGGAGATAATCCAGTTATCTGGCAACTTATTTCATAAGCCTCTGACTTCGATCTACAGGCAGCCTCAATAGCTTCTGAGCCTTCTACGTTTGGGTGTGATTCTTCAAATGTGGGAGGTGCATCAGATTTTCCCTGACTGCTTGCTGAAGATGATGACAGAGAGTTCAAGTTGAGCGACGGTACACCATCATTACAATCAACAGTAGGAGGGGCACAAGAAGCTTCAATGGATGGGGGTGTGGGAGTTGCGTCTTGATCGCCTGGGCTAGATACAGTTTTAGAATGCTCTACATCAGTAGATTGCTGAACCTTGCGGAGTTTCCTCTTCTTTGAATTAATCCTAGGGTCCTTTGGGCGAGAAAGAGGTGTTCCAGGTATTTGGAATGGAGGTATTGCCATTTCTTGATCTCCGAGAAGAAGGCAAGCAGATTGAGCAATTGCTGAAACAGTTGCAGGTAGCTCACGTTCAGGTGGCTTAGATGAAGGAGCGCGCACAGCCTCCTGAAGCCAATGAGGTAACTTGTTTGATTTCAAACCTCCAAGGTCGCTAGTATCATCAAGGTGAGGATTTAACTGGTCTGTGCGGTCAAGATTCTCCATTGGTTGTTTGCCTAACCTAGCACTCGCACGATGCTGCATCTCATGACGTAAGTTGATCTGCCCATCTGAAACACCATGAAGAAAAATACTCTCACGAGAACTTGGCCCGATTTCATTCTGCGGAACGGTACTATTGTTTTTTCTGTTTATGGGCAGTGAACCGATGCTATCATTCATAAAAGGATTTGGCATAAATGGCGGTATCATCCCAATATCAGGTTTCTCCAACTTGTCAAATGTATTGCCAGGAAAATCTCCACCATAACCTGATCTATGCTTCAAATCCTGCCATGGTATTTGAGATGGGCCACCCTCACCGGAGTTCATGTAATTAGCAGCTTCAATGTGAGGAAGTCTGGATAGGATATCACTTGAACCTAGCTGAATATCAGTTAAGTGGGACAGTAACTTAGGTTGCTCCATCCTCAGTTTGGAGAAGTTGCTCTCATTCAGTGCCCGTGACATCATTGCATCCGATATTCCAGGAAATGGTGTAGCACTGGGACGTCTAGTGGCTGTAGACATTGGTTCCTCTATAATTTTCTGCTCCTCTAAAATCCATCTTGCAGCCAGTTCTTCAGTAGTTCGGTTGTTCAAAAACTTCAGTTTTGGATCTCTACGCATGGCATCCCAATTTCCCCTTCCATGCCTACGAACTCCTATCCACAGAGCGTCAAGTTCATCTTCTGACCAATAATCTAGTTTTGATCTCTTCTTCAAGAATTTGTTTGAGGCATACTGAGCGCGCATCATTATACTGTCCAAGACCTTCTTGTGATTATCCGGCATGGCTGAATGGATTGGTTGTACTGGGTTTAGACCCAGCCCTGGAAGCAGGCCAGACATAAATGACTTCTGCTTCGAAGTACCAGCAATATCTGCCATGAAGTTTGGTAACAGTGAACTATCTGGCAACTCTGGAACAGAATTACGAATATAATCCTTCTGAGCACCCAATGACAGGTTGGGAAGCATATCAGGTATCGACTTCATATGCTTAAGTGGAATGTTGTCGTCCAGACCAAAGTTCGGAAGACCCAGCTTCCCTTGAAACGAAGCAACAGAATGTCCAGAATTTTCAACAGGATCAACACCCTTCCCTGACATAGGAGGAATCTGCACACAAGAACAAAAGTAAATTTTTTTGTTTCTCAACGCTGCTATTAACTCTTAAAAAAATTTATACACTCCTCACAAGAATGATGTCTTTACTCTGTTAACACTAAACCCATAAAATCAAATATCAAAACCAGAGCTATGTTGTACATATGAAAGTGAATAACTAATATTAAATGTTTGACCTGTGAAGAAACATATGAGGAATGATAAAGCAAGCAACTGCTTAATTGAATAACTCGATCATCTAAAGTTTCAAAAGAATTCATAATGCCAAAACAGAGAAGAGGACATACATGACTGAAGGGAAAATAACTATCTGGAATGATGTTATTTAGCCTTCTCAAAGCCTCCTCAGATGCACCAGGAAAGATGGCCTTATCAGAAGCTGATAGAGGTTCATTTCCATGCTCACTAGAGTGGTCGGCAGCAGTTGACAGTGGTTTGTTGGTTACATCACCACTAGCCTTTTTATGCTCCTTTATGCTTGGCCCACTAAGTGAGTTTTTGTACGAGTTCACCTGATCAGCATTTGGAGCACAAAGACCAAGTACAGGTAGCAAATGATTTGGGGTCCCTGGGTTGAAGGCATCTGTGCCCTTTGAGTGGTGTTTTGATGGAGGAGCGTTACCAGGAATTCTGGCATAAAGATCTTGAGGGATTTCAGCATATCTCTTCGATTTCTTTGAGGATTGCCTCATTTCTGAAGTTGATTCACTGAAACGTTTGGCCCCAGATATCTGTGAAGAATTTGGGTCTTCTACAATTATCAAAGGATTTTCGGCATTAGCAATGGAGTCATATGGTGTCATAAATTCTTCAAGTCTATCATCAGGATAGTTCTTGATTATGTGCCGCTGAGCAATCCTGTCCTTTTGTCTAGCTCGAAGCCTTCCACTGTCAAAAGCAGAGGTAGATCATCAGTGCCTGAAGATTAAATTGTACCTGTGCAAACTAGCATATGGCCAAAAGCATGCAGTCTGACAAAACAAGGGAAAGAGCAGGGATGCAGATTGCAGGCATACTATTTTTCCTTCAAGGCCAGTCCAGCTGCAGTATATTCTCTCTTTGGTTCATCTCCCTCGTCAGAGTCCTGCATACCAATATCACAAAATCATTGCACGATAACATATAATGTGGAAGATAAGCATGAAAAGACTGTAACAAATGAGAAGTGAAAATGCAGATAAATATCTATGTAAGGTGCAATATTAATAGGGACAAAATTCATCGATATGTGCTATCCATATGAGCTATGGAGGAAAGCATAAACTTTCAAAGTAATTGGATCATCCTTTATTCTATAATTGACTCCTAGTGCAGCATCTACATGGAAGCCTGGTAAGCTCCACATGGTTGCCCAGATAACACTCTGCAGTCTGCAGCAGTCCAAGGCAACATTTCACACACAAACCAAGTTGTAGCATGTTTTCAGCAACTTACAAGATCAGATTGACATCTTTGCACCTATACATATGCCAATGCACCATAGACATATAAGTCACAACACTAATGAAGTTATGTGGAGCAAAATGAGCCTCAGAATTGTATGGCTAACACATTTGCAGTAAATGACTATTTAAAACCAGAGGGAGTGCCACAGAATGCCCTTTGTGGTATTATCATGAGGGCATTTTTTTCATGTTATAGCCTAAACAAGAAATGTGATTATTTCCTTGATACATATGCCCGGTCAAAAGTGCAATCTATTTAAAAACAGAGGGAGTATTCACCAGCTAGGACCTATCTATGTGATTTTTACTATTTACACATTTTTCATGTATTAGTAGCAAAGTGGTAAACGAAGCATCGTTACTTCCTGATGAGAACTGAAGTATGCACAAAAAGGCCAATCCAGCCAGCGTACCTCACTCAAAGCTTCATTCGGAAGTGCTGCAAATGTTTCCCTGTAAGAAACAGCCTTCCTTAAACGTTTGCCTCGGCCAAGAGATGCCTCCTCCTCAATTTGATATTGCTCCCATCTGAAATAACATTAATTTTGTATTTATCAGGCAGGAGCAAGAGAGCACACCAAGCAGGTAGACCGATCATTGGAGTTACTAGAGACCTAAGCCTTTCCTTGTCTCAACAGATTATATATTTAAGTCGATAGATTCTCGCTGTGAATGGGTTCCTAGTTTTAATGGGATTTTGATGCTCATACAGGCACCAAATCATGCATAAATCTGTACGATTACGAAATTTCAAGTAGTGCATTGTGTGCACTTCCTACCCCCAAAATGAGGAATGGTGCAGAATTGAACATTTGTTTCCCCTAATAAGCAATGACACAAAACCTTGGCCCCACTGTGATGGCATAAAGCATGAAAGTTGATAAGCTTCAGATTGAATTGTTGATTGTTTGTGCATGCTAGCGTTGGGTATGCAACATAAAAGTTGATAAGCTGCAATATTGAATTTGATTGCCCATACATGCTAGGATTGGAGTGTGTACTCTTCCAAATAAATTTCTTTGTGTTTTTTAAAGAATTTTTTCATTCTGGCTTCATAGATTACAGATTATAAACTAAACAAGGAAGAGCAAGGAGCAAGTGAAGGTATGAATTAAAAATGAGCTGAAGGTTTTTACTACAGGTAAGATCATCGCCTTATATCCATTGAACCCTCTGAATTATGAACTCTTCAAAACAAAGAATACAAGGGTGTATAGTGTTGCAAAGTACCTGACACGTAAAAGTTTATCCCATTCGTTTTCTTCTGCACGGGTAGCAGCACCTTGCTTTGAATCAGACACCGGTTCGCACCCATCATTATCAATATTTGGAATATCCTCATTGGTTCCAGGGTCATCATTCAGCTCATCATTCCAATCTATTGACTGCTTAACAGAGGCAAGTAAAGAGAAAAATATTAGTAAGATTTCCAGAAAGAGGTTATCGATAGAAGAAATAAAAACCTATATCACCCTAAAAAGTAGATGACGGAAGTGTTCCCTAGGCACTAGTCAGGTAGCAGCCTATCATCTAACCAGCGGGCAGGTGGGTCTAAGTGGATGGTTGGGCAGGATTTTAACTGGCTAGGCAGGACAGCGTCTCTTAGCACCTTCTCCTTCCGTCCCAAAATAAGTGTTCTTTTAGCATTTTAGTGTGACTCATCTAACTAAACCAACAACAATGAAACAAAATGTATAGACAAACGCACGGAGCCAAACAAATGATCAAATTGTGTTATTTTTCTGGTTCCAATGCATGTGTATTTATTTAGAACCTATAAAACCAAACAGACAGAATGGCTTTCCATCACAAATAGTACGAGTAATAAGGACTACAGGGTCAGTTCTCACTACTACTAATGGTTCAAAATTTGCCAAAACACACTTATTTTGGGAAGGAGGGAGTTGGTAGCAGCAGCACTTTTTTTTTTTTTTGGGGGGGGGGGGGGGGGGCAGGAAGTGTAAATATGTGCTAGTTGAGGTTGAATAAGAATCTACAATTCACCAACAATTTTAACACATGGATACGTACATGTTCTTGATATCATAATATACCAGAAGTAATTGCATATAGACTATTTTTGTAGGAGAAAGCATACAGATCAAATTACCTTCACAGTACCAAGCATATCATTATCCAAGTCCCCATCAGTGCTTTCAGCCACTGTTGATGGAAGGTCTGATCTATCAAGCAGCTTCAAGATAGCATTTTCGTCCCAAACAATCTTGGCAGAACCATCAATACATTTATCCTCATAAACATCACCTAGACCACCGGTTCTTCTCCTATGCTTAAATTCAACATCAGCTACAGCACCTGAAGCTTCACTGCTATCTTTACTATCTGCAATGTCACTGTTCCTGAAGAGTTCCTCTGTTCCCCAGCGAATGATATCTTCCACTTCTTTCTGTGATTCTGATTTGTTGACGAAAAGTTGATCAAGCATCAATTTCTTCTTAGCAAGCTGCAATATACGCTCTTCAACACTAGCACGTACTACAAGCCTGTAAACCAGAAGTCTGTTTGATTGTCCAATTCTGTGTGCCCTATTCATTGCCTGTATATCAGCATGTGGGTTGAAATCTGAATCATATATGATAACGGTATCTGCAGTGGCCAAATTAATGCCAAGTCCACATGACCGCGTAGAAAGCAAGAAAACAAAACGTGTCTTATCCTGATTAAAACGAGCAATCGCTGCCTGGCGCTCTGCCACAGATACCGAACCATCAACTCTTTCGAATGTTTTAGGACCGAACTCTAAAGTCAGATAATCTTCAAGGATATCAAGAAGTTTTGTCATCTGAGAAAAAATAAGGACACGATGACCATCCTTATGCAATATTTTAAGCATAGAGTGCAATAAAGTTAGCTTTGCTGAGGCCTTTATGCGCATTTCATGCAGAAACTCTAGTGTACCAGATTCAGGTTCAGTTCCAGGAATAAGATATGGATGGTTGCAGACTTTCCGAAGCTGCATTACTATGTTTAGCAAAGACTGATGAGCACCACCTTTACCAATGTTGCGCAGTACTTGATAGTTCTTTGTAAGCATAGCACGGTAGTATTCAGCCTGGATTGATGTTAATTCAACAGGCACCATTCGCTCTGTCTTTGGGGGGATATTTTGCATTGCATCTTTTTTCAACCTCCGAAGCATATGTGGAGCTACAAGTTTCTTCAGCTCCTCTACTTTTTCTGCTGTTGTAAGGTCATTAAACTTCTCCTCAAATGATGAAAGAGAAGGAAAAGAGGTAGGTTGCAAGAAGTTCAATAAGTTATACATTTCACCAATGTTGTTCTGTAAGGGAGTTCCAGTCAACAAAACCCTGTGCTGAAATGACAATGAGTTGAGTAAACTGAAGAGTTTGCTGCTAGAATTCTTCAGACGATGTCCCTCATCAACAATCAGGACCTCCCATGAGACAGAGCGCAGATATGCAGCATCAACAAGCACCATTTCATAAGTGGTAAGCAGAACATTAAATTTGTACGATCTCTTGGTTTTATGTATCTGACTTGCATCACCGGCATGCCACTCGTATTGCCGAATGATAGATCTAGACCGTGCAGAACCATGATACTCCACAACATTCAAATGAGGAGCCCAAGATGCAAATTCAGCCATCCAGTTGGGCATTGTAGAAAGAGGAACCAATACAAGACATGGCAAATTAATCTTAAATTCACGACATAGAGATGATAGAAAAGCACAAGCTGACACTGTCTTTCCCAGACCCATCTCATCAGCAAGAATAACATTTTTTGACTTGTACCAGCACTTACGTAGCCAGTTCAATGCCTCCAGTTGATGAGGGAAGAGCATTCCTCCTTGAAGTTCTTTTGGCTGATCAATCAACACATTAAGCTCCAGCCGGTTCCTTGCATTTGCATAATCATCTGCCACATCTTTATCCAAAGCCTGGCACTCAAAATTTTTGAACTGAGTGACCAAATGGCTATATTTCATCACAGTAGGTTCATCTAATCTTTCCCAAGTGCATTCATCATAAGGGAGACCACACCATTTGATTAAAGCCTCTTCTACGTCATCTACGGAAGTACGAAGAGCAATAACTCGTTGTGGCTGGCACCACTGTTCCTTACAAATGTTTATAAGACTTGTTCCATACTTTGCTTTGTAATTTTCTAGTTTCCTTTTTGCTAATATTTTTACCTCAGATTCAGAAACCCAAGTGTTGTGGATATTTGATTTTCCAACCCATTTGATCAAAAACTCATATCCTACATCACTGTGGCCCTTTCCTGAAATTTCTTCTATTTTTTCCTGCAATTTACTTTCAACTGTATGTTCTTGCCTGGTCTGGAGCATTGTCTCAGCTCCTGAAACTGGAAGTCTGCTATCATCCTTTTCTGCTGGTAAATCAGATGTTGTCTCATCTTCACCATTTATTGAAGCTGTACCATCTTCTCTGATTACTTGATCATCTCTTATTACACCGATTTGATCACCTGAACATTCCGATGCTGTCTTCTTGACTTTTTCTTTCTTTAGTGGCTCCTTATTTTCACAGAATTTACTGTTTCTTTCCTTTTGCATTTCTAAATTGTGAAAATGATTTTCATCACCATTATTTGCTGATTCATCAGCACATAAATCTTCCGCTGTACCATTGCTAGAAGACTGTGTTTCATCATGAGATTTATGAGAAATGTCATGACTAGTTTCTGGTACACTGGAAGCACAAGGAGCTGTATCACCCATCTGAAGCCGACAGCCTAGGATGCGATCGACCTAAGAAAGGGGTAATGTATCACAGTAATCAGATCAGATAATACAATTATAGGACAAAGCAAAGGGAAGACTAGAACTGATCGTATGAAGATGCAATGTGGAGCGTATAGTGCAGAACTGCAGATAGCACACACAGATATCTGCAATAGTAGATAAGTGTCACAAACCAACCTGCTGATCCTCCTGAGGAACTGCTGTTTTTTCTCCCAGCACGCCCTGCTCCTGCACAATAACAGGTATAAAGTGTCATTAAGATATATTTGTGTTACAAAACTACTGTTCTAGAACATTGGAAAAGAATGCAGCATCGAATCAGGCATCATGCAATAGAATAATAGAACTTTATCCAACTGCAATCCTTAACCTATGAAACACATTAGTCAACTTAGGGAGAGCTAGTCATTATAGCAAACTAGTAGCTGGAGACAAACCTAAAGAAGCCAGAAGGTACGGCCATGGATTGAAATCATAGACAACGAAAAGTTCAAAGAAAAAAAAAAGGTGATCAAGCCAGCATTATATTCAGGACATAAAAAGGGATTTGAATGCATTCTATGATATATTACAAAATATTTGCAAGTCATTGTCAAAATTGAGTTTTATCCTGATTTACAGTTTACTTATACGAGTGCAGCATTGAATAAGGTGTTCATCTTGCAATAGATTAAATTGCAATCTTAACAGATGAACACACATTCACACAATGGTCAAGCAGGGATGGCTATGCTATCAGACTAGCATCCAACGACAAATATAAAAGAAGTGCTGCCAAAATATACTAGGTGACAAAAGTTAAAACAGAAAATCAAAGGGTTCAACTCACCACACCAGAAATAAGTTAACTTTAACAATGTTGAAAAGAAAAATAATATGCAGAAAATGAACAATATAGCACATACAGTAAATGTTGGCCGAAAAATGTGAACTTAGCATACTAATGTCTCTATCAAAGCAGAAACAAAATTATTTAGGCGCATGTTTGGGAAGATGAGATAGATTTTACTTATTTGCCGAATATTAGAACATAAGGGGTAGATTTTTTTTACTTGCCGAATATTAGAAAATAAGAAGGGGTGTTTGCTTGAATACCTCAGGGTGCTTTTTATCAACAAATTTCACTTTCTTTTTCCCTTTCTTGGTGCTAGATGAAGGTGTCTTCCCATCTGAGGGTTTTCTTTTTGGTGGTGATTCACTGTTATCAAGAGATGTTGATGGTTCTGTTGAGGAAATGCTGTCATCATCAGATGTTGAATATTTAAGCTTTTTTGTGCCAGATCTTTTACTGTCTCTCAGACTATTTTGCCTCCTGCTTTTAGATTTATTTGGAGATGACTCCATACGGGGTGGATATTTCTTCAGTTTCACAACACTTCCCTGTTTCACAATTTTCTCTTCTGAAGGCTCTGCAGCAAATTCTGACTTCGAGGGTTTGACGTCCTCTGATAATTCCTTGGTAGAGCGCTTCTTCAAATGTAATATCAGTGTCTTCTTTTTCTCACCTTCGTTCTTCTTCATACTAGGGTCAACCCCCTTCGATGTGCCACCAGATGACTGTTTTCCTTGTTCATTTGATCCATTTTTTTCTTGTGTGGAACTCCGGGTCTTAAAAGAGAGTCTTGTGTGGGAAGGTGGACTATCTGATGTCGTACTTGTGAGCGTCCTCGTAGTTCTTTCATGTCTAGAAATGTCAGCTTCTGCATTACCCAACAGTTTCAAGCTACCTTTTTTCGGACGGCACCTTGGACACTGCCACTTGCCAGGGGGTGGACGCTAGATTGGGAATGGAAAAGTGTAAGAGATTAAAGGAATCTTCATTATAATAAAAATGTATAACTTTCAAACCAAACAGCAGCCTCAATACAAACCTTGAGAGGAGGATTGAGACATTCCAAGTGGTAAACACGCGGACAGCTATCACAGCAGAGCAGATTGCCACCAAGATCACACACGACACACTCATAGAAATACTGAGGAACAAAAGTAATGTGTATAAGCAAACTTGAAAAACATAACTGAGGTCACATACAAAACAGTTCATAAATAGGAAGTGAACATGGAATTGCTCAGCCTTTATTCATAACCATTTTTCCAGTGCAGTTGTTAAGAATTTCCCCGCAGCCGTGTATCATAATTTACTTAGATGTGCCATTTCAACATACTTGCACGCATGTATATTGAACAAAATAGCATCATGGGAGCCCAGGTATATATCAAGCTAGCATGGATGAGTATGACAGACTATTGCAGGTGTGAGAGGGTTTGCATGTATAAAACATTCACGCTCGTACTTCACTTAGCTTGCTTGTATGAAAATCCTAAAGACCTGAACTACGGTCCGGGTGTTTCACAAGAACTGTGCTGTGTGCTCCATGAGAAACACATTTTTCTATAATTGCTACATCATTAAATCATTGCTTAAACCTTACGCTTGTATTTACATGGTAGCACAGCACAAAAAAACAGCTATGTATTAATCTCAAACAATATCCTATCAAAAAGATCACAAACAATATCTTCATGAAAAGGCTAGAAGTAAATTAAAATCAACAGGTATTGAGTAAGAAATTCACCCCATCATGCCCTCTTATCTTCTTGGCAGAAGGAGAAACATTAGTGTCATGCTTCAACTTCTTTTTTGTGGAACCATGGCTCCTCAGGGAGTCCGCAGTTGGTGAGGTAGCCTCATTTTCAGTAGATGGACTGACTGTTAACTTGCTTCTTTTCCTTTTGTATTTTGAACCCCAGTTTCCATCAGCTGCACTATCACATAAAGAGCTCCTCTCCTTCATCTTCAGCACACTTGCGTCAGAGGCATACTGCAATCAGAACAAGGATTAGTGCATATTTTTTTCATTAGTAGCCAAACTCAAATGAGATAAGAGATAATAAATGAACTAACCAACCACTGTGCCTTGCAATCAAATGCATGTCATCACAATACCCAAAACAAACGTCAAGTAATATCAAGCATAGCATAATCAAGTATTCAAGTATAAGAACACTATGGGCTGATGTATCAGAAGTTATTCAGAACAGTCGATATTTGAACTATAGGATCCTACTAAAGTATTGTATGATGTTCTTATGTCAAAATAAAGCATCCAAAGTCATGAGCTTAAAGTATTATGTCAAAATAAAGCATTCTTATTCACTGCACATGGCTATTGGTTTTACTGGATTCCCTTTTGTTTTTGGACAATACATTGTAGTGGAGCAGAAAATGGAAACAAAAAGAAAAACTGAATTCACAGAGTAGCATAGAAAAGGTTAGCCAGAATTTGCTGGTTGCTGCTTAAAAATTTATTAACATCCCATCATTACTGATATTGGAACTTTACATATAACGGCAGAACCTAAATAGCCAAGACCGGTGGAGAAAGATCACACAAACCCTTCTTTATCCTTTTGAGACAACTAGAGAGCATTAGTCATCTGTGTGATACACTACTTAAGTGGTTGCGACAGACTTTCCATGTTTTGCTGCTCTAAACTCACATGATAAAGCTGTTATAAGCACACCACATAACTAGAACTAGAGCCAAATCACCAAAACAAGAATCACAAGCCCACTGCTACTCTCAGTCCAGGCAGCCCCATGCTTCACCTCGTGCTATGAATCTCACTAATTTTGGCGTTCACTGCATGTAGACCCTAGTACAGAAACCGAACAAATCAACGAACCAGCTCTTCCCACATAGAAACGCAACCAGGCTAACTTCCAACAAGACAGTGCAAGCCGAAGCACCAGAGCTCGCAAAAGCAATAGCTCGACGCCTGTAACTAACTTGACAGGCTCAAACAGCGCATCCGCGCCACACGCCCAAATCCGAATCTCCGGCCAAACCCCCTCAAACTCCCCCCGCCGGCAAACCATTTCTCAACAAAATTCCATATAGAACCCCCATAAACCCGCCACAAAACCGCGCCGAATCGCGCGGCAGAGATCCGCCTCACCTCCCCGCGCCGTCGAATCGAAGCCGGACCAACGGACGCCGCGGCGGATCGCGCGCGGGCAGCACCTCCGGAGGCCGCAGGGCGGAGCTGAGGCGGCGGCGAGGCCAACGATGCGGCGGCGGCGCTGGGGCGAATAGGATGGGGCGCGGCGCTAGGGCAGGGGCGGAGGGAGGCGGGGCGGGGACGCAAATGGGGAACGGGGGCAGGAGAGCGGCGCGGCTATCGAGGGGCAGGGGCACCCATCGCATCGGGGGTTGTGGAGGGGGCGCGTGACGAGAGGCGAGCGCTGAGGGCAGCAGGCAGAGCGGGCAGGCAAGGCAGAGCGCTTCACGCGTCGCTTTCGGCTGCCCACCCCCGGGGGACGGTGGGTGACAGGCGGGGCCCCCGGGCGGCAGAGGGGACACGTGGGGGAGGGTGCGCACCTCGCGCGCGGGTGGGCGCCGCGCTCCCCGCGGTGGCGTCGAGACGGCGAGGGTAGGGGTCGCCGCGCGCGGCCCGCCGCTCCAGGCGCGGCCGCGGGCGGAGGAGGCGGGGCGGGGATTGCTGGGCGGAGCGGACGGATCATCTGCGTGGGGAGCTCGCCAATTCTTCCCGGGTTTTATAGGTTTGCGAGACCGTTTGATTTGAGCCTTGGCAAAAAGAAGATGACTGCTTCCCCTCCGAAGGTGCGGCTTTATTACTTTTTCGTTAACTGTTTTGTTGATTTCCCCTCTTCGCAAACTTTGCTGTGTGTCTTCAGATGCATTTCCGATTTTAACTTTAGGAGATGTCAAAATAGGAGTATGATAAACGCTAAGAGGGTCTTTGGCACAGCCTTCAGAGCGGATTTTTAACTGAATTCAGGAGTTCTCTGTTAATGTTTAGACGATGAAATTTTCTCAAAAAAAAATCACACTAAAGAATATGCCCTCTCTCATCATGCACGTTTCTTAGTGTGAATTTTTTCACCAGTTGTCACCATCTAAACAAACCCTAAAGCCAGTCACGTTAGAGGTTGGGCTATTTGCAGTGGGAGTTTCATTTCTCGATTTTCAAAATGACACATCATCAAAAGAGATTTGGCTTGAGAAATGAAACATGGTCTCCCAATGCAAAATTTCGTTTCACGGTTTCATAAGCAAACAATAGAATTTAATTACGATGCATGTGATTGGTTTTAATATCATGGGATGAAACATTTTAACCCCCAATGGTAGTTTCAATGTGTTTCATAGTCTTGGAAACAATGCATACATAGTTTCATCCTAAGAGCAAGTATTAAGTGGGATGGGAGAAGGCTAAATGCTGAGGTGGATGAGAGAGAAGAGGTGGGCGGGTTGTAAGCTTGCAGCCCGTTCAGGCACAAGAACCAAGACAAACTGTGAGATAGACATGTGAACTATATAATTATGGTGAAGGCTTAACCATTATACTAGTAGGCTAAATGGTGGGCTGTAAAAATATATACAGCCGCATGCAGTAGCAGGCTGTATTATTAGCCTTGCTCTAATGAAACGCATCTCTCCAGTTTCAACATAAATGTCATGCCATGTCAGCATTCTAGCCTATATGGCACCTCATTATAATGTGCATGAAACTCTATTGAAACCCTCAACTGGGAATAGCCATACTGGAAACTAGGTAACTGATGAAACTCTCATGGAATCCCATTAAATCCCCCTCTTAATTATCCTGTCATGTCAACAAATTTATTAATGTGACAGTGAAATTAATGCTTATGAAACTCCAATCGAAAAATGGCATAAATAGTTTTTTTTTTTGCAACAAAGCAAATCTAGACTAGGAGCTTGAAAAGGTAACTTTTCATGATTTAGTTTTCGTTGTAGCACTTTATACTTAACATTTAACCTGGAGAATCACTTCCTTCGGAGAGTCACTTCTTATGGTGCTTCAGAATGAGATAAAAAACTCTACCACAAAGGGTGTAAAGAGATCAAGGGCACTTGCCACTCTAATTGAGGGCTAGCTCCAAGGGTTCAGCGATGGTAGACAGGGGAAAATCCGAATCCGAATTTTTAGTAGATATATATGGAGAAAAGTTTTTACCATCCACGCGGATAAGGATAATTCAAATCTGATTGCGTGCAGATACAGACTAGGATATGGTGTTAGAGAAATATTGCGGGTATTGATTATCCAATAATTTAACGCGGATTATCCTAACCTTATAATAGGATATCCAACTATTTTAACAAGCCCAACAAAAGTATAACTCAAGCCCGACCCATACACACATAGTATTTTATAGCCCGCAATTCATCACTTAGGGCCACTTTGGAAGCCCAAATTCCCTCCAGGATCCCGGCCCTTTCCTAGGGTCAGACGTCCGCGTGGAAAATCTCTACGGGTCCAGTCTCTCCGTCGTTTGGAAGCCACTCGAGGGGGTTGACTGCCCCGAGCCTCCTATTTTCCACGGGGCGCTTCGTCCCCACCTCGACACACGGGGCGCGACCTCCCCGTCCGCTCGCGACGACGCTGGCTCTCCACTCCGCCCCCGCGCCAACGATGCGCTTTCTGCTCTCCTCTCTGTCTTGGCATACTGCTCCGCCTCCCCGACTCCCCTTTCTTCACCGCAACAACCAAATCCGTCAGGAAGATGCGGTGCCTTCCCTAATCCCCAAATAGAGGCAGGGATTAGCTAACCCATGTGGGAGTGGCGCCCGGGGAAACCAATTGACATCAATTAACCCCGCGTGGAGAAGCTTCCATGGGAAATTGCCCCCTGCGCATCCAAAGTGGCCCTTATATGCACTGCAATCATATGCATCAGTAAGTCATTCAATGTCTGCTACATTCATTGATTGCGTCATAAATAGTAAAGGTAAATGTTTTGTTTTATGAATCATTTAGTGTAAAAAAAAGATACATGTGAGCATGTATTACCCTATTAGAATAATTCGCATCTGCTCCGACTTTGGTCCGACTCTGAACCATTTCTGACATTAGAAAAAATTCGTCTTCGAAGCCGCATCCGTGTAATATCTGTTATGTTCCGCATCCGACAAAAAAAAAAGATGTGAAAAAGTATTATCCGCTCCGATCTAATACGATTTTCATCCATGGTGGTATAGGGTGGGGCCTGTTGGGAAAATGGGTTCACTATGGCCTAACATGGGCCTTTCCTAGGACTAGCTTGGCTAGACGGGCCATGCTCACTATCCTAGAGGCCCATTCATAGGCATAAGACGAGGGAAAAAGTTCTATTGAGGTCTCTCAACTTTTGCCCAAGTCCGATTTTGGTCCCTGAACTATAAAACTAGGTAAAACAAGTCCCTCAACTTTTAAAACCGTCCATATTACGTCCTTCAACGGTTTTAGATGGTCGTTTTGCTACCGTAACTGTGGGTTTGCTATAGTTACTGCATCTTTGCATTTTCTTTTATTTATTAATTTTACTAAATATTTGAAAAATTATAGTAAATCACATAAAAATCATAAAATGAAAACTCTAATTTTATTGGACTCTATATGAGTAGATCTACACACTGAATATATATTATGGTCTACTTTGGTACAAAGTTTTTGTTGCACCTTTAGATCTATGCTGATCTGGAAATAATATAAACTGTATCTATGAATTGGTGCAACAAAAATTTTGTACTAAAGCATACCATAATATATGTTCAGTGTGTAGATCTACTCACATAGAGTCCAATAAAATTAATTTTTCATTTTATGATTTTTATGTGATTTACCATATTTTTTCAAATATTTAGTGAAATTAAATAAATAAACGAAAATGGAAAGCTGCAGTAATTGTAGCAAACCCACGGTTACTATAGCAAACAACCGTCTAAAACCGTTGATGGATGTAATATAGACGATTTTAAAAGTTGAGCGACGTGTTTTACCTGGTTTTATAGTTCAGGGACCTAAATCAGACTTGGGCAAAAATTAAAAGACCTCAGTTGGACTTTTTCATAGGATGAGTCATGGTAATGACTCGTTACGCGGAGTCTTAGCCTTGGCCCAAGCTATGAAGGTTGGCTGGTTCTGGAGGCTCTTTTAAGTTGGCCACATTGGAACCCTACGGACTCCGACGTCGTAAGTGTGTTTCCTCTCTCGAGCATGCTTTCTAATACGTATATATGCAAGCTGGATTAGCCAACTCGCAGTGTACGTACACTATACGACTTGCTGCAGTATGTATAATGCATGTGCGTGCGTATGCGCCGACGCAGAATGTAGACACATGCCCGGAGAGAGACAGGATGGATGATAGGATGGCCAATACAAAAACTTATTTTTACAAAGTTCGAGACTTTAAGTGACAATTTTAATGCTACACATGTATATATAAAGATCATGCATTGCAAACCCCAAGTTAGTAACTATGGCACGTGCAAAAGAATTTCGCTCGCATTTTTAATCTATTTTTTTAGTATTATGCGTTTTTGCAGTACTATACATTTTATCGCAGAGTACTATGCATTTTATCCCCGTTGAGTCCCATGTCATCTTGTTCCATGTCTCTTTTTCGCAGAGTACTATGCATTTTATCCCGGTTGAGTCCCATGTCATCTTGTCGGTATATTAAAAGTATATATAAAAAAGTATAAGGATAGATCTAGATGAAATATAAAATAAGAGATTGTTATAACGCCATGACATAGGTAATATGAGATGTAGTATGAAATTTTTTTAGAAATGATCTGTCGCTACATTAACCTGTTGAAAAAACAATATATGTTCATACGCTTGGCAAGATCCAACATTTGTGGAAATCCGTCTTAAAATTATGATTCTCATCAATCACTGTTGCCGGTGTATATTAATCTGACACTATTGCCTTATATTTTCTTGTTTTCTTTTTGCTTTTACGTGTCTTCCATGCGCAAAGGCGCCATTGTTTTCCTTCACTTTCGGTGGCTATCGCCGCCACCGTCTTCTATCACCACTTGACGCATGCACCACCCGGGTCTTCCTGATGCACCCTTCTTCCGCTCATCTATTGTCTCTTTTGCCTCCACCGTCGGCTGATGAGCTTCCTGAAGCTTCCTTTAGGCCCGGAGGAAATAAGTAACCACCAACAATAAATCATTGAAACCTTAACTTTTCTCACTTAGTTCTAGAAGAGTTCTGATGATAGACAGATATGCAAGATTTTAATCTATTAATGATAAGTTAATCTATTTTAGAAATATGAGGTTGAAGATATACACATACGAGCTAGATGAAATCGCAAAACATAAATACAAAGTTACGAAGTCTAATTTCACATAAACATGTTGAGTTTGTAAACAACATTGCCAAATCCAAAGAAAGCACAGAGCTTCTACTCGTGTGTTGTGAGATTGTGATCGCCTCTAACAAGTCGGTCAACCCTATGATGCGGCCAAATTGCTTTGTAGGAGTACCATGCCAGTAGCTGGCTCTGTCTGCCCACAGCTCCAAACTCCATTCCCCCCATTGGAGGGTATAGGTCCCACTGCCAGGTGCGCGGCGCATCCTTTTCGTGCCGGTGGACTCCGCAGCAGAGGTCCACGCGGGGCCAGGGACAGCGCGATGGTGGCTCGCCGGTTCGTGGTCCGGCAGGGCCCCGCCGGCGGTGGCTCCGGCGAGGGGGAGGCGGAGGAGGAGCACGAGGTGGAGTACGACACGGAGCACGGCATCGACGTCCTCCGCCTCCAGATCTTCTCCCTCACCTCCGTCCCGCCCGACCTCCAGAAGGTTCGCGCGCTCCTCCCCTCCCCCGGATCCCAGTTCCCACCGCCACACCCGCCGCGCCACGGCGATCCGGCCGACGCTGCTCTGCTCTCAGTCTGCTCTCTTCCGTATTCTGACCCAGCGTGTACGTGCAGATCGTGGTGGAGGCGGATGGGTCCGTGGTGGACGACGGCACCGACCTGGAGTCCCTCTCCGAGCGCCTGCGCGTCGTGGCCATCGGCGAGGAGGAAGGGGATGGGGAGGATGCGGCGGCCGCCGCTGCTGTGGAGGCGGCCAGGGCGCAGGAGAAGTCCGACGAGGAGTTCGCGAGGATGCTTCAGGTGCGTCATCGTTAGTCTCCCTGATCGCTGCTTTGCTTCGGTTATGTTGGCGTGATTGCGACGTGCATTGTGTAGCGATGTAGGCAGTTGGTGGCAGGTTCAATTAGTTCGATGATTGAGTCGGGGTTTGGAGGACGTGTCATGGAATTGGGTGTCTCAACTCTCAACTAGAAACGACCTGCAAAGCCTGCAACCCTGTTGCACTCTGGTTTAATTTGGATGGCACAGCTATTAATCGTATTCACATTTTATAATTGGTTCACATGTTTACATGTAGGTTCTGGCTTCAGTTTAGCTGATGCCTGAATCAGGTGGGCTGGGAAGTGTGCCTTCAATCCAAATCCTGACTTATGGAGGTGTTTGGTTCATGAAAATGTAACGTAATGGGATTTTGTTTGAAACTCCCCCGTAATTTGATTACGCGTAATCGGATACCGTCCAGTTACAGTCCCATTATGCCCCTCCTTCCCAAGTATCGCTGCGACACCGCAGCGTCATGTTTCCTCGTCGTTGTCCCTCTCTTCAACGTTACCATCACACTGTTCAACCAAACAAATCTCGTAAACAGATATTCCATCTCAAATGCCCCTGCGATTCATTTACAGTCTTGTTACCGTTACTAGTGTTGCAACCAAACACCTCCTAATTGTAATCATGGTTTGCACTCTCTAACCTTTGTGCTGTTTCAAATTGTTGGATATTTGCAACTCTGTGCTGACTGCTGAATCTCAGAACGTTTCCTTTATTTTGCTCCACAGCGTATGGAGTTGCTTGAAAATTTGTTGTGGTAGTCCAAGAAATGTTTAAATAGCGGGTTATAGCATTTAGATGAGAGATCTGCCTAGCCGCTATAGGCTGTAGCCCACTAATTGAAACGCCCATAGTAATCACCTAAGCTCAGGGCTGCACTTGCTCTAATCAGATTTATAGGGAGCAGGCAACGATTGGCAAGGAGAAGCCTTCATGATTTAGCACGTGGGTCCGCTATACTATCCACGCCACTTTCCACAGGTGGACAATGTCTTGATGGTCCCTAATGTTTACATGGAACATGGGGTTGTTATTTTTTTCTTTTGATTGGGATAGGAGGCAAGCACAAATCAGAAAAAAATATGGATGTGTTTTTATGTTGGCGCTAAAAAGAATGTTATTGTCAAGTTGCTTTGATAGAGGAATCCACATGGTAAATGCAAGCTAGCTAAACATCAAAGGTGCTACTTTTCGATGGTTTATTTTCCATGGATGCCCAACATGGAACAACCTTGTGGTACTATGGTATGTTGAAGGCTTGAAGCTGTTGGATTTATCATGTTTACCAATTTGTCCACCACCGTTTAGGCACAGTAGATCATGTATATATGCCGGATTGCTTGGTGATTAGAAACTATGCTGTGCAGAAGTTATGACTTCAAACCAAATTAGGCGCACAAAAAGAAGTCAAATATGCCTAACATTGGTTCATGTTTGGCTGCCTCCTCATCTTTTCAAGACTAGTTTGCAAGCAGTGTAATTACTTGCCTCCTCTCACCTTGCGCTCTCAAGAGTTTCCTTGCTTTTGACAGCTGAATCGCCCCTCATCCACTAGCAAGGTTATGCCTAGGCAAGGCATATCAATTTTGCCTTATTGTGACAAATTATGTTAATGGAATGAAACAATTGTTAGTTTAAGTACTTCTTTTCTAGGAAAAAAGAAGGGAGTAACCCCCAAAACAGCCATCATCATTCCCACCATGCTTACTTGAATTATTTTCTAGGCAGAAGAAGAGGCACTTCTACTACAACAGTACAGTGTACGGAATGATGGTGGGGAGGTCTTTAGACAAAGAGTTGAGCCGTACATGCATCAAGTTCTGATGGTACGAATTAGGATGCATTTCTTTTTTAAATTGTTGCCTTGGTGTTATGGTTTTTTTTGTATATCTGGTACTTCAATATTATATTCGGACGCAGTACGAAGATCCAGCACGTCAAGAAGCAGCAAGGAAGACAGTTCCAATACATGAGCTTGAGGAGAAAGCATTAGTTTCACTGGCCAAGGTTTCTTTTTAAACCACTCCGCTATCTTCCTTTGAGTAACTGATAAAGTTTCCATTGGTACAAGTTTGGCTCCAAGGAAAGATAGATTTATGATTCTCTTATTGATTTTGCCACTATGGTGTTATATTGATTGTTTTTTTACCGAAAATATGGATTACAAATTGCTATATTGCATTCCATATTTGAAGAGATCAATGGGTGCAAATCCTTACAAAAGATTCTTTAGTAGGAAGGGAATTTCAGTCCTTCAGATGATGAAGAGAATCATGCCGTTCTGCTGCAATTGCTTTTTTGGTTTAAGCAATCATTCAGGTCCCTGAAACACTTTCATGCTTTCTTTCTTAATCATCACTTTGGTAAATGTTGAGCATGTTCGTGTGTCTAATGTCACCCATATTTCTCTGAATCTGTGCTTTTAGATAACTATGTTTGAATGAACATCTGCATGCATTTAGGATGCTCAATTCACGGTCTTATAAATGTGATAGAACAGCCTAGAGTGGTCCTCACATATTTCAAGTGATGTTTGTTTTTCCAGATGGGTTAATGCAGCACCTTGTGACAGCTGTGGCCGTGAGACATCCAATATTGGAATGGGCACCCCACTTTCCTCAGAAATCGAGTTTGGTGCTTCGCGTGTTGAGCTTTATAGGTAGCTGTTATTAGATAGATTGTTATTCTTTTTTGTCTTACTTCTCGCATAATTAACTTAAGATGTCTCGTCTCGTTTTAAAACTCCTCGAACACGCAGGAGAGCTGTGTATCCATGGAGTTCTAAAACAAGACGAGACATCTTGTTTTAAAGCTTGCAAACTTGGTATCTATTGATTCACGTTGCTGCTACCTTTGTTACACATTCAATGTTGTTTATTATAGTATTAAAATATTCACAATATGAATTGTAAACCCTAGCAACCTTGTGAATATATTCTGAACTAAGTCAATTGATGTCACAATTGGTGTTGTGCTTCTGCTGCCTAGTTTCTTACATTACCTATGCCAGTGATATAACTGATGAATTTATTCCCCTTTTGTCACTGTGTTTTTTGGGCTGTCTATGAATTGGGAAATTGAACTTAAATTACAGGGACCAAATGTACCTCATAATCAAATTGCTGCGCATTTGTATGACCAGTTTCTTTACTTCATTTGCATACGCTGACATATGGTACCTTTAGGTGTAACCATTGTTCTAGTATCACCCGGTTCCCAAGGTACAACGATCCAAGTAAGGTATGAGTAACACGTCGCATGATTCATTTTGGGTGTTTACTTTTGGATGTATCCCACTGAAGTGAAAAATGACAACCAAGTGCATGTTTCTTGCTTTGGAAGCTTCTACAAACTAGGAGAGGTCGCTGTGGTGAATGGGCTAATTGCTTCACATTCTACTGTCGAGCTTTCGGATACAAAGCTCGTTTGGTTAGTTCAATAATGCTTATTAATTCGCTGCAGCTTAAATGATGATTAAAATTTCTTTATGATTTGGATACTGTCACGATTTTGGCTGACTTCATTTTGTATTCACTCCTTTACCATTCCTATTAAAATTTGAAGAATCTGTTTGACCTAATTCAGATTTATTGCTTATTATAGACAATCAAATATGTAATGGTAAGTCGCTAGGAAATCCTTTGAAAGGAATCCTAAAAATGACAAGAAAGAGGTTTAATTTGTCTGGAACCTGGTCTGTTAGCATGAATAGGTCCATGTGAATATTATTGAAATAGAGCACTCTGAAGTATTGAACACTCAACATGACTCTTGAGTGATATGTGTATTCTGATGAAGAGGTTCCATGAAGTTCTTGTCTTCTTGATATTCCTATGTTCCTTTATGGTATGCATAATTGCAGAGAACTTCCTCAAAGGTTTCAGTCCAAAGATAAAATGCTATCATGCCTCATTGGTCCTTGAACTTGTTTAATCCAGTAAAATACTCTATTGTAACAATGAAGTAATGGTTTTTTCGTCATACTATATTCTTACTATAGTAGATTGATCTGGCATACTTATGCAAGATTCTCTAATGTATAGATGAAATAATGTTTTTTCCCTCCCTACTATATTCCTACTATAATAGATTGATCTAGCATATCTATGTATAATTTGCAGATTATTGATTTCACCGATCATGTGTGGACAGAATGTTTTTCAAACTTGTATGGGAGGTCAGTCGAACTTCCCGACTGCTTCTAAGTTTGGATTTGGTATTTTAGTACCCTATTATTAATGCCATTGTTTCTGAAATATTTAGATGGATGCACCTAGATCCATGCGAAGGAGTCTATGATAATCCTCTACTGTATGAGAAAGGGTATAATTTGGTCCTGCCCAATTAGTTTCTGCACAATGCATCGCCCTTCCTAAAGTTTTCGCAAATTGTGTACATCTGTATTGCTGTCTTCTAGGTGGAACAAGAAGCTAGATTATGCCATTGCCGTTTCAAAAGATGGAGTGCGTGATGTTACAAGACGCTACACCAGAAAGTGGCATGAGGTAGAAACTTTTTTGCTGGTTATGGCCTGTCTGGAGTGTGGGTGGGCAGTCTTTTTTCCTTTTCATTTTGAAATGGTTACCTTTGTTTTTAGATTGATGAAGTGGTTTGACTTTTATGTATCCAATATCTGCCCTTGCAGGTTCTTTCTAGGCGAACGATTACCTCAGAAGAAACCGTTTCAGCTGTTCTATCATCCATAACAAGGAAGTATCGCACTGGGTTGTCAACTGGTGCTCTCTCAGTCATAGAAAACCGTGAAAAGGAAGAGTCTGAAGAACTTAGCAAATCTGCTTACCTTCAAGTTGAAGCAACTTTATCCTTACCTGGAAGGCTAAGTGGTTCTGTGGAATGGAGAAAAGCTAGGTCGGAGTTGGGCCAATCAGATTCACTCAGTTGTTCATCCTGTCCTGTTCGGGAATGTGTGGATTCTCATGTTTCAAAAATATATGATGCTCTTTCTGCTCTTCTTTCACGTTTTGGTGATAAAAAGGCCCCTAAAGAAAGGATTTTTGAAGTTTTTCATGCATTGAGGACCTTGATCCTAAATCTTAAAGAAACCAACTTTAAGAACAGAAGAGCTACATTAGACCAGAAAACACAGCAGCTATTTGAGGAGATATTTAATTTAATTGAAAGACTGTTTTCTGCTGTTTCGCTGAAAGCAGAACTGGGTACTGATGGGCTCCAATCTGTGACTGTGGTTGGAAATCCAATAAACTCATCCTTAGCGTTACCAGTAGCACTGGATGCAGTTGATGAGATATTGAGTAATTATAAGAATAATGTCTTTTGCACAGAAGGTAACCAATTCCCAAGAGGGAATAGGCTATGCTCAGGTTCAGTCCTTGCAAGCAGGGAACAGCTCCCAGTCGGAATTGTACGTGATGTAACTGCTGCATTTTTTTAGTATCCATTCATCAAGGTTTGCCCTACATAATTATGCTTGAAAATGTTGCAGGCTACAGCAGCTTTTGATGGCATTCGTTCATCAAAATGGGAAGAGCCTGTTGGAGCAAAAGGTAATCTGGTTGCAGCGAATACCGTGTTTTATTCATATTGTTTTTATTTAAATGTGGATACCCAGATGGCCAGATGGATGCCCCAAGTGCAGCCATCCCTTTTCTCTTTCCCCTCTGCACTACTGTACTAACTGCCGTGCGCTCGTTGATTAGTGGATTATTTACCCTGAGTATTTCAAAATCATATAAACATAGGTAGTAATGTTATAGACCAAACTTATCTGAATTTTGAGCTTTTAATTGATTATTTCACATGTTTGGTATTATTCCAACTTGGCCTATCAACAATAATGGTGTGGGCACGCGTGGTTTAGTACATATTTTGATTCCCTGTTTAATAGTAACTGTGAAGAAGTTTGCCGATTGCCTAATACTTTCTTTTACTTCCTATTGTCTCCCAGATGGTTAATCCATTTTCTTTGGCTAGCAAAACTGAAATTTCGATGATTTAGTTGGGAATATAATTTAGTTAGTATTTATTTTTAATTGACGTAAAAGTTATTGTCAACATGTCCTAATTCATCTGGCACGAGACTTAGGCTTTTATGCTTCCTGTAGCATAACTGGTTTTCATATCCATCTTAAAATTTTCACGGCCAATGCTGTTTGTGTTCGTCAACTTTTTCAGCAATGCATGGTCAATTGTTGCTCTACTTACTTTTCTCAGATTTTCTGCGTTGTGGTGAAGATGTTATTTAAAATGTTTCAAGTACATGCAAATGTAGAATATTATTGCCTTGCTATCTAAGCTAACAAAAGAGTTATGCAGGATGTTGGCTGATCTATAAATTGCCCGATGGACAAACTTGCGAGATAGAGTCATATGATTTGATGTCAGCTAATGATGTTCCAGAGAGGGATCCAATGGACTGGTAGAGTATCTATACTATCCGCAAGATTATACCTCTTTTTCACCTAGCAGAATCAGCATTTTAAATTGATTTTTGTAGTGTTCTTTATTATTTCCTCCAGTATCATATGTCCTTCAAGTTAAGACTAGTCCTATATATCTAATCTTAATCTGCTTGGTGCCGTTATAGTGTGGATACAATTTCTCAAACACATGATACAAATAACAATTTTCCTTCTTTTTGGTAGCAGTAGTGGTTTACTTGGATTGCACAATAATTCTGTGACTCCATCCAGTATTGTGTCTATTAAAAGCCTACTGGCCCATCTTTAAGGTAGAAAAAATAGCTTACGAGATAAATTTTTTTCAACTTACTTGAAACCCCTCGCTTTTGTTTTAAGTGGTGAGTGGTTCGCCCCTGTTATGTTACAATACTCTTGGTTAGCTTTGTTTGTCTTAGTTCAAATTTCAAAATGCCAGATTAGCTGTTTTGCTACAATCAGAATTAACCTCTGCCATAACATTTCCCTGCACTTTTGTCACTGTAAACGGTATAAGTTGCTGAATGCTGATACGATCGTTATTTTGAGAATTATATAGGAAACTGGGTTTCCAGCTAAATTCGCGAAGTCACTGTTCGATGTACTTGCAACTGAAGCATTTTTTATGTCACAGGGTTCTTGAAGGGAGTGCAGATGGAGGCTCCACCTGGAGTATAGTTGATACTAGGAGTTCTGAAATGTTCGAGAGCCGTTTCCTTAGGAAAACTTTTACAGTGGATAAGAGAAGCAAGGCAAATGCGTTCCGGTAGGTTTTATATTACCGGGATATATACTCTCTTTGTGCTGTTGTTATATTTCCCTCTGACAGAACTGTTCCTATTTTCCTTCGGCAGGTTTAGGTTTCTACGTGTAAGAGAATCTAATTCAAACCCAAGGTTTCAGATAGGATCCATCGATCTCTATGGGGGAACCATATGAACTTCCTGTATTTCACCTTGTCGTTGTAAAGTCAGCAAGTGCCGATTCAAAGCTTTCTAAAATGCTCCATTTCGTCAGCCTGTTCAGCACAAGGCATATCATAAGATTGTGGCGTGAGCTTTTATTCCGGAAGTAACATTCCCTTTCATGAATGTCGCACTGATTGGAGATTGAGTATCAGTACAAGGACACGAATACGTGATAATTTATTTTCTTGTGTTATTCATTTCGTTTTGAAGTTTGAACTACACAAGAGTCAAGAGCCTCTGATTTCACAAAAACACCGCAGTTAAAAGCAAACTGATGACCAGCAGTAAAACTCTGATTATTTCGGGTTCAAGCATTAATACTCATTAATACCGCGTTGCTTGAAACACAAAATCTAAATGGATTAGGAGAGATCATGATGGTTGGTTTGACTTCATGTAGTTTTCTTGAGTGAGGATAAAGGACGATCTATGTTACGGGCCAGTCTTCTGTCTGATCTATAACTAGCTAATGATTACTTGAGAGTTACGCCAAACCATGCGATCTATCCAAGTTCTTTTATGGAAAGAATTGTAGCAAAGTTCATACAAGTTAGCTTAGTGGCTAATCATGAGAATTGAGTGCAAAAAGCTAGTTGTAATATATGATCACTCGTTATGACACATGTTCATGTGATAAGATTGATATATATATATATACCCGATGGATTTTTTATCAACTCGTTCATTCTCTCCTTTTGTACCAAATTAAAACTGAATTTTCAAGCTTTGTCACTAGCATATGGGCCTCACATTCTGGCGCATCTAACCAGTGCTCTTGTGCAGTTGTGGCAGGCTGCCAGTACGCAGGACGAGCAGTGAAAACCGTCGGTGGAGCATACGTGCATGCAATGCAACTATCTCATTTTCATCTTTATTTCTACACCTTTCACACATCACAATCTATCTAGCTAGGTCAAGCATACATAGTTTTTGCAGCCGGTCGGTAATTAACGACGAGCAGATGTTTCACTTCAAGGCTGTTAAGCTGTCCCGGTTGGTTGGGCTCTACAAGTTACTGAACACTGGGGACATGAGAAAATGAGGCTGACAAGAAGTTTTCCATCTGCATGGATGGCTACCTCAAGAGATCTGCTCTTGGTCTCTTGGGGACACTAGCACTCTGATGGAGATATCCCAACCTTCACGGATCGACCAGTGTGTTGGACAATGCTCTTCGAAACGTGGTGGTTATTTGTATCCTTCGTCGCTTTCGTATCGTATCCAATCATCATGGTGAGGCTACTGAACGTCCAGTTTGTGGCTTAAGAGAATAATTAGATCGCGTGCATACATGTAATGTGTATGCAACAAATATAATTAAGCCAGAGGAGAATTAGATAATTATATAGCTGGAAGGTGAAGTGTACGGCTTATATAGTTTGTGCCGCCTTCCCCGTTGGCTGCCCTAGCTAATTGCCTATTGCTGGAGGTTTCTTGCAGCTTCGTGTGGCTAGGATCTTGGCGTGTGGTTTCTGGTTTGTTGATGCTCCTATATCCGTGCTTCCTGCTTGTGAGTATAGTATGGTTAAATCAAAATGTTACGTATATCCTGGTTCTTTTTTACTTTTCGTTGTTGTCTAACAGGTCCCATCAACCTCGCAAAATGGTTTTGACATGCCTTTTCAACCAGGATGTGCATATATATTTGATGAATAATAAAACTTCAAAATTAAGAGTCTGCAACCATCTCATCAGCAGCATGTGCCAACATTGATGTTGGATTACTCTTGAACTCTAATTTTTCCCCATCGTTATGTTGCAACCGAGTGAATCAATAGGAATACATCCAATAATCGGTTGGTAGAACACTATAAGAAGGCGGCCGGGGTGCTAAGTTTTTGTTGGTGGGTAATTTCATAACGAGTTAAGTTTTTGAATTGGCTTGTCCTGCATGTTAGTAAATAAATGGTACCGAAAGAACATGATAAGTGAAACAATTAATTGACCATCCATTCTGAACAGTTAACGTTTGCGCTATACTTCAATCCAATGATTACAACACCATCTAGTGGTGGTATCAGGCGGTACCGGGAGGTACCCATCGAAAGGTACTAGGAGGTATTAATTAAATATATATTTCTGTATTAAAATAAATACTTAACTAAATACTCATCCAGATCAATGGTTAGCATCAATCAGCCAAAAAAGTACCGTGTGGTACCATCTGGTACCTTCCAACCATTGTAAAATTCCTCTTAAATTATAATTCACAATTTGTATGGATCTCACATTTCCTGACAAGCTACTATCTTTTGGCCCTTGCTGGAAGAGAGAAAAAAAAACTCTATTTTATGGACTTCTCTCATTTTGTTTTGCACGATGCAGCAGTAATTGGAAACTTAATTATATAAAAACCAGAATTGAAGCGACCCAAAAAGAATGGGTTATAGTGTTATACATATACCATTTGTTATGATCAGTAACTAAATTACATTGCTCAAGTTGCTAGCTAGTTATCCTGGATGTGCACAATACACATTTTGTAGACATTATTGGTAAACTTACATCTGTGTGGTGCCTACACACTAGTACACTTTTACATTGCATTATACTCCTCCCAAATCATAAGCAACACATGGCTAGCTTTACATAAATATATGCATGCTCACATATATTATGCTTTACATAAAAAAATATCTGAATACTGGATGAATGAATAGAAATACCCTTTTTATTACAGACATAACTAAATATGATTGAAATAATATTTGTGTCCTTCACATTTTGTTTTTGAAACAATCATTGCTAATGCATGGAACACTTGATGATGGGCAAACCTTACATAATGTGATCATAGTAGCATGTAACACCATTTTATAGTTTCAACACATTATTTATTTTACTTCAAAAAATTATTAACTCTCTTATATACAAACTGAAACAACACATTTGTTTACTGTAATTTCTTATATATCCAAATTCTTTCATAAAAGAGGATGTATTCAAGAATGCGGGGAAAATTTGCCTTTCATGAAAATAGAAAATGATTATCATGTAACTCTTTCTTTTTAGTGAGACCCTCTATCATCAATATATCACAGTATATATACATAACCAGGCAATATGGAAATCTTGTAATAAAATATGACTTGTTGGTGACCTTCTATTTCCATGCATATGCATGTTTGTCCGACAATTTCAGGATAAATGGCGGTGAAATTTAATTAATTTATATGCAATGCAGTGTTTGTTGGAGAATGATTCCTCTAACGACTAAGTTTTCCTTTATAATCGATTGAAGAATATTTTTCTTGTGCAAATGTGTGTAAGCATATCCTTTGCGGGAAGACATATTAAAATGGCTGTAGTTTTAGATGTGCTTACATGGAGACAAAAGGTGTTATTGCAAGCATATGCAAATGCAAGGTGCATTGTTTGTTGGAGACAGAAACTTGTGTGCCTGTGCATAAATTGACAAAATTCAACAACTTTCCTTGCACTAAAAGGCTGAAACGTATGTGCTGCTGCCAACTGGGGTAACTGACTTGTTCTTCTTGCATGAGTTGACTGCAGTGCAAGAAAAGACTGCAGGAAGCTAAGGATTGGTGTGTGTGTGTGTGTGTGTGTGTGTGTGTGTGTGTGTGTGTTCTGCTGCAATAATTCATCACCAGTTTGCTTGCTGACATAAAATTTCAGATGAAGCAATAATAATGAAGAGCGAGGAAGCTGACCACACGAAGAAGATATCAACAACTATGGTTTTAAGTAACCATCATAAAATTTCAGATAACTTTATTGAAATCTGAATTAGATCGAGTTCGTCCCTCAGCTCAGCATGCATTTCTTGCTTGAAAAAGGACGATCTGAATCAAGAACCCAGGAAATGGAACATAAAAAACGGAAACAAGGCATCGAACTAAAGCATGGAGAATCGACGACAACAACTAATTAGGGGTGAGGACGATACATGATATAGTGAGCTCTTAGCAGTCCCATTGCAGCTGCTCCATGACATTGCCACCACCGCCGCCGCCACCGCAAAACAACCCGCACGACTCCATCAGCTCCAGATCGAACGCCGCCGCGCCTGCGCCGCCGTACACCGAGGAGACGTCCATCATGTCCATGCCCTTATCAGCAGCTGCTGCGCCACCACCACCACCGCCGTTCATCACCGTCGTCGGCCGGGCGACGACCACCTCTCCCTGCATCATGAGCCCTTGATGTGGCTGCAGCGGCGGCGCCGGCTGCTGCTGCTGATGGGTCACCTCTATCCCTGCACACATGGCTGAATCCGCGGCGGTGGTCCACATCGTCCCCGCCGTCGTCATGTCCATGAATGCGGCGGCGCCCATGCCTTGGCCGAAGCAGTTGCCACCGTTAGGCATGCCTGTGGCGTGATCCATGGAGGAAGACGACGAGGAGCCATTCATGAAGTCCATGGATGTCTGGTGGAGACCTGCTGCATTTTGATGATCCCTAAAACTCATCAGCACGCCGCCGTTGTCGGAAGGGTAAGGATATCCCGGAATCGCCGCCGCTGCATGTTCATGCTGCCCCATGGCGAGCATGCCGGCGGCGGCATGGTTAGGGACGTCGTGGTACAATGCCGGCGGCGCCACCGCCGGCTCCGGCAGCGGCGAGGCCGCGACGAGGGTGTCGTAGGCGGCGGCGGCCTGCTTTGTGGGGGAGCTGATGGTGAACGGCGTGGTTGCGCCGCCGCCGTTGGCGGATAGGGCGGCGCCATTGGAGTGGAACTGGGAGGAGGCAGGGTTGCTAGGGTTTGCCCCGTGGTGGAGGCCCCTGGACGCCGGAAGGAGGTTGTGGGTCTTGGGGTCGAGGCCCTGCGCGATGAGCTTCTTCTTGATGCACGAGTTCCAAAAGTTCTTCACCTCGTTGTCCGTGCGCCCTGGCAGGTGCTTGGCGATCTGGGCCCACCTGTGTGTGACCATGCGCGCACAGATGGAGACCAGCCATGGCGGCCGCGGTGAGTTCCACAAATCCACCAACTAGTTCACCGGGAGTTCGGCACAGAGAGAGATGGCAAGCTAGCTAGCGAAGCACGGGCGTACCGGTTGCCGAGGATGCGGTGGACGTCGATGATGGTGCGCTCCTCCTGCTCGGAGAAGGTGCCGCGCTTGAGGTCCGGACGGAGGTAGTTGATCCACCGGAGCCGGCAGCTCTTGCCGCACCGCTGCAGCCCTGATCGATCGATTTGGCATGAACCACAACACGCATCAGGATTCAGGACTTGAACAAATCCAATTATTCCTCCTTTGGATTAGTATAGATCGATGGAGAGAGAGATATATATATGAGGAACTTACCGGCGTGCTTGGGGACGGCGCTCCAGCAGCTGTGGCCGTGGGCGGTGATGTACTTGACGAGCTTCTCGTCCTCCTCCGGCGACCACAGGCCGCGCTTCACCTTCTGCTTGCTGCAGCAGTGGTGCCCCATGGCGGCCCGAGCGACGACCCCGGCCTCCTCCCTGGCCCTTCCCCCTCTCTGGCTCTCTCCCTGTCAGTTTCCTCTTCTCTCCCTATCTCCTACCCCTCCCCTCGCACAACAGTGTATGTAAAGCCTGAAGCACACGCGCAAAGGCACACCCCTTTTGCTGGTGAATTGACCTTTATGCATCTCTATGTGTGTGAGAAGGAAACACCAAATAAAGCAGTGTGATCTCACTCAAAAGCGTGCTAGTTAATTGTAATTAGGCAACTTAAGCAAACAGTATACTCCTTGATTAAATATATCTAAATTGGACACATGAGTCATCAACTCATCATATACGCAGATAAAACCTCCAAAAGGCTTTGATTTTGTTAGGCTTTGTAAATACACGGTACTAATTGAGTGGTCAAAGTCGGGGTTTGAAGATCGCGTCCATTTCTACTGTCCAGTTACAATGGCATTTATTTGCGACCGACGTAAAGTTGACCGTAGTGACGTCTCGCGATTAAAATTGTTTTGTCTCCTCTTCATTCATTTTCACCTCTATTGACCACCTAGCCAACAAGAAACTTTGGCGTCATATCATCAAATTAGTTAAATTTACTGTGCCACTCGTGTGTTTCTTTTTTCTCGAATACACATGAGGCTTGCCTCTCGTGGTTCATTTGTCGTGTATTGACTACATGGCGAACAGGAAAATTTGGCGTCTTACGGTCAAATTAAGTTTCCTTCTCGTGATTCATTTTTGTGTTCTAGTACTGACTACACACATAACATGAAAAATAGTCGTCATCTTTTAAATTAAATCACTAGGCTTCTTGTGATTCATCTTTTACTAAATGCGAAAACACCTAGTGAAATTACTATCATTTATGGAACAAATGACAATTTTGAGGGACTTGTTTTTTTTGTTTGATCTTTTCTCTAATTAAGTGGAGGATGATATTGGGTCTCAGATACTATAAAAAACTATAATCTTTTCTTTGATATTGCGTCCATTTACAACAGCATGTATTTGTACGTTTGCGTAAGGTTGACCATAGTCAAATCTCACCATTGATTTTTTTTGTTTTCCCCCCTTCATTTTTCACTTTCATCGACTACGTAGCCAATAAGAAATTTTGGATCATATCATCAAATTAAATTTTGTGGCCTCTCGTGGTTCATTTGTGCCCTATACTGTGTACCTAGCCAACGAGAAAATTTGGCATCATACGGTCAAAATGAATTGCCTTCTCGCAATTTATTTTTTCTGTTCTGCTGATGATTACCTATCGAAGATGAAATATTTGGTGTCATATGATCAAATTTAATCACTTGCTTCTCATGATTCGTCTTTCTTCACGAAACGTGAAATAAATCAGCCAGTGAATGTGAAATTACCATCATTTCCGAAAGAATAATGCTAGGGAAATAAATCACCTAGTGAACGTGAAATCACCTAATATGTAGGGGTTTTGCTCATTTTTTTTGTTTGATCTATTATTCTCTAATGAAATGGAAGATGGTATTGGGTCTCACTGTTTCAGTTACTATAAAAGCCTACAATCTAAGACCGCATTTTGCCGCAAGAATTGGAGGAAGCGTGGAAGTAGCTAGAATTAGCAGCTGGAAATCGATGACGTTGTTTTTACTCAAGATGGATCGGAGCCACATACCCAGCAGGGGGATAGATATTCCAATTCTTGGATCTTTGCTGCTCCTACATAGCTATAAGAGTACGAAACGGTTAGTGTTAATTGCAGCCTGGCTAATCAGTTGCTAAAACTTGTGAGTCCAGTGGCCCAGGTGCAGTGGGGAGGATGCGTTGCAGGGAAGCTGCCGGCCTGGACTCTTGAAGCACAAGAGACCACTAGCTCGCTCTCACGGATGCATGCTATAGGCGCTATAGGCCTATAGCTAGCTAGCTGCTGCGATCAGGTGCTCATCACTGTCGGTTATGCGTGCAACTAGGTCATTGTTGCAGGTGGTGTGCCGTACGTTTCGTGAAAATTCATGGCTGCCCGTCCTCAATGTATATGACGTGCCGTTAATTTCTTGCCAAGGTTTTGTAGGTCATGGATTATTCAAATCTCTGAACGAGCAGGCAGGACTATGCCTGCTTTCCGCCGCTGGTAACAATTACACCGGGCATAAAAGTCACTTGAATTTCCAAACCAGACTTTTACCATACGACCTGTTTCATGTGTAAGTGTAAGTGTAACCCCTGCAAATTTTCTGCATACATCGTCAAGTCGTCTGGAGACTGCTGAGCATGGTGAAAAGGGAAAATATAAAATTCCCTTTATTAACTGGACCATGTGGACGTCTGCAATTAAATGGTCTCGATCTTGATCCACCTCTCCGAACCATGCGCAGTAGTAGAGTGACAGTGACCCGTGTCTAGAGTTACTTGCAGGTTCGTGTATAGGATAACGAAAGGCTGTACGAATGGCTGGCACGACGGGAAGGTGTGCAATGCAGCTAGCATTATATTGGTCCGGTGGATACTGGTGCTTACCCGGTCGGATAACAAAGCGCCGTGTACAGGTTCAGCCTAGCTAGGGTCCACTGGCGGATCCAGCTTTCCAAATGGGGAGGGCTCATCTTCCCCTTCTTCCCCTCTCCTCTCTTATTCTTCTTCTTCCTCCTCTTACACATGGCTGAAATTTTAAGGTGGGGGTCTTCAGGGGGCTCCATGGACAACGTGGAGGTTGGGGGGGGGCCCCCCCCTCGCCCCCCACGCTGGATCCGCCCCTGCTAGGGTCGACTTTGATGGCAACGCAATGCGTTGTTAAGTTAGGTAATGCCAGCCTAAGGATGACTAGTATCTATCTCTTCTTTGTTTTCTTTTCATGATCAAGAAGTAGAAATATTAGAGGTAGTTATGATGCATGAATTAAATTAGTATTAGTAGTAGTTATCGAATATTAATTATTACTCTTATGTGGCATATACATCAGCATGCAAGCTACGTGTATGCATAAATCAAGTCATGCATGCAGAGTGTACCTTACTGTAAGTCTATAACATTTGCCTGGATTTGTGGAGCAAGAAAGCAATGGGTCAAGAAGTGCAGAGAGAAACTTGCTCCCTGGGTTCCCTCCTCTCTCCACTCGACCTTCTACAAAACTAATGTTTTGTATAGGAAAAAGTCTATTTTAACCCTTCAACTGTTACAAAAGTATGATTTTCAACATACAACTACAAAGCCAGACACTATGGGTCCTCCAACTATCAAAACCAGGCAAATTGGACACCATTTCTAGTTGTTTAAATATTATTTATTCTATTCCAAGTATTTTTAGAAAAAATAAAACACTAGAAATATGATAATACCCAAATAACACTAAATTATTGACAATATGTAGGTTACATTAAAAAAATGGCACCAATTTGATAAAAAAATTTAATTTAAAATGAATTAGTTATTTTTATGTTTAAATAATATTTTTTCCTATTCCCATGAAATAAAAAACAACCCAAAGGGCCAATTTTATCCACCTTGGATTGTTGGATGATCATTAGTATGTGGTTTTGTAGTTAGAGGTTGAAAATCAGTCTTTGTAATAGTTAGAGGTTCAAAACAAACTTTTCCCTTTTTTATATATTTCCACAAGCTTCAATCATGCGTTTGTGTTATTGTCTTCAATGAACAATGCTTCTCGTTAGACGTTAGTTCAGTATTACGGTTTAGGTTAGTCATGTGTTTGTGTTATCTATCTCCAATGAACAGTGCTTCTGGTTAGGTTAGTATTACGGTTTGGGTTAGAGAAGCCGAGGAGGCGCGGGCAATTAATGCAACAAGGTGGCAAGGGGCTCGCCGGCTGGCTGCTAGGAGAGGAAGCATGGTGGAAAAGATCACGACATGGACAACAAATCGACCAGCCATTGATGAAAAGTTAGCTCGCAAAGGTTGGCGGTCATAGATCTGACGGTGAGAGCCATCGAAGACATGTGTGCGAGACTTCGTATTATCGTATATATGCCGGTATAGTCAGTGAGGTGACCATTGTGATGGTAGCAATTGAGGAATTTAGGGTTTCAAGAAAAAAACAGGAGTGGGTTGGGAGAAGAATAAAGAATGATGAGGTCGCGTTGACGAGGGAAGTCATGACTTTGTTTCCGACGGCCATAACAATTTGGATGTACAATAGATATCCCCAATAATATTATGAGTAATTTATTTAAAAGTTGTTTAATATGAATTAGTTGATATTGCAAAAGGGTTTGAATGTTTGACCCAACGCCGAGAATTATATATAAAAAAAAACCCCAAACACCCCGACAGTAGCACACTAGTCTACCTTGGTCCATCACCTGGCATGCCAAGTAGTCTATGGTTCTCCCTTGGGTCTCGCTCTCTCACTATCCTCCTTCCTTTTCCAAATACCCTTTTTCAATCCGTGCCTTTCTTTGCTCGAGATCCTGCAACAGTGTGTGTGCACACGAAACCTCTTGCACCTGCAGCCGCCCTATACATCTTCCTATCCCAGGCCAGGTGATAAACAAAGGCAAAAAACACACAAAACCTTGTGCCTTAAGCTGCCAGCGCAGGCGAAAAGGGTTACCCATTTCTCCTGCCCATCGTCGTCACCAAAAACGTCTCATCTTGTTGCAAGCATGCAACTCCGGGGCCCCTCGCGATTTGCAGCCTTGTCCGGGAGCGGATAATAAACTAAAGGTGCGCGCTCCGTGTCATGACGGACGCACGTCTTGCGCATTGGTCGCGACGACACCATGCGTCGCACTCAAACGTAACTGAAGGTGCTCTCGCTCACACACGAGATAGATAGATGTCGTGGAGGCCGCGGCCACGTGTGTTGCAAGCTAGTAGTACTCTTTGTGTCCATCAAGTGTTTTGTCACGTTGGGGGTAATTGTTGTGCTTAGTCGACCGACTGATTGGGAGGGAGGGGTCGGGAGACTTTTAGCACAATTCAGATTTTATATTTACACATGTATGGTTGAATATGGTCCGAATTATAACGTGATTTTTGTAGGGTTTATGGTTCGTGTTATGTGTTTAGCGATTATATATAGTTATATAGACATGCTGCTTGATCTGGGAGTTCAGTGAATAATTCTTAATGAAAAAACACCTAGTTCCTCCAAGGCAGGTCTTTGTTTTTAGAGTTCGGTGAATAAAATTAGTGCTTTCTTCAAATTAAACTGGCCTATATCTCGTCCTCATGTCGATGTGAAGTGTGTAAAATGTGACGGCGAGGTTTGTAACATACAACTATACAAGTCACCGCTGATTCACAAAGTATATGGAAGCAGTATATATCAAGAAACCCAGTTGCAATACTTATCAAGCCGCTGCCACAATTTCCTTGATTCCATTTTACCGGCACTGAAATGGAGAGAGCACCGAATGCCACACGCTAGCTACATACGTTACTCACAAAATCATGTTTGTTGGTTGAGTAACAATGTAGTTAGCACAAAACACCTGCCCCCCCCCCCCCCCCGCCCTCCTTCTCTGTTTAACTTACGTCGTTATCACGTACGTTGCCCCCTGGCTGCTGTTTGGATCGCGATACTCAGTATCCAGCAGGGCAGCAGGTGTCCAAACAATCAAAAGACCGATTTCGGTGTTGTGAGTTGCGACTCTAAAAAAGTACTTTCAGGTCAGCGGGGAATGGCGCTTTCCAAAAGCGGTCTCAGTGCCAAATGGAGTTATGATATCTATAAAAATCATTCTATGAGTGGGGGCTTATTAAACAGTAATATAATAAAACAGTTTGCAAAGAGAAGGATCGAACAACCTTACATGTCAATTTATTACTAAGAATCACACATATTGTTACTTTTCACTGGAGCATGTCGGTTACTTTTTTCGGCCTTTAAAGCAGATCGGATATCTTAAGGCTTAATATTTGGTATCAGTATGCTGACTAATATTATCTATTTTGCCCTTGTTTGCCTTGCTTACAGAAGCAGTTCCATGGTTCTATTTTTTAGCATACTTTACGTGTGTTTTAACATAATCATTGTTTAAGGAATGTAGTCAAACTAGTTGGAAAAAATGGTAAGGGAGAGGCAAAAAAAAGGAAGCCGTGACACTGGAAGATTCCAAATCGAGGTTACATGTATTTAGGCCCATGGGCTTCCTTCCTTCCGCCCACACACTCTGTCACTCACGTGGCGGCCCACCCACCACCACCCTGGAGCAACAAAGTCCAGTAAGGTTGGCAGGGCCCTCTCCGACCACAAGTCTCCACAGCACTCTCCACGACCTCGCCGTCCTCCACTCCTCTCTCCCCCCCGCAGCCGCGCCGTCCGCCCCGACAGAGAGACAGGAGAGCAGCAGGATGCCGGCGACGCCGACGATCATCGGCGCCCTCCTGGGGCTGGGCACCCAGATGTACTCCAACGCCCTCCGCAAGCTCCCCTACATGCGCCGTATAGCCCCTCTCTTTTCCTTTCCTCCCCTCTTTCCCCATCGCGTGTTCATTTCCCCGTTTCGTGATCTGTCTCCGCATTGCGCTCCGCGGCCCGTGCGCCGTCCGGGCGCTTGATTCCGCCTGATCTGCGGTGGCTCCACCTGCCCCGTGGTATTTCGGTTGGTTTGGGCGCCTTCCCTTTGGTCATCGGAGTCCTAGATGCGATTTATGATTCTGATTTAGGTTTGTGGGCTGTGGATTCAACTGGGTCGTTGGCTTCTTATGGTATAGGCGAAATATTAGGATTTGATTTAGTAATTATGCAATTTCGGGTCTTGGCTGAGTTTATGTAGCTACGAATTTACCATTTCACTTGATTTAGGGGAGGGCCATACAGTCTATCAACAAGATAGTCGCATTGATTGGCAGTTTCTGCCTTACTGCCCATCATTTCATTATATTTCTCTGCATCAGCCCCCTTGTAGGTATGATGATTCATTCTCATGTGGTTGTCGTTTCTAAATTGTTCTAGATCCCTGGGAGCATGTGTTGGGGATGGGTCTCGGTGTAGTGTTTGTGAACCAGCTGGTGAAGTTCGATGAGAAGGTCAAGGAGGACCTTGACAAGATGCTTGAGCGCGCCAGAGTAGCCAACGAGCAGCGCTACATTGGTACTTTTCTTACTTGCTCAGATATTTTGCGCTTGCAATTTTTTAGTTCTTGTAACACACTTTTGCCTGTAGTTCCCACTTACAATTTATCCCATCGCCTCAGTAAGGTTACCAGAAGACCTTGTAATATTTTTATCGTTCTTTTTCCAATTTTACTTTACAACCCTTGTTATGCTATGATATTAGAAGAGCCTGTAGTGCTTCATGATCTGGATACCAATGTTAGGGTGTTTGAAGAATTATTGGTATGTTCATAAAGTTGATTTTCGAACCCTTCAAGCACTCTTACATATGTTATTCTATAATTTGGCATTCCAAGTGGCATACAAACTTGATGTCGCCAATTGCTCAAACGATGTGGAACGCATCATCGAAGAGCTACATTGGCTAGCTTCCCTTTCAGCTTATTTGAGTTTTTAAACATAGCAAAACATATATGAATTTCAGGGATTTCATTTTTTTTGGAAAAAATAAATCATTGATGTTGGCAGGGATGAAGGTTAAAATTAAGACCCCCCCCCCCCCCCCCCCAAAAAAAAAGGAGGCACAAACTGAATTTCGAGTTGACCCAAACTGCCACACTGTTGTCTGTTGTGTCTGAAAATGGAGGCCCGAAAATTTTTCATGATGGTATATGTCGGGTGTGAGCAACAGTTTCCTTTCAAATAAGTAATATCTTACAAACAAACAGACTATAATGTTATCTCGGTTCCTTTCATCAAGTCTATTTTTTAAAGATATATGAAATGCGATTACTGCAAATGTAACTTGTTCTTGAGTAGCATGTTTGGCCACACCATTGGGATCCCAAAATTCATATTTGCTATGGGGATATATCTGAGTCTTGCCATATTGAGGCCTTTCAGGGGGTGGTTTTAGTTCATCGCTACCTATGGCCCTATCACTTTTGTTAATACAGTACTTTGATTGGGCAACATTTCTTCAGTCCCTTGCACATGCATTCTTCTATTCAATGTCCAAACGTAGTACTGCATCCTTGTTTTAAATCTGTTCACATTGTGTGCTGGGTCATTAGTACTTGTTTTTTATGTTGGGTTTTCTTGCTTTCTATTCCCTTATAAACCTGAAAAAACAATCCTTGCATTTTCTGTGTTACTATCACTATGACAAGATTGCTACCAACCCTTGTTACTGATGCTAAGTTTCTAAATTCTAACTCAGGAGGCATTGTTGTCTCATTTTGTTATAATGTTCTTTAACGTCTCTAGACCGTTGCCCTCCATGATCTAACTTTGCCACAATAAGGTAATTGTAGTATTTAAATCGATTATGTGCAAAAAGTCGATTGACACCATTAGATATCTTTGACAGTTGACTAGATAACTGATGTGGTTGTAGCAGAACTATAAATGTTAAATGGACTTTACTGTACTCGGAAATCAATGGATAGATTAGAGTCCATTTTACTACCCCGACCTGATGATCGAAAATTTGGCGCAATTTACTGTATTATTAGATGCTCCTAACTGATGAAAATAATTCTGAAAATTCTTTAAAAAAAAATAGGCCACTTTGATTTTCACTGGCTTCACCATTCTGCTTGGTAGGCATGGGGCCTAACAGCTTTTCCTTCCACTTTTTGTGCAGATGATGATGAATAGCTGTCCAAATTTGTTTGCGAGCAACCTGTATTTTTGCAACTTTGTTGTCAGTACACATGGTCAGAACTGGTGGATCCCCTCGTCTTAGTTGTCTCAGCGTTCACATTTTTCAGATGTGGTCTTGTAATAAAATGTCGTTTCACAATGGATCTGATGGTTTGCTTCTGTAAGAACGCCAATCATGGCCTCTGAATCTGAGAGCTTACCTTCTCTGATGCAAAATTATTGAGTTATAATGATAGTGCTCTTTCATCGTCTTGCTTTCGTTTTTCTTCTGTCCGTTGACATTTCTTTCATTGCTGCTTTCCGTGCAACATTATGATTCCCTTATGCTGCCGGGGTAGGCCAATCATGTTGCACTGGGTCTAAGCCTCTTCTTCTTTGTAATGTGCATTACGTTTTCAGCTTCTCCTAGTGCTCCCAGTTTTAGTTCGTTTTGGCACCCCTGCGCGGTGCGGGATGTAAGAGTTGTGCGTACCTGCAACTGAACCTGAACAAACCCAGACTGGTCCAGACTGGTGTAATTTCGTTGCTTTTGGGTAATGAAATCCGGGCTGAGGCTCTTGATGGAAAAAAAAAAAATGATTCCCATCACTTGTATTTTGCCAGGCCTTCCAATTTTAAGGTGACACATTCATGCCAGTCCTATAAGCACATTAGTACCATCATTTCGCAATCACAATACTGTTAAACGCTCGTTTCAGCATTTTGTAGAATGATAACATCAAGGACACCAACCATTTCCAAATGCTTGCAAAACCTAAAACTTAAACAATCCAATCGATGGCATTCTTGACTTGGATTCAATGGCAATCCCTCGAAACCCCAACCTTTGTTGCTAATTTCATGCATAAAAAATAAGCTAATTTAGGCGTTAAACACGATACAGAGAAACAAGTGCCCAGTCTTTGCAATCCTATCGCTTCTCGCCGGCGCGATAGTAATCGAGCGAGACGTGGAGCAGCAGATCGGAGACCTGCCTCGCCGTCGGCCTCTCCGCCGGCGCCGTCCTCGTGCACCGGAGCGCCACCTCCAGCACCTCCGTCATCGACGACTCCTCCCGCGGCGCCAGCGGCTTCAGCGCCGGGTCGAACACCTGCTCCCGGGCCGGCAATGGCGCGTCCATCCTTGACTGCACCCACCTCACCATGTCAATGTCGCCACCGAAGGTCTTGTCCGTCGGCAGGAGCCCGGTGACCAGCTCCATGAGCACGATGCCCATGCTGTACACGTCGCTCCTCTCCGTCGCCTTGAGAGAGTAGGCGCACTCTGCAGAGGAAACATGACATGTACATACATTGTCAGGAACTGAACTGAACTGCATCTGCTAATCTCCAATGGAGTCTGAACATTTTCGTTTGAAGAGTTGAGAGAGATTGATTGATTACCTGGAGCAATGTACCCGTATGATCCGGCGAAGCAGGAAGCTGACTCGGTGCAGTCCTTGCCGAAGCCGGCCTGCCGGTTCTCGGCGACGGCCTTGGCGAGGCCAAAGTCCCCGAGGTGCGGCTCCATGTCACCGTCGAGGAGCACGTTGCTGGACTTGATGTCCCGGTGCACGATCCTCGGCACGCAGTCATGGTGGAGATACTCCACGCCCCTCGCAAGCCCGGCCGCGACCTTGAGCCGCGTGTCCCAGCCGAGCACCCTCTTCTTGTGGCAATCGCCGTGCAGCCAGTCGTAGAGGCTGCCATTCTCCATGTACTCGTAGATGAGCATGCTGCCACCGCCGCCGGCGTCGTGGGAGGTGACGAACCCGAGCAGCTTCACCAGGTGCCGGTGCCGGACGCGCCCCAGGATCTTGATCTCCCGCGTGAAGCTCTTGTCATGCAGGAGCAGGTCGCTGTCCACGTGCGCGATCCTCTTCACGGCCACGGTCTCGCCGGTGGAGAGCTCCGCCCTGTACACCGTCCCTGACCCGCCGGAACCTATGGCGTACTGGTCGCTCAGGTTCGCCGTGGCCTCCATGATCGCCTCCCACCGGAACTCCCGCCGCGCCGAGCCCTTGACGACGAGCTGCCGGTTCGTGTTGCCCGAGCTCGACGAGAACGCCGTGCAGTTCACCTCCCGTGACCGTCGGCCATGGCGACGCATCACCAGCAGGGCAAGCAGGATGATGAAGAGCACAATGGACAGGGTGATGGCAGCAGACACCAGAGCAATGGTCACCGAGTGAAGTGGCGACCGGTCTCCTCCACTGCCGCAGCCTCTCAACGGGCTGCCGCAGAGTCCCGCGTTGTCGGCGAACGCGCCCTGTGGCCACCGGCTGAATTCAGTGCCCAGTTTTCCTTCCAGCTGGTTGCTTGACAAGTCCAGCTGCACCAGACTGCTCATTCCGGCGAGCTGTGACGGCACTGCTCCAACCAATGCATTATGAGAGAGGTTCAGATCTTCCAGCTTGGAGAGTGAGCCGAGCGACGCAGGAATGTGGCCACTGAAATTGTTGCTGCTCAAATCCAACAGGCTCTGCAACTCTTGCAACTTGCCAATATCCGGAGGAATGGGACCAGACAGGTAGTTCTGTGACAGATTCAGCTCATACAGATTGCTCAATTTAGCGATCGTCGTCGGGATCAAACCTGAGAGCTGGTTGTGTGCGAGATTCAGCACGTTGAGCGACACCAGACCGCCGAGTTCAGGTGGCACTGTTCCATTGATCTGGTTGCTGTCAAGTGAGAGCTTCAGGAGCTTGGAGCAGTTGCTGAGCTGCACCGGGATTGCTCCGGTGAGCTGGTTGTTGGAGAGCGTCAGCTCGCCGAGCTGCGGTAGCGATCCCAACCAGTCCGGAACCTGCCCCGACAGCTGGTTGTGGCTGAGCACGATGAGGCTGAGCTTCTTGCACTGCGCCAGTGTCGCCGGGATGCTGCCGGTGAGCTCGTTGCTCGACACGTCAAGCAGCGTGAGCGCCTCGATGCCGCCGAGCGACGGCGGTATCGGCCCGGAGAGCATGTTGCTCCCGAGGCGCACGCGCTGGAGCGAAGATGACCGGCCGAGCTGCGCAGGGATACCGCCATGGAAGGAGTTGTTCGTGGCGTCGAAGGACAGCAACCTCGCCGTGCCGCAGAGCGGCAGGAGGCTGCCTGTGAGCCGGTTGTGCGCGATGTTGACCCTGGTGATGTTCCTGCACTCGAACATGGCGTCGGGGATGGTGCCGGAGAGCGAGTTGTTGTAGAGCATGAACTGCTCCAGTGACCGGAGATTCCCAAACGTCGCCGGAATTGGACCGGACAGAGCATTGTCGGCCAAATCGAGGACTTGGAGCTGCCGGCACTCGCCGAGCTCCGGCGGTATCACGCCGGACAGCTCGTTCTGCCTGAAGTCAATGAAGGTGAGATGCGTCAGGTTACCCATGGACGCCGGTATGCTCCCGTTGAACTGGTTCCCGAAGATGTCGATCATCTGCAAGCTCGTGCAGTCCCCGATGGTGTCCGGTATCTCGCCAGTGAACTGGTTCTCGTACAGGTACAGCTCCTCGAGGTTCCCGAGGCGGCCGATGGCGTCCGGGAGCCGGCCGGTGAGCTTGTTGTGGTACAATGCCAGACTCTGGAGCTCGGTGAGGTTGAAGAGCTCCAGCGGAAGCTCGCCGGAGAGGCTGTTGTTGTTGAGCAGTAGGCCCGTCAGGTTGCCGAGCTCGCCGAGGGCGGCCGGGATGCCGCCGGAGAGGCTGTTGTTCGCGAGGTCGAGCTGCGTCAGCGCTCGGCACCGTGATAGCCCCTCCGGTATCTCCCCGGTGAAGTTGTTGGTCGACAGCATGAGGTGCTGGAGGATACTACTACTTGACTCTGCTTCATCGCCGCACATGTCGCCGGGGACGCTGCCGGTGAGTTGGTTGTCGGAGAGGACCAAGAAAGTCAGCTCCGGCAGCCGGCCGAGCTCAGCGGGGAGCTCACCGGAGAGTATGTTGCCGGAGAGGTCGATCATGTTGACCCTCGAGAGGTTAGCGAGCTCACGCGGGACACGGCCGGAGAGGCGGTTATTCATGAGGTTGAGGTACTGGAGCTCGCCGAGGTTCCCGAGCTCCGGCGGTATGGGACCTACCAGGGAGTTGTTCCCGAGGTTGAGCGTCTGGAGCCCCGCGAGCCTCCCGAGCTCCGGCGGTATGGGACCCGTGAGCTGGTTGCCGGCGAGGGCGAGCACCTGGAGGCTCGCGAGGCCGGCGAGGGCACGCGGTATCGGCCCGGACAGCGCGTTCTGCTGCAGGTTGAGCGTCGTGAGCGCGGGGAGCCGGCCGAGGCTCGCCGGGATGGTGCCCGTGAGGTTGCAGGACGCGAGGCCGAGCACGGTGAGGTTGCCGAGCTCGGCGAGCGCGTCGGGGATGGCGCCCGAGAGCCCCGGGTTGTCGCCGGCGCGGAACACCTGGAGGTTGCCGAGCGCGGCGAGCGACGGCGGGATGGAGCCCGTGAGGTGGTTGGAGTAGAGGAGAAGCACCTGGAGGCTCGCCAGGTTGCCGAGCGCCGCCGGGATGGGCCCCGTGAGCGCGTTCGAGGAGAGGTCGATCGCCTGGAGCGCGTCGAGACGAGCCAGCGCGCGGGGCACCGGACCGGCGAGCCCGGCGCCGGAGAGGTTGAGGCCGACCGCTCTGAGCCCCGCGTCGTCGCACGTCACGCCGGACCAGGAGCAGAACCCCGCCGCACTGGCGCCGCTGGTGGCGTTCCAGCCCGACAGGACCCCCTCGGGATCGTCGACGAACTCGCTCTTCACCTCCAGAAGCACGTCGCCGTCATCTGCCGCCGCCGCGACGAAACAAAGCAGAGACGCCAGCACCACAAGAAGCCACGCCGACGCCATTGCCGCCGCTTCCTGCTGGGTGCACGTCACTGGCGGCCACGGATTCCGCTAGGTGTCAACTTGTAGTGTAGGGAGGGAGGCGCACGAATGCGGCGGGGCAGGCGTGCCGGTGCATGGGCGCATGGGCTCCCGAGCGAGTCAGCGTCGGGAAGCGACGAGGGTTAAAGGGGGTGTCAGAGAGCAGAGGCGTTCTCTGTCTCAGTGGATGGCATGGGAGGGAAGGGGGGCGGGCGGGCATTCAATGGCGCCGACCGGGTCGGCCTCTGGAAGGAGTTGGTGTGCTTGGGGAATGGCGGAGCTGCTGGGCGCCTGGGCAGAGCAGAGGAGGGATCGGCTGGCAGTTGGGGGGAGTGAGTAGAGTAGTAGAGCAGGGCGGAGTAGATTGGGGCCGAGGAGAGAGAGAGAGAGAGGACGGGTGAGGTGGGGATCGTTCGTTGAGGGGAGAGAGATGGAGTTCGTAGAAAGAGAGTGGTTGGCCTGCCTTTTATGGGCGATGGTTTCAGAATCCTTCCTGCTTGGCTTTGCCTTCCTCCCTCCATGGTTGTGAGTTGTGACTTGTGGCAACGAATCAAGTGGCTGCAACGTTTTGACCTGCTGCATGCGGCCAGACCAACGGAGGTTTTGCTACGACAGGAGGTTGTATTTTGAAATAGTATAAAAAGAATGTACCTTTTGTTATATTCATCTCGTTGATAATTCCTACGTGTCAACAATGGATACTGCTCCTTCCGTTCCAAATCGTTAGTAAAATGCTTAAAATTTAGAATGAGGGACTGCTACTAACGAGCGATGAAAAATTATACAAATAGTAGTAGCTTATCATTTATTACCACCCCCACAAAGAGTCCTATTTTAGTTCAGTCTAAGTGGAAGTGTCATACAAGAGTGTCATGAGTATTAAATATCACATCATATCAGCAAAATGCTGATATTGTAGGGTTATTTATGAAGAGAGGGGAGGGGGAGTGTTATGGGATTAGAGAGGAGTGACATCACCATGACCCTTTGCCGGCACGGTTCTCCAAGTTTGTTGTCTTTGATAACTGTGTGATGACATCTCTACTGAGACTGACCTTAGAGTTTGAAATTTGTCCTAAAGAAGTGTTCTTTTTAATTTTTCAAACCATACAAAAGCATTAATTAATTACCTTTAGACCATTTCATGAGTTAAAAGTCTCATATTAAATGCATGATGAGTTACTCAGCAGCATGCATGATTAAATATACACACGAAACCATGCATTCTGCTCAAGTACCAAAGTCAACTAATCATACTGATTACGGGTATGGAGGACATTTTTCATCTTCACTATTCTTAGAACGCCTATAACCAGTCTCAATGGGAGGTTCATAGAGATTTTAATAAGCATTAATTTTCATACTACGCCACCAATTTTTTTGACAAAGTATTTATGATGAGAGAGAATGAGGAGTTTCGTCATACATGAGAAGTTTTATTTTCTTAAACTCTTGTGGCACGGCTAGTCTAGGTAACCGTGCAATAAAACCCCAACGAGTCTGTTCTAAGGCCAATATAGGTAACGGTGTCACAGGAGTTTTATGGGATGAAACTCCTCTATCATCTCATTAAAATCTCCCTCTCTCTTAACTAACATGTTAAGTCAGCAAAATTGATGATGTGATAGTGAATTAAATTACTATGAAACTCTCATTAAGACTGGCCTTAAAAAACACTTTTATGGGACAGATGGAATATGACTTAGAATGCCTAAAAGAGCACTCTTTGTAGGAGGGAGTATATGTGAAATATTTCTCTAAATTTGAGTGGTTAGTGAATTTAAAATATCCAAGTTGTACGTAACACATAAAAAAAGTACCCATCACACATGTAAGTGTTTCGAAGTATATTTGCCCACAAAGATGAGAGCATTTAGTAAAATCTGCCCCTCTCATCAATAACAAAAAGTTTTCATATATATATTCACATCAATCGTAATGTTAGTGTTTAAAATTCGTGTCATTCTCTACGCTTATAGTGATTTATTGGGGGCAACATGAACAATTTACTAATCTGCCATAAAGTCCTAAAAATATTTATGTTTGTGGATGTAGTACTTTGTAATTGACTGGTAAATACAAGAAGAAAAAGAAAGAAACAAGTTGATGGGTGCATGGATAAGCAAGAGCTGCTCCATGATGGGGAAGGAGGGCGTGCGTGTGTGATTGTCTACACGTCTGCGGAACACAAGAGGACTAGAGGGTAGGCCTACGCATGCAAAAGGATGTTGGGCAAGAGAGTTAATGCAAGAGGCAATCATGCTACTGTTCTTGTGCGGCGTCTCTTTGCCCATTTGACATGTGACATAAGCGAGGAGCGAGCAAATAGCACACCTGGTCCTGTATGTAACAATTCATCTATTTTAGTTGCTTGAAAAAATTATGCCAATGTTGCAGTTTGTGTGACGTCTCTAGAGCTCGTGAATGGCATCGCTTATTGGGTGCATGGGCATACTATACTCGCTTGGATAGACAAATGAGTTAGGCCAATCCCCTAAGGGTGTTTTTTCATATTATTTCATAGGCTCTCAAATTCACTTCGATAAACTGGTTTTTTCTCTCCATCTTTACTTTTTTTTATCACGCTATAAAAAATATTAGATATCATTCACTTTAATGACAATTGCTATTGAGGTGTATTGGTCTATAGTAAACAAGGAAAAAATAGTTGTATAGTTTTCTTGGTGAGTTGATGCATCGACCATCTGTGATCAGATCATCGCCCTAGTAAATCGGTGCCTGCCTGGATCAAGTTATGTGGGGATATGGTGGTATGTAACTCATAGTTTTATGGGAATGGTTTGTCTACAGCTATGGTTTACGGACTTAAATTTGTATTCCCTAGCTATATATATTGCTTTCTCCATTTTTTTTCTTATAAACTAGACCATATTTTCTTCTAATGTTAGCATATACCAGAACAAAAGGTTTTCTCTGTTATTTTGAAGGAAAATAATATGTTATTTTGAAGGAAAAAGAACATATCCAAGTAGTGCACAGTGTAGGAATATAGGGTGTACCAGGGGCCATGTACAGTCATTGCGAAGATATATATGTTGCTGTACAATAATCCTTGATCCGGTGGACATGAGTAGTAGGGCCTAACACGTCAACGTTGCCGATAGAAGGACCGTGCTACCCCGGTAGGCCGCCGTAGCCTGAACGAGCAAATATATAGTGACGTGACAAGTTGCAAGGTGCTATACACTACTCTAAAGGTCTATCACGAGACAAATATATGTCGTATTCTCTCCTTTCACCAAATGGCAGTGGCATGGGCGCATGGCACCCAGATGGTTACTCTACCCAGACGCCAAAATTCACTAGATTTTTTATGTTTTGGCTGTGTCAGTCATGGTGAAAACTTGGCCGGATCTGCCACATCGCCGGCCGGTGAAAACTTTTGGAGGCCGGTTGCGTTGCCTAGCTTTTTGGTGGGATCGAGCTCACACACGAGATCTTCTGTACGTGTAGTGTGTTATCCCTAACGCCGGAAGATTCAAAAAGGCGTGGGCTTTTGGCGACGTGACAGACTGATGAGGCTGGCATCTCGCGCATCTGCATGATGCACAGCGGCAGCCACCATGCCCGGTCTCCCTGTGCCCGTGCCACGACGGGGCATGCATGCAGAACAGGGACTCAGGAACGAAGCTCTCTGTCTCGTCGTCGTCAATAATGGCCCATCGGAGTATCCGACCGACAGCCGACGATCGCCGGCGCGTCTGCTCATCTCCCTCGACGCCGGCAGGAAGCCGAGGGAGATCGAGCCGGCGACGGCGCGCGGCGCCGCTGCTGTGTTGGCAGCTTCGTCGTATTCCTCAGTTCCTTCCCACGCGGCCACGCCAGACGCCGCGCAGTGGGACCCACGAGGCAGCTAGGTTCCTTGGTGGGCCCTGCCGTCACGATCTTTTTTAGAAAAAAGAATATATTTTAATATTTTAGTCTCTGCATCGACCAATGCATGTAGGTATTACAAACTCAGCGATGTAAAACATCGAACAAACAAACGAATAAAAGATCAAAAAACATAGTATCAAACAAATTGGATTCTATTACTAAATAGCCATCTATTTGTAGCGAAGATCTCCATAACAGTGGTTTCAAGCAAACGACATCTCTATATGAATTGGGAACGCTCCTCCTCCTTCTGTAAAAGCATTTAAACCTGTAGTCAGTATATGCGTCTATAGATCACCTGCGTAGGAGTGAAAGCTTCGTGTTGTTAAAAGCGCCCAAGCCGTCGCGATCCTGGGGATCGTAGAGGCGGAGACGATGAGCTCGCCGACAGCGGGCAGCGCGGAAAGGTGACGCGACGCGGGCGGGCTCGGCTGGCGGTCGCCGGGCCGCGTGGGGGCCGGTCACGGCGTGGCCCGGCACCGAGTCTTCAGGCTCCCGACCCGTCGCTGACGCCGTGGGCCCTCTGCTCGCCGTGCCGTTACGTTGTAACTCCTTTTCCACGGCACGCATGGGGCTGCATCTAGGGCTGGGCACCAAATACCGAGAACCGAGAACCGAACCGAAAAAACCGAGAACCGAACCGAAAGAACCGATACCGAAAAATTCGGTTCGGTACTCGGTTCCTGTTTCTGTGGAACCGAACACCTCGGTTCGGTTCGGTTCGGTTCTCGGTTAACCGAGGGAACCGAACTCGGCAGCCCAACTAGGCAAATAAAGCAACTACAGCCCATTAGCCCAATAACAAAAAAAACCCTACCCCTCCTCTCTCCACACTCCAGCCGACCCTCCCTCCTCCAATCCCTTCTTCCCGGCGGCGCCGCACTCGGCTCTCCTCCCCTCGCGGAGCGCCACGGCGCGGGCCTCCCTCGACGACTGGCGCCGGCGCATCCGCCTCGGCCTCGGGCGAGCCGCACGCCGCCCTGATCCTGGCGCTGGGCCACATGCGGCTGCGGGAGCTGCTGGCCTGCGCGCGCGCGTGCCGCGGCCTCCGCGAGGCCGTCGCGTGGGACCCGCTCCTGTGGCGGCGCCTCGTCGTGGAGCCGCCGCTCAGCAACCGGATCACGGACGAGGCGCTCCTCGCGCTGGCGGACAGGGCGCGGGGGACGCTGCGCTCGCTCCACCTCCTCGGGTGCCCCCGCGTCTCCGACGCCGGCCTGCTCCGCGTCGTCCAGCGCAACCCCGGCGTCACCGAGGTACCGCGACGCCCGCCCCTCCCCGTGCATGAGGTGTCCTGGTTGGATTGTTCGTGGAGTCACGCGCGTGTGGTGCGCGGTTAGTGTTTGCTGGTATGCTTCCGCAGTCTGCACGGTTTCATTTAGGGGTCACTTTTTGGTTCGTGGAATGGATTAATCCTAGGAGTGGTTGTTATTTTCATCACGTTATTCCACGATTTGGATGATCCAAACGAATTTCCCCATTCGTCTTCGTTTCTTGGCTATCCTATGTTCTGGATTCAGTTATCTTTTACTGACAGCCGGAATGCTAGCCTCTCAGCACTTTGTAATGAACCATTAAGGAATGAGACTATTTTGTGAATCCAGGAACTTCGGTACTCCGGGTAAAACCGAATACCGAACCGAAAGTACCGAGTACCGAATTCCTCGGTTCTTGTTTCTGGTCGGTACCGATCGGTACCCATTTTCCAGGAACCGAACCCCCAGGAACCGATCGGTTCGGTTCGGTTCGGTTCGGGAAGTACCGAATGCCCAGTCCTAGCTGCATCCGGCCTGCTGTCTCCCGACCGACGACGTCTTGGCTATGCACTAAAATTCTAAACAGGGATAAGTTCAGTGCTAAAATAAAATATAACATGATGATGGTTATTTATTAGAGCGATCATTATCCAATAACTACAGCAATTTACCGATGTTGTGCCAACAAAATTAATGAAAGAGAATTAATGAAAGAAAAAAAATTAATGAAAGAGAAGTACGGAATGGACAGAGTAAGAAATCGGGCATTCACCAGAACCACGGAATGGACAGAGTCATAGAGATATGCCTGTGCGTCGCTAGAAAAGAAAACAAATATAATCAGGCTTATATTAGCATGAGATACTTGTCATAGTATCTCGTGCACAGACAATTCTTAGCATTCCTGACAAAGTTGTCAAGAATGAGTAGGGTCCAGGACTCAAAGCCACCCCTATTGCCTGACGTGGACGGCGAATTCGCCCTAATTTTAATTAGGGTAAACTATTATGGGATGCAAAAAAAAATCATTGCTGCTCTAACATGTGCTCAGCCATATCCTACTCACGATAAGTTAAAAGGTTGAGCCTTGAGTGACATATTAGTCATTTGCCAAAAAAAAGTGACATATTAGTCAGTATTAAGATACACATACCTTATTTCTTAGACTTTAGTATGGTATGAACACTAGTATGACATGTATATATACATGTGTACATCAATACATATATATGAGTGCTTGCAAATGTATTGTATTTTTTTAAAAAAAAGAATGTAAACGACATGCGGAGGTTTGGGTACTTCGATAGTACATGACTCGTAAAAATGCATGTGTGCTTTCTGTGGGTATCGTAAAATGTGCTTATGATCTTCATGTCAACCAAAAAAGCGAGCATGCAACCTTGTTATTCAGTCGATGTGAATATTATATTCTAACTAGCAAAAATGTTAGAAACAAAACGCATATGCTCATTTCATCCTTAACACTGAAAAAAAAAAGAGCACTGCCCAGCGAAATCATCACAGCATGATTAAAGATGCGGGGCGACAAAAGTAGGCAAAAGGTGCAAAAGAGCGAAATCGTTAGCTTGGAACGGAACACAAGGCGTCGGGAGTTCTTTTCTGCTCGAAAGCTTGCACACTTTTTGGCCGGACCTGTGCTCATGCACACTCTCCTTCATTAGTGACCCAGGTGGCCAGGCCTGTTGTTTTGCTTCCCTACAGGATGTGAGACCCACCTCCCACCCCACGGACCCACTTGCCAGGGACAGTGACAGCCGTGTGTGTCATGATTTGTTTAGTGCCCGTGAGTATTATTAGATTTAGATACCAGTGTTATTTTTAGTGATTAGACATATGAGCTATTGTAACAGTGTTCAAATTGGAATGGCATTGGAGTTGGTACCGAACTGCAGCAAGCTAGCGTCCTTCTGACTCTAGCTCTAGCAGCTATGATTTATCGCGGAACTGAAAATTCTGGTTGAATTATGGGGTCCTAGTGGCAACGACCCAACTAGGGGTACAATATGCTACGTATAGATGTAGGATCACTATACTTTTTGACGCGGGCATATCATAAACTAAGCCTATGTGAAATTTTGTTTAATTACCCCAAGTCTTCCTATCATGGGAGGATGTCGTCCAGACAAAATACTCCTTGCATTGGTTCTTATCTTCTCTGATCTTGCAGAACATATTCCTACTTACCAAGGTACGGTAGTATCGTTCTTGTGATCTTGCAGAACATATTCCTACTTACCAATAGATTATGAGGTAGGCATGAATGCTAGAATTTTGGAGACACGTACGTGTGAAAACTTAAAAGTGTTACCACTTCGGAGTTTCGTGAGAAATATTGTTTTGGGAAGTACTAATTCCTAAGCTAGCTAGCCTTCTAGCGGGTAATGAAATTAAATCGGTTAAAATTGTAGTTAGTATCTTTATAAATCCACACGTCTCGGATGATGATGGTTCTTAAACAAGAGCTGCTCTACATTGGACAAACAAAATCACGTCAAATGGACGGTTCAATAGAACAATATCATTGTCCCTACCGAGATGACATTTTTATTTGGCTATTTTGACCAACCACACACTGACACACAGTTCGTGGGCATCATCAGGTTCATATAGTATTTGGTATTTGTCAAGACACTAGCATTATATCCTTTCATTCTAGTTTAGATTTTGGGCAAATCTGTACACCTGCTCACACTCAATCAGAATTCTCATGTAGCATTTCTTTACTCCTTGAAGAGATCTAGAAAATGCGGTAGGAGATTGGTTACCATGAAGATATATGGAGCTTCAGCTTCTAGTTTGGTGAGCTAATCCTCCTCCGTAGCTAGCTTATGATAATGACCTAGCTAGACCATTTTGTACTTGCTAAAAAACAACGGGGCCAGTAGCATCTTCGCTGCCTTTTTAGCGCCTGGATAAGGTCCTTCTAAAGTGCAGCCCTTTCCTTACAGAGGATACTTGATTACCAATGCTAGTGCAGTAGTGTTTGACACACTTTAGTCAAACCTAACGTCATATAATTTGATATAACCAGGATCTCAGCCACACGGATGACACCTCAACAAGAGTCTGATGCGTATAAGGCCAATATCAATGGGAGGTTTCATGGGAGTTTCATGGGGCATTAAATTCACTGCCACATCAGCAGTTTTGCTAACATGACAGGGTAATTAAGAGGGGGAGTTTCATGGGATGTGAGGGGAGTTTCATCACCATGAAACTCCTGTGGCACAGTTACCTGGTTTCCAGTCTAGGTAACTGTGTCCATAAAACCCCCACTGAGATTGGCCTAACCCGGATGATACGCTTTTGAGACATAGGTCAACTGGACATGCAAGAAAAACTAATACAAGTTTGCTTTCTTGATGTATTTTTAATTTAGTAGTGCTTTTTAGGGGCAAAATGGCGAGCAAGAAAGATGCCTGTGGTTGTAGCTATTGGACTTGTTATAACGAATGTTACCTGCAGCACTTTGGAGTCCACAAGGAAGCAGGTGCTATACTTTGTCTCCAATAGTCTCAGTGTGTTCCGTTCGTGTACACAGTTTTTTTTTTTAATAAAGGTTTGTGTAGAGTTTCATATATAGAGTGAAAACGATCAGTATGAATAGAGTGATGATATGCTTCCTTAGGACTAGCGCCGTGCCAGTAGTCAGATATGACTCACTGTAGAGACAACCAGGAAAACGCATGCCAAAACAGTGGCCCGTATCTTGTGCAACAGCGACCGAGTTCAGCCGTTGATGAGGCACATCACGATTTATGCGGCCGGGTCGGGTAACAAAGCACATGAATTAGGCACTGCAGATGCGCATGTGCACACGTACGGCGGCAATGATCAGGCACCAACCGTCTAAATTCATTCACATCTCCTAACTACTTCTACCCATCAAGCCGATCGAAAAGCAGCCAGCTAAGCTTCAGTTCAGACTTCAGATTTCAGAACGATCCAAAATTCAGGTGGCTCTGCTAGCTTTTCCAGATCGATCGATCGATGTGCAGTGCATGGATGCGTGAACAGCAAACAAAGCCGCGGATCATTCTATCCTCCAACGCTCGCGTGCAATCGCCGGGGTCTCTCGTTAGTTCTTACTGTTTGTTTCGACGACGTTTACGCGGCCTGCAATTGGGTTTGTATCATCCGGATGTCGTTGCATGGATGCAGCAGCGGCCTGATAGCAATAGCGTAACCACACGATCACTTCGCTTGGGGGCTTTCAGAATCTCCTTTCACTAGCTTTAGCTAGGTAGCTAGGATCTTTCGAATTTCTTTATTTTGAAAATCAGATATTTTGCTGTAGGTCGAGTGAATTACTCAGTGCACAGCATAGTGCACATGTTAGAAAATACAAAATTTTGTTCGTTAAAAAACACTCTTCAAATTGTAGAACTTTGAATTGATCAATCTCAAGATCAGTTGGCTCAGTTTTTTGTGTTTTGGAGGTTGCGTGTGTATGTGGAAAAAAAAAGAGAAAGTAATTG